>CM052899.1:28848024-28874706 GCA_028534135.1 Potos flavus
CACTTTATAGTTTTCTGAGTACAGATTCTTTGCCTCTTTGGTTAGATTAAGGCAAACCTCCTGGAAATGACTTTCCGCTTGGTCTCTCATGACTTCCCTACCCACACCCTGGGATCCTACTGAACAGAACCATAGACCCTCACCACTGTCTCTGCAGAGCGCAGCCACACAACGCCTAGCATGCGGAATGTTTTGCAGCGTTATCTTGTGATCACAACTGGAGTAAGGGCTGAATCAGATCGGGTCCCCCTACTTTCAAATGGGAGTCGCACGGGTTCACTTCTTCAAAAATGGAGTTCCTCTTGCTCCCCTCTGCCCATTTCCTAGTCTTCCTTCAGAATCAGTACAAATGCCAACCCTTCTGGGCCTCCCTTCCTCCCTCCCCCCTTTCCCCCTCAGAGTACACGCTTCCTTCTCACATTATCTTGACCTCTTAAAATGCTTCCCACTTCTACCTTGCGTTGTGGTTATGGATGCACAGATCTGGTCTCCGCGGCCGGCTTGGGAAGGTGGGATTGCTGTCTGCTGTGAGAGCCCATGGCCCCGCCTCGAGGCCTGACCCCCCAAGAAGCTCACAGAATGCCGCCTGTGCGAGCGACCGGGCTACTCTCTCTCCAAACAGGACCCTGACTAAGAGGGGACATTACGATGCCAGGTTACTAAGTTATAGCTCTTCTAGGTCATTAGGAGACTGGTTCCACCTTCCCAATATCCCCTACGTCCCCTCTGGAAAAATCCCTTCTAGAGAGGAAGAAGCTGGGACTCAGAAAGTTTGGCCTGCTCAAGGTCACGCAGCTAGCGAGCAGGGGAAGAGGAAGCACCTTCTCTCTCCCCTCCCCGCACGAGCCCATTGTCCCGCGAGGCCACAGGCTAAGGATACATGGCTCACCGAGGGCTTCCAACCCCCTCCAGAACCATTTCCGTCAGGAGATTTTTAACACAACTCTGCCAGAAGACAGAAACTCAGCTAATATAATCGAAGACCTCGCCACCCTCACCATCCCTACTTCCTAGGCCAGAAGCACTTAGAAGCTGTTTAAGGTGAATTCTGTTTATACACGGTGGCTGTCACGACTGTTAAGGATGTTTGCGGTGGGGGTCTCTGCACCGCTCTCTGATCACCGTCTGCCAGGCTCTCCCTCTGTCTACCTATGTGTTTACATAGCACCTATCATTAGAGCATCAGTTCGCTCTGACAAACAAGCTGCGTGGTGCAGGGAGGAAAGGGAAACGTTGCTGGTGACTGACGTTGTTAATTACCGCTTCGTTACACCCAGGCACTCCTTAGAGTGGCACAGGGTAGCCTTCAGTTCCTGCGCGCGTGGGCATGGATTTGAAGACATCACAACGTGATGGAAACCGTAGTCATTCAATAATGCAACACAAGACGCAGCAGCTCGCCCCCACGTGGCCAGAATACGCTACGATCAGAACAGCTGGGACCGACATGGGGAAAACTTCTTTACTACCCGACGAGGGCTTGAGTGGACCACAAGTTTAATGGAGCCAAGAACACAATGTGACTGGTAAAGAAACACAATGCTGGATCAAATTTCGGCTTCCCGGGTAGAAGCAGGAGGTCCGGATCCCAGGAAGGAGAGCCCCTACCCTACCGGGCCGTGGGCAGACCACACCTGTTGTGTCGTGTGAAACCCCACGCGCCACGTTGAAACCCTGGAGGGTGTCCAGACAAGGGTGACCAGGATGGTGACAAGTCTGGTAGCTAGTCATATGGGACATGTGGAAGGAATTAAGTGTGTTCAGTCTGGAGAACAGACTGTTGAAGGGGAAATCGGGTCGCTGTCTGAAGACGTGTGTTCTCTGGGGCTTCAGAGGCCTGAGCTGCTGGGGTACAAATGAAGATAGGAAGCAGGGCCCTAGGATGACACGGCAGAGGACGGCAGTAGGAGTCGGCTCATCTCCGCCACATCCACTATTGAGGTCCTAGGGAGTTTAGCTCGAGCCCCAAGGACCCAACCCTCTCCAAGTGTTATGTGGAGGCTTACCTCTCATGGTGATCTTGGCCTCTAGGCTCCCACATCTGTCAATGCTGCCTGTTCCCTGCCCACAAAAGTTCAGGGGTAGATGAAGGTCTATCACAATCCCTTCATACACACACACACACACACACACACACACACACACGCACACACACACACCACTCTACAAAGTGTACATGATCCTAGTAGACTTCCTTACAAGTGGGAGAGGAAGATAATGGAGAGAGGTCTACAATGCAGCTCTGACTGCCCCAAGCGAGGCGGTAAGCGTCCTTACAAAAGGTCCTTGGTTCTCCCACCGCCCTGGACTTGCTCTGAATCTTCACTCCATCTGGCCCTGGCTTCTCTATGTTACCCATTCTCTTCCTTCTCCTCTTCTCTTCCCTCCTCACCCCCAGGAACAAAAACAGTTTATTTTCCCCTTTGTCTCATACAGAATAGCTTTCCCTCTTGATGGCTTAGCATCCAGGAACAGTCATCCTTACCAAGTCACCCACATCCCCACCTGGTCTGCCAACATCTTCCCTGGATCCAGATATCTCCTTTCACAAGGGAAAGCCTGGTCCCAGATATTAAGAAATCAGCCTCTCACTCATCCAAGGAGATCCTGGGGAAGGAAATTTCCATGGACAAGTAAATTTGGCTAACTCTGCATACTGGTGAGCCCTCTTGGGGATGAACAATGAACAAAACAAATTGTTGCTTTGTCTACAAAGTCCTCCAGTGCAGAAACCTGTTTAACTCTGGGAAACCTAATATTTTTGGAACTTACTCATCCATGGGTTAATAGAACACCTCTGTTCGCCCATAGAACATGCCTTGGGATGTGCATGTGTAAGCAGGAGCCAGCCCAGGGGACATCCAGTCAGACCTTGGGGACAGAGGTACCGGAAAGAATGAGTCACCTCATTGAAGCATGGACGCTTGTCCTATTCCCAACTCCCCGGGTGACCTTGGGCCCAGCCCATCTCCTCCAGGGCCTCAGACTTATAGGCCGGTTTTGCTTCATGCTGTTCCTGACGTTATTGATTACACGAGTCCGGTCACCCCTGTCCTGTCACTGCCTCACAGAGGTGCTTTAAGGATAAATAAGTCCATTATCTGCAGAACGCCGAGAGCTCCTTTGAGAAAGGCTTTACATAAATGCGCAGTTATTCTTGGGCTTATATTAAGTCAGTTATCAACCTTTTGAGCTGGTCCAGGTCTCTGCACAGACCGTGTAGAGTAATAGGGAAGAAACAGGTGATGCAGCCCCAGGCCAAGTGGATCGTTCAGGCTTGTTTGAGGTGGCTTCTCTATCTATTTATGTGCTTACACACACACACACACACACACACACACGTGTGCACGCACGCACACACACACAGAGAGACACTCTTAAGATCCACTGTTCAGGCTAAACAACATTACTGTTTTACTTCTGTCAGATTCCTGCAGATCTGCAGGCTTCCATTCTGGTCAAGGACCCTCTTCCTAGCATGTCTATCCCATCCCATTATTCAGAAGAGAAGGCTGAGGCCAGAGAGATGCAATGAATTCTCCAACATTCCATGGGACGTGATGGCAGGACCTGACCAGACTCAGAGCTCCACAGCCTGCTGCTTCTTCCCAGGCCTGTCCCCATGTGTCCCAGGCTTGTCTTATTAGAGAGATTCTGGTGTTTTTTCCACCAGGCCACCCTTCCACACGCAGATATTGCGAACAGTTGGATCTAGCCAGCAATAAATGTTGTTGAGCTTACTGTTCGTAACAATATTTGAGGAGAAGCCAGAATCTGTCTAGAATGCCATGGACGGGTGGAATGGGGACCAGATGCTTCAGTCATCTGTCTACTCGTTCAACATTCGTTTGTCATTTCCCAGGTACCGTGGGCTGTCCCATGCTCTACGCAGTAATGAATAAAACAAAGTCCTATCCTTATGTAAACTTACATTCCAGTGGAGAGGACAGCCAATACGGAAATAAAACTATATGCTAATGTCACGTAATGATAATATCACGAAGACAATGAAGACAGACTAACAGAATGGGAATGGCGGACCTGGAACAGAGAAAGGAGAGTGGTCGGGAGAGTCTCACCAGAAAGGGGGTGTTTGAAGAAAGACTTGAAGGATGTAAGGAAGTGAGCCTCATGAATGGGGTGGGGGGGCGGTGATGAGCCCTCCAGAGAAAGGGAGCAGTAAGACCAAAGGCCTGGTGAGTTGAGGAAGAGTGAGGAGGCCAGTGTGGCCAAAGCAAAGTGTGTGTGGAAGGTGTGGTGGGAGGCAGAGTAGGTCATGAAGTAAGGAGGAAGCTGGTGGAGTCCAGGCCAAAGTAGACAGCTGTTGCAAGGCGCCTTCTAAAGCTGATTCCATGACGATGTGACTAACTCATAATGTTGGGTACTGATTTCTGTCATTCTGATAGGCATGCTGCCTTCATTTCTGAGCTGATGACCATGCTGTCAGGGGGCTGGGGAAGCACCTTCTCCCTGGGGCAGCACGACACTGGAAGGAACCAGTAGACGCAAAAGCTGAAGTAGGGAATCTATTTTCTCTGTTGCCATCTTCTGCAATATGGCTTAACAACATAACGAAGGAGTTACCTTTCTCCCCTCATTCCTCAGACATAAAACACACCATATAGCTGTCTACAATGCACCAGCACTTGTAAAACACCCTTGCTGTTTCTTTGGGTTCAGTGGAATTCTCTTTTCTTATCAATGACCAGGCAAGACCAGAATTGAGCTTCCCATCTGAAGAAGAGTTCGATAGAAGTTTAGCGCACCGTATGTCTAAGGGATGAGATATGAATCTTTCAAAGCACCAAGAGTATGAGGGAGGGATCCAGAATCCTAGGAAATGGGGGGACCAAAAGAAAATAAGCAGAATCATCACAATTGGGTGCGAGTTCAAACAAAAGCAACCGCTGAATCCAAGGATTACTGGCCTCAAGTCTTCTCTTTCATCCCTGCCCAAAGATGGGAGCTGGTCTCAGAGTCCATCCCGGGTATATTTCCCTAAAGGTGGTCAGGATGAGGTCCCAGTGCCCAAAGAGAGGGAAACAAAGGGCAGGAGACTCAGCTGCTCATTGTCATCTCTACAAGACCCATTACATCTTTTCAATCTCCCCCATCCCTGGCTACAGTTAATCTACACAACTTACCCCAATTTTTGTACACCAAGCAAAAGTCTGTTTCCTCAAAAGTCTCAGACCACCCAGAACTCAACATAAGTCTGGATGTGATAGCAGAGGGGGCCCCTGCCTGCATTCTGTATTTCTACCCAGCCTAATGGCTATAAAGAAGAACCCTCGAGGCCCCTGGGTAGGAGAGCCCGGTGGGACTGGGCCTTCCACTGGGCTGAGGCATGGGCCCCTGAGGGCTGAAGGACAGAAGCAAGGTAAGGGGGTAATAGGGACACTGAAGTCATACCTCTCCTGCTTCACAGTTTCCCGAGGGCTGAACTTGCCTCCACGGATTGAAAACACTGAGTCAATCTTTGTCTCAACAGAAGTGTACAACGGAAACAGGATGTGTTTTCATAAGCCACAGTTTGTAACCCCCTCCAAATTGCTCTCTGCACCTAGGGCCACATGTCGACATGGACCCAAATCCCCTCCCCTGGCAGCTCGTCTTTGCTGGAGAAAGATGCTATCAACCCTGTGATGCTTTCTGCAGGGGATACATGAGCGCAGGAAATGGACACACCTGTCTGCTTCCCCCAAATCTTCCCTTCGGAATCAAGAAACCAGAAAGCTCTGCTCCGGGGAGAAAAGCCTATAACTGGATCAACTCTCCTGCCTTCAGAAGAGCTCGTGAATCCGAGCTGTGCTCTCAGGCACAGCAGCCACTGGCCACGTGTGACTGTAGAGCACTTGCAATAGGCTGGTCAGAACTGAGGCCTGGGGTCAGTGAAAAGTACATGGCGGATTTTGAGCACTAAGCGCACATACACACACAAAAAGAGTGGGGGCACCTGGGTCACTCAGTCAGTTAAGCGTCTGCCTTGGGCTCAGATCGTGATCCTGCCATCTTGGGATCGAGCCCCACGTCGGGCTCCCCACTCAGCTGGGAGTCTGCTTCTCTCTCCCCCAGCTCTTGCGCTCTTGCCCTCTCTTTCTCTCAAATAAATAAAATCTTTTAAAAAAAAGAGAGAAAGAGTGTAAAATATCTCATTACTCTTTATGTTGCTTTTTTATATTGCTTATATCTTAGATATATTGAGTTAAATAAAATATACTATTGAAATTAATTTGCCCTCTTTGTTTCTACTTTCTTTAACGGGGCTACTAAAACATTTTAAATCACACATGTGGCTCACATTCTGTTTCTGTTGGGCAGCCCCGAGCTTGAGGATAAACAATGATTGATGGCATTGGACAAGGAGTACTAACTAGTTCTTTCCAATCTGAGCATCCCATGTATAAAAAGTACTGAGCGCTATGGTGCCTCGGTTTACCCAGCAGAGGCCAAGGGCAACACAGAGAGGTGGAAAGACCATAGGCCTAAGCGCCGAGTCCAGGACGAGGCACGCCGCCAAGCAGATGTCTGACCATATTAGGGAGTCAAACCAAGGGCTCCAATTAGCCAGCTGTGGCTAGAACTTGCTGGTACACCTTCCACACCTTCCCCTAGATTTGGAGTCTCCCAATGTAAAAGGCCTCACAGCCAGCACTCCTCTTCTGTCCCCCCCTACATGACTGTTGTAGGCTCTGAAAAATCAGTACATTCTGAGTTGCTCAGGACTAACTAGGTGACCTTTGAGGTCCTTTCTGGATGGAGTGGGAAAATGTATCATTTGGGGCTTGGACAAATCCAGATTCAAATTTCAGTTCTACCGTTCACAAGCATAACTTCAACAAGACTCTTAACGTCTCTGAGTTGTAATGTCTTCAAAGGTAAAACAGGTAAAATAATATAAAGCTTCAGTAAAAATGTCACTGGAAAAAAAAATGTCACTGAATGTACACAAGGGCTTCCACAGGACTTGGCACATAAATGGTAGCTAACCTTGGTCTCTACTCTTACGAAATTTTATAGTCTTCGTTTTGTCAATGACATCGTATTTTAAAGGCAGTAGAAACCTGTTCTGAATCCTCGTCTGATGAGAAGAGTATGTCCCTAAAGAAGAGAACCGTCTCTCCCTAGTTTCTGTCCCAGCCTTCTCTCATCCATCGGGAAACTCTCCTCTCCTCATTGATTAGTCTTCAGGCAATCCAAATTTTTCCTACCCGGGTTCTCAGGTTTACCTGAAATGAGGAGCACGCCCATCTGAAGCTCCATCTAGGGCCGATGCAAAGAGTTCCTTTCATCGGAGATGGCAATGCAGAGAAAGAAAAGCCCCCAGTCTGTTGGCCTCCACAGGCTTCCTCCAAGACCCAGAGGGGCTGGGGCTTTGGGGGGACAGCCTGAGGAACACGGTCTGCTCAAGTAGAGGGAGGGGGAGAGGATTTGGCAAGAAGTGGAAAGAGCAAAGGAGGAGGAAAAAACAAACACAGCTTTAATTAAACACACTGAATCTAAATCAGAGAGGTACGCTCAGAGAGCAAGGAAGGGTGAAATGGAATTTTTAGAAGAAAACAACTTTGCCCACCTTCTTAGTCTCATTAACATCGAAATGAACCCCCTGAGGAGAAGGAGTTTTCCTCTGCCTGAGAAGAGGGTGGAAAGTCCCTGTAGCCTCAAGGGGACTTTGTGCCTGTCTGACCTGTCAAGACGGGGCACCCCCTTCCAAGCCTCCCCCTGAGGCCTCTCCCTCTGCCTTTGCATCAGGAAGCAAGGGGATTTCATTTCTTCTGTAGGCGGCTGAGCAGCAGGGCCTTGTAGGGGAGGCGTTGGGGATACGCCCTTGACCCAGCAGGTTCTCCTAGCTCATCACACCTCCTTCCTCCTTCTCTCTCCTTTGCAGAGCTTCTTGGTAAATCCCCACCACATGAAAACAACTGGGATGTACTGGCCCCAGCTGGGCTCTGGGTCTCTGCAGCTGTCCTCTCCCCACACTTGGGAAACCTGATGCTCGCCAAGCTCAGGGACTTAGCTTGGAGTCTTGCTTGCTGTTAATTTGACCTCTGGTCCGATAATTGGATGTCTCCCTTATCTCTGGCAGCTAGCCCCGCCCTAAACCCAGTTCTTATATCTGGGCTTCTGTGCCAAGGTCTTAAAAAGTGTCCTGCGTCCTTCTCTTTAATTAGTCACTGCCCTCTAGAGTTTCCTGAACATCAGTCCAGTGGCCAGCTGTTTGTCAGAAGAAGTGTCCAGCCCCAGCTTCCCCCTCTCAATACTTTATCCCAGCAATTTGGAAACTCTTCGCCATCTTGTTTTGGCGTGATGCCTGACACAAAGTGGGGGATTAATGAACATGTGTTGAATCAATGGATGATCGAATGAAGGAACCTAACTGGGGACTTGGGAAAGCTCTATATAGGGCCAGCCTCATGTACTTGAATGCCATCCTTGGTTCAGTGGTCTGTTAAAAGTCTCCAGTTTTAGTGTGGAACCCCCTCTAATAACGGCCAAAACAGAGTTGCAGCCATCCAGTAAATGACCAATCCCTGTATTGATACTCAATAAAACACTGGTCTGTTGGCCAAAGTCAAGTTTGGCAGCATCTTAGCTGACTTAATCGCCGCTACATTTGGAGCAGGAAATCCCTGAAGCAAAGGAGGAGGAGGTTCTGTTATGGAAACTGTACCTTCCCCATGATTTAGCATTCAGAAACTTCCATTGAGCAACTTTGTCGAGATGGCAATGCAAATCTCTCAAATATTTCCCAAATAAAGACCATAAATTTAAACACAAATCGAAGGTCCCTGGGGCAATAAGGAAAGTCTATAAAGAAAACCTATAAGATAGCAGAGGGGCCTTACCCAGTGAAAGCCATGAAAAAGAATCATGAAGAGAAAATATTCAAGACAATGCTTTTGCTCTGTTTGGTTTCGCAGACTTAATAAATATCTGTAAAAGCATTTATTTGTATTTTATATTCTCATTCAATTTCAATATCCCATTTTGCTAAGTTTATAGCATGGAAATGGAAATGTCTAGGAATGGAGATAAAGGTCCAATGCTATGATTTTTGAATAACTGTATAAGGATAGAAAGAGGAAGATACAAGAGTTTTTAATATGTCCCTTCAGGAAGTCAACCTGAATTTCCCTCCCCTTGAGAATGAGCTGGACACAGCAACTCACTTTCAACAAAGACAATGTGGCAAAAGTGATGGTGTGTGACTCCCAGGACTAAGTCACAGAAGGCATGGTAGCTTCTTCCTTGCTATCTCAGATCACTTGCTTTGGAAAAGCCAGCTGCCACGTGGTAAGTAAATTCCAGCAGACTTGTGGAGGGAGTTCATCTGGCAAAGAACTGAGGCCTCCCGCCAACAGCAAGACAAGAACTGAGGCCATGTGAGACACTGAGCTAACTTGGAAAGAGGTCCTCCAGCCCCGGTCAAACCTTCAGATGACTGTAGCCTCAGCCAATGTTTTGACTGCGACTTCAGGAAAGGTCCTGAGCCAGAACCACCGATATAACCTGTGTCCAAATTCCAGAAACTGTGAGATAATAACCATTAAGTTTTGGGGTGCCATCTTGCACAGCAGTAGAAAACTAGCAGAGAAGATGGGATTCATTTCAGGGATCCAAACAAGATTAGAATGGCAGAGCAAGAGGTGGGTTTGTTCACATCAACAGCAGCGTTAGCTACCTTCTAATGAGAGAGAGAAGCTAGGCTCTCCGAGGCTGGTGGAGCCGGGCCTTCCTATCCCAAGTCTTGAACCTTGGCAATGGCCAGAGATAGCCACAAAAATCTCTTTTCCATGGCCCCAGACAAGATCTTCAAGAAGACCTAGCCAGCCAATGACTCACCATCTCAAAGCTCCTCAAAGTAAACGTCCTCTACTTTGGTAGCTGGGAATGAGATCTGTCATCATACAGCCCTAAAACAATGCATTCCAATGTCATCTTTCTGTCTTCCCCAATTCTCCTGTAAAAGGCTGATGCCTGTTCAACTGAGGGTAATTTATTCTGTACACCCGCTCAGGAAGCTGGCTACTTCTAAGAATCATTAAAAGGGAGGAAATTCTTCGTCTGCCCTATGAATAATTTCTCTTCATTTTATCTGTTTGGCGGGGGTGGGGGAGGGTTGGAAGTGAGAGGAGATCTATGCTTTCCATATATTGAATGCTCTTAACACGAAGTCCGACTGTATTCCGACTCCTCCCTCTTTGCTTTATACTCCCCTGATTCCAGGCACTTGAGAGGCCCCACTTCTAAGGCTGTCTCCTGACGATGTGCTAGGAACAGCTTGTATAAGTTGGCGCGTTTCCCCCCAGCAGGCCAAAGGATGTCTGTCCTAGTGAAAATTACCCAGTATGGCAAGAGGATTATAAATCGCCATAGGACCAAACTAGATCCACTTTTGTGCTTTTTATATAGTATCAGCAAGATCAACGACATTTGTTCTGCTGCCTGGCAGGTATTAAATTCATCTCATGGTGCTTACTTTGTTTGCCCAATGCGCACGCCTAACAATAAGAGAGGAAGGGCTCCTCTGGAGCACCAAAGCAATCCGAGTCTGAATCAGAGTCTATATATATCAGCGGTAGGAGTGCTCAGCAAGCTGCCTGTTTATTTCCTACCGAAGTTTTGCCAGCATTGAGGTTTTCGGAAGCCCTAGATTTTAAATGCCATGAAATGGGGGCTCTGTCAGTAGTGGATGATGGACAGAAATGAACATTAAGTACCTACTATGCAATAGTCATCGTAGGTCTCCTCCTCACTGGGTGAGATATTACATTGCCCATTGGACAGATGAGAAAACTGAACTTCAAAGAAGTCATCTGCTGAGACGACGTAACTAGTAAAACGCCGAAACCAGGTCTGAAGCCAATGCCGCTGTGTTTTCAGTACACTATGCTACCTCCTTAGATTACCAGTAAGACTGTATCAACTCAAACACCAAATAGACCTCGCACCATGAAAAAAAGAAAGAAAGAAAGACTGGGGACCCCTGGGTGGCAGAGAGGAGTAAGCAAGGGCTCATAGGACATTAAGGGTACATTTAATTCCCAAATAATCAACAGATCTGGGGCACCAGGTGCAGACATGCTTGGTAGAATTTTCCTTAGTGGTTTTCTCTATATGTGAGCTAACCCACAGTCCCAAAACCAGAAAAAAAATAAAATAAAATTTTATTGTACAAATGAGAATCATGGATGATGAAAGGTTAGTAGCAGAAGGGAACAATTCAGCCGGTGAGGGAGACTAGCCACCCCCCATCACCTAAATCCCCACTTGCTCTCATGCCCCACACTCACCGTGCACACTGTAATTCTTTTGGAATAATGCAAACTCTGTTGCATCGCGAAAAATAAATGGCCATTGAATGAGCTTAGAAGATGTTGAAATTGTAATGTCAGTATTTCTAAATTAAGTATAACTCTTTATGAACATGTTGTTATGGGGAGAAGTCAGAAATCCATACAGACCTGCCCTTCTATACTGGGACCAGTTGGGGGATCTGAAAAAGTCTTGGGACCTATGCTTTCCAAAAGTCTTGGGTGTGTTTTATAGCAAATTCCCACACTGAGCGCTAGGGAGATACTGGAAGCAATGAGACAGAGGAAAATCTCGACCCCAAGGGACGTGAAAACAATGTAAGAATGGCACAAGACAGCGTGTGATTAATTACCAGAGATGAGGAACAGACGATTAAGTTCTGGACATTCAGGGGGCACAGAGCGCTCACTAGGGGCTGTAGAGGGCAGGAGGTTTTTATGGAGGAGGGCCACGAGAGCACAATCTTCCAAGAATAATGAATAAACTTGGGCGTGGATGGGGTGGGAGAGAGGGAAGAAAGGGAGACATGCCTGTCCAAAATAGATCTTTCTGGTCAAGCTCTCTACCTCTATATATCAAAACCTTTCCAATTAAACAAAAGTCATTTTGAGGACATGCACATTAGAGACCCTAACAGTGCTGGGAGCCTAGTACGTATTCAAAATTCTTTTGAATTCTAATATTCCAGTCCACGAAACTGTGTTCTACTCTTCAGTGGATGCCCTGAGGCCTTCTTATGTTCAAAAGCGGATAGCCAAAGAAACGAAAGCAACTCGCAGATGCTTCTCGAAGATTTTTGGTCTGAAGGAATGAGGGGATTCCAGTAATTATGAACCACCAACTTTCACTTCTCAGATCCACAGTCGGGAACCTCACTGGCCTGAAGTGATGTTGAAGCAACCCCATCAAGGATCTCTGCTTGCCCGGCCTTCGAGGCCAGAACCCCAGCACGATGGAAGAAACCAGAGCACCTCCGAGTCCTCTGCCCTCTACCGGGTGGGAGACTACCACCGAATAGCACTGAAGGCAGGGTGAGAAGTCATGCCTCAGAAGAAAAGCCTGGGAAGGTGTCCAGTGGCTTCTAGGCCAGGCCCTTGAGTGGCTTGGAGCCACCGCCCAGCCCTGGGTCCTAAGGCCGCCTCTTCACCTTTTCTGGCCCTGGCGAGGCCATCCCGGGCATCAGGGATGGACGCAGACTCTCCGCCGTAGATCTCGCCGTCCCAGCTGAGACACTCCAGCTGAGAAATCACGCAATCCGCACCCCAAGAGCTCTTCAAAAATAAGTCACACTTTTGAGTCGGTGGAGTTAGCCAAATGGCTAGTAGAGAAGAAAAATGCAAAGCAGAAAAGAGGAGAAAAAGACAAAGCCACATTATCAGCCAGCTTTGATCTCAAGTCTGTTTCATTACTGCACGCTGGGGTAAAAGGAGGGGGGGAAGAAAAAAGCAACATTTCAGGCAGAAAATGTCTATTATTCAGAAACGTAATATAATTATGTGTCTGGATGGCCCAGTTTATCAGACAGCATTTTCTGGGAAGGATGTGGTGGGGTTAGACACATCATCTCCTCTCCTCACCCACTTCCCACCCCCAAATTCCCCTCCTCCCCGTTCCACCTTTTTTTTTTTTTTCCCCCTTCAGGACACTTCCAATTTCCCAGGTTTCCTGACCACTTACATGTCTTTCCTGAGTGTTTTTATATAGCGTAGGAAATTGGGTAATGAAAGCCGAGTCATACATTTCTGCTTTATGTTTCCAAAGAAGCAAGTGTGACTGTCAGGTTTACAAAAGATTGTTTATGTTCACTGGCGTGAAATGGGGAGCGAGCGTTCGGAGCCGAGAGAGAGAAAGGCTGGCCGGGCCGCGATGACAGCAATGCATTCATCCTCCACGCTACAGCAGACAAAGCGCGCTCCCTGCCTGACAGGGACCATAAATCATGGGCAGGAGAGGCTGTACCTACAGCTTACACCATTCTAGATGACAAACACACAATAATCCACCCAGCACAGCACTTTCTCGCTCCCCCTGCTCCCCCCTACCCAGGGGCTCCTCTCCCCTTCCTTGCCATCCTCTCTTGCCTCGCCCCTCCCAACCAACCCCCTCTCCCTTTTTGTTCCTAGCACCTGCTCTCCATCCCTTCTCTTCCTTCTCCTGATTTCCAGTCTCCGGCCTCTCCCCAGCTCGGCCCATTCTCTTGCCTCTCCACTCCTCTCTCCTTGCTTCTTCTCTCTACCTCCCACCTGCACGCTCACTTCCTCTTTGGAGAGCTCTCCTCTGTTCCTCTTCTCTCTGCTTGCCTCTGTCCCTTGCTAGCCTCTCTTGCATCTTCTCCACCTTTATCTCTGGTTATTTTCTTTTTCCAGTTCTTGTCCTGCTCCCTCTCCTCCCTCTCTCCACCTCCTTCCTTCTGGCCCGGCCAATCTGCTGAGACAAATGTTGCCTCTACCCTGCAGATCCCCCTTAGCCTGGAAACAAAGAGAGAAGACAGAGGGCAGGCTCCCCGGGAGTAGGAACCTCGGCGCTGGGGCCACACTAGACGTCCCTTATGGAGGACAGGAGAGGGAACAGAGAGCTTCTGGCCCGTGACCAAATGATCTGGGCAGGAGTCTCCCTTGGCAGCCAGGGAAACATGTAATCTGAGAGCCAAAGCAGAAATGCAGCAAATCCCCTCAGCTGGGCCTGCGATTCTGAACACACTCAAGGCACAGTTCCATCTTTATGAGTTTATTCTTCTTCCTCGAACCAAGGGAAGAAACTTTTTTTTTTTTTTTTGACCAAGGAAACTCTTTCCTCACTCAACGGCTAAGGGACAATTCCAGAAAGACATTTTCAGTACGAGTATGCGGATGCATGCGTATATTTGTATATGGGGCTGTGGGGAACCAAGGGGGGCTGCACGTGAGAGTTCCCCTCATTTGGTCACACCAGGATTTTTAGAGTCTTGATATGAAAAACCAAATCTGAGAGAATTCTCTTACAGACTCTGGTCTGTTTATAACTCTGAAAGTTGAGGCACCAGGAAGCCCGGTGAGAAGCCCACCTCCCCAGTGTCCCCCAGGCCCTGAGGAACACGCTTCCTTTGCCTGAGGAATGGCTCCCTCGGGAGCTAAGGGGTCAAGTGAAGATGAGTCACTTTGCCGATTTTATGCCTTGCTCCTCCAAGGTATTTTCACTCATTAATCCAGTATTATAAAATGCTGAACCATTAGTACTCAGGGAATACTCAATCTACACTCAGACTTTCCAGGTCCTTGGGAACGATAGATCTTCATTTTTGGAAATGGAATCCAGGACAGGCCACCGGCACCTCCGACTCCCGGGACCAAAGGTGGGTTGCCCTGAGGTACAGCCAGTGACCTACAAGGATGGCTTCTGATCCGCCAGCCCAATGATGGCTCCGGAGAGAGGGTTGTCCGCAGCGCAGGACGGGGACCCTCGCTCTGGTCTCCTCTCGAGGTGTGAATGACCTCACAGGGCAACGGGAAGAGTCCCTTTGACATGGGGTCAACTCAGAGCTGGATGTGAGCCGCCAGGCTGACTCTCGGCCATCACCGACACAGTCCCTCGGGCCCGGACATCAACATATATGTCCTTGCACGCGACCACTCGCCCTTTCCCGACCCCTCCCAAGTCAACGGAGCACCTCATGGAGCGGTATTCTGGGAGTAGCGGGGTGCAGGTTTCAAAGGCAGTCTTTTCTCCAGAAAGCTCCTGTGTAGCCCACGGCCAGGATCCAGCCAAAAAGAGAATGGCACCTGGAGAAAACTGGAGTGACGATGTTCTGGGATAATTAATGAAGCCTGCTAGAGAAACCAGCAATCAGGCGAGGAACGGAGAAAGCCGTCCCTCCCACGCTTCCTCCCTCTGCTCTAACTTGCTGGGAAGGGGAAAAGGACTATCTGCTTGGACAACCCTTAAATCGATGCCTCCTAATTAACAGAGGATTTAATTCATCAAAGTGACAGCAACTCTATTTATGTCATCTCCTTCAACAGGGCTTAGGGCTGGCCTATGAGGTTTATTATCTTTCCCTTTCCTTCCTTCCTCCTTTCTCTCCTCTTCTCTCCTTTTCTCTCCCTCCTTTCGCTTCCTCCCTCTCTGTCCTTTTCTACTAGAGCCCTGGCAAGGTTTAAGGAGGAGGATCATTTTGAGCTGAGAACTGTCCAACATCTCCCTGAAGTCTTCTTAATAACCCTCCCCCACCACCATCGCCCACCCCTGGGCCCTCTAATTTGGCCTGGAAAACCAGGCAGGCCTGTTCCAGACACCAGGGTGACAGCAGGCCTGCCCAGAGGCGGGGCAGAGGACAGAAGAGCACTCGCCCCCCTACAGACCTGCCCCACCAGCAGGCCAGGGGACAGCGGCTGCCCCCCTGGGGCCCTCAGAGGGGCCCTCATTTTACCCATCAGGAAACTAACGAGCAGGGGGAGTGAGTGAAAAGCCCAGGATTACACAGCTAATCAGAGGCAGAGCCGGAACCAGACCTCCCAAGAATCAGGCCTCTTTCCAGCTCACCAGCCGGCTGCCACCTCCACACCGGGCCCAGGACATGGCCCGTCCAACAGCCCCTTCCCTGGGGTCCAGGCGCTCTCCTCTCTGCTCATTTTTTATTAGGATGAGTTCTGTTAATCTTCATCATTAAAAACAGTTAACACGGACTAGACGCATGCGACGGTGCGACAAGTGTTATCTAAGTTAATCTTCTCAACGTTATAAGGTGAATGCCACTCCTTATTCATATTTTAAGATGAAGCAACAGACTCAAAGAGATTAAGTGACTTGCCCAAACGGAAGATGACTAAGCTAAGCCATTCTTTCAGCCACCAGCTGTAATGCCACTTTTAAATTGAAAGTACTCCCAAAGGGCATTAAATTAAGCTCTTTACATTTTGGTAGGGATGAATTTGCCTGGAACTTTGTGTGCAGAGACACATGTCCCCAGCCCAGCCATCTGAAGCTGCAGGGGAGAGTCAGACCCATCCTCCTCCGGTTGGCCCCAGGCCCTGGCTCTGCTCCCCCAGACCAGATTCCGGGGAAAGGGGAGCTTTCCCAGCACCGCCCAGCCGCTACATTGGGCAGCAGCAGCTGTCCACTAGCAGCCCTCACAGTCCACAGAACCTTCTGGAAAAGAGCCACTTCCACCGCTTTCCTTGCCCCCCAGTAGAGAATTCCACCAGGGTCTGGCCCAGTCTTGACAGGCCCCTATGTTATAACTGTTACCGATTGGGTCCATCAGAATGCAAAAAAAAAAAAAAAAAAAATGGTGGGGGAGGGTAGAAGAAAAGAAGAATGGATTGTGCCTACCCTCCAGCCCCAGCTGGCCATTCATCATTCTCGCAGCATGGAAACTTAAGAACTGCCCCTAGACCAGTGGGGTGGGGGACAGGGGAGGGACGCGGAGAGGTGGGGGAGGGATAGGGGAGGGGTGGGGGAGGGGAGGCGTGGGGGAAGGGAGCCCAGCGACCGCGCAGAGGCTCATGGGGCCGCGAATGGCGCCGCTCCTCTAAGTTGGGTTGCGCTCACCCACCATCAGTCAGCGCCAGGATGAAAGGGCTATAAAACCAACACAGCGCCTGAGACCGTATGAAAATATATATCCTGATGTGTCAGGAATACCTGGCGTGCCTTTAACCTCAACTTCAGATGAACCAACACGCCTCGGAGCACATTTATATGCAAAGGCATATAATATGTCCCCTGTATCTAATTATCTGTCAACCTGAGGCAGTTTGTTTTCCAAATCGGCCTCTCGGCTGTGACTTTACGAGGTCATAAAGAAAACGATGCCACTCTGCACTGAAACGCAAGGAGAGCCTGGATCAACAAATTATACTCCTTAATGGTGTCTCTCGGCCTGGAGATTCAGGCCCGGCAGAATGAAAGAAGCGCGGCCCTTGTTGCTTACCGCCGCCCCCCCCCAAAAGAGAAGAAAAAGGGGCTCCAGTGGCCTGAGCCACACCTCCGAGGGCTGCCTGAAGGGGGCCGGGCCGGCCCATCACAACGACTGCTCTTGCTCGCCGGGCCTCAGCCCTGCAGTTCTTCCCGGGTGGGTAGACTGCGCGCCCCAGCACCGCCGTGCAGCAAGCGGTTCCTGCCCTGCCGGCTTCAGCCACCCCCCGGGCTGGCCGGTCCTGGGCCCTCCAGCCTCTTGAGCTCCTGTGAGCTCCACCCCAGAAAGCTTGAGTCCACTCTAGATGAGACCACTCCCGCCTGCACTGGACCCGAGATCCCGGTCCCATAGGCAAGTTGGTTGGAAGATATTTACTCCACCATCCCTTTGACGGCAGAAGGGGTGGGGACTCCTCTAAACTTGTAAGCAAGAGGAGAAAATTCCTTCTTCCAAAGCAGGGAAGGTAGGTGGCGGCAGCAGCAGGAATGCCATTGTTGCTGAGTCGGGGGCTGAGGCTCTCTCTCCTGCCAAGCTCAGCACTGCAAGCCGGCACACACGCGGGCGCACGCGCGCGCACACACACACACGCGCGCACACACACGCACAGAGGGAAGGGGCGGAGGGATGGGCCCAGCACAGTCTTCAGCTCCTATTAGTCCTCCTCTGATCTTCAGCAGATTAATTAGGAAGTTTGTCAGGAACCAGCCGTGAACTCCAACCGCTCCTCTCTGGGAGGGGTAACGGTGCCAGTGAAATCCAAGCTGCAGGAATTCCTGTACCCGCGCTGCTCCTATGATTAATGATAGAAAGGAATAAAAAAAGAGGGGTCAACAGCTGAGTGCAAAGCAAGTTGCTAGACAGGGAGTAATTAAGATACTTGGGTAAATATGATTAATAAGCTCAAACTGGCAGGGTGTGCAGTAAACAAGGACTAACCAGATGGTCCCCTCTCTTCTGACAAGGCTGGGCACTCGGAAACAAGGGGGGAAGGGGGAGAGACCGAAGGGGGAGAGACCGAAGCGAGAGGGGAGGGGAGGGCAACTTGAAAGGCATGACTACAGTTGGACTTGCCTTCACTGACCCCATCCGGAGGGAAAGATTGGATCCCTGGGGAGGGATTAGGACAGGGAGGTGGCTTTGAGACTCCACGGATCTGCTTATCACAGGCACCAGACAAATTGCTGGGTGTGGAAGGATTGCTGTTCAGACATCAAGGCCACGCTGCTGAAGGCGGCCCTCCTGCCCTGCATGCTCTCGCTCTCTCTCTCTCTTTCATTTAGTGGTTCACTACAAGGTACAGGCAAGACCTCGTGTGGTGCACAGGTTGGTGTTCCTGGATCCATTGACTCGGGTGCCATGACGAAGTGCAACGCGCTGACCCGCTTGAATAACAGGAATGCATTGTATCAAAGTTCTGGAAGTCCGAAGTCCAACATCAAGGTATCCGTAGGGCTGGTTCCTCCTGAGGCTGTGAGGGGGGATCTGTCCCGCGCCTGTCCCCTCACTTCCGGTGGTTTGCTGGCAATCCGTGGTGTTATTTGAATTGTAGACGCATCACCCCATCTCTGCCTTTGCAAAGGTCTCCCCAGGTCTGTGTGTCTTTGTCCAAATCTCCCCTTTTTATAAGGGCACCAGTCACACTGGGTTAGGGCCCACCCTAATTACTTTATCTTGATTGATTACAATGGCAATGACCCTATTTCCAAATAAGGTCACATCCTGATGTACTGTGGGTTAGGATTTCAGAGTGAGGGGGACAAAATTCAACCCCTAACAGTCACTTATCAGGTTGAAAAGCAAAACAGGAAACAAATTCGTACTCAGAAGGGACCTGAACCTAGAAAAGGTATGCTTTCCTAACACTGTTTGGAAGGGGGATGGGGCATGGCCTCCCATGTCTCATCCTACTAAAAAATAGGCCTCCTTCAAGTCCTAACCACTGCCTTGGAAAGAACATCTCTTTCCGTGTCACGTCAAGGAGACAGTCTGATGTTTCTAGAAATGAAGTTGAGAAAGAGCCATGGTCACATGTCCCCAACAATCCAGGTTCGCGGGAAGTATCTGCAGGCCCTAAAAGAGAAGACTCAGAAGACTTGCCCTTAAATAGCAGAACGGTGCCAAGTCATCCCATCTACAGGTGTGGGCAGCTGGGTATGTCCAGACTGAGCACAGGCGTTGTTGGAGAGGGAAAGAAACATAGGATTAATCCCTAGCCTAAAGAAGCTTAGAGTCTGAAATCCTCTGTTAGTCTCCTGGGACCGTTGTGACAAATGACCACAAAATTAGTGGCTTACAACAGAAACTTATTCTCTCACAGTTCTGCAGGTCAAAAGTCCAAAGTCAGTATCGCTGGGCAGAAATCAAGATGGCAGTACGGCCCAGGGCCACGTTCTCCAGAGGTGACAGGGGGGCGTCCATTCCCTGCCTCTCACAGCTTCTGGTAGTCCCTGGCATTCCTCGGCCTGTGACCACATCACTCCCGTCTTCAAAGACAGTATCTTCAAATCTCTCTCTGCTCTGCTTTCATATCTCCTTCTCCTCTGTGTCAGCAGTTTCCTTCGGCCTCCCTTTCATAAGGCTATGTGGGACTTTATTTCGAGCCGATCTGGGTAATCCAGGACAGTTTCCCCCTCTCAAGACCCTTAAGTTAATCACGTCTGCAGAGACACCCTCCCCACCACACACACATACACACTTTTTTTCCACATGAGGTGACTAGCACAGGTTCTGGGGATTAGGAAGTGGCTCTCTTTTGGAGGCCATTTTTTTTTGGCCTACCTCAGTTCTCATAGGATTTTCTTTTTTTTTTTCTCATGGGATTTTCTTATCCCAGTGAGCTTCTCAGTTGCTCTGCATAAAGCTAGATGGCCTGGTCTCTGCCCGCCTCTCACCGGTAAGGAAAGCCAGGCATCTGTGGCAAAGTAGACTCCTCTCCACAAAATACCACAGTCAGGCTTAGGTGAAGACTCTGAAGATATTTAATCTCTCCTCTGTATCAGTTCCCTGTCTTTTGTATATCACAGATCGATGAAAAGTATCTTTTTAAAAGGGACGTCCAAAAGGATGGGGTTGTTGCCAATTTTTTATTTAGCCAAGTGAGAATATTCAACCAAAATCCTACTGTATATATTTTCGCTCATAAAGGAAGATATCTTATTTCTACTAAACTAAGAAAGAGGTTTCTCAGAACAAAGCACAGTCCTCCAGAAAAGACCGTGGGCCGCCTTACACCCTCAATCCCCCATGCCCTTCTTCTTCTCAGCGTGCCCAAGGCCATAACAGTGCATTAAGGACCTGCTTTAAAAACAAAACAAAACAAAAATAAACCCTCTGGACCAGGGATCCACTTCCAGCAAATGACCCAGTTGAGCTTCTTCTAAGTGAAAGGCCCATAGGTGTTACGTTTCCAGGGACCAAGGGGAGGGAAACAAGCGGGTCGTAATCGGTGGTGCTAAGAGGCCTTATTATCACCTTCCTGCCCCGTCAGAAACATTCTCAAGCCCCTTAGGCGAGTGGGGGCACCAAACACATCAGGCTCGACCAGGTGATAGAGGCTGGCTGACAGGACACTTGCCAACTTGGGACAATTGTCTCTCGATTATGGAACTCAGCCAACAGCCCCAGAATGCTGCCTGTGCTGTGGTTGGGGTTTTGTCCTTTGTAAAGATGCACTTGACACCAAGGAATATGATATTCCACCTGGCGAACCCTTTCTGGCCCTTTTTCCTCTCTCACCCTGAAAATACAGTACAGTAATTATAGACCAAAACCGAACAAGGTCATCACAGAGTAATAATAATAATAAGGAAAGACTTTGTTCTGAGAATCTTACTCAGCCTTCCTATGGTTCAATCTCCACCCCTTCTACTCTCTTCTCAGGCAAGGTGAGAAATTCTGCCCTGGGTCCTGAACGTGGCCAGGGAGCGTATGTGAGATTGCCTGAGCGGACCGCTACGATGGCCCCCAGGAAAGCACAGCAAATACATCCTTCCTGCCCTGGGACTTGAGCACTCTGAAGCATGGGATTCGATTTCTATTATCTCCTCTACGCTCCTCCCAATTTCTCATTTGGAACAACAGAGGCACGATAAGAGAGACGCGGATGCTGTCTGTACCAAATCCAGACCAGGGCGACCACACAGAAAGCAACACGCCATCTCAGTGTGTCCAAGAGTGGCCGACTCGGGACTTCCCTTGTCACCTGACTGCATAACCTTTCGGTCAAAATTCTTGCCACAAAGGGCCACGAGAGGGGCAGAGCCCACCGTGGGCAGCTATGCCAAGATGGTCTGGCTGGTTGCTTCATCCTTCAGTACAAAAAGAGGCTCTAAATTCCACCAGCTCGAGGAAAACAGAAAAATTAAAAAACAAAACAAACAAAAAAAAAAAAACAGTAAAATGAGTATAAGAGAATCCAGTCTACAAAAGTACGAGCACTGGCTGCCAGACACGGCCCTCGGTGGGGGGGGTGCAGAGGGGGACGAGGTGCAGTTCTTGTCCTCAAGGACATCACACTAGAGAAGGGACGCCATGGCAACACACCACCCGTTGTAATGTGGGCTGTGATGAACGTGTAGACAGAGCACCAACACAGATAAAGGGCGCTTTGTTAGGGTCCCCAGAAGCAGACCGTAAAGCAAACATTCAGACCCTGAAGCAATACAAAGACATTATTGGCAGGCAGGGGGTCGGGGGGCAGTGGTGAACAGAGATTACACTGATGGAGAAGTGGGGAGATGAGAAAGAGAAGGTAGGAACCGCTAAGGGGTGTGTTATCACCAGTTGCTTCCGAGAGCAAGGGGAGCTTCCTTGCATGGGAGACCTCCCCACCAGGGGCTGTTGTAGAGAAATGCCTTAGAAATGCCCCGCCGGAAGGGTGAGGGAGCTGGGGGAGGTCGTTTACCACCTCCCATCACGTATTGGGAGAGGGCTGCTCCTGGGAGACACACCCCCAACATTTCCATCCACCCCCCGTGTGCATGCAGGGGGCAGACAGACAGAGAAAGCCCCCAGAAAAAGAGCTGCGGGTGCTAACAGTAGGAAGTCAGGCTGGTCTGTCCAAACATGGTAAATGCCAGGGCTAACGGGTGGGGCGCTGATGGCAGCTGCTATAGACCCAAGAGTTCGAACCCAAAGTAGAGGAGGAGGGGCAGAAAGTGACAAAGCAGGGCTGGCATTGGAGCGGGGCCTTGGAAGATGGGTAGGAGATCACCGTGCAGAGATGGGCAGGGGGGTCGGGGAGGGAGGGTATTCATCCCGCGGTGAGGAAAAAGCAGGAATAAAGAAACAGCCTGCAAGCGGGCTAGGATTGTCGCTGTTGTGTGGACAGGAGATCCAGACAAGCAGCCAGAGAGGCAGACGGGGGCCACGCCCACGAGCTTGGCATTTCCTGCAAACAGAGCCATCCGTGGCCTTCACGTCAGAAAGTTACACCAACTCAGACAAAGGCTTAATGAACTTCCTGGTCCCACGCCAGGCGATCCACGCCATGACTCAACTTCGAGAGGGCGAGACGAGGGTCATGTATGTTCTCGGCAGTGCCAAGTCCATTGGGGAAAACACTCAACGTCGACCCAAGGCTTGAGTGCACTGAGCTAGCACGTGGGCTTCATAGACTAATGAAACTAACTCCTCATAAAACAAACAGCTGAGAGAAGCAATTAAATGAATGAAAATAAAGCGGACTTGCCAAAGCAATGGCACGGTTCTGCACACGGGGGACCCGACATGCTTCGGAAACAACAGGCTCCTGTTTCCAGGCAGCGGGCAGCTGCCTCCACGAGGTATCCGCGGAGCCAGGGCACAGCTTCTCTGCTCCGGGACCCTGCCACTTGGGGACTGCCCAGCAGACACCAGCATCGGAGCTCCGGGATCCTGAGCCCCCAGCCTACCTCTGCAGGGGGCGCTAGCCCCGGAAGAGAAGATTCTCTGTCGTTGTTTTTGGTAAAAGTTTGTCCTGTCCTTTCACGTATCATCCCAACCCCTTGAGTTAAGGAAAGAACAAAGACTCAAAGCCTCGCCCAACCTTGACGTGTGCTCATTCTCATTCATTACAGCCAAGCTACTGATACCGGTTACGTGCCGCGTAGATTTCATTCGGTTCGCTCCATTATCGAGTCAGCGGGCTAGGGGCTTGGCTCCCGATAACAGCTCCCAACTGCTACCACAAAGGTTTAGGCGAGACAACTGATTTCAAGAGAAGAAAGGAGGGGCACCTGGGTGGCTCAGTCATTAAGCGTGATCCTGGGGTCCCGGGATCGAGCCCGCATTGGGCTCCCTGCTCAGCGAGAAGCCTACTTCTCCCTCTCCCACTCCCCCTACTTGTGTTCCCTCTCTGGCTGCTTCTCTCTCTGTCAGATAAATCAGTAAAATCTTTTTAAAAATTTTTAAAAAGTGAAGAAATAAGAAAAGGAAGTTGTTAGAGATTGTTTCTGTTCCCGAGGGCTGGTTCTGGTCACTACAAAGGCACTGTGGTCGGCAGACTTCTAGAATGGCCCCAGCGAGCCCCACCTCCTGGTGTGTGCGCCCTTGTAAACTCTTTTGAGTTTGGCCTGGACCTCATGACTCACTTCCGGTGAAGAGCATTGAGCAGAAGTAATGGCATGTCACCGCAGAGATTCGCCTCGCAAACGCTGGGAGTTCTATCGCGTTCACTCTCTTTCTCTCTCACTCGGTTGGAGCAAAATACCATGTTGTGAGCAGCCCTCTGGAGAAACGCACATAACAAGGGACTGAGGGCAACCCCCGCCAATACCCAGTGAGGAACTGAGGTCTGCCAACAGCCACGTGATGAGTTTGGAAGAGAATCCACCCCCACGTTGAGCTTTAAGATGACGGCAGTCCCTGCCAACACCATGACCACAGCCTTCTGAGAGACCAAGAAGCAGAGGGCTCGGCTAAGTGGTACTCGGATTCCTGACCCGCAGAAACTATCAGAGAATAAATGTGTTTTAAGTTGCTACGTTTTGGAATAACTTGTTACACATCAATAACTAATACGGCCATTTTAGGGGAGAAGATGGCGAAGGAATATACAGGCACGTTAAGAAAGTCTAAGAGAAAAAGTCGAAACTTTTGCTATTATAGACCTTGGGCAGGGATGGGCCTTCCCCACAGACAGCCAGGCTCTTGTAGAATGTTAAAGCAGAGACGCTAGAAAAGCCCCCTACCCCCAAAAGTAGTCCCATTCCTTGATTTACTAACTCGGGCCGAAATTCCACAATTACTCTTTCCTTTGCCTTAAAATTCTCTTTTAAAGTACACTAGAATTCAGAGTCCGAAAACACAAAACCAAGTCCTAAATCCTTACTTCATTCATTGTGCAATTAATGAAACTATATGTATGAAACAAAACTTTTCAAAATTCATATTTTTATGAAATAAAAAGTAAGTTATTTTTATTACTTATGTAGCTTATTACTTATATATCTTTTTTATTTGTTACTTATATATCTTATATATCATAACTTATGAAAGTTACTTAACTTTTCCATGCCTATATTTCATTTTAAAGTAAGATAAACGACACCTGTCTTATACACATCTTCCTTGACTTACAACCAAGTTATGCCCCAGTGAACCCATCATAATTTGAAAATATCAGAAGTCAGAAACGCACTTAATACGCCTAACCTACCGGACATCAGGGCTGAGCCTCACCGACCCTAAACGTGCTCTGAACACTGACATTAGCCTACAGTTGGGCAAAATCCCCTAACACAAAGCCTACTTCATAATAAAGCGTTGTATGTCTCCCTTAAATCTCCATTTAAGATCATTTAAGAACGTCTCCCTTAAATCTCCGTTTAAGATTGTTTAAGAATGATCTTAAACGATACAGTCTCTCCCAAATGGGACACACTCTAAACGGTCATTAGACTGTGACCCTTTGGTACAATGGGCTCTTATAAAGAAGTACCTTTTAGGGAGGCAGATGAAGTGGAGGAAAACAGAAGCGACTAGAGTTGGGGGCCTGGGGGATAGGCCGCAAGGCTAGAGCCCCCCTTTCACAACTTTCGAAGATTCAGTCCCAGGGGAGTGAGGGTGTTTGACAGCTGACTTCTGCAAGACTTCCCCGGGGCCTCGAATTCCTGGGCTCATAGCAGCCCAGACGCCCAGGTCCTTTTTTTTTTTTTTTTTTGCTATTACTTATTGAGCACCCACAATCCGGCAGGCGCTGTCCTCCCCCCTTTGGCTGCACCCGCTGATTTGACCTTCCCCACAGCCTATGGGGTAGGAACTCTCGTAATTGGCCTTTAACAGGTGTAGTAAGCAAGGCTTAGAGACCTTAAGCGACTCGCCGGGGTCACACAGCAGTAAGTGACTGAGAGGGGATCCCAGCCTGTCACCCGGAGGGCCGAACGGGGTTTGTCTAAGATGCACCTTCTCATGCTCAGTCCTGCATCTTGGAGGTGAGTGATTTCTCTCCCTTCTCCTCCTTTGTCTCCCTCTTCCTATAAAACACGCGGTGACACTTCACACAAAGAGCCACGTATACAAATCAATTGCAATCAGCTGTATTTCTCTCCTGATGTTAAAAGACTCGTAAAGGAAAACGCACTTGTTTCAAACACCCTTTTCTGACACTAAATCAACTCTCCACCGTTGGTGGAATTTCTGCACAAATTGAGCCGGGCCCTCGCGAGACCCAGGTTTACCAGCATAAATCCCAGGTTTGCGGAGGCTGCTTAGATGTATTAATAGAAAGAGCTGATCTGGTGGCTGAGTTTTCCGGGGGGAGGGGACGGTGTTGGTGGTAGAATCTTCTTAACTTCTACCGCAGGTCAGAAGGACATGTGACCGCTCACTTTCTGACGAGCGGTGGAAGTTGACAGGGGCTGCTCCAGGGAATTTCATGAGCTCCGGGGCTTCTGGCTAACTCTCTTACTAACTGTTCCTTTCGATGTACCACCTCGTATTTCATTGCCTCGGTTTCTCTGATTTGCATCAGCCCTCTGAATCAGTTTCCTCATTTATACGGTGGGTATACTAATGCCATCTCTATTTTATAGAATAGAAATAAGCGGGCTCAAAGGGGGCTCCAGAAACAACCCCCTTTCCTGTGAATTCTGTGATGATTTTGATCACCCGTTACAAGGGGCGGGGTTCTTCTCCACCACCCAGCAGTTCTGTGACATCCATCAGGCGTCCTACAGTTCAACTCAGTTCTGACGCTGTCGACCGGGACATCACGTCCGATCCCCCAGGTGAAGGGTTTAGTCCTATGAGACGGCCCCCCTCCACACTTCGGATGTCACTCCCCAGTCCAGGCAGCCCCTGGGCTTCTGATCTAAGGGCTATAGATCGGAGGTTCCAGTGTTCTCCTCCTCCAGTTTGAATGATTTGCTAGAGTAACTCACAGAACTCAGAGAAACATTTTAAATACTAGATTACTGGTGTATTAAAAAAGGATACAGCTCAGGAATCCCCAGGTGGAAGAGGAGCATAGGGGGAGCTGGGGGAAGGGTGCAGAG
>CM052899.1:28875206-28940978 GCA_028534135.1 Potos flavus
GCAGACCGAGGAATTTACTTGAGGTGAACAGGAGTAGAATCAACAATGAACATGTAAATAGATCCCTTTTTAATGCATTTACTGATCTTCCCCGTACTTCTAACTTTATCTCTTTCATCCACTTCAGCCCTTATCTCGGAAAGTCCCACCGCACACCACAGAAATGGCTCCGAACCTTTTAAAACACACGCTCAGTCAACCGGTCATTTTGTCCACGTAAAGCAAAACTTAAGACTGGACTGATTGGGATTCCATGATTTTCTTTTTAAATCTTTTTTGCTGTTTGTCATAGCTTTGGTAGATAGATTATAAAATCATTGCCTTCATCAGCTAAGGATACTAGAGCAAAGGGCCGGTACGGTCTTGAAAAAGGGTCCACTAATGGTCCTACAGGAGGACCGCGGCTCCCCGGGGAAACAGGAAGGCACTCACCACTGGGGGGTAAGGCGGGCAGGCCAGGATTGAGAGCTAAATTGCAACCCATTGGCACAGCACATATTTTTCCAATATAAAAGCAAATGGAGAATCTGTAAATAAATTGACTATATAAAAGTGTCCCTTTATATTACCACCTCACCTTTCCAAGGGGAAAACAAGAAAAAAAAAAAAGGGTTTCTTTTCACGGCCCTCGTATAAAAATATCATTTCTTCCGGGTAATTTTATAGTGCCAACAGCAGTCCGTATCTATTTAAAATACATACGCGGCCCCGCACCCAGACCCCGGGCACAAACGATCCAGGAACCAGCGTCGGCCCCACTGCAGAAGCAGCTGCCACGTAATTACAACCTCTCATCACACACGTGGGGAAACAAGTTGTGGCGTTTGGGAAAGGTCTGCAAAAATAGGTGTCAGACCTTAACTAATAGTGATTGTCCTTCCATTCTACTGTAATTTACATTTAATTCACACATTTCATTTCCATTTAAAATATGATTACAGTGTTTTGAAGCACATCTCACCTGTCCCCTCGAATTACAGGGAAATGAAAATAACTGGGAGCAGCAGGCACCAGGAAGGCTGCTGGAGCCCTGGGCTGCAGGGTCGCCGGCTCGCAGGCCTCCGCGGGGTCAGAGGGGGAGACTGGAGAGAAACGGGGCTGGGGAGGGCACGGGGAGGGAGGCCGAACGGGCAGAAAGAGTAAGAGGGTGGGAGAAGTAGGGGAGAGGGCGCAGGCGGTGGAGAGGGAAGGGACCCACGTGCCAAGAGCCCGTCTTCTGAGGACACCAGCACGCCTGCTTTATAAGTTCATTATTTTCTGGCAAAGTGCCCACCTTTTATTTCATTCATCTCAGGTCCATGACCTAATCCTAAATACATGCAGCAGGAAGTAGGTGCCTGTTAACTCTGAGGTCTGGTTTGCTCTATTCTGGAGGCAGCAGAAAAGGAGAGGAGAGGGGAAGGCAAAGGCTTGGATGTGTAGGCGCAGAGAGGACTCGACACCCTTCGGAACACACCGCCTCCCCACCTCGGTCCTGAAGCCAGGGGTTCTGCAGCGGCTGGCAGCAGGTGAAAATATTTCCATGGGCTCCAGGTCAGAGGAGTAATTTATATAACAAGATTCTTTTTTTTTAGATTTTATTTATTTATTTGACAGAGAGATCACAGGTAGGCAGAGAGGCAGGCAGAGGGAGAAGACGAAGTAGGCTCCCCGCTGAGTGGAGAACCCGATTCGGGGCTCGATCCCAGGACCCTGAGATCATGACCTGAGCCAAAGGCAGAGGCTTAACCCACTGAGGCACCCTTATATAACAAGATTCTTTAGGAATTCAGTGACCAAGCTTTTCCAGGTGTGGGGAGGAAAAAAAATAGGCTTGCCTTATAATTAATTCCAGCCAATGGCACCTAGATTCACAGCAAGATTTCGGTGCCTAATCAGAGGTGGAAGGAAAGAGTCCTTGCTTATTCATGACAGTCCCTAGATGGTGCCCTAAAAACCTTGGGAAAGGCAATGCACATATCCATAGACTCAAAAAAACATTTATAGAGCACCTACCATACAGTAAGTACTGGGCGAGGCAACAATAATTTTAAACCTTCACTCTCCTCAAATTTCCCATGTCCCACACCTCCTCCTTAATTTACCACCTAATTCCTAGGGAAAAGCAAGCAAACAAACAAACAAACAAACATAGGTACCAACAGAGAGGAGCTCCCTGCGTTCATATCGCCAGGCAGAAAATCTGCTTCTGCCCCCATTCTATTCTCCTCCCCGTCTGATACGACAGACTAGCTCTTCACCCTCCCTGAGACCCGTCCTTGTGCCTGGGCTTTGCATATCCTACTCTCTCTCCTACCTTGCCTTTTATTCATATTCATTCTATTTGTCCCTTCCTTTCATGTATATTTAACCTCTCTCTTGAATTGGATCATTCCCAATGGCTTGAAAACGCCCCAGTCTTTCAGATTAAAAAAAGAAATGCCCTCTACCTCTCACCCCTGTCCAGCTTTGAGCTAATCACTCTCCTGCCATTCAAAGCAAACTTCTCAAAAGCAGTATCTCTACCGTGGCAGAAAAGGCTCATTGCCCTACAATTATCAAACCCCTCTTCTAATTACGGAGCATGGTGGCTGCCCAAGGCTATATTTCCAGGCTTCCTTGCGTCTAGGTATGGCCATGTTATTAATTCTACCACTGAAACGGGAGCAGAAGTTGGATGGACCTTCTAGGTAAAGGCTTTACGAAGTAGCCTTCCCCATGCCGCTGACCCTTATGACCAGTTAGATGCAGACAACTGTAATGGTGAGGTCCCACTAGGAGACGACGCCACCAAAAAAACAGAACGAGGCTGGATCCTTGAGTCCTATCATGAGAGAAAGTTGCCCAGTGACCAGGAACATCCAGAAACACAACTATTGCAAGAACAAGACATTAACTTCTATTTAGTGAAGGCACTGAAATTTTGAATTTTATTTGTTGCAACAGCTAGTAATATTCTAACCAATAAACTCACGTACCACTCATTTCCTCAGTCCACCACAGTCTAGTTCCCAACCCGTTCCTTGGAAACCGATCTCTATAAAACCACCAGTGGTTCCCAGGCTACTGGATTCAAGGCTACGTTTTAGTCTAAATTTTACCTAACCCCCCTCAAAGTATTCCATATAGTTGTACATTCTCTTCTTAAAAGACTTTCCTGGGGCACCCGGGTGGCTTAGTCAATGAAGAATCTGACTCTTGATTTCAGTTCAGGTTATGAGTCAGGGTCATGAGATTGAACCCCACGATGGGCTCTGTGCTGGGCATGGAGCCTGCTTAAGATTCTCTCTCTCTACCTCCCTTTGCCCCTCTCCCATGCTCTTTCTCTAAAAAAATAAAAGGCTTTCCTTAGTTTTCATGACACAAAATTCTTTCACATTTCTGCCTCTCGGTCTGACTGCTCCTCAGCCTCCTTCATAGGCTCAGATTCTACTATGTAATCTCAGAACTCTAAAAACTTGACTTCTGCTTTGCAATAAACAACTAGAAAATTGGAAGCACTGCATTTAGAACTAATTTCAGACATTTGAAAGTAGACAGCCTAGGATCACAATCCCTGAGATAAGAGAAACAAACAAAGTGAGCCTACGGTCACCCCAACTTTTGCCAGAAGGTACCTTCTGGATTGCATGAGAGGGAAGAAAAAGACTAGTGGAAAACTGTGGATTCACTGCATTGATGAGACAGAAGTCAAAGTTGAGGAAGCAAAGATGACCTGAATTTATAGGACAAACCATCAGAGAAGAGGGAGCTACACAGAGAAAGGGATTCCCTTGACTCTTTGGCTGGATACTAAGGTGAGGCTAGAAGCTAAACAACCCCCAGAGCTCAAAAAAGCCTGAGCTATGCTCGAATTCTAATCAGCCAGACTGGCAAGACCTTGTTGAACACTCAGGCACTCAGATTTCAAAAAGATCACACCAAATACGCATAAATACACTAGGCCTAGAGTTAAGTCTACTCTAAACCTAACCTGACAAAGCTTTAAAATAAGCTTTAATGGAAGGAGCTAATTTATAAGAAATTTAACTACAAGCCAAAACAAATTTCACAATCTATCAGTGATAACAACAAAATCCAGAAACTTGACATTCTATCCTAAATGTCCAGCATCCAATCAAGAATTATAATGTTATCGGGGCGCCTGGGTGGCTCAGTGGGTTAAAGCCTCTGCCTTCAGCTCAGGTCATGATCTCAGGGTCCTGGGATCGAGCCCCGCATCGGGCTCTCTGCTCAGCAGGGAGCCTGCTTCCCCCTCTCTCTCTGCCTGCCTCTCTGCCTGTGTCAAATAAATAAATAAAATCTTTGAAAAAAAAAAAAGAATTATAATGTTATGTAAGAAGAATATTTAGAAGAAAAATCAGACTGTAGAAGCAGATCTAGAAATAACAGATGGTGAAACAAGCTGACAAAGATCTTTTAAATAGCTATATAACTATGCACAAGATCTTAAGAAATACATAAACTCAAGGAGGACAAAAGGAAATATTTTAAAAGAATGAAATATAACTTGCATAATTAAAAAATGTGTTACCCTAAATAAAAATAATGTACTGGCAATTACACAGTAGATTAGATACTACAGAAGAAAAGATCGGTGAACTTTAAAAATAGCAATGGAAACTATCCAAACTAAAGGACAGAGAAAAGAAAAAGGCTGGAAAAGAATGAACAGGGCCTCGATGACCTGGTGAATAATATCAAGCAGTCATTAGATAATTACAGTACTGGAATAATGTGGGGGGGGAGGGTAAGAGAAAACATCTGAAAAAATAATGGTCAATTTTTTTCCAAGTTTAATAAAAACTATGAACCCACAAATCCAAAAAGCTTAATGAACTCAAAGCAGGATAAATGCAAAAAAAAAAAAAAAAAAAAAGGAACACAATCTAATTAATAAAAGCCAGTGATAAAGATACAGGAGTAAATATGAAAGACACAAATACCCAACATGATTTGTGAAAAAATAGGACATCACTACAAGTCCTACAGTCATTAAAAGGATGGGAAAATATTCTGAACAACTTTATGTCAATGATTTGGCAGCCCAGATGAAATGCTTAAATTCAAACAAATTATTCAAAACGTTTCAAATTATTAACTAGTAATATATTAATTTAAAAATCATAGGATACAAGGTCAATATAAAAAATCAATTGTACATTTTATGGTAACAAGGACAATAAGAAATCGAAAATTTTAAAACACCATTCACAGCAACATAAAAATATGAAATATGTAGGGATAAATTTAACAAAGTTTGTATGAGTCCTATATGTCAAAAATTATAAAACATGGCTGAAATAAATTAAAGAAGACCTATATCAATGTAGAAATATATGATGTTCATTCATTGGAAAATTCGATGTTGTTCAGATGTGAATTTCCCCCCAATTTATCTACCAAAGTGAGTGGGGAAATGGGTGAAATAGGTGAAGAAAATTAAGAGCGCACATATAATGAGCAGTGAGTAAGGTATAGAATTGTTGAATCACTACACTGCACACTTGAAATTAACATAACACTGCACGTTAATTATACTTGAATTAAAAAAGAGAAGTGAAAGGGAAAAATAATTAAGGTAGTAAATTTTATGTAATGTGTAATTTACCATAATTTTTTAAAAAATTTAAAAATTAGAAAATTTAAAAATAATAAAATTTTTTAGATCTCAAAAAGTATATGAAAATTCAAAGGACCTGGAATAATCGAAACAATTTTTCAAAAAATAAAATATTTGGAAGACTACACCATCTGATTTCAAGACTTATAAAGCTTGGGGTGCCTGGGTGGCTCAGTGGGTTAAAGCCTCTGCCTTCAGCTCAGGTCATGATCTCAAGGTCCTGGGATTGAGCCCTGCATCGAGCTCTCTGCTCAGCAGGGGGCCTGCTTCCCCCTCTCTCTCTGCCTGCCTCTCTGCCTGCTTGTGATCTCTCTCTCTGTCAAAATAAATAAATAAAACCAAAAAAAAAAAAAAAGAGGAGTTTTCCATTAAAAAAAACTTATAAAGCTACAGTAATCTAAACAGTATGATCTATAATATTGATATACATATAGATCAATGGTATAGAATAAAGAACATAGAAATAGATGCATCCATATATGGTCAATACATTTTTGACACAGAAATATAATTGAGTAGGAAAGGATAGTTTCTCAATAGTGGCATTAGAACAACTAAATATCCTTTTATTTTTTTAATGAACCCATCCCTGACCTCACACCATTCACAAACACTAACTCAACATGAGTCATAAACCTACATATAAAAGCTAAAACTACAAAGCTTCTAGGAAAATATCTTAATTGAAGCTCATTACATTCCCAAGTTTCTGTCCTTTCATGAACTCTGTTTAAAAAATAAAAATGAAGAGATACTAGCCACAGACTGGCAGAAAACTATAGATACACATGACAGAGGACTCTTGGGCAGAATACATATAGAATTTCTCTGACTGAACAGAATGCCTGGGTGGCTCAGTCAGTTAAGCGTCTACCTTAGGCTCAGGTCACAACCCCAGGGTCCTGGGATCAAGTCATGCATCAGGCTCCTTGCTCAGCGGGGAGTCTGCTTTTCCCTCTCCCTCTGCCCCTGCTTGTGCTCTCTCTCTCTGACAAATAAATAAAATCTTTTTTCAAAATAAAAATAAAACAAAAAATTTTTAAAAAGAACTTCTATGATGCAATCATTAAAAAGACAGAAACGTCAAAGAAATAATGGACTGAATGGTTGAGCAGACACTTTACATTATTAGTCACCAGAGAAATACAAAACAAAACCACTAACAGGTACCATGTCACACCAAGAGAAAGGCTAAAATTCAGAAGATGGCCCATATCTAGTATTGGCAAGGACCTGTGGCAACTGAAAAATCTCTTTCACTGCTGATGGAGGTGGAAAGTGATGCAACTACTTTGGAAAACTTTTGACAGTTTCTTGTAAAATCTACATTTACCTTAGCACCCCGAAATCTCAGTCCTAGGTACGTATCCAAGATAAGTGAAAACATATGTTCACACTAAGACTTGTACATGAATACTAATAGCAGCTTTCTACATAATAGCAAAACCTGGAAAAAATGCAAATGTCCAACAACAGATGAGTGGTTTACTCAATCTCTGACAAATCCACACAATGGAATACTTATGGTAAAAAGAATGAACTTCTGATACTGGCAATGATGTGGATGTGGATCATAATCTTTACTTAATGACTCACTGTCATCATTGCTCATCCATGACTTGGCTTATTTACTTATTTAATCCTTAAGTTGGTAAGTAATTTTTTGCAATGTAATAAACACTCATCATCCCACTGACCAAAACAAAAGCGAATAATCAACAGCAAACCATCTGATGACCTCACATCTCATCCCCCCATCATCCTGAATCTTTTGTTTATCGTGCCCTTGCCTTACTGTATAGAGTGCGCACACACGTGTGTGTGTGTGTAAAATATAGCATATATTTCTAAAAATAATTTGAGCTGGTTTTGACTTTATAATAATAGTTCATACTGTCTTCTTTGGGGACTTGTTTTTTATTTAATATTACATTACTAAAGCATATCCATGTCATGGTAAGTTCAGCCGTTTTGACCAGTATAATATCCCATCGTGTGGACATACTGTAGTTTATTTATCTACTCTTCTGGTGATCACCAATCACATTGCTTCCTGGCTTTTCTGGTTTTTGATTATGAACATTCTCGCACGTGCCCCTGGGTACATTTCTTGCTGTGTACCTCAGGGCACATGAGTGCTTGGCCTTAGGAAGTAACTGGCGGCTGACTGCCAAAGAGGTCACCCTGGTTCACACGCCCACCAGAAATGTCTAAGAGATCCCATGGTTCCATAGTCTCTGCAACACTTGTTATCGTCAGCTGCTTATTTTTTATTGAGGTGTGTTTGACTTACGACATGAGTTTCAGGGGTACAACACCATGATTCAATATTTGTATATATGGTGGAATGAGCACCACAATAAGTCAAGTTAGCATTTGTCATCACAGGTACTTACAGATTCTGTGTGTGTGTGTGTGATGAGATCTTTTAAGATCCACTCTTTGAGCAACTTCCAAATACGCGATATAGTATTATTAACTGTAGTCACGTGCTGTACATGACATCCCAAGACTTACTGATCTGATAGCTGGAAGTTTGTGCCTTTGGATGCCTTTTGCCAATTTCACTCCCTCAGCAGCCAGTAATCGGTTCTCTGTTATCTGGGAGCTTGGTTTGGGGCTAATTGTCTTTTTAGACTCCACGTGTAAGTCGTCAGCCTCTGCATCATTGCCAGTCAATGGTGTAAACGCTATCTGTAGTTCCCGACCACTAACTACATCCCTGAACATCTCTATATGTGTTCATCAGCCAAATCGGTTTTCTTCCCTAAGCCATTAATTTTTTGTGTCTTTTGCCTATTTTCAGGAGATTGCTTTGTGCTCTTCTAATTAAGTTGTTAGAGCTCTTCACATTCTCTTCACTCCTACCCTTTGTGGTTTATGTCTATTATAAATATGCTCTCGGGCCCCAGGCCCTTACACATGCTGCCCTGTGCAAGTGGGCTGCTCCTCCTTTCCCACGTCATCAAGTGAACTCCTATTCATCCGTCAGATCTCATCTCCAGTGTCACTTCCTCAGGGAAGCCTTCTTGGATTTCCCCGATTCGATCAAATGCTACTATGTTATGCTCTGCTAGGATGAGGTAACACTCCTTAGCATTTCCACAGCTCTAATCTTCGCACGATTTTTGTGATTCTTCAGTATCGGCCCCACAAGGGCGAAGATGCATCATATTTTTTTGTGTATGCTTATGTTTCTTTATTGTGATGGACACAAAATAAGCCCTCAATAAATATTTTTAGGTGAATGAATAAGCGTTACATTTGTATGTGTGTCATCTGACACCTGCTCAAAAATGCAGTCCCTCATGCTGTGTGAGCTTCCCCTCTCCCCTCTACTTTTCTCTCACCGTCTTTATCCACACCTTTTCTGGCTTCCTTCTCTCTTCCCCGCTTCCTGTAAGCCTTACCCGGCACAAGAAAGGAATTCGGTATTCACAGACCTGTCTCCAGAGCTTGTCATTCTACGGGAGGAAGAAGTCAGATGAAAAGGGACCAGATCTGAAAGACACAAAAGATAACCCGGAGGGCTGGCGACGACCATGCTCCCACCCAGTCACCGCTCTACAGGGAAACTAACAGCGCTGGGGGTCGTGCTCGTTAATTCTGTATCTTATTAACTCATGACAAGAAGCCCATCATGGGAAAGGTGTTGGCTTTTATGCGCCAAATGCCTTTGGTTTTACGCAGCCAGAAACCATTTTGGAGGATGATGGTGACCGGGATGTGGGCTCCAGGAAGGGGGAGGGGCAGGCACCCCGCACCTGTTGCTCGGCTTCATGAGAGGCAGCATTACACCTGCAAAGGCCAGCCGGACACTGATCCTGCAGCCCTGCGTTCCAGCCCCTCGCGAGTCAGGTCCCCCAAACAGGCCTGTAAGGAGACCCCGCAAGGCCGTCTCCTGGCAGCCATTCCCCCTTTGCTGCAAACACAGATATTTCCAAGCTGCCCTCTCCGCAGGCGGTTACTTCTTAGGTTCTTTTTCATTTCCATCCAGAAATGAAATGGCTAAGAAGCTCTCCTGCGACCCCCCCTTCCACCCGCGCCTCCCCCCGAAGGACGAGCGCCGGCCTGGGAGCTGCCGCCCAGCCGGCAAGGCTCACTCTCCAGCCGGCGATGGGGAGAGCGAGTCTCAGCGCAGCGTTGCTGTTTCACCTTCACCAGGTCGGTAAACATTCTGGCCATTTTGAAGTATTATTTCCCCCTTTAGGACAATGTACTTGGGCTTGGGCTCTTTGTGCTTTGTTTATGCAGTAATGTTTACGGCAAGAGGGACGCACCTGTTCCACAGGCCCATTAGACTCCGAATGGCTTCTCCCCGAGCAAGGCATGGAGGAAAGCCGGCCTTGGCACTCGCAGCACACTGCAGTGGAAGACGGGGAGTGGTGGCTCAAAGACCAGGATGTAACCTTGAGCCACAAGCCAAGTGGCTCAGGGCTGGGAGACGGAGGTGCCTGAAAGAGGCTGAGGCTCCGGGAGCGAGCGTGCTCGAGGGGACGTGCCCAAGGTCATGCTGCCAATTAGTCACGAAGCTGGAGCCACAACCACAGAAAGCAGGTCTGTCTGGCTCTGAGCCCACACTCTCCCCCACCTCGTTATGTCTTGGAGCTGTCTGAGGAGAGGGGAGAGGAGGGGAGACAGGAGGGCAGGCTTCCCCGCAAAGTCAGAGGTCCGTGTGCCCCCACGGCTAAGGGCTGTCTTTGTGTCTTACCTGCCCGTGAACAAGGCCCGCAGAGGGCTGCTCTCGGAGCCCTTGAGGGGCGGGAGGGATTGTGGGGACCTCACGTCAGGGTGCGAAAGGGAAAGACGGGGACGCCTGGTCCCTCTAAGGCTTCCTGGGAGCTTCCTCCAGCTCTGAGGCCCACTCAGCCGCTCTAATCTCCCGTGTTTCCCTCCTGCCGAAAAGCCCAAGGGCATCCCCGCGCTCAGGGTGAGAAGGATGGAATGGGAGGCCCCCCACCCAGGCCTCCTGCATCCAGGACGCCCCACACTGGGGAGGGGAGGAGACCACTAGACAGGCTTGCCGAGTCTTTTGTTTGGCGTGTCAGAGCCACAGCCCGACACAGAAGCTGCTCCCAGGCCCCAGTGACTTACTTTGTCATCTGCCGCCTCTCGTGCAGGTGTGCGTATTTTAGCTGGAGGAGCCCAGGCATGGAAATCGCTCTCCCTGTGCCCATATATTATCAGTATTTTTTAACATGTCGCTTTCCAAGCAGGTAATGCATTTGCAGAGACAGTGATCTTTCATCGGGAGATTACGATGATTTGTGTTCTCTGTCTAAATTCCAGCATAAATTTCAGAGCCAGCGAGGCACTGGCTCGTGGCAAGAGCTGCGTCCTGAGATGTGGCAGGCTATCTGTGCAAACCTCAGGCTTGCAGCCATTTGTCCTGATTAGGGAGAGGCTTTGAAATTCTTCCTTGTGCCGCACCTTCTTTATTTATTTATTTTCTTTTTCCAAATTGCTCTTCCAGCGGGTCACCTTTGCAGCTGGTTGCAAGCCTCGAGTTATGTTCGCTGGGCTGGTCCCAAGCAAAGCATTTAAGCAATTCAACTTCCAGAACTCCTGGTTCTGCTGAAATTAGCAGTGCGGCTCGGGTCAAGTCACATAAGCCTCTGGGTTTCAGCGGAGTCATCGATCAATTAGAATTTGTAATCCCAAATTCACAGGGTTAATGGGAGGATTAAAGAAAAGAGCATAAAGGAGAATCCCTCCTCCTCAGGAGTTACTCAGAAAACTGCTGGCAAAATCCGTGCCATCGTCCTCCATCTAGCCCCCAAATTCCATGCACACCTTGGACCGATACTGTGACCACACCCCGGGTGGAGGGTCCCCTCTGTCAGCTCCAGTTTTCTCAGTGGGTGATTTGAAATTCCCCCAAAGCATCTGTAATAAGATGGTTATTACATCACCTTGCGTGTCGATTCCTTTGCTCTAGCCGCCATAACGACATAGCCCAGGCTGAGTGGTTTAAACAACAGAAATCTTAAACTGGACACTGGAAGTTTAAGATCAAGGCGTTGTTGGCCGGCTTGGTCTCTTCCGAGGCCTCTCTCCTAGGCTTGTAGGTGGCCACCTTCTCCCCGAGTTCTGGTCCATCGATCCCACGTTCTGTTCTGTGTGTGGGTCCCAATCTCTCTCATAAGGACACCTGTCACATAGGATGGGGGCCCATCCTAACGACCTCATTTTAACGACCTCGTTGAAGACCCTATCTCCAAAGACAGTTACATTCTGAGGCGCTGGGGGGTTAGGATTTGCACATGTGGATTTGGGAGCGATACAGTTTAGCCCCTCACACCATGTCGTTGAAAGCCCAACTGCACGTTGCACGACTTTCAGGTTGTCTCAGAGTCAGACTAGCCGTGATGGGCATCCCCATCTTCAAAAGTAATAATGCCTTCCTCTGTCTCACGATGATGCTTCCTTTGCAAAGACCTACCTCAGTCACTCCGTGCTGCCGCTCAGCTGGCCAGGGGAAAAACTGAGAGGAGAGGAAGGTGGGAGAGACCGACTCAGGGTCACACAGGTAATAGTAAGCTGCAGGATCGGGTCTGGAACCGATATGCGTGGCTCCTGCCTTTCTCAGCGTCTGACCGCACCTCACCCAGGAGCACCTGCCAAAGAGGACAGAAGCCCCCACATCAGACGTGTCAGTGGCCCGGGGAAACCCTGCTGCCTGCGCCATGTGGCGGGCCTGCCTGCCATCTCCCTGCCCAACCCCCGCCCCCACCGCGTCCAGCAGTGACTACTGTCCCCCAGCTCACCTGTGGAGGGTAATCATGCGGATCACAAAACCCGCCCCGATGCTAAGCCTAAACAAACCACTTCCCCGGATCCTGGTAGAGGGCGTTGTTTTGTTTTATTTTGTTTGGTTAATAGGAGACCGTTTGTACCCAGCCGTTGCCAAGACTACAATGGGCCGATAGCTACACAGGGACAGTTGTGCCGTCTGGGCAAACACAGGGACTCGGCTGTGACAGCAACAGGCATAAGAAGCAGGGCCGCGAAAATTCTTGACAAAGCTGCAGGGAGGAAAGGTACAGAGGAGGCACGGACATGGTTCCAGCTACCGTCCCATTGTGCCCAGCAACGATTCTGGATTCAGGCTACCCGAGCCCAAGGACTAGAGCCAGCTTTGTTTCCAATTCAATGATATATATATAATCTCCACTGTGGTAGTATTTACTCTTCCCAAAGCCCCAAATTCCCCAAAGCTTTTTATTTACCAGTGTGTGAATGTTCTGGGGAGGACAAGTGTTCACTTTTGATGGACTTCCTGCGGGTCAGGTAGAGAACAGCAGGGAGAAGCCGGAGACGACTCAGGTTCAAGACCAGCTCTGCCACCAGCCGGCACTGAAACTGACCCAACCTCTTACTGTCAGTGTCCGCTTCCTCGGAGAGGTTGATATGATTTTGAAGAGCGTGGCCTTCCGGGTCAGATCGGCCTGGGTCCAAATGACTTACTAGATAGGCGACCTTGACCCCAACGCTAAGCTTCTCAAAGTAGATCTCCCCACGGGTTTAAAAAAAAAAAAAGAGCTAACAATGCCCACCTGTCAGGGATGCTGCGACCAGAAAGGAGGCAGCATTTGCGCAAGTACCTATCACATCACTGGGGGATCTGTTTGTTCTCTTCCCTCCTTGACGGAGCCTTATGGGGCCGGAGGGAGGGCTGGTAACTACTGGAAGCCAACCGATGGGACTCACGTGCCCCCAGTGCCACCACGGCCACCTGCCATCCAGCTCACTCTCCCTATGACAAAGCCCCAGTCTCCTCTTTGCTCCCTCCCCTGGGGCCTGGCAGTGCCCAAAGACAACTGTGCAAAGCCCTGTAACCACCGATCAGCCAGATGATGGGAAGCAAAGCAGCAGGCTCTCCTCCAGCCGTGCAAGGCGGGCTCATGCTCTCTCCACGGCCAGCTTTGGCCGGTAACAACAGCATCGTGTCCCCAGCTGCGTGGCCCCCCATCCCTGGCCTGCTGGGCCTTCCAATCGTGGAAGCAGGCCCAGGTTCTCCAAGAAGTGATCTTGTCTTCCGAATGCTCTCTCGGGGCACATCCACAGGGCTGGAGGGGGGCCCCGTGGTCGGGGGAGACCACTGGAGAGAGGGAGCAGAGAAAGGTCACTGGGATGGAGGCGGGTTATGACTCGCCGTGTAATCGGGCCCCGGAGCAGCAGCTGACACAAGTTTTCAGACAGCAGGGAGCCAGTGACTGGTTAGAAGCCTGGTTCGGAGTGAGCCGGAAGGAGCGAATGCCCAGCCCCCGGACCACACCCAAGCTCTGCCCCAGTTGGAACCACTTCTCTCCCCTCTTTCACTGTAGTTCCCTGTGCCTCCATCACTAACATCAGCCGGAGAGTCATTCACTCTGATTCATCAGTAGACTCGAAGTACCTTGAGGGCAGAGACTAATTCCTGAGGTTTGAAACTCCCCGAGAAATTGCTCAATAATTGTTTGCTAATTTACTTAAATATGTCCCACCAAGAGTCCTGCCCCCAGTCCTCACAGGCTCCAAGTGCCTGGGGCATTCATCCCGAGGAAAGTCATTCTTGCCTCCAGTCTCACGGTTTCTCTGTGGTGTAATGGGTCCAGCACCTGACCTTGAGCTCTCAGCACCGGAAAGCTCTCTCTAGGGGGTTAATCTCAGTGTCGCTATGCCAAGGCAGGCGAACACTCAGGGCTGACTCCGTTTTCCAGCTGACTTGTTGTGTGTAGGGAAATATTTTAAGAGCAACCTATCTCCTCTTTACTTTCTTTTCTGTTTGGTTTGGTTTGTTTGTTCTAGATTGTTCGAACCATAGCCAGCAAACCCAGAATGTAACACCAGGAAGCTTATAAATATTAAAAAGCAGGGAAGAGAATACCAGGCTGGGGAGGGCTTTTCAAATGCATCTGTGTAAGGATTTTCCGTATCGTTGGCACCTACACCCTTCGGTCATTGGAAGAGAAAGCAGAGATACGCGGTCTCTGCGGTCTTTTCCATATCAACGCCAAGTCTGAGAACATTGCTAAGCAGAGACTCCCCATGGAGAAGCACATGGACTAGGCCACTCCTCGGCTAGAGGGGGAACAGAAAAGTAGCTTCTTACCTAATGTCACAAGTACACATGGAATACTGGGAGAGCACCCGCCTGTCCCCAAACCACCTTTTCTCAGGTAAAACTCCAAACGGAGCCCTAGCCAGGAATGGCTGCAGGGAAATTCTCAAAAAAGAAAAAAAAAAAAAAGTATTGCTTGAAAACAGCATGGAATGAAACACTCCACCCACGTGTCCCCCACCCCTCCATTTCATCCACCACGCCCCTCCAGAGGGACTCTCTGATCAGTATCTGCTCCAAGACGGGGAGGGCAAGTGGAAGAACAAGACGGGAACACTCAGTAAACAGTATTATTAACCCATAGGCTGGCAATAAATCAGGGCAGGAAGGTGACCTCAGCAGGCTGGAGTAATCCTGCATGTCAGGATGAATTTATGAGGCCAATTTTATTGGCCTGCATGACCCAGGCTCCTTGGAGACGTCTCAGTAACAAATCCAATCCACTTCATTTATGAGCTGTGTACAGTGTCGGCCGGGGGGCCCAGGCAGAGCGCCCTGACCCCCTTCTCCGAGGGGGAGCCCGTGAGTGTAGCCCTCGGGGAAGCGGTGTTCCCGATCCATCCTGACCGTCACTCCCCTCGAGCCGGCCAGACCTGCCCAGGAGCTGTCACCTTCAGAATGCTCGTCCTGGATCCTCACCCTGCTCTGCCCTGAGAGCCAGCACAGCCGGCAGCAGGGCCCCTGTTCCCTCCTGACAGAAGGACAAGGTGGGACTCCGTGTGGCTCAGTGGGGGCCCTGGAGGCCTCTGGGGGAGCCCGAGTCCTGCTCATTGCAGGACTCAGCATTCCTGATACCGACTAGCTCATGCCTGTAGTTCCCCACCCGGTCACCAGACCAACCAAAAGTGCCCCCACACATTTCCAAATGCTGGACGATTATTGGGAGGTAATATCGAAGGACCCTCCCTGGGCACCGAAGTCCCAGCTGGGTCTGGGAAGGTGCCGGATCCTGCTCCTCTCCCACCGCCGAGAGGAAAAGGAGATACTCCTGCCAGTGGCCGCTAGTGGGACCTCAGGGCCAGCCAGGAGCCAGCCCACGGAGAGGCGGCGGCAGGAGCCCAGAACGTCGCCTAAGCAGGGGCCTGGCGTGTACCTGGCCTTCACCTGCTCTCTGTTGGCTCTGAGCACCGGGCGGAAGGCGCTTAAGTCTATTTGACTGTCCCTGTCATCGTAAGGTTTACGGATGGTTAATTTATTCTTTATAGCACAGTCATTGATGGCTGTTAAATCACAAATGAGAGCCAATAAAGGGTGAATTGCAGCCGAAATTATACTGTTTATATGACAGCAGAGTGCCGGCTAAAAGATTCATATGCTGCTGATGAAGTATGTTATAAATTTTAATTACCATAGTTTGTACAAATGACATGTTTGAAATGCTATTGAGTAATGTGACCCTGATAATGAAACTATAAAATAAATCATTAACTTTTCGAATGAGCTTTTTTATTTCACTGCTGCACAGAGTAAACTTTTCAGTTTATTCCAAATCTGTCTCCTTATGCCCCCACCCTCCACCCCTGGCCTCACGGGCTTCTGTCTACAAAGGCCGGGGATGGGGAGCAGGAGGAGGCTGGTGACCCGAGGCGTGCCTGGAAAAGCAGCCCAGCGAGGCCGACCCCACCTGACATGGCCCAGGAGCTGGGGAGGGAGTCAGCCCAGCGAAGAGGGGTTAGATGCACACCTTGAATAAACCCCATAATGTTTCCCATCTGCGAGATGCAGGGACCCTTTTTTGAACCTGCACACCCTCTAGAGACCCCCACTCACTGGTGGGTGGGCGCTGAGGCCAAATCACCTAGTGGAGCACCCACCACGATGATGCCCAGATGGGTCAGACTCTGGTTGGGGGGTCTGGCAATTGTCCTGGCCCGTGGCCCAATTAAGAGTCCAGAAAAAGGTGAACAGGTATCTGGTGGGTTTCCCCATCCTTACAGCATCCTGATTCCCATGCCCTGGGCTGGCATATTTATGAATTAGCCCCTCACAACCTACACCCCCAGCAGGCTCCAGGAGCTGTGGTTAAACACATCTTACAGAAAAAAACCTGGAGCTCCAGGAAAAACCTCGAAGAATGAGCCCCACCAAAGGCCATTCGGGGGGACCTCTCACTCCAAGAATCTCTGTCCCAAGTTCTCTCCAGCAGACAAGGCCCTTTTAGTCCTGCAGGACAGGAAACACATTGGTAAGTCTGGCAAAACCCTGGCTTTGTAGGATGTTAGCACATCAAGCAACTTTGGCCGACCTTTCATCTAAAATTCAGTGTGGGTGGAGAGGGAGGGTGGTGGGGAGACAAACGCAGGGAAGATGCTTCCACCCCTGCCCCCCAGCCATATATAAATTCCAGAAGGAAATATAGTTTGAAAAAGCCCCCGGATGTTTCTCCACACCCTCCTAGGGCATATCCAGTTCCGTCCGCCTACTTTGCTCATGAGGAAATGGAGTCCCGGTGGGGCTGCGGCAGAGCTGGGGTGGAGCCCACAAGACCCGGCAAAGAGGGGACCGGAGTGGTTTCCTGCACCATGGCCAGATTACCTCAAGGCCAGAGTGAGGCAGGGAGCATCACCTTCCTAATGGTGTAAATGCTGCCGGCAGCCTCTCTGTGCCTCTTCTGGAGAAAGGTCACCAAGCTGCACCTCTTCCCTCCGCAGACGGACTGCCTGGCAGGGAAGCAGGCCTGGCGTGAAGGATTGCACTCTCCTTCCTTCCATTTCCCACAACAAATCTGCTCTCTGGCGTGTGCCAGACGAAAAGAAGGTCAAACTCAAAAGGGCACACCATGGGACAGCTTCTCGAAGGTTCCTCCCAGGGGTCTGCAGAGGACAACGGGGCGTGACAGCGTGGCTTATTAAGAGACACTGCATTGAAAAATCTACTGACATTCAGAGGCCTTGCTTCTAGCACCTAGTGATGGGCGACAGAAGAAAAGGGGCCCGCTGCCTGCACTTCCCACTCCGCAGATGAGCGAATGGAAACAAACTGGGAAGGAATCTGTCTTAGGTGCCAGAGCGTGCGAGTAGCTGGAGCAAGCGGGAAACCCAAATATATTTATGAGATCATCTGGGGAATTTGAAATCGGACTCAGTCTTGAAGTACATTAAGAAGTTATTGTTAATTTTTACGGTCGCATTGCAGTATTGCGATTATTCTTGCAGAGGGTCCTTAACTGTTACAGATGCGTACTGAATCGATGACCGAAGAAATGGTATGACATCCGTGACTTACTCTAAAATAATGTACGGTGAGAGGGGCTGGGGAGGGCTGGCTGGAGGAAACAAGATGACCATGAATCGATGACCGCTAGAGTTGGTGATGGTCACGTGGGGGTTTGTTACACTCTCCTTCTGTATATGTGTTCAATTTTCCATAAGAAAGAAAAATTTTAAAATACTCAAATGCCCTTGCCACCCAAGGTCTACTGCAATGTCCGTTTTCCTATGCATTTTAAGCAACGCTAGGCTGGAAAATAGATCGGACCACCTGCCCCCTGGGACAGTGCCCCCTGCTTCAGTGATGTAGGAGGGTATGAATCTTTGCCTTCCTTTTATGGGAGGAAGTCCCAAGTGTAAAGGAGTCCGGTACTGGGCTGTGTGCAGCCCACTTCATTGGACAGAGAAGGCCCTGGTCTGGAAGCTCCCAAAATAGCTCCGTGACACATACACGGCCAGAAGCAGAAGGCCTGCCTGAGTGGGACTCAGACCCCCACCTCGACTTGAACAGGTCCCCTCAGTTCTTGGAATCTTGGCTGCCTCATTTGTAAAACCAATACGGCAGCCCAACCAACCTACTTCGAAGGATGTTAGGATCAACTGAAATAAGGAAGGGGGACTTCTAGAGAGAGGGTTGAGTGTAAGGAGCGAGAGCGTAGGTTCTGGACTCCCTGTATTCAAATCCCAGCTCCACCTTCGGTTAGCTCTGTGGCTTAGACAAGTTTCTTAGTCTCTTCTGCCTCAGGGTCCTCTGTAACAGAAGCAGCATTGTTGTAAGGATTCAGTGACTTAATATATGCCAACAACTAAGAACAATATCAAGTGTTATGTAACTTAATTATTATTGTTATTATTATTACCCTTTAATGGCATTCTAATAGAAGATGTCAATATTATGAAAAGAACCACAGAGTGTTACCTCAGAAAGGGACTTGAGAAGTCATTGATTCCAAGCGCCATCTTTCAGAGGATCGTAGAAGTGATGTGATTTCTCTGGAGCCGCATCACAGGATAGTGACAGAACCGAACCTACAGCAGACCCCGTCCCACTAAAGAGATGGTCACTTCTTCTTCCTTATTACCCCCCACCCATGAGGAAGCCCAGACTGAAGTGCGTCCTCAGTCCTGAGTCTCATGCAGGCTGGGCACGCCCAGGAGTCCCCATGCCCGGCGCCTCACTGGGTTTGTAATGGGGGGAGACCACGGGGGTTGGAAGAGAACCCCCCCACACACACACACACACACTCCTCCTCGTTCTACCCCTGATCCTGCGAGAATAGAGCACAGGCCATGGGGAGCCCGGGAGGTGTCTTTTGCCTTGCCGGGTGTGTTTCTGAAGAGTGGGCGGCACTTGGAAGGCCTCCCCTCTGACTTACCAGCCACCACAAAAACATTTTCAAGGCGATGGTGCAAGCTGCCCCACTTACCATTAAGAGAAAGGACCACATTATTGCTGTTATAAACCATTGATTAAGGTTTATAATAGCAATAATCCCCTCGAAATTCATTGTTACTGCAGTTAATGACCAGTTTATTAGAGCGTTAACCATCCTTGGCAATGGGCTGAGTCGTTTAATGCGGGTAACGACCAATTTCTCAAGGATTATTGCTTAAATAACAATTCTTTGCGAGATGTATGCGCCACCACAAGTGCGGATCCGGCTGGAAGCTTCTCCTCAGAAATAAGCGTTAATTATTTCCTCAGAGTTGCACCATACCTACTAACAAACCCCAAACAATGAGCTTCTTGTGGCAATGCTTCAGTGACACAAAAGAATCCAAAAGTTGGACAAGGGCCTAGAGGAAGCGCCGCACCCTTCCATGAGGGAGCCAGAACTAGAGCCGCCACTGGGGTGTCTTCAGGCCTCACAAACGAAAGCACTCTTGGGAAACAGTATCTGACCCTTAGACTACTCTTTCCCCTTCACTTGGCTTCATTTCCAGAACTTTCTACCTGCCTCAATCACCCATCCACCCCCTGAAGAGGTGGGAAAAAGCAGGGCCAGCCAGGGGCTTGGGGAAAGAGCTGAAGGACTGAAACCCAGGCCTAAAACAAAGGTTTAAAACACTCTGAGGCAAATATTCACCTACACCTGCCCACCCAGGTTCTAGAAGAGCTGTTGGAATAGGGCTACGAAGCAATGAATGGTCTCAACAGTTTGCACAGTTCTGAAGTACAGGGCCTCTGTGGCCCCTGGGCAGCTTTGGGGTTGTTCCAGGAGGGGGAATAAAAAAAAAGAAAAAGAAATAGAAAAATGGGGTCAGCTGACATGCCTCACAGCTCAGCTCAGGCTCTGAGAAGTCATGTGTCATTCTATCATGGTATCATTAAACAGAGCCAAGGGACCTTACGATTATCCAGGCCACCTTCCCTGTTTTACAGGTAAACCCTGAGGGCCCAGAGAAGGTAGAAAGCTGCCCTAAGTCCCACAGACACTTAAGTTGGAATTAGAGCTCGGTCTACATCCTTCAAACGTTATGGACCTCAAGACCACCTTTTTGGACACATCCAGACAGAGAACTTTGTCTCAAGAAACAGTAAAAGGATCACGGCCCCATAAGGAAGAGAACCGCTTACTCAAGCTTCCTTGAGTCCGTGAGCACTTGAAGCCAAAGATGTGATTCTCCAACTCTACCCGCTCCCCAACTTTGCTTTCATGCCTCACTTGACTCAAGCGTTGCAACCATTCACTACTTTCCATCACTTTACATTAACATTGGTATTTCAATAACTTTTTTTTTCTGACATGATCTGAAAGCTACTGATATGATTACAGTCTAATTGCATTATATTAACTAAAATAAATACTAATAGGGTGTGAACCTAACATAATAAGCTAGCAAATTGCCATCACAGTGCCAGTGTAGGCTACAGAGAAATCTGCTGCTTCACTCACCAAAAGCGAACCAAGGCCTTGTTTGGTGCCGAGCGCAAAGGCAACCTCCTTTTTTACTCAACATTGCCAAAAATTAACTTGGTACAAAAACAGAATGCAATCGCTTCTCGGCCTTTTGGCTAAGATCAAGTGCAAAAACAGAATGCAAGGTGCCACAGCCTCCTCGATCTAGGAAACCTTCAAGTTTTGACTTAATAGCAAGAATTATCACCGCTTGATAATGGCGAGGGGCAAAATAAATACCTCTCCTAGGAATTCAGTGAAAGAAATTCCCATAAGCCATCCCTTCTTTGGTTCTTCAGGCACACAGACCCACCAGATGAATCAACGGGGTCTGTCCCATCTCCCTCCCAGCAGCCAAGGAGAACGTGCTGAAGGCAAAAATGGGGCCCTCATCTCTCTCCTGCTCTCTCGCCGAGACTCTGACCAACACTCTGACATGGCGGTGATGACATTAGACCCCATTTTCCCCCAAGTTCTAATGTTTATGAGTCCAAATGTCAACATTTGTTTCTTAAGCCATCAAACTGAATTCACGATTATGTGGATTAGATAAACACTCTCACTAAATCACAAGAGTTCGGTGTCTTCTATCCAGATTCCCAACTGTATTGCTATCCATATGCTTATAGGATATTATAAAATTTTTATTTGCAGCCATGCAAGATAATAGCATCAATTATAGAGCATGTTTGAGTTGCATATAGGTTTGTTGTATCAAGTAAATAAGTTAATATATGTAAAGTGCTTAAAAGAATGACTGGCACATAGTAAGGGCTCAATAAATGTTAGCAGTTATTTCTGCTGGCTGTAATGCAATGCCTGACATGAAATACGATTAAAAAAACCAGTCACAATTTCCTGTCCATAATCATAAAAGAAACACACTAAGTCTAATAACTGAAATGAAACCAATACAATGTAATGTGTTCAGCCACTTTCTGAAGCTTGAACAGTTTACCATGGGGGTTAACAACATGTATGTATCAGTGATGAGATATATACAAATAATTTATATGAGGGGTATACAGTTGATCAGTCACTCCTGGCCTTGCCTTGAACGGTGGCAGAGGATCCCCAGAAGGTCTCCAGTCTATGAGCAAGAATCACTTTTCAGGGCGCCTGGGTGACTCAGTCAGTTAAGCATCTGACTCTTGATTTGGGCTCAAGTCATGATTTCAGGGTCATGAGATCGAGCCCCATGTCAGGCTCTGTGCTGAGCGGGGAGCCTGCTTAAGATTCTCTCTCTCTCTCTCTGTCCCACCCCCACCCTGCTCATGCCCTCACTCTAAAAAAAACAAAAAAAACATTTCTCCACCAAGACTCCAAAAATCTTCCATAGTTTTCCTCTTATTCTTTTCATTCCTCTACTCTGAACTCAACTCCTTTCAACACACATCGAGCACTTTCCATGGGCCAGAAGCTGCGCTAAGCAGTGGAGACACAGGGAAGCATGGCCACATCCCCGCCCTTAGCTGGTCAGGGAAGACAGACACGTCGAGAGCTAAATGAGAGTGCACCCTCCTCTGCACTGTGTCCGCGGGGTGGCCGACAAGAGAAGGGAGGCCGGGGAGGGCTCCGCAGCCCAAGCACAAGAGAGGAGCAATTATTTCTGCCCAGCAAGAGGAGAGCCTTTCCCAAGGAGGTGACCTTCGAACTGTACCCAGAGCTAGAACCACTGTGTGAGTTAAACGCCTGTATCAGGAAGCAGCAGGACAGAAACACAGAGGGGGAGAGAGAGGGGGAGGCCAAGGAGCCGGGGGAGAGAGAACAGTTCAGCTTTGATGAACTTATCCAAAACTGAATTAGAAAATTGGGGGCGGGGGCTGAGTTCAGCATGTATATGCATAATGTCATATCAAAAAATTTTTTTCAACTCCTATTAACCTATAAAGGGGTGAGAATTAATACTTAGGACCTGGAAAGGAATTAATGGAGGCCCCCTTGGATTTTCAAGGATTCCCGCAGCATTCCACAAGGTAGGAAAGGAAGGAAGGTAAGTAAACCAAAGGGAAGCCACAGAACTCAGTAGAATGTTAGGGTCTGAAAAGGCATGGAGACTTGGGCCATTCTCCTGCTCTGAGATGTGACTCAAACTATCCACAAGGATTGCTAGCCCTTGACCTAATTCCCAGAAGGCTCCTTCCCATATTTATGGAAGGAGTCACACGGACGTCACCTTATAGCTGACAGGGATTTGAAACAAACGAACAAAAAGGGTGTGGGGGGAACTCCAGAAACTAAGCTCGGGTAACATCTAGCTGATCACCAGGAGAGAACGGTGGCTTCTTACTATAGCTCCTTCCCTTTGCTGGCTTCTGAAATTTCATGAAGATGCTATCAAGCCTCGCTGCCTCCTAGTGTCTCCAACAGAGAGCTGTCACCTCAACAAAATGATTTTCCTTCCCCTTACAGAGATTTCTTTCCGTCGGGTGGGGGTGGGAGGTGGGGAGAGTAGGGTATGGCAAGGGGCTCATTTCAAATCAGAATATTGCATGACCTTTCGAATAGCATGACCTTTCGAGGTTTGCTTTCCTTTAAAAATGTTGTGTTTCTAGGTTTTTTATTGTCGTGATTTTTCCTCTTTGCTTTTCTGGCGTCACTGGGTCCCTAAGCCTTCCTGGCTCCCAGTCTCAGTCCACAGCCAACAATGACACGGACCCACCCTTCCTTCCCGAGCCAAGCAGCTAGAATCATGTTGCAAGTCACCCATGCTGAGGCCAGGGGAGGGCTCTCCACATTGGGGTGCATCCTGTATCATGATGAGTGTGACCCCAGAAACAGCCTTTCAGACTTGCTCAGGTGCTTGCTGGTTCTCTGAGCGCTCCCAGGACTCCTTTGGTTAATGTAGGTGGGGGTGAGAGGTCAGCCCTCAATTCCCATCCAGCAGGTTTGACAGGTACATAGCATGTAGCAAGACAAAAAGCCCCAATTCCACTCCTTAATTAAAAACATTTTTCATTCCAAACCTATAAAAGGCAGATGTGTCGCATTCCTCCAACCACAGATCGCTGCTCTGTATTGAGTGCTGCAGCTCAAATCCTTCTTTCTTAGGGCTTGAAAATACAAGGCCATCAAAGCACAGAGCAACCCTGCTTTTCCCCCCATCTTCCTGCCCCCTCATTTCCTCTTTTACTGCAAAGAAATATTCGTTCCCAACTTTGCAGGGGCCACATGTGTTAAGCTTCTAGGGACACCTCCACGCTAAAAGGGAGCGGGAAGGTGGCCGATCTTCCAGGAGAGACAAGAAGCAGCTTGTGTGTTTTATTATTCTAAAACGGATTTTCACTTCGATTTTAAAAAAAAAAAATTCAGGCTACAGTCCCCGCTGAATTGGCGGCACAGAGGCTGTGAACTCGTTATTGTCTGCCCGAGCTCAGGCATCTCAAAGCCCATCATTTGGACGAAGCCTCAGTGAACCATTTACCAAGAGGAGGTCAGACAAAAATGAAAGAAGTACTTGTTTGTGGTGGTTTTCTACCTTCAGTGAGTCCTCTACTCTCGAATCACCTGGAGTGAAAACACTGGGTTTGATTACAACTTATAAAAAGTTGCAAGTCCAATTCAAGGTGTGCTGCCAATGCCTCCTGGTAAATCAGCCATTGTCGTTCTGCTGGGGTGGAGGGAGGGAGTGGATCCTTCTATCCATTTGTGTTTATCTGTCTGCTTAGAGGGTCCTTAACCTTTTTTGTCTGGGATATTCTCTGCTTTCTTCCCAGTGACAATCTATACTGCAAAGGCAGGAATACCAGACCTCCCTTCATGACTATTTCCTCATTGGGCCCAGCTGAGGGGGCCTCGATTCAAAGGCAACCTGAGGAAGGTTGAGAGAATGATGAGATATTTCCCATTTGATAAGCCTGCTGCCAGAGCTCAGGTGCTTTCTGATTTGGCGGACTTTCTCTTTCTGGGTTCCAACCCAGCGGTCTTATGAAACGTTAAAAAAAAAAAAAAAAAAAAAATCTTGCTCTTGTGAGTGATATCAAATATAATCAATAAACCTGAAGGAGAAGGGAGCCCAAGGCATTCACAAGACACTTTTAAGATTTAATTGTTCCACAGAATTTTAAGCAAGTAGTAGAAAGAAACTAAATTGCATGAAACCAAATATTTTGCTCTAGGCTTCTAATTCATCTCACTTGCTGGCTCCCAGGGGCGCGCCAGCACCGGGGAGCTTGGGACTTTCCGTGTGCTTCGTGCAAGCTAAAGAACCTCCCTGTCTCTTTGAAATGGGGCAGTTCATCAAAGTCCTCTTTGCATGAAAATGCCTGGGTTCAAGGACACACCAGGCCGAGAAGGCTGCTCTATGTATTTAATGAACGCAGGGCACACCTTCTTGCTTCTTTCTCCAAAAGGGAAAGCCCCTGGGAGACAAGCTGCTGGGACCCCACACTGAGTGCTGCTTGCAGGGATCAGGGGGCACGGAGAAGCAGCATCCAGTGCTCCCGGGAGATGCAGACCAGAGTCCAGGGCGCGGGAGGGGGGCTACGGGTCTGGAAGCCGCAGAATGTGCCACTGCTTCCTGCAGGCTAAGGGGACTTGTTAAGGAGGCATATCTGTTGGACTAGAAGCCATCCCTCAATTCCCTGGGGAAAGACTGCCACAAACAGCCCCCAGACACACAGGCCAAGCACAGGGCCAAGAGCCCTTCCTGTCCTATCATAATGCAAAGATTCTTTTGTCTGTTTGGACGAGACCCTGGGTCAGAAAAGAAGCAGACGCGGCGGCGAGAGCAGCATGGGGGCTGAGAGCTATACCGGTTGCTGCGTTTGGAAACATATCACTGGAGAGGAGGGTTAGACCAGAGGACTGGGGATGGGAGAAGGTTCTGGAAGCCGGCGGTCCGAGAATAGGAGGCAGTTGCGTTTGGTGGAACAAGCAGAGGCCCTTACCTCCAGCCTTGGGAAAGTCATTTACACTTTCTAAACCTCAGTTTCTCTATCTGTAAGCAGAGATAACAAGGGTTCCTACGGGCTGGTGTCATTGCCGTGGTTATTGAAAGAGCATGTGTCGAGTAGCTTGGGCTGTCCCTGGCACTGAGGAGGTGCTCAATAAATAATAGATATTACTTTAATCGTAATAATTAATAATTACAGGCTGGAACGCAATAGCATATGGAGGGAGGCCATCTGGGCCTGGGTTCAGTGGCCTTGACTGCATTAAAGGAAAGCGAGGGCCCGTGGGCCTGCCAAAAGGCGGCTCCAAGACTGATGAGCCTCCAGCTCCCCAAGCAACTCCTTCCAACCGGGCCTTCGCTGTGTCCAAACTTGGTCCTGGCGCCTCTCCAGGGGCTCAATTCAAGAGCCCATTATAGCCGTAATATAGCTCCTATTATCCACCAGCACTTAGATAAGGAAGAAAAATGGGCCTATGGGTCTGAAACTAAACATATTTCAAAACTCCCTGCCATTGGGCGCTCAGAGATCCTGCCATAAAAAAATAAACACCCCGATTTCTGACCGATACACCAAACGTGGCAATTTCCTAACGCCGGCGTGGCTGTGGGCTGCCCTGAAGGAATGCAGCAGAGAGGTGGCCCAGCCCTGTTCCTGGGGACCTCGGCTGGCCAGGCTCCGCCCCCGCCACCCTGTGTGGCCTTGGGTGGAACTGGGGGTCTGTCCCAGAGTGAGAGGTGTTGGCACAGCCCTCGGGCGAGTGCTCCGCACAAGGCAAGCGCTCAAAAGAGTGAGAGTTCCGCCATTCTCATGACCACTATTTGCTTGGAGAACGTCAAAGCGTAAGCAAGCCTGGACATAAACCAAAGGCGCCCTTCCCAGAGAGAAAAAGTAGAACCTTAAAGGGGAATCTGGTGACCAGAGTCATCGGGTGTCCCTCCTGATGCCTTGCCCGCGAAGGGGAGCCTGACAGGGTACCGTGGTCGTGCTTCTGTGGGCGGTGTATTTCCATATGATGATGATATATTATGGGACTAAAGGCCAGGAGGGCCTAGAGAGGGGCTGCAGTTTGCAAGAACCTGGCCGAGCACCCCAACACGCGTGTGCACCGCACACACACACACACCCCCCTTGGTAAGTGCTACAGGGACAGGACTTCTAGAGTTTTCACGGAGCAAGAATCTGCCCCCCCAGCCCATCCCCCACCCTCACTGTCCCAGCACCGAGGATCCCAGGATGAGGACCGTGAGCTCAGAGGGGTCGCTGGGGCTGCCTGGCCCAGCCGCACGCAAGGGACAGCCACTCCTGCACGTGGACCCTCTCCCAGGGGTCTCGAGGGAGATGCAAAGGTGGAAAGACAGAGGTCCCTGGGCTCCGGCGGTCCACAGCCGTGCTAGAGATACCAGACCGAGGTCCCTTTGATTCAGAAGAGTGCAGACAGCACCGGTTCAAGCTGACCGCGGGCCGAGCCCTGGAAAGCCTGTCTGCTATGCTCCGTGCTTTGCGATAATAACGCTAATGGAGTAGAGTAGATTTTGAACCATATTTTCAATTATCCAAAAGGCTCCCTCGTACCGGGCCTGCGTTTCTTACACATCTGGGGAGTGTAACTGTGCTTGGCTAGTTGAACACGGAGCATTACAAGGAGACTGTTAGGAAGGGGCTCCCCACAGGACCGCCCGCAGCTGCCCTCCCCCGGCCCCGCTCGCCTTCTGAGTGGCCCGCCCCGCCCGTGCCCACCTCCCCGCCAACCTGTCCCCCAAGTGCCACCGCCAATTTTCCAGATCGCTGAGGAGCTGATGGCTTGTTTGTGTCCCACGAGTGGGGCTTTCGGCTTCTATTTTCACTCAGTCTTGACGGTCCGGGACAACTAGAAAGGGTTAGGAGGCCTATTTTCCAAGAGCAGGGCTTGCGGGAGCCTTCCCCACACGGGGGCCGTCCCTCCCGGATTTCGAGGCGAAGCCGTGAGTCACTCGGAAGACAGCCCCGGCGGGGGCGGGCGCAGGCCTGGCAGCGTGGGATTGCCCTCTCTTCATTCCTTTGAGGATGAGAGAGTGGGCCCCCGAGGCCCCGATTGTTGTCTCAGCTGCGGGGAGAAAAGAGGAGCGCCCTGCCAGCACCTGGATACGCTGGCCTCGCCATTCCAGAGCGGCCGGCCTGGGTCACTGGGGACCTGCCCCTCTTTTCCACCTACATGTTATTCCAGCCATAAATCCAAGTGACAAGCTTGAACTTTCCTCAATTGACATGTTTACAAGGGAAGTCCACATTTGACAGGAAAATTAAGCCTATCAATCACTTAACGAGCCCGTTAATGAATGGTTCTCTGATCTCCTCTGGTAGCTGGGTTTATTGATTACGGAGGGGGCGGCCCGGGCCTCCGCCCCCTCCCCCCTGCGCTGACACCCAGCTCCCCGCCCGCCTCCCCTTCTGCCAGATGTTGCCGCCCTCCGACCTGTTCCACCGCTCCCAGCCCCCTCTCCTCCCCGAAGCCCGGCAGAGGGTTCTGGTTCAGGGTTTATCGGGAGGTCAGACCCCCTCCCGGCTCTGTTCTCTGACAGAACAAAGGCGACAGATGCAGGCTTGGCTCCCGAGCACCCACCCGGCATATGGAAGCTATCTCCTTCGTCCCAATAATCACCCAGGAGCTTGCTTCTTCAATGGCTTTGGTTTTTATTGCGTAGAAACCAACTTATTCCCCAACATAAAACACTTGAACGGTGTCTCCCTCCGGGGTTTCTGGGAGAGGTCCTGTCAGGTATAAAACAGCCCACAGGAGCGTGGCCTCCACAATTAGAAAGGGGGGACAGGCAGGGAGGAGGGAGGAATGCAGGGTGAAGAGGCCGGCTTGCTGGTGGCAAGAGGAGTCGGGGTCCCGTCAGGTCCGCAGGATCACGAAGAACTTTCTGGAGCATCTGGCCCAGGGGTTAAGGACGAGCAGAGAAGCTAGGATCTAATCTACTCCCATTCCCCACACTCAGGAAGGTGGGGCCTCAAGTCAGACACAGGCAGGAACTATTCGCTGACTGTTTGACTTAAGAGTAAGCGATAACATAGCTGGGGAAGGCCGGGTACTTAGTATATGTTCGATTCACAGAAACAACAGAGTTCTGCTGGCCGTGACACCACCGGGATTTCCCATCTACAGCCCCGCTGAAGGCAGTAACCTCGGACCTATGAGCTGGACACCCCGAGTCGAGGAAGGAGCCATTGGCTGAAACGGATGGATCTTTTTAAAGATTTTTTTTTTTAATTTATTTATTTGTCAGAGAGACAGCACAAGCAGGCAGAGAGACAAGCAGAGGCAGAGGGAGAAGCAAGCTCCCCGCCGAGCAAGGAGCCCGATGCGGGACTCGATCCCAGGACCCCAGGATCATGACCCAAGCTGAAGGCAGTCGCTTAACCAACTGAGCCACCCAGGCGTCCCAAAATGGATGGATCTTAAACCCAGCAAACCCCTCAGCTCCTGCCTCAAGCATGTGGGCTACGGGGGACCCTCCTGGGCTTCGTCTGTGAGCTCGCTCTGGGCCCCCGGAAGAGGTGGCCAAGCCCTGAGCCATCTGAGAGGCTGTGCTAGCTTCCCATCACCGCGGTAACGGATGACCCAAACTGGGTGACCTCACACAACGGGAACGTATCGTCCCAGAGTTTTAGAGGCTAGATGTCGGAAATGGAGATCGTCCACACATCCCTGCTCCCTCTCAGGGCCCTAGGGAAACATTTTTCCTCGCTTTTCTGGCTCCTGGTGGCTCCCAGCAAGCTTTGGCGTGTCTTGGTGGGTAGCCGCGTCGCTCCAACTTGGCCTTCGTCTTCACGCGGCCACCTTCCCCGGGAGCCTGTGTCCTGCCCTCCTCCTATACGAGTACCCGTCACTGGTTGCAGCCCCCCCGCCCAATCCAGGAGGGCCTCATCTTAACTAATTATACTTACAAGGACCCTATTTCCAAATCAGGTCATATTCTGAGGTTCCAGATTCTGGGCCTAGAATAAAGAAAGTCGTTGAACGCTATTCAATCCAGAACAAAGAGGGTAAAACAACGGAGGACAGGGAGTGGCTCCGCGCATCAGGGTGAACCCCTTTCCGATCTCCGGTGCGCCAAGGAAAACGCTGAAGCCCGCAGCCCTTCCAGAGGGCCAGAGGAAAGACAGAGGTATGAGGGGCGCGCTGCAGGAGACGGGAGAAGAACTGTATTAAGGTAAATTGCAAATACTAAAAAATATGAAGACAGCAATTGAAGTGTTTAAAATGTGCTCTGGGTAATTCCAAACAAATTTTAAAGCCATTTTCAGACCATAAAATTCTCTGGTCTAAATCAGCAGCTCCCAGGCCGGCCCCAGTGCTCAGGCGGCAGAACCTCCCCCAGATGGAGGCTGGCAGGTTTGGGAGTCTCCAGCTAATCTGGCAGATGAGTGATGATCCTTCCCGGTGATTGGAGAGGGGCCCTTCTCGATTTCTCTAGACACCTGCTCTACTTCCAGCCTGATTTGCTGGTGCTTTCTCTGGGGCTCATTCCCAGAAGGGTGGCTCAGTCACGAGAAACACAAAAACAAGCCTCACCGATGACATGTCCGACCTCGTTAGCCGAAGTCTACCTCTGGGGGCCTGTCCTCTCCAATCTCCTTCTGGCGGAGACAGCAAGGACCTCTGTGCAGACTCTTCCTGAATATCGTGGGGCCGGCGTGGTGGAACGCCCTCGACACGCCGGCATGAAGCTCCTCGATCGTGACACATTGCAAAACTCATGGGCCACGTGCTTTTAAGCGCCCCTATAGACAACACCGTTCCGTGGCGCTGGAGGGTAGGAGAAGGTGGGCAGGGGCAGGGCAGGCTCGTACCAGAGCTGGAAGGCAAACACACATTCTATCTGACTAGAAGCTAGTCCTGACCAAGAAATGCACAGTTCAACATGTTCCCATATAATGAAAAGAATGCTTAGGGGTGAAGAGAGAGAGCACAATTTTCCTATCAGACAGATCGGGATTTTTTACACCTGTCTCCGCCTGCCACTCACCAGCTACGCAAACTTGGGCTTCGATTTTACATTTCTAAGCCTACGTGTCCTCAGCAGTAAAGAAAAAACTATAATAAATAGTGCACGTCAGGCCCCGGTCATAGTAGGCCCTTCGTGAGCAGAAATTCCTTCTTCCCCTGTGGCGCCCTGTGTTGGATAATGTATTTCCTATATGCAAATTGTTTGCAATGTTTGGCGGGACGGGGGAGAGTCGAGTACCATCCGAAGAATGGCTCACCAAGGTCTAGATACTCTCCCGTGGTTAATTTCCGGGATTAACCAGGAGATTTCCTGGAACCATCATCCATAAACTGGGTTTGTGTGGATTTAACTGTACTCAACAATCTTGCCATCGAAGGGAGCCTTCTGCTGCACCATTTCTCAAAGAGAAGCAGGTAGCAGTTCCTGTATCTTCGATGTAAATCCTTCTTTTCATGTACCTGAGGACGCTCACCACTGGAGGAAAGTTCGACGGTGATAAATGAGTTGGCTCTGCTCAGAAATTTCCTCCAGGAATCCTCCTGCCCCAGCTCTGAGCTAAAGAGAAGCTAGAAAGGGCAGCTGCTCGAGCAGGGTTGTTTTGCCACACTGAGAATGATCGGCTCCCGTTCGTGTGCACGACCCCTGCTGCCGTCCAGATCCTACTCACCCTCCCCTGCACGTCCAGGGCGATGCCCTCCCTGATCTCTGGCTTCGTTATTCCCACGCCTCTCCACCCTCCACCTTCCATCACACCCCTACCTCCAATATGCTCTCCCTAAGCTCAGCTCTGATTCTGACCCTTGGGACTCAAAAAAAATCTGCAATAATGCCCCACACTTGCAGAATACGTCTGAACTCCTTAGGGGACATTGAAGACTCTCCACCATGTGTGTATGGATGATGGTCCAGCTCTGTCTCCCGTTTCTCCCCCAGACACATCCGCACCAGCCTGTCTCCACCATTTTCCTCCTGCTGTTTTCTCTGCCTGCAAAGAGAGCACCCTTTCCTGTACCACCACCACGGGATCGGAGCCTCCTTTTGCTGGACCGAGGTGATCTCCCTTCTCCTGGATTCCCTCGGGCTCTTTTATGCCTCTCTCGTGTCACTCATCACCATTAGTGACTTATACATGTGGCTCTCTCTAGTTTTTAATCTCCTGAAAGCCAGGGCCCAAGTTAGATTCATTTCTGTTTTCTCCTCATGCCCAGCACAGTACTCTAATAGCTAATAGGTGCTCAATAAATACAGTTTGGTTGAATGGGGGAGGTGAGTGCAGATTGAAATGAAGGTGTTATGCGCTGGGTGCGAACAGAGAGATCTGGGGACCACAAGCTGGCTGGGGGGAGATGAAGTGTGTGTGAGTCCATGTACCACGGCAGAACCCCAGGGGGTGAACAGGAATCTGGGTCCCTTGAGACCTAAGAGGCTTCGAGAGGAAGAAAGGGACAACAGAGTCAGGTAAGAGAAGGCAGAGTCCCAAAGGGAGCAGCACAGCCTGAAGATACCCTGCCCAGTGCAAAGAAGGGAGCCAGGACTAGCTATGAGAGTCAAACTCAGAAGCAGGAATTCATTTGAGGAGCTGAAGAGCTAAGAAAAGGAGCGAGGCATCTGATTCCCCCCGGGGTTATGTACAGATCAGCTTCCTAGGCAAGCGGAGACAGCAGTGTAACCTCCCCAGGACCCATGCCCCCTCCACCAGCTTGCCACAGATGAGAAGTTCCTGAGCAGGTGTGTTCTGCTGCCCGCCTTTATCTCGCCTTTCTTCCCCAAATCTCTTCCGTTTCTAGGCAACTGAGCTCCTGGCTGGTCCATTTGCAGAAAGTCTGTAATTCACAAGTGCCGGACCGGGTGCCTCCCGCTCCACCAGCACCTTTCCTCGAAAGTACAATGGAAAGCGCCCACCAAAGCACAGGGGAGACTTCTCCTGGGCTCCGGAATTCTGGGACTCGGGCCCCGTGCTGGAGAGGCCATCTCTCACTTGTTCTTTTTCTCTTCTGCTTGAGCCCCTCTTTTTCCTCCCCACCCTTTTCCCCCTTTCACCAAACAGATGTAACTATTTATTCCTTATGTCCTAGCTTTCCTGTAATTTCATAAAGTGCAAATTTGCTGTCCTGCTCCCAAATGCCGAGTCGGTGGTTTGTCATAACAGTCATCAGTAACTGTCGCTTTCTGCCGCGGGCTTAATTAACCCACTCTCTCATTAGCATGTCCGTGCACTTGTAAGGAATGAAAGCCTGATTATTTTCTACAACAGTCGCAGCCAATTACTGCATCCAAATGGAACCACATTAATCAAATCTTTAGTACGGTGGCAAATTCAGAGATATCAGATTGCAAAAGACTGCAAAACTAATATGTCACTGTCAGCGGGGCTGCGCAGGCATTTAGCGAATTGCATTAAATAGATGGCTTCGCTGAAGCCGCATGAATTTAATATGTGATGGGATCTGGAAGCTATTAGTGTGACATGGCAAAGTAGTGGGAGCTTTGGCAGCTCTGGACTTTATCCATGAACTCGGGAAACTAATATGAAAACTTCTGTGTGTGCGCACTGGAGCTGCAGTGCGCGCATGCGCTTCCCGGAGTCTGTGCAACGGCCAAGAAGTCTTGTGGGTTGTGGGGAAGCAAGCGTTGTTTTGTTCGCACACATGAACATTTAAACACGAAGCGGGGGACCATGAGGACAGCAAGCACAGCCCTGGGGAGGTGCTTTCGCCTGGAGGGGTATAGACCCCAGGCTGCCCAGTCCAGGGGCCAGAGCACCGGCCGAAACCCAAACTCCTGGTTCTCTCCTCTGCGCTGCACGTCACAGGGCCTTCTGACCCCTGGCATGCCCCTGACCAGGCCTCAGTTTGTCTATTTGCAAAGCCAAAGAGAGGTCATTAAGTATTCAGTACAGAGCTGTTGCCTGAAGGCAATGTTAGTCTCAGGAAGCAGGAACTTTCTGAAGTGCAATCAACATGGGTCCATTCATTCGCCCCCCACCCCCACCCCTGCATGGCTCAGTCCCTCCCCAGACTTTCTGGCCACAGAACTAATTGAAGTGTTTGCTCACCAGCATAATTACACAAACTGCTGTGGAACCTTTCCCTGCTCTGAGGTCTTGCTGCCGAGATCGGCACATGCCAAGAGACGAACGAAGTATACCTCCTCCCCCAGTAAAACTGGAAATAGCAAACTAAGGTCAGCCTTTTAAAAGGTCCTGCCCTAAACATGCAGCATAACACAGGGGAGTCTTTGTACAGCTATTGAACTTGGAGGAGTTAATCCGGACAGTGACTCTCCTGTAAAAATAAATTAGCTTATTTAACAAGGAACCCTGGTCATGGGAAAGGTTACATTCCCCGCAAAGAGTCGAGTCCCTCCTAAGCACCGTGAAGCCACAGAATCATGTCTGCGAAGAACCCCTTTACTTCCTAGGTGGCAGGGCTCCCACTGCCCAGGTCAGAGGATAGAGGCAAATTCCACACCAGACTCAGCACGGGCCCAACTCGATCGTGTATATAGTATTTACACTTGCATACGAAGCGGTGTAAGAGGTAGAGGTGTATACTTTACCTTGGAGAGGGTTTGGATGGGTCAGTTGTTTTTAACAGGAGGGAGATGAAGTGGGGGTGTGTAGAATGAGACTGGGTTGTGTGTGTGTGTGTGTACACGCGTGTATGCAAGTGTGCGTGTGTGTGTGTGTGTGTAAAGTTTAAGAGGAACAGAACCAAAGAACCGAGTAGCACCCTGGAGGGGAGGACCCAGAAGTGGACTCAGAATTACTTCTGCCTTCTGAGTTGGCCAGCTCGCAAAGGCAGGGGGGAGACCGTGATTTCCTGAGAGGGGCGTTCAGGTGCAGTGTTGGCCCAGGACAAATAGTGACCGGGAAGGACACAGCCCGCGCTTGCTACAGCCTGCCCAGAGGAAGGCCCTCGGTCTCTGAAGACCACAGAAAGCACTTTGGGATGGTGACGCCCCCACTGCAAAGACAGGAAGCCCCCAACCTTAGCAGCTCCTTTCTGATGCCCCTCCACCGGGAAGCCCGTGCCTCTGGGGCCCAGGGAGGCAGGATTCACGTGGAGGGGGAGGAAGAGGAAGGAAGAAGACACAGGGAGCCCAGGGCCGCCTGCCTGCTGCACAGGCAGCCAGGGAGAGAATGACAGCAGAGACAGATGGGCCCCGGCAGCCAGGGCCCGCGCTTACACAAACTGCCTTCATCAGCAACTCGCTGTTACCATCAGTTAATCTTCTCACGAAGGTACATTTGTACATTTCCTCTCCCGGTAACCTAATCTACCATCTTCTTTATGCATACATGCTCTGAGGTTTTTTAGGGGACGGCACTGGGGGTGGTGTGCTCACCAGGAACCAATCTACCCAGCTATGAACTACAACTGAATTTAAATACAGGAGGATTCATTGCATTAGAGCGAGCCAAAGAACATCAGCCAATCCTTCTTCCCCATCCCCCACCTGTTAAAAAAAAAAAAAGACAGGCCGTGCAAAGTACTGAATAGATTGAACATTACGCATAGACAGCGATGTAGATGGATAGAGAGAGCCTACCATTAGAAATCATACGTAATTAATTAAGACACGGTTTTTCTACAACTGCATTATTTTATAAGATAACTTACCAAATACATCTTCGTCGTAGCAGAAATTGAATCTGAGAGGGTGTGGGGTGAATGACCTCTCTTTACTTACACCCTACTCCCAACACACAGCACACATGCGCATGCACGCGCGCGCGCGCGCACACACACACACACACACACACACACTCCCTTTATTAAGTGGATTTGGAAGGAGTCCGATCCTGTTAACTTATATTTAAAAATTTAAAAAAAAAAACTATTTGGTGATAATATTGCCTAATAATGAAAACCTCTTCCTGTTCCCAGCCGAAGAAGACAGATTTTTGAGCGCGACTGAGACAGGCATATTGGCAAAAACATGAACACAACGCACATGCATACAAACACAGACCTCAACACTCCCACTCGCCGCCCACCCACCCTCACGTGTCCCATGTGCCCAAACAGAAACAAAAAGAGACAAACATTCTGACATCACGGAGAAGCCGAGGATGTGTTTCCTACAGAGTTGACTGCTGTTTTCTGAATGTTTCCAGCCTAGGAATTTTCTAGCCACCTCAAATGATTGAGGAACGTTTCCTGGGGCAGATGATGAATTTCTGTAGCTATCTCCCAACACGGGCAAAATAAGGGCCGGTAGGGATGAAAGGCGGGGTGACAGCAGCTCCCCCTGACTGTTGTGGTCCACCTTCCCCTGCAAGATGCCTCGGTCCTGGGCCCCATCCTCTCGGAACCCCTTTTGTCTGCGAACCGCCAGTGCTGCTGGAGGGTTAAGGAGCTGGGCATAAGTGTCTTGTCCCTCCCAAGGGCCTTACGCAGACACTATCTGAATGCAAAGGAGTAATCTTAAGAGCAGGACTGTAAGCCATGTCAAAGGTCGATTTGGGGGAGATTTGGGGAAGAGGGAGGATATGGTAGATTGTGTTTTTGGCCCCGATTCTGCATCCTTTTACTGTCTCAGCAGTCTTTGCCCAGTAACTTTGCGGGGCCCTCCCCATCTGGGGCAAGTCCTTTTTCCCAGCCTCTTGCCTTCAGTTTTGGCCATGTAATTCGCTTGTCCCATTAGACCTCCAGGATTGCCACTTGTGCCCTCGCACGCTGGGCATTGCCGTGAAAGGAGCATGTCCAGGCTAGTCTGCGGGTCCCGTGAGGATGAGGAGAGACACGTGGAGCAGAGTCAAGTAGGTCCACGAAAGCCCAGCTCGGATCCACCCAGCCCCAGTGAACTCCAGCTGACCTGCAGAGTCTTGAGAATAAATGATTGTTACTTTGAACCACTGACTTTTGGGTAGTTGATATGCAACATTTTTGTGTCATTGACTAACTGATGCAAGAGCTTTCTGGTATCTCTCAAACATACCCCAAAGGTGGAGTTCCCTTTCTCATAAATGGGATCAGCCTGAAAGAGCCTACCTCCTGGGCGGAGTCCTGCAGAGGTGAGAGAGGAAGGCAGCACACAGGCCCTGGGCATCTGGAGAAAGGGGGATCTGGGGCATGCAGGAGGGAACAAAAGGCTCTCTCTCTCCTTCCTTATTTTCTGCTGCAACCATCTGCCCCCTGACCTCCATGTAGCCAGGATCTGGAGCCTTTATATATTCTCACCTGCACCCCCCTCGACGTGCATGCCTCCCGAATACAGCACAAAACCCAAGGGGGGCGAGGTAAGGGGGGTCCTCTTTCCCACACCGTGTCAGCTGCACCCCTGAGTTTATACCAAGATCTTGAATCCTTCATCACTGGGTCCTGTGGCACCAGACCTCCCCTGCCTGTCCCCCAGCACTGTCCAACTCGGGGCAAAGACAGCAGTGTGCCCAGAAGAAAGAGACTCTCCAGTTACAGAATCAAATTCTGACCTGGGGTAAATGCCCCCGCCTGCCCGCCCTTGGTTGGTGGGACAGTGGGGGTTGCAGAAGGAAATTCGGGCTCCCATCCTTTTGAAAGGCATAGATTGGGCTTCCTACAGAGGTGACAGAATGCCCAGGAGAGCAGACCCCTGTGGCACCCCTTCTACCCCTTTTCATTTAATAAGGAAACAGCAGCGAAGAGGGATGAGAGGGGTTCGGGGTGGGGGCTCAATGCTGAGCCAGCAATCCCACTGCTATGGAAACCAGACTCCAGTTCGCCCTGACCTCTAGCGCACACGCCAACCATCAGGCCAAGCCGGAGAACGGAAGAAACTGACACTGGAAGAGCATTTCAGAGGGACTGTTCTCCCACACGCACACCCAAATTCCAAGTCTTGCTTTTTCTTTGAGCCATCTCGAGGTCTGGATCCTTTGCTATTGGGGCTCCTTGTTTGATGGGCCCAAGGAGCTGCTGCTCCTCCCCCAAGAGCTACTTAATGATTTTCAGAGATGACATCTTTCCAGTCTTGATGCAAAAAAGGTAGAAGAAAAACCTTGAAAATGAGAATGAGGTCCTTAAGGAGGAGACAAAGTGTTTGATACAAAGGGGGCTATTGTAAATCAATCTAAAGATTGTCCACATAACACTTTATCTAGAGTTGTGAACAAGCCAGACAGAATGGATCCATAGAACAAGCACTTGGAGCATTCCCAAACATCACCGAAAATCAATCTTCGAAACTAATATTACACTATATTTTAACCAACTAGAATTTATTTATTTTTTTTAAAGATTTATTTATTTATTTATTTATTTGACAGAGAGAGATCACAAGTAGGCAGAGAGGCAGGCAGAGAGAGAAGGGGAAGCAGGCTCCCTGCTGAGCAGAGAGCCCGATGCGGGGCTCGATCCCAGGACCCTGAGATCATGACCTGAGCCAAAGGGAGAGGCTTTAACCCACTGGAGCCACCCAGGCGCCCCTTAACCAACTAGAATTTAAATAAAAACTTGAAACATTAATAAAAAAAGACAAAAAGAAAAAAGAAAATGTGTTTTCAGTCTGTCTTTGTGGAAAGTGTCAAGTCTTCTTCAACGGAGTATGACTTTCGTCCTTCTGTGTGCTCCAGGTTGCAAGTGTTTTCAGAGCTCAACTGAATGAAGAATTATTTTTCCAAAAAAATAGGTATTTAAATGGTTAATAAGAGATAAATCTTGCATTTTGATTTACACACTAGATTTCCTAACAAGTACATAATAAAATTTTATAAACCAAACCAAGCAAACTATGACCCACAGGTCAACCCAGCCCCCTATGAGTTGTGCAACCTGTGAACTAAAAATAGTCTTTACATTTTTTATGGTTGGAAAATCAAAAGAAGAAGATTTTGTGACATGAGAAAATGATGTGAAATTCACATCCCAACATCCTCAAATGAGGGTTTATTGGAACACAGCCTTGCCGATTCATTTAGGTACTATCTGTGGCTGCTTTTGCACTATCACACAAAACTGAATACTTGTGAGAGAGCCCGTATGTCCTGCAAAGCCCAAAATAATTGCTACCTGGCCGTTTACAGAAAATGTTTGCTGACCCTTCCTCTAAACATACTACAGGAGTTGCCTACTTCATGCTTGTCAATGAACACACTTTCTCTAAGGTGAACAAGGCTAGTTCGCTTTGGCTCTTGAATTCTTTTAAAACAAAGCACCCCTGTATATAGGCCTACCTCGTTTATTGTGCTTTGTTTTACTGTGCTTCACAGATATCGAATATTTTTACGATGGAAGATTTGTGGCAACCCTGCGACAAGCAAGTCTATGGGCGTCATTTTTCCAACAGCATTTGCCCACTCTATGTCTTTGGTAATTCTCGCAATGTTGCAAACTTTGTCATTATTACTATATTTGTTATGGTGATTTGTAATCAGTGATTATGACTCGTTGAAAGTTCAGATGATGGTTAGTATTTTTGAGCAATAAAGTATTTTTTAAATTAAGGTACGTACTTTGCTTAGACAACGTACTCGGACATAATAACTTTGCTTATACATAATGCTATTGCTACTATGATAACTTTTATATACAGCAGGAAACCAAAAAATTCTTTTGACTTGTTTTATTGCAATATTTACTTTATTGCGGTGGTCTGGAACCAAACACACAGTCCCTCTGAAGCGTGCCTGTGTATGACTCACTTCCCATCCATAGTAACTGCATGGAGTTTGCCTCCACTCTACTGGGAAAGAAGCTAGAGAGGGAAGGGGGTCTAGAATATAACATCTTAGCAGTAAAGATCAGCCTTGCGTTCCAAGCATGGAGTGGAGAGGGGCTTCCTGGGGGTTCCCAAGGGAAGCAGTTGTTCAGTGAAATGCACTGCCCGTGCTCGCCTCCTTGAGTGGCAGGAAAAGGAACAGTATCTGCTGAGATTCTTTCTTGGGAATTCAGCGTGGTAGAGTGAAAAGGACATCAGCTTTGAGGCCAGGTACATTCAGTTTAAATGCCACCTTGATCAGTTATTGGCTGTTGGACAAGAAGTTGCTTAATCTTTCTGAGCCTCAGTTTCTCCATCTGTAACATGAAGGTCATACCTGTCTCATAGAGTTGTCATCACTCATGGTATCATGAGACGATGTACATGAATGAAGCACCCAGCGTAGGAAATGTGTCATGGCAGTCTCACGCTCTTGGGTGGACATAGGAAGTTGGTTAAGAAGACAAAGATGCTCAGCCACTTTTTAGTTGTGTGACCTTGGGCAAATCACCCCTCCTGTCAGTGCTAGACTTTTCCCTGGCAAAATAATCAAATGATAACAGACCCACTCTCTGGGTTTGTTGTGAGGATACAGTGAAGCACCTAGAATACTATTGGGATCAGGTAGAGAGCTCCGTAAATGTCGGCTGTAATTGTTACCTTTCCCTGGGGGTACCTAGATGATGCTTCTACAAAGTGCTTTGCTCTGGTTAGCAGGAACACACTGGCCATGAATGGGGACTTTCAGCCCCTCCCCAGGTACATCAAAACAGACTCTTCCTTGTCCAAAGGGACGCTGCCAAGCTTGGCCACCAACCCTCAGGGTCTCCTTCGGGGGGTCAGATGACATACACAAGACCTTCTAGAGCTAGTGCTTGTGCCGATAGGCAGAACCCAACAAAACTTTCCATCTCTATGCACGTTGGACCCTGGGATTTGAAGAACAAAATCTAGACAACAGAGCGGCAAGAGATTTACTGGCTCTTCCGCTCACCTCCTGCCTACCTGTGACCTTACCTAGCAGCAAATCGTAAACTATTACTGTGGCCGCTAGGCGATCAAGAGCAGTTGGACTTTCCTATACGCTAGTCACTCTCTTGAACTTTGCTTATGCCGTGCCTTCCGCCAGAAACATCATTCTTCCCACGTCTACACCTGAGACAAACACCACTCGTCATTCTATCCCCAGCTCGACGATACCCTTGGGAATCTTCCCCCTTTCCTCTCTATGGGGTCTCCCAGTCTTGTGCAGAACTGTGCTCAGACTTTGATGATGTAGTGATTTTCATACGACATTATAGTTACAGGAGTTTGCATCTGCCTCCTCCCCTCTGTTCGAAGTATCTTGAGAAAAGGGTCAACCTGTTCCTTCCAATCATCCTCAGTACCTGACATAATGCTTGGCATACAATAATGATGTATCCAATGTTTGATGCCGAAGTGAATAAATGAAGGAATAAAACATACATTAGCAAGCAACTAGGAAGAAGAGGGAGACAATTGTTGAAAATTCAGTGTGGCTCAGCATCTCCTGGGTGCCACAACAGGGACCCGTGTGGTTTTAAGATGTTTCCGTGAAACCTCATTCCTTCCAAATGGGGGTGTCAGCTGTTTGGGCTTCTCCTCGGGTCCTTGCCCTTGGCGACCCAAGTCACCGGTGCTAATGCACTTCCAGTTTAGATCTGGAGCGTTCCCGCATAATCTGTTAATGTAAATGATCTGTCATCTTGACCAGCAAGGTTAAAGCAAGGTACCTCTTGAAAGAATGTGAAGAGCAGCGGAGCAGCATGGAGAGTTCAAGTACAACTGTTTTATAGGAAAGGTCAAGTTCACCTTGTGTCAGGCACTTGGGCTAACAGTTACCGATTAAAGGAGACAATACCATAAATTTTGCAGGCTTTTTAACTCCTGGCTTACTCCCCGCTCTCCAACCCCCTGGATTGGAAAGACTCTTTCCTAGGCTTCTGAGAACATGGACTACCTTGGGATGTTTTCTTTTGCCACAGAGCCCACACGGGGCTCAGTGTTTTTTTTTTTGTTTTTGCCCGTTACTTCCTTAGTAAGGTTCATTTCCAGAAAAAGCCTGGGTCCAATTATATATATACACACACACACACACACACACACACACACACACATATATCTCCCCTCCCCCCAAGGTAACTTAAAAAAAAAAAGCGACAGGCTGCAGTCTGCAGCTGGACCAGAAGGGGGAGGCTGAAGGAAGTAGATTCCTGCAAGCCTGGGAAAAAAAAGGTACTTGGGGGGGGGGGAAGGGAGGGGGGGAAGGGAGGGGGAGGGGAGAGGGGATGGTTAGAAATGCAAACAGGAAGAGAAGGAGGGATAGCAAAATCAAAATGATAATAATAAAATAATAATTGCAGCCATCATTTTAGTGTGCTCGATGCTTTACATATGTGGGCGCATTTAATCCTCCCGACAACCCCAGGAGGTAGGTATTAATATCCCCATTTTTCAGATGAGGAAATCAAAATGCCAAAAAAGAAACCCTTCAAACTTTCAATTTGTACACTAATTTTAAGGCAGCTGGATTGCCAGGCTATAACCAAGTCATTTCGTAAGTAAATACTGGTGGTTTGATTTTTTTTTTCCTTTTTTTAAATTTTTAATGTTCACTCTTCCAGGCCCCAGGTCAGTAACTGAATATGTGGGAAGTCTTTTAAAATACCAATGAGAGCGTTTGAAATAGCACAGCTGAAAAGCACTACTTTTCACACTGGGCTTCATTCAGAGTTCAAGGTTGTACATTTTTCTCCCACACAAATTCAACAGAACAAGAAACCACAAGAATTGAGCGTTTTCCAAGTCTAAATGGGGGAATGTGAATGTCAGGAAAAAGCACGAGGGGAAATCTTTTTGAAAGCACTTCTCTGAAAAACTTTGCCCCTCGGTCTCCTGGCTTCAAGGCCCTGCCTCTGTCTGCGTAGTTAACCCACACGGAATCGCCAGTAGCATTCAATAAATATTCAATAGTACGAATATCGTGGTCAGTTTCCTGATGGGTCTAATACTTGTTAGGGTTTTCCAAACGAATCACTTCTGTTTTATCCAGAGTCCCTACCATGACCAGTGCCACACTGCCCTCTGTGTGAACTCCACCAAGATTGCCCACCAGGTTAAACTTTTTCAAAATGTACTAAACTGCAGTCATTTTTCTGCCAAGTGCGTCTCTGCGACCCGACCGCGTATGCCCCAAAGCGTGTCCTACAGAGATTTCCACAGAGTAAGGATTTAGTGAGTGTTGCTGAAGGAATAAATAAATGAACTTCGGCAGACCGTACATCTGTACGTTGAGATTTTCTTTTAGCGTGAGGGCTTGCGGTTTGGAAACAGGAAAAAGGGCCGGCGGAAGGAAATAGGGTTTGGTTTTGTTTGTGTTTTGTCTTTTTTTTTATCTTCTTATCCCCCCGTTGTATTTCAATTGAATTTGTCAAGAGGCTTGCAGTTTTATTTTCCCAACATGAATCACTGATGATCTAACAAATTAATTACCCATCCATCCTGCCCTACTGAGTGAGGTCATGGGAGAATGGATGGGTTCAGCCGACCTCTTCTGGACAGTAGTGTCACAGGCCCCATTTAAGAACTTGAGTTCAATGCCAAAATTGCCAGTTTAGGTTAGAATCAGACTTAAATGTATCTTATTATACACAGAGGCACACAAATGCAATATGTCATCTTTAATGGTTCAGAACAAAGCCTAAAAAAATAGTGTCCTAGCACAGATGAATTTTATAACCTTTGATATATGGCTTTCATTATTAACAATAATTTCTGTAACTGCATCCAAATTCCGGAAGACACCCGATGAATATTAATTTTATTTTTGATTTATTTTCTGCACCCGGTAGCTCCCTCTAGGGCAGACCTGCATTCCCAGCGTCCTTTTTGCCCTGAGATCTTCTCCATCCTCCAGAGTGAAATTCTCAGGGTCTTAGGAAGAGCCTGGTTCCAGGAATACTGCACTTCGAGTTTTGCTTTTCTGCTGGAAACTGTGGGGTTTTTTTTTCTCATTGCATTTTCTTACCTCTTTCTATTTTACAAAGATTTCCCCCTCATCCACCCTTTGTCATTATATTAAAATCTAATTGCAAGACAACTCTCCTCACCTAAGTCATCAACAAAGCCCAATTATTTCTAATGCATGCAGAAGGGGGAAGAAGTGCCAAACAATAAAAAGGCATGCAGTAACCTAAGCCTTTTTCATAGTCAGGCTTCAAGTTCACATGTGAATTTATGCCAGTTTTGACATTAGCCGAAAAAATTAACAGTTCTCAAAAATGAAACTCTCACAAAAGGGGTTTTGTGTTTCAAGCAGAATAAATTATAGTGTGATGTTATTAAAACACTTAGTTGTTAAGTTGCCAAGAAAATCCAGTATATTCACACAGACTCGAGGACCTGTCTCCATGCAAAGTAATTAAATTAGATTTATGGACTGCATTACATCAGTGTTTGATAGTTCATTTTTCCTTTCTTCATATTTTGCCCTGCTTTATTAGAGCATGTGACAGATGGTAAAAATAGTGTGAAGTTTCTTGGCCCTGTGCTAAATCCCCTTTCGGTAGTATATCTCTCTTCTGTCAGTTCTCCCCAGCGATGATAAATTAACCTCTCTCTTTGTATCCCAAGTGTGGCAGTAAAGCTCTCTTTGACACAGCACTATCACTTTATCTTAATCTGCGCTGTTTCGAGGAGAGAGGGAGATGATGCAATCGCCACCATGAGTTTAAAGAGAAGATTTATTGTGTCAGAAAAAGGGAGGATGATTAATATAATATGCATCATTATATTTTTCATTTTGTCTCATTTGTCGCCTTCTTCTCAGCCGAGGCAAGGAGTTCGCCAGGGTGGGCCGTCCTCTGGACAGCCTTTCCGCTCGGGCTGGTCTGCAGGGCGGCGCCTGGGGACTGGCAGGTGGAGGGGGGCCGGTCCTCCTCCTGGCTACCCAGCCTCCACCGGGCCTCCGTGAAAGGAGCGAGGTTTTTCTCTCTGGGACCTTAGCCGGCTTCCTGCCAATGCCCGAGGGAAGGGAAGAGAACGAAGGTCACGGGGCATTATTTGAGGCGGGTCAAATCATCAGAGTGTGTCCTGGGACTAAAGGGGGGGGGGTCACCCAGCCCCTAGGAGACACTGCTGGCGGGACCGAAAGCAGCAGAGCCATATGGAATGTTTCTGTAGGAAGGGACATATTATATTATTATTTCCCTTACTTACAGCAAAGCTACAGTCTCCTTAAGCTACTCCTTGGCTATGAATTGCTTTTATCTGGAAACGGGCTTTGTGCATTCAGTTCCATAAGCATTCATCGGCAAGGCCACATGACAGGCACAGTGTCAGACTCTGGATGGATACAGAGGTGAACTGAGGGCCTCTCCCTGCCCTCAGGAGGCTCACATTCTAGCCAATGGGCAGCCGGTAGCCAACCGCAAGGTCACTCCCTCCCAGGTCCTCCCCACCAGGAGAAACCCTGGATCCCACAGAGGGAAGATCCCCAAATCAAGGGAAGCAGATTCATTGCCGATAAGATGAACATAATTCGAGTATAATGGGAAAGTATCATCTGGAGCTGAAAGGAATCCCTGTACCTCTCCCTAGAAGTGAATAATCCTTTTATATGAAGTGAGCGATCACAACTCCCATTTCTCTGCTTTAAAAAAAAAATCTGGATTTTTCAGTATTTGCTGGAAGCAAGGTAACCCTCAAGAATCCCAGCCAACTGAAATATTTTCACCTGGTTTTCCTCAGACTCTAAAAGAACCACATGCCTGAGGCCTGTCTGCTAATCTTACTGGGTGAATGGGCGCTTTGCCGCCCCTAGGACTGCCCTCCCCGCCCCTCACCCCCGGAGGGGCAGGGCAGCCATGTTTTCACGTGCGCTAGGGGACTCGCCCTACCCCCCAGCATAATCGATTGGATCAGGCCTAGACCAGTTGGGTTCTCTCTCTTCCAGGAGTCTGGAGTTGGGGCAGAATAACAGCCGGAGGGCTGAAAGGGGAAGGACAGCCAAGTTGCTGGAGGCAGGCATCATCTGCCCTAAGAACCGAAAACCCAGATGCGAGAGCAGAGACATTTGCAGAGACGCACAGACCACGACAGACTCAGGAAGAGCCTCCTGGATCCTGATACGATTTTCCATGCACCTCTTGGGTCCTAGAGTCCCAGGAGCCTCCCTTGTATCCTTAAAATAAATACTCCTTCTCTTTCCTTTTTTTTTTTTTCCTTTATTTACAAGGTGGTAGAGCACCATGTGGGGAGTTCGAATAAAAGAACGACAGACTCAAAATTCTCTGTCGATGTGAGTATAAACAAGTGGGGATTCGTGCAATTAAATCATTATAATTTCAGAACGAACTCCCCAACAAGTTAAGCTAACAATGAAATGGGATGCCTTACAAAGCCGTGAGCTCTCCATTATTCAAGCAAAAGCTGAATTTCAATTTCATGGAAAGGAAGACTTGCCTTCACGAAAGAATAAAATGCTTGGGGCATTTTTCTAATGTATTAAAAGAGGGGAAGTACCAAAGTTGGTCAACAGAAAGCCAAAGGAAATATCAAGAAAGAAAATGTGTTATCCAGATAAACCTCTTTTTTTTTTTTACACATATTTAAACATTTTATTTTCTCTTAGAACACATAAATGGTCATTAATTCACCACTCATTTAGTATGGGGCACAATACTTGTAAGAGTAAGGCTCCACTGACTGAAGTTCAGCATGGACCTCTTTCTTAAGGACAAAAAAATATAAGGAGGCACATGGAAAAAATAAGTTGGGAATTATGGAGAAGTCTACAAGAATAAAGAGTCATCATTAGATATTTTAATATGTCCAAGTTCCAAGGGTGGTAAGCTGGACTCTATCTCATGTCCCATGAGACTCCCTCACACTCTTTAAAAAAATAAATAACTTTTTTTTTTTTTTCTTAAATTAGACCAGTTTGTTTTCTATTCCTTGTACCTAAGGGTCCTGACACCCCTGTATTTCCCACAAGTCCTTCCCCTGGTGCTTCTGGTCAGGTCGACTGTCTTCTTTTGCATTCTCCAATGGGCTCGGGTGGATTCTTTGACCAGAAAAGCCCTCCCTTGCCCCCTGACCTAGCCCACTCGTGACTAGGGACACGTCCTCCATCATGAAAATAACTCCGACCTCATTGATGATCTGTCCCTTGAGTTTCTCCTTAGAGTCTATGCCACAAAATTTTAGCAATTAATTCGATTGTGTAAAGTGTGCTATGCTGCTGTGTGGATTTTGTCTCCCCTCAAGAGACTGTGAGCTCCTTGAAGGCAGCAATATGTCTTCAGAGTCTTAATTACATCTCTTGCAATGCTTGCGCCGGTTCCGCAGCCAGACTCCTGACTTTCTGGCCAGGCGCTCTCTCTCTCTCTCCCTCTCTCTCTCTCTCTCTCTCTCTCTCTCTCTCCAGGGGAGAGGGGACCAGAGAATGGGACAGTCTTGGTTCAGAAGGAGCTGCAGTGTCTCCTCTCTTGTCCTCCTCCCCAGCTCCAAGGAGTCTCTTCTCCACCATCTTGAACCGGGCTCGTGCCCTCAGGTTCAGCAGCATCGGAGAGTTAAAAACATTGCCGTGGGACATGGAAAAGGTGATGCCATTTACAGAAGAACCAACATCGCTGCCAGAAAAAGTAGGGTCAGCTAGCAGAGATACGGGGTGATGTGCATAAACCCAAACTTCGGATGAACTAAGCATCATTTCAACTTAATTTTGGAAATCTAAATATATGGAATGCATTAGCTGATTTTATTTTTGGCAGCAGACTTAACCATTCTAATCATGTTTTGCTCCAGCGAATTTTAAAATTAGTTTGCATTTCCTAAGCACACATCAGCTGGGTGAGGGCTGACGGAGGGGGGAGGAGGGAGAAGGGAGAGGGGGATGCTAGGAGAAAGCCAGGCTGGGATTAAAACTTTCCTGGCAGATGCTTCATTAAGTGGATAATCCACATGCAGATACACGAAGCTGACTAGAGTTGAGTCCTTGGCCGAGGATCTGGTTACTGCAGTGCGAATAGGCACCGGCCCACCTGCCCAAGATTATTAAAAACAACGTGCCAAGTGACGGAAGGAAGAGGGGGAGGGGCGACTTACTGCCCGTGTACCTTCTGGGAAAAGGGGAAATTTGCAAAAACAAAATTTCTTTTATTTTTTTAAAGATTTTATTTATTTGAGAGAGAGAGAGGGAGAGGCTTGGGAGGGTTATGGGGGCCGAGGGAGAGGAAGAAGCAGACTCCCTGCTGAGCAGGGAGCCCTACCTACCAACGGAGGGACTTGATCCCAGTATCCCGGGATCATGACCTGAGCCAAAGGCAGAGGCTTAACCTAAAAACAAAATTTCTGGGTGATGATAAATTTTCTCTACTTATTTATAAGATTGAGTAATCCATTACTGTCTGCTAACATGGTAGTGATTTTAAATGACAGAAAAATCCATGTTTCTTTCAAGGGTTCACTGGGCCTTACAAGCACGGTTTCTTTAGTCTCAGTCAGATCTGGGAGGTGGGGGTGGACCCAGATCCCTATTTCTGAGGTGGCTGACACATGTCAGAAGTCTTTTCCAAAGTCTGCCCTCACCTTCCAGCTTATGGTACCAGCCACTGCCACGTGTGGGACCGCTGCTGTGAGCTAGGAAACGTACATAGTGTATTTGCTGTCTTCACCACAATCCTGCAGCTTTGACTCAACAGCCATTTACAGATGAGGAAACTGAGTCACAGAGGGGTTATGTCAACTTCGGTGTAGCCACGCAGCCAGAAAGTAGTTGAACCTGTCCGCTACGAACAGCACTACGTCTCAAGAAATACGGGCCATGCTTTGGGCTGGAGAATTGAACGGAGTCCATTCTCCAGGCCCCTCGTAGGCAGAGTGGAGATGGAGGAACTCCAAAAGTGGCATGCTAACCAGGGCTCCTGGGACTTCTGTGCTCCCTGTCACCTAAGAGGCTGTCCTTGGTGGCCAGCTGTCCCTTGATGGGCTGCTCTGGCCTTGGGACTCAGACCACCTGGCATTGCTCAGTGGACAGTTTAGAGGGGAAAAAGAAAACGTGAGAGCTAATACATCTGGCCTTCCCCTTCATTAGATTGTGCCTCTGCAGACCAACCATGGCCTGTGGTCCCCGTGGGCTAACTGTAGGAAGACATTGTTGGAGGGTTGAGAAAAGGTCATCAAAGAGGAGTCTCGTTACACTAAGGACAGGAAACACTAATGATTGAATTTATATGATCAAACCAACATTAACCTAAGGACTGTTTAAAATTAAAAAGTTTAGTAATGTATCAGTCAGAGTTCTCCAGAGAAACAGAGCCAATAGGAGATACGTGTGTGCGTATCACATATACACATATGAAATAAAGAGGTATATTTTAAGGAATTGGCTCACATAATCATGGAGAATGTAAGTCCTAAATCTGTAAGACCAGAAGGCTGGAAACTCAGGCATGAGTTAATTGCTGCCGTCTTGAGGCAGAACTTCTCAGGGAATGCTCAGCTTTTGATCTTAAGGCCTTCAACTGATTGGATGTGGCCCACCCATCTTCTCAACTGTGTGCTCCTTTATAGAAGGTCAACTGTAGAAGTGAACCGCATCTTAAAAATACCTCCACAGCAACACTTGGATCAGTGCTGGACTAAATTACTGGGTACTCTAGTCAAGTGAACACAAACAATTAACCCTCACAGTAGGATATTCTAACACAACTCTTCTCACTTTTGTGTTCTCTCCCAGCAACTATATATATTTTTTACACGGTTGTAAAAAACTATATTACAAGAATGTACTACTTTTATTACACATATAAGACACGTTCATTATAGAAAATTTGTATACATAAAAATTTGCCATTCTAATTTCTTATGTAATTTGTAAACTCTTTTTCATATTTATAAGGTGTCTCCTCCATGGGATTATGGATGCCATAAGAATAGGGGACTATGTCCCATTGTCTTTTTATGACTATCATTAATTATGGGGCCTGGCACATACTAAGTGCTCAACATATATTGGTTAGAAGAATGGACTTCGTTGCATAAAGCCCACAGTTATTATTTGTAATAACTACACAATAATCAAAATAATATACTAAAATTCTCTTAGCTCATCACCTGTTCTTAAACATTTAGCTTGTTTGTGAGTGTTTCTCTTTTCCTATGATGTTTTCCTGCTAAGAACTTCTTTGTACACATACATTTTTCTTTCATTTGAATAATCCAAGAAAGCTTGTTTATACACGGTCTCCTTTAGAGTACCGTGGCCATAAACAATCATGCCAATTAGTCAAACTACTGATTAATTTAGAGGAAAGTATGGGTCAAAGTGATTATTTGAAAGATTCATTAAGACTAGAATAATAGCCACGTAATAAAAACTAGTAATTGTGAAGCTCCCTACAAAATCGTCCCAAACAATGTCGAGCTCTGTTAAGTGTGGCAGGTTTTTGCCTGTTACCTGTCCCACAACTGCCCCCTCTGTGACGATGGGCCTGGAAGTCTGCACACTACTTCTCCCAGCTTCCTCTGGCAGCTGGCTTCTTGTTAGGTTTTGTCAAACTGGCAGGAAAATCAAGATCTGAGAGGAGGGGAAACATCTTTGTTCCTCTGTCTCTTTCCCCCTCTGTCTCTCTGTCTCTTTCCCCCTCTCCCTCTGTCCCAATCTCTCCACTCACTCCCTGCCTTCCTCTGATAGTGTTTCTTACATTAGCCCTGCTTCTGAGGCTGGGACCCACCCAACGACCCACCTCAGGTTCTGGAAACCCCATCAGTACCCCGTTGTCCAGCCTTAGACTATCTCCGAATTACTTTAATCTCTCTCGCTCTTTTACTCTTTGACTCTCCGAGATCTTTGTAATCTATACCCTGTATTAAATATCCTCCTTTTTTTTAAATACCTAGGTTGGCTTCTGTTTTCCTCACTAGACTCTGATTAATATGACAAAGACCCTTTATGAGGAGCTGCTGGTTTTTCCCGCTTTGGTCTCCAAAATCTTGACTTTAGGAGTCAATTCAGGGACACTCTTCTAAAACGTCTCTATGTAACTGTATTAATCATGTTTTTAATTGCCTGTATTTTATGATTTTTTTTTAAGATTGTACTTATTTATTTATTTTTGAGAGAAAAAGACAGGGTGCATAGACGTACATGAGAGGGGGGTTTAGGAGGCAGAGGGAGAGGGACAAGCAGACTCCGCCCTGAGCGCAGAGCCCAGCTCGAGCCTCAATCCCAAGACCCGGAGATCACCACCTGAGCTAAAATCAAAAGTGTCAGAGGCTTAACCAACTGAGCCACCAAGGCGCCCCTGTTTTATGATGTTTTCATGTCTTAAAAAGCTTGCTGGCCGGAGAGAGCCTGCCCCCTCCCCCAGGACTAGCCTTTAGAACTGGCAAAAGGCTCACCCAGACCACACCTGTCACAACAAACCAGCCACCCCTCCTCTAACTCCCTCACGCTAGCCAGTCATCCTCTGCTCCAACGTGCCCCTAGGTACCTGGCAACTCGACACCGCGCCTGTGGCCGAAGCCCACCAGGGATTCAGAGCAGCCCGGCCTCCGCTGTCGGCTCTGCCCTGCCTTGCCTACAGCAACCCCAGTATAGGCTCTGGTTCAGGCTTTCCCTCTGCCTCGTTCTTCCACCTCTGCTTCTCCCTCTCCCTCCGTCCCTCCCCCCACTCATGCTCATTCACGCGCACACACACTCTCTCTAATAAAGAAAATCTTAAAAAAAAAAAAGTTTTCAGAACCAAATTAATTTGGGGAATGCTGAGTTTAGTACATTTCAATAAACCTCTTTATTGTATATTAATGTACTAGTGTGCCCTTTGAATCTCTCTGAGTGTTTCCTAATTTTTTTGAACTAAGTGGTCCTTACTCAGGCATTATCTAGTTGTGTGCATATATAATAATATCTTAAGTTATGTACATACATCTTCAGTGTCCTAAATACACAGACACATCCAGATGACACTTCTCTGCGTACATACATAGACATCTTAGAAAGCTTGCTGGCTGGGGGGAGACGGTCCCTCCCAGAGCTAGCCTTTTCTTAGAAATAGCGCCGGACTCACCCAGAGCACATCTCCCCTACACAAACCCACCGACCCCAAGCCAGCAACCCATCCTTCTGTCACTGTCACTCCAAAGACTTGCTGCCGTCCAAGCCTCCTCCTGGTTTGCGCCACATACGGATTTACAGAAAGGCTTATCTGCGGTGATTCTTTAAAAAGTCGTTTTCGTGTCTTGACGAAGATGTTAAAAGGTTGTGGTAAAGACTGAACTTGCGCTTTGTGGTGAAAACTGAACCCAACACCCAGCAGCAAACATACTGACATATTGACACGTAACTGACTATCGAGATTTCAGCACTGGCAGATCTCTGTTCCCCCGGTTTCTGCTCCTGCCCCTTGCTTCGGGCGAAACTGCCAAGGCTCTTCTTTGAAAGCCCTTATTACAAATCTCAGACCTGACTTATTCCCTGCGAGCAGGGCGGGATTTAAGTATGAAACAGTTACCAAGCCCTTTAGTTCTCTTTCTCTTCTCAGGAGTTAAAAAGGGGTTCATTGTCAATATACAAGCAGCCTCGTCTGTAGAAGGAAGTTCACAGAAACCTAAAGAACAGAAGAATACGAGCTCGGCAAGGCCTCGCGGAGAACTAAAAAGTCATTGTACATTAAGCGTGCCCTCTCTCTCCCTGTCGATCTCCCCGGGCCCCGCCTCCCTGCCCCCTGCTCATACCGGGTCTGCATCTTCAGGAAGAGGTGTCCTTACTGTCCTCCCTCCAGCGCCGGGCCCTGTCTGACTTCAGCGTGCCCATGACTACAGTGGCCATCCAGCCTGTCTGGCCTGGCACCAGCTGCCATCCGCAGCTGCCCAGTCTCGGGGTGTTTCTGTCGCTGGATTCCTGTGGGTGGTTTCACTTCCCGCTGTGCTCTGCGGAACACAGGCAGTGAGCTGGATGCACGAGGATCAAGCTCTCCTCTTCAAACCCGAAGGCAGCCTTTCCTCTCTGAGCAACAGTGTTCTGCACGCCAAGTGACGGAAGGAGGGTTTTAAAGCCCTTCGGGCAGAAGAGATTTTTTTTTCCTGCCTTCCTAACTGAAGGTTGCTTCAAGTCCAAACCTAAAATGGCTCCCCATTGGCATGACCTGCTGTCCACCCCCCTAGGCCCAACCTCACTTCTCCACAGCTCGTGCTCTCCCTTGGCCCTGCTCCCCTGGCCTGCCTGCCTTCTATTCCACCCACACAACTACGCAGGCTGCTCCCTCTGTGGGCAATACTCACCCTCTCTTTTTGGCTGGTTAGCCCAACTCACACTTGAGTTGGTTATTTTATAAATGACTCTCTCCCTCCTATCTGCTTTCTTTTATCACTGTGTCCAGCCCCCAGCATCAGGTGGTCTCTTAATGGGTATCTGGCTGTATCCATTCTGTCTCCAGCAATCCTACTGCTCATTTCTAAGTGCCTGGATCGGTCTTTTGTAAAAACAATTTGTCCTTGTTTCCTAATTTCCTGTTCTTGTTTCGTGGATACAATGGCCTGTTGTAGCTCCTGAAGGATATTAAATATAATTGTTTTAAAAGCCTGTGCTTGGCTGGCTCAGTCGGTTAAATGTCCAGACTCTTGATTTCAGCTCAAGTCAAGCTCTCAGGGTCGTGGGCTTTGTGCTCCGCAGGGAGTCTGCTTGAGATTCTCTCTCTCCTCCCCCCCACGACTCCCCCATGCAAGCTCTCTCACTTGCTCTAAAAAAATTAAAAATAAATGAAATAAATAAACAAAAGCCTGTGCTGTCTGGCTCTATTGTTTGTTTCCTTTTGTGTAAGAACTTGTCATCTCTTGCTTTCCTCAAGTGTTTCATAATTTCTCACTGAGTGTCGGCCTTCTGTGGCAGAAGCTGCTCCCAACCAAGTTGCTCCTCTGCCGTCCTGAGGAAAAGTCACTCTTTATTCACCCCCTGCTTAGAATTCTACAACATTTCCCTCTTAACCTATTTCACCTCGGTTTCTCTTCAGAAGAACTCTAGGCGGTAGAAAGAGCATGTATCGTTACCTACATTTTACAACTCAGTAAACTAAAATTCCGAGAAATGGTCTTTTCCAAAATCAAGTACTTAATGAACTATCAGATCCGAACTCATACCAGACCACCGCATTACCAGCTCCACGCCGCTCACACCACACTACGGCTTCCTTTCATGTGGATCTACTCGGCGGTCGGCCTGTTGGTCAGGTTTCCAGTTACAAGAGACAGAAACCTGGTCTGGGCTAATAGACCAAAGAGACAACTTCTCCAACCGGAAAAAGGTAACACGTGACCACAACAACGGCTGGAGCCAGAGACCACAGTGCTTTCGGGATTGTCTTTCTCCATCTCAGGCCTCTGCTCCTATGTGTGTTGGCTTCACTCTCTCCTTCCGCAGATTCTTTTCTCCACGTGGGAAAGTGAGTGCGTGGCCTCCAGGGTCCCAAATCCACATCTGAGCCGCCCTGCCCTCCTACTCCCAGAGGAAAGAATTTCTCTCTCCCAGCTTCAGTTTTCAAAATCCTCAAGGAGGACTGTGGCTGGTCCAGTGTGCGTCACATGCTCACCGCCTGAACCTATCATGGCAGCCATGGAGGTAAGATGTTATCAGTGGCCTGATCTAGGTTGTAGACCCACCCCAATGGCTGGAGGGCAGGGTCTAATTGTCAGTCAACCTCTAAAATCACAGGAGCGGCTCCTCCAAAGGAAAGTGATATTTCCCCCTTGTTATGTGGATCGCCTAATAGGGTTTGTGTTGGATGGCTGCCCAATAAGTTTTGCACACATAGGAACAATGATTAGCAAATGGGTCCAGAGACAAAGCCATATATTATGAAAACCAGTCATGCCTCGGCCCAATGTAGTGGACAGAATCTGGACTTGGGTTTCAGACTCTGGGTTCAAATCCCAGTACTGTTGTTCAAGAACTATGTGACCTTAGACAATATGCTTGACAAGGATACTTGAGAATTTGTTATTCTCTTGAGCAATATATTTAACTTGGCAGATAATAAGCCCTCAACAGTTTCAAATATACCTCTCCTAACATCTGTACTATTTCCTTCCTCACTGTCCAGAAAGCCATGATTCCCAGCCAGGATTTTGCAGCATTCCCAGGAATATCTTTGGTTGATTCAAAATTGGTCATGAAAGTCTCAAAACTGTTTTAATAAAAGGTGTTTTCATTCCTTTCACTTCAAAAAATAAGTGTATTTGTTTCCGTTTTTAGGAGAAGGAAGGCATGAAACCAGATAATCAGAATTAAACAAACAAAAGGGGTTCTTGTGGGCTGAACTGTATTGGACATAGGGCCTTTAAAGAAGTAAGATTAAATAAATACGACCATATGGGTAGGCCTTAATCCAATATGACTGGTGTCATATTGGTGACTGGTGTCCTTATATGAAGAGGAAGAGACACTGGGGGGCTGTGCACAGAGGGGAAACCATGTAGAGTGGCAGAAGAAGACGGCCACCCACAAGCCAAGGAGAGAGGCCTCAGAGGAAACCAATCCTGCCAACACCTCAATCTTAGACCTCTAGCTCCGAGAACTGTGAGAAAATAAATTTTTGTTGTTTAAGCCGCCATCTGCGGGATTCAGCCTGAACGAAGTAATACGGGGGTGTCCCAACTTTAAAAAAATGTGAGAGTCACTGTCTTTGGTCAAGAAGTCCATTTCTATGCAAACTCTATCACGTTGCAATCAGCTTCCCCCCAAATTTATTTCAAACCTGTTAGTTATAGGAAAAAATTACAAGAGCAAACTATGTCAACTGTGCCTGGCTATTTCCATTAACCAGCAGATCGCTTCTAAACATTTCCTTCTGTCTTCTTAGCCCAGCCTCATCTTCCCGCCCCCGCTGAAGCCATCTCTTTCTCACGCTGCTCCCTGCAATGCCATGGCCAAGGCACTGCCCTTCATGGACCAGACAGGAGTCTCTTCATTAAAGCACCTGAGGTCTTGCTGCGCTGGTGGGAGCCCCGCTGTTTAGACAAATGTGAATCATAATTACACATAAAAAGAATTCTCTTTCTCCTGTTTGCAGATCCCATTCTCCAAGAGCTTGGTCGTTCGAAAATAGCCTAATTATTTGGGTTTTATGATAGGTTAAATGAACAGAATTAACAGCTCTGCCAGGGACATAAATGAAGATACGCAGGCTATCCACAACCCATCCCAAGGGGAGGAGCTGCCCGGCCTAGAGTGCGGGCAGAGCCGATTTTCTTCCGCCTCAGATTCCCCTTTTATTAGGATGGGACTCAGAAGCGGGAGCCTCTCTTTTCAAATCTGTAAAATGGGATACTATTTACTCTAAACAGTTGTGAAGAGGACTAAATAAATACGTAAGGGGCCTATCAAACGTAGGTGTTCAGGAGAAACTAGTTCACTTCCCATTGGTTCCTTCAGCTGAGGAAAAGAGAGAGAGAGAGAGAGAGGATGAAAGAGAAAAGGGGAGGGAAGAAAGGAGGAGGAAAGAAGTCAGAAAGACAGAAAGAAGGAATAGAGAAAAGAATAAACTCCCCACCATTACAGAGACAGGATCAAATGGCATCCTATGTGGGAAAGTGTGGCACAAACTGTGTAATATCACCCACACGGAAGGTGTAAGGGTGATAATTTTTACTTATTTCACAAATAGCTAACACTCACAACATAGAGCTTACAACATGCCAGTCAATGTTTTAAGTACTTTATAAATATTAACTTCTTTCCTTTCCACAACAACCCTGAGGTAAGCCCTTTTCTTCGTCCCTTTTTACAGGAGGGGAATCCAGCCCAGAGAGCTCAACAGATTTGCCCAAGTTCATGTGGCTACAAAAGGCGAAGCTGCCTTCCAACCCGGGCAGCCAGGCTCCCAGAGTCTGCGCTCCGACCCACAATTCTGTGCTGCCCTTGACCATGTGGCTGATATCCTGGGGTACTCAGAGTCTCTTCAGTTCCCCACTTTTTCTCCCTCACTTCCACCTGCACCAGAGAAGGGACTGTTTGCGTGAGCCAGGGATCTGAGTCCCAGGGGGAGGCTTGGAAATGAACGTTACTTCTTCAAGGAAGACCTCCTCCTCACCCCTGCCCTCTCTTCCAGGCACTGCAGAGCAATCTGCGAGGAGAAAACTCAGCCCCCGGCCAGGAGGGGGGCTGCTGGGACGCCACAGCCAGACGGGCTGCCTGGGCAGCAGCAGGGCAGAGGTAAGATGGGAAGAAGGGTGTGCCAGCCCGCCCGCCCTGCCCCTCTCCTTCTCAGCCAGAGCTCACCTTGGAGCCACTGACTGAGGCCGGCCAATGCCTGAACTATACCTGGAAAAGAGTGTATTTGTCACAAGCAGGAAGGTCATTGCTTCATACTGCTGCCGAAGACGATCTCCCCAGGCTTCTGCCTTTCGGGAAGGGCAGAATGGCAACGCGTGTTTCTATTCTGCGTGATACCCGCCTCCGTGTGAAGACGGAAGCACCCACATGCACAGAGGGCTTGGTGGCTGCAAGAAGAGGAACTAATTCAAGAGGAGGACCCGGGAGGCACTGCTGAAAGTGGACACGGAGACAGAATTGGGTTTCTCTCGTTCATTTATTCACTCCTTCTACAAAGATTGATTGAATCTCTACTCTGTGCCAGGCCCTCATCCAATGCTGCAGACACAGCGGTTAACAGAACACAGTCCTGGGACGCCTGGGTGGCTCAGTAGGTTAAGCCTCTGACTCTGGATTTTGGCTCAGGTCATGATCTCAGGGTCATGAGATCGAGCCCCGTATGGGGCTCCACACTCAGTGGGGTATCTGCTTGAGGATTCTCTCCCTCTGACCTTCCCCCTGCTCACTCGAGCTCTCATTCTCTATCTCTCATATAAATAAATAAACCTTAAAAAAAAAAAAAAAAGAACATAGTCCTTGTCTGCGTGAAGTTTACACTCTTAAACACATAAGAGAATTTCAGAGTGAGATAAATACCGTGCAGAAAATGAAGTTGAGCCCTGAGACAGACGCTAACAGGAGTGGTGCTGGGTCCTCCTGTCCTGAGGGCGGTGGTCCTGTGAAGGCCTGGGGGAAGAGCATGGCAGGCAGAGGGAAATGCAAGTACAAACACCCCAAAGTGCAAGGGCGAGGCATGGCCAGCTAGATTGGGAGGAGTGAGGAGAAGCACTGTGGTCAGCGGACCTAACGGTAGTTTAGTGAACAAGGGGGATGTCATAGGCCACGAGATCAAAGGTCCACTTACAGAAGGCCTTGTGCTGGGGAGACTTGCCAATTGGTAACTTTTTTTCTTTTTAAAAGTTATTTATTTATAATTTTCTTATAACTTTGTTATATTGTCTTATAATTCATATTTATCAAAGGCAATAAGGAGAACAAACAAATAATAAAAAAATCATTTGCCTGTTGGTAAATTATTGATATTAAAAAATAAGAGGGGTGACTGGGTGGCTCAGTTGGTTGAGCGTCCAATTCTTGGTTTCGGCTCAGGTTATGGTCTCATGGGTTGTGAGATGAAACCCCACTTCGGGCTCCGAGCTCAGCAGGGAATCTGCTAGAAGATTCTCTCCCTCTGCCCCTCCTCCCACTCACGTGTGGGCCCTCTCTCTCTCTTTCTCTAAAATAAATAAATAAATAATCTTTAGGAAGAAAGATAAATAAAATAAAATAATAAAATAATTTATTTAAAATAAATCTTTAGGAAGAAAGGAAGGATGGAAGGAAGGAAGGAACGAGAAAAGAGAAGACAGTTGTCCCCAACCCTGAAGTAGAGAGAATTCCCAACTAGGAGTCAGAAGACCTCGAGTTACCTGATCAGACCGGTTCACTTCTTTGAGTCTTCCTTTCCTTATCAGTAAAGTGGAAAAATGACACCTACTTTTTAAAATGCATATTATGTCTTTTATGAAGGTGTAATTGACATACATCATGTTAGTTTCAGGTGTACAACATAGTCATTTGACATTTGTGTATATTGTGAAATGCTCACAAGAAGTCTGCTTACCATCTGTCACCATATAAAATTCTACAATATCGTTGACTGTATTCGCCATGCTGTACAACACATCCCCATGACTTGCTCATATTTTTTGGACTTACTCATTTTATAACTGGAGGTTTGTACCTCTTAATCCTTTTCACCCATTTCACCCCCTCCAATCCCCTTCCCCTCTGGCAACCAACCCATCTGTTCTCTGTATCTGCGAGTCTAAGTGTTGTTTTGGTTGGTTGGTTGGTTTTGTTTTGTTTAGATTCCACATGTAAGTGAAATCATGCAGTATTTGTCTTTCTCTGTCTCACTTATTTCACTTAGTATAATACCCACAAGTTCCATTTCTGTTGTCACAAATGTCAAGACTTCATTCATTTTTATGGTTGTATAATATTCCAATGGTGTGTGTGTGTGTGTGTGTGTGTGTGTGTGTGTCTGTGTCTGTGTGTCTGTGTGTCTGTGTGTCTGTGTGTGTGCGTGCCGCATCTTTTTTACCCCTTCATCTATTGATGGACACTAAGGTTGTTTCCATATCCTGGCTATTATAAATAATACTGCAATGAACATAGTGGTATGTATATCTTTTAGAATTAGTGTTTCCTTTACTTCAGGTAGATACCAGTGTTGTTGGTATCATATGGCACACTTATTTTTAGTTTTTTTAAATGATTTATTTTTAATTTTTTGAGGAGACTCCAAACTACTTTCTTTCCATAGTGGCTATACCAATTTACATTCCCCAACAGTGCACAAGGGTTCCCTTTCCTCCACATCCTTGCCAATACTTGTTATCTCTTGTCTTTTTGATAATAGCCATTCGGACAGGCATCAAGTGATATCTTGTTGTGGTTTTCATCCACATCGCCCTGATGATGAGCGATGTTGAGCATCTTTTTATGTGTCTGTTGGCCACCTTATGTCTTCTTAAATAAATGTCTCTTCAGGTCCTCTCCCTATTTTTTAATCATACTATCTGGTGGTTCTGTTGTTGTTGTGACTGACCTGTATGAGTTCTTTACATACTTTAAATACTTCCCCTTATCAGATATATGACTTACAAGTATCTTCTCTCATTCAGTAAGTTGCCTTTTCATTTGTTGATGGTTTCCTTCACTGTGCAGAAGCTTTTGGGTTTGATGTAGTCCCATTTCTTTATTTTTGGTTTTGTTTCCCTTGCCCTTGGAGTCAGATCCCAAAAATATGTTCCCTACGGCCGACGTCAAGATGCCTATGTTTTCTTCTAGGAGTTTTACGGTTTCAGGTCACACATTTAGGTCTTTCATCCATTTTGAGTTCACTCTGGGTATGGTGTAGGAAAGTGGTCCAGTTTCATTCTTTTGCATGTAGCTGTCCATTATTCCCAATGCCATTTGTTGAAGAGACTATCTTTTTTTTTTTTTTTTTTGAAGAGACTGTCTTTTTGCCATATTCTTGCCTCCTTCAAAAATGACAGCTCCTTTAAGGGTTTTGGGGAGAATTAAATGTGACAGTGTGCCTAAAAGCACCAGTGTGTTCTTTGGCACATTAGGTGCTCAAAAACTAAGAGCTACAACAAGATATACCACACACCTATGAGAACGGCCAAGACCCAAAACACAGACAACACCGAACTCTGGAGCAAGAGGACCTCCCGAGATCCACTGCTGGTGGGGAGGCAACATGCTATGTCCTCTTTGGAAAAGAGCTTGGTGGTTTCTTGCAAAACCAAACATACTCTTACCACTTGATCCGGCAATCACACACCTTGATATTTACCCAGAGGAGTTGAAACCGTTTCCACATAAAAACCCACACACAGGTGTTTATGGCAGTTTTATACGTAATCTTCAAAACCTGGAGGCAGCCAAGATGTCCCTCAGTAGGCGAATGGGTATATAAACAGTGGTATGTCCCGACTACGGAATACTATTCAGCATGAAAAGAAATGAGCTACCAAGCCATGAAAAGACATGGAGGAACTTTAAATGCATATTCCTAAGTGAAAGAAGCCAATCTCAAAGGGTTCTATATTATATGATTCCAACTATGTGACATTCTGGAAAAGCCAAAACTATAGAGACAGTAAAAAAAAAAAAAAAAAATCAGTGGTTGCCAGGGTTGGAGAGAGGATTTTTAGGGCCATGAAAATGCTCTGCGTGATACTATGAGAACTGAAACATATCTTTATACATTTGTCTAAATGCATAGCACATACAACACCAAGAGGGAACCCTGATGTGAACCTTTGTGTGATGATGTGCCCATGCAGATTCATCAATTGCAACAAATGCACCACGCTGGTGGGGGTTGTTGATGATGGCGGAAGCTATGCGTGTGTGGGGGCAGGGGGTGTACAAAAAATGTTGGTGCCTGCCTCTCAACTTGGCTATGAAACTAGCACTGCTTTTATTTTTTTTTTAAGATTTTATTTATTTATTTTAGAGAGAGAGTACAAGAGGAGGGAGGGTCAGAGGGAGAAGCAGACTCCCCGCTGAGCCCGATATGGGACTTGGTCCTGGGACTCCATGATCATGACCTAAGCCAAAGGCAGTCGCTTAACTAACTGAGCCACTCAGGTGCCCCTAGCAGTGCTTTTAAAAAATAAAGTCTTAGAGGCACCTGGGTGGCTCAATCGGTTGAGCAGCTGCCTTTGGCTCGGGTTGTGATTCCAAGGTCCTGCATCAGGTTCCCTACTCAGTGGGGAGCCTGCTTCTCCCTCTCCCTCTGCTGCTCCCCCTGCTTTTGCTCACTCTGTCTCTGTCTCTCTCTCTCTGTCAGATAAATAAATAAAGTCTTTAAAAAAAAATAAAATAAAAAATAAAGTCTGAAAAGAAAAAAAAAATAACAAAACGCTGGGGCTAATGGTTTTTCAGGCCTGGGCATTACAGAAGCTTGGGGAAGTTACTTAAGGAAAAGGGACAGCTATCATTCATTCTGTACATGTGGCAGGCCCTGCTCTGAGCACTGCTCATGGGTTATGTCTGCTTCTCCATTCGTGCAGTGAGGGGGCAGGGGCAGGTGATCCCCAAGATCCAGCTTGGGCATCTACCACTCAGAAGGGCTGCGCTCAGACCACCAAGCCAGGGGAGAGCTGGAACAAGGTAGCGCCAGGGAGAGCCTGAGTCCGGGGGCCCTACAAGAACTTTCCAGAAATCCACAGGACCCTTCAGAGCGTCTCCGAGACTCCTGGAGCTCAGTGCTGTGTCTCTGTGCAACAGCCGCAGTTTGAGCTGGAACCTGCCTTGTCCAATAATATGGTGCTCCAAGAATTTACTTTTCTGTTTTCCTCAGCAAAGTTTCTATTTCACACCCTCCCCTCCTACCCAGTACACCTCATCTGACACACTGTTCGAACCATGGCTTCTAGTCCTCGGAATTTGTTTCAGCCACCTTGGCACGTGTATGGTCTTTGCATTATGACCAGATGGCAAAGACCAGGGGGACTTATTGCCATGAGTGCTCCCCTCTCCCTGCACAGTCATCCCCATCCCATACCCGCAGACTTTGTCATCAGCGGTGAGCTTGGTGGTAAGGACGGTTCTCAACCGGAGAGCTGAGGATGGAAGTCTTATTTAGCTCCAGTTTCCACATGTTTCCATCAAATCATATAGTTCCATATAGTTCCTGATATCAACACTGAGCCTTGGGGCACCTGGGTGGCTCAGTCAGTTAAGTGTCCAATTTCGGCTTGATTTCAGCTTAAGTCATGATCTCAGGATCCCGGGATGGAACCCCGCATTAGGCTCCCTACTCAGCATGGAGTCCGCTTAAGATTCTCTGTCTCCCTCGCCCTTTGCCCCTCCCCTCCCTGCTCTCTCTAAATAAATAAATACAATCTTTTTTTAAAATGAGTCTTTCGAGGACTTCCTACGTGTATGGAATCTAGGAAGACCATGCCATGGCTTGGAGATGGCAGTGTTGGTGATCGAAGGATTCAGAGCACTCGGGACAATCATTTAAGTTCTTATGAAGTTATTTCTCTGATTTTCCTATGGGTTTGTGGGCATGTGCTGATTTGCAGGTCTTACCCTGGACGAGAAGCTTTTCTCATATTTACAACAGTAATAGTGGAGTGGCCATGGTTCTTTTCTGAGCACCTAGCCTGTCTCGAGCCCTACACAGACATAATTCTCGTTCATATTGAAGTTTCACAACACTCCCAGTCTCCAGATGAGGAACCTGAGACTCAGAAGTGAAATATCCTGTCCAAGGTCACACAGCAAATAATCATCAGAGCAAAAACTGAAACCCAGGCCTGTCTGATTCCAAAGTCCAAATTCTTTCCGCTGTGCCCCGCTGTCTCTCAAAGTGAAATGGACAGTCCTGGGGCGCCTGGGTGGCTCAGTCGGTGGAGTGTCTGCCTTCGGCTCAGGTCACGATCTCAGGGTCCTGGGATCGAGCCCTGCATGGGGCTGGGGGGGGGGGGGTCCCTGCTCAGCAGGGGGCCTGCTTCTCCCTCTGCCCCACCCCCCAACTTAAGCACTCTCTCTCAAATAAATAAAATCTTTTTAAAAAGGAAAAAAAGAAGAGAAATTTAAAAAGAAAGAAAGAAATGGACAGTCCTCACAGCTCTACCAAACGGCGGTGGGCCCACTCCCAAGGTGCCGAGGAGACTGCCGCCAACCAAAACAGAGCCAGGGAGGGCTGCCCTTGAGTCCCTCAGGGGAACAAGCCTCAGGCCCAGAAGTGCCGCCTGCATAGAAACAGAGGACAACGTCCCCTTCCTCCCCTAGCAAGATATTTCCTTGTTTGTGGAAAATGCGATCAACTCAGCCCACCTCCAGTTACCCCTCATGCAGACCTGGCCTTTCCCGCTCAGGGCGGGTCCTGCTGGGGGTCCGGGCGGCTTTCTCCTCCTCAGGTCCCCGTCCCTTTCTTCCCACAGAAAGTCCTCAGGCTTCATTTCCATAGGAAATCTGGGGAGGGCAGGAGGGAAATCCCTTCCTTGTTCTGCTCTCCTCACACCCCGGAAAGCCATTTTTCTCCTCAGCCCCGGGGCTTCTCTCCCGCTGCTCGGCGCTTCCCCAGCCTTCACAAAAGAGGCTCCGGGTGAAGGTTTTTCCATTTAATTTCATTTTTCATCATTTTTACCCCTTTTGGATGGTTCGCATCTGAGAGTCTCGGTGGATTAACTGGCCAATCAGATTTCATTATGAGTCCAAGTAGTTCTTATCATTAAACCTGTAATTTATTTCTTCTGTGTTTCATAAAATGTGAAATATTACCATTCTCCAGGAGCTCGAAGAGAGCAGGAATGCTCCATTAAGTCCAACACTGCTCCTCCATAAGAGACCGTAATTATATGCGGATTTTTTTCTAACGGCTAAGTTTCTACTTGCAGATGCTAACAAAAGAAATAAGCTTTTAATCCAAACATAATTAATATGAATTACCTCCCCAGTACACCCTGGCTTTGCACCATTAAACTTAATTTTTGTTTTGCATGATAATTGTGTTATCATTACCGTTTATAGGAGAACTCAGGGACCCTCACTTTGTTTTCAGTCAAGACCAAAGGGCCTGGAAATGACTTGCCTCCCCTCTGCCAGCCAGAAGCCTGTTGGCCAGCCTCCCCAACCAGGCCCTCGAGGCCCCTTCGGCCCAGGGAACCCCGGGGCCCTGAGCCACCTCGGTGGCCACAGACCTCTCTCCACCAGAAGAAGGAAACCAACTCCTTCTCCCGCGGTGGAGGCTTTGCCGGGGCTGCTGCCTTATCATCAGTGTCTCCATCGCCATCGCCATCATCACTATTATCATAATTGTTATTATTGTTCCGTACCGTAATGAGCACTGCGCAATTTCTTTGCAGCATGCTCCAGCTACCGTGCTACTGGTTAGCTCTCCTAACTATCTGGGGAGTCCAGACTCTGAATTATTTAAGCAAAGCCCCAGAACCTCTCAGCTAGAGCACCAAAGCCCTGGGTTTTATTCAAGTTTCTTTTCAAGACTCTGTTCGAGGCCACTCTCCTGTCTCCCGCCTCCATGTGCCTCATTCACCGGCTTTCTCTCCCGTTCGACTTTATACAGAAGATTCTTCTTCTTCTTCTTCTTCTTTTTTTTTTAATAAATCTAAGAAGGAAACTAATACCCCTGGAGCTTGGCACTACATTTATATAATAGCATTCCTTCATTGATCAAAGCATTGTTGAATGGGCTACTGGTCTACCACAGACTAGATGCGGTGAGGAATTTTACGTGCACATATATATATAGGTATTTATCTCCCCATGACTTCTATCATCAAGGAATTTACAATCTAGTTGAGATGCCCACATGTTCAAAAAAAGGAGAGGAATTAAATAACAGCCCCAAATGACAACACCAAAGATGGGAAACAGAACACTGCCCGGTGTGCGTATTAGTGGAAGAAGAGATGGCAGACATATTCGTGGAAGACGTAGTACGGGAACGAGAGCTTGGGCCGGACTGGAAGGATGTGTAGAGATGACGTCGGGGAGCACGTACAGGTGGAGAAAGGGGAGCACAGGCCGGGAGGAACACACAGAGCGTGGTCTAGGACAGTTAGGGCCAACAAACTAGGCAGACTAGCTCTGGAGAGGAGCAGTGGGAGCTAGGAAACGTCATTTGGAGTCAGAATACGGAGAGTCCCGACCAACCGGGCCAGGTGACAGGGCGACAGGAAGAACTGTAAGTGGGAAGTGGGGGGGCTGGTTTAGCAGACGTGACTTAATTAGCTGGTCGGTGTGGGAGCACCTGCGGGCAGGGGGGGCGGGAGGACAGGGAGAGGCAGAGGCCAGCGTGAGTGGAGATGAGGGGGTTCTCTCAGATGGGACAGCAGGGGTTGGAAGGAAGAACACCGAAAACAGAATCCAGGGGAGGCAGTAAGGGAAAGGAGTGACAGCGCTGATAGAATGCATGGTAACTCCCATTATTCCACAGCCAGGGTCACTCCGGGCCTCCTCCAGAGCACTCAGAACACAGCGCCTGGGGCCTGGCGCAGGGCAAGCACTCATGACTATCGGCTTTTGTTGCTATTATCAGTATTAGTATTTGTCCTATTTTATCCTCTCAGTATCCCTCTGGGATTGTCCAGGATAGCTCTGTTATACTACTACGGAGCTGGGCAAGGAAAGCCACTGAGGGACTAAGGAATGACTGACATGCAAATATTTTTTTAGTGACCAAAGCAACAAAAACTGGTCGTCAGACTCTTTCCTCAACAATATTGTTTTAAAAAATCAGGTTGACGGGGGCGCCTGAGTGGCTCAGTGGGTTAAAGCCTCTCCCTTCGGCTCAGGTCATGATCCCAGGGTCCTGGGATCAAGCCCCGCACCGGGCTCTCTGCTCAGCAGGGAGCCTGCTTCCCCCTCTCTCTCTGCCTGCCTCTCTGCCTACTTGTGATCTCTCTCCCTCTGTCAAATAAATAAATAAAATCTTAAAAAAAAAAAAAAA
>CM052899.1:28941478-28965134 GCA_028534135.1 Potos flavus
CTCTACAGTATAAAGAGAGAGGTCTCAGGTCAATACATGACCCAGGGGTAAAAGTAGAAATAGTTTCTTTTTCCTCCTTCCCATCCTCCCCAGTCAAGGAAGTAGCTGAAACTATCTATCATTGCTGGGAAGACAAGAAGTATTTACTTTTCCTAAGAAGGGTGACAATCTGTAGCATAAGAAAAATAAGATAAAATTGCCTGCTAAAGAACTAACTAGGGTATAGTGGAAAATACCTAATATTTTGATCAGAAAATCTGGGTTTCGACCTCTATCCAGCCACTTACTCACTCAGAACCAGCTACTTAAGCTTCCTGAGAACTGGTTTCTTCCACTATAAAAGAGAGATTATGAAATCCACTTTAGAGTGATGCCATAAAGATTGAATGAGATTCTAAACTGTAAATATAAATAACATGTCTCATATGAGAGTAGGTATCTATAAATTCACCTTTGAACCTGACTCAGACCCTCGAAGATCAAATACCAGAGCAAGGACTCATACTCTTTTCCTAAAGCTAGTTGTTTTGCCTTCTATCTGGAACATCAGTCCCTCTTCCACCCACCTCCCCAAGTTAATTTAATCCTCTTAAATACTTCAAGATATTGATATGATTTCACATAACTACTATCAATACATTCATATTGCGTACCTAATATTAAAGTACTCTCCCGAGCATTGATAGGGAATAGGGGATGGCATGGCAGGATAGAGTCAGCTACGTGAGATTTACAACATTCAGGACCTTATTGCAGTTTATGTGGAAGCCAAGACTAAACTACTAGAGAGCAGCAGCAAACAATAGCCCTCATTCCAAAGTTTGGGGAGCGAAGGTGGTGTTTCAGTCAAGTTGCTGAGTATGTCTATTCTTTTTATATATTCAGGAACAAGGAGGAAAACTACAGAGAGGATCCACAGGTGCACTGAGAGATGCACCCATGTGAGATGGATTTATGCCAAAACTTCATTTATCACCTGATCACAAAAAGTTCCCACTTTGACTAGTGGATCACGGTGGCATTTGGGAACCCAGTTACCAGTGTCAATTCAGAGCCAATTCTGTGTGTGGTACCGGAAGATTTCCACTTACCTAGTGCACACTAAGTCTAGTAAATGGCCAAAGGCCCCTTTGGGAAAGGCTTGAAGGAATATTTACAGAATATGGTTGTAGCAGAGTTCATGTTCATCCTCAAGGGAGGCCAGCCTCCCTTTCATTCAAGATGCTCAGGTTCTGTGATCTGGCTTATGCCCGAACAGAAAGAAGGTAAGACTCTATTGTGCCCAGTCAAATTAAGTTCCTGGACGTCAGATCCAGAGTGTTTCTGTATATAGAGGAAGTAATATTTTAGTAGCCTGCCCATCTATTTCATTCCTAAGGACACAGTAATCAATTAGTCATGGTGAAAGAGCTCACCTCTTTGTCCCTCCCACCCATTACAGTGATTGTGGCTACCTTGTCTCTAGCAGTTAAGAGCTACTCCTTAGCCACACATTTTCCAGGATCCCCATGGAAATCAGGGAGCATATCTAGGACCTGCATGTCCTCATGGGTACAGAGGGAGACACCAGAATGCTTTTCAAAGATGCTGGTGTTCTTGTCACTAAAGTGTTTCCATTTTCTCCTCTTAACAAAGGGAAGAAATAAAGAGAATGTCTAAGAGGGCCTCTTGGGGCCTAAAGTGAGAGTGTGGAAGAAGGGTATGCAGGTTGCGTATGAGAAATTCATTCCTATATTCCTATCTTATCAAACATTTGGAGTCAATCTTCTACATTATGCTTCAACATCACTCAATATAGGCCATTTTTGAGTCAAAATTTCAATCCACCAATCATATAAACCAATTTCTAACATTTAATTCTAAACCAATTCTAAATTCTAAACCAATTTCTAACACTTCGAACATTAGAACCATCTTCTCTGCTGCGTGCACCTATATAATAAATTTGGTTTGATCCAGTTTTATTTTCTGTCCTCCTTATTCTGACATCCTTAGAATTCATTCCCACATGTGTTCCATGCACTTTTATGTTGATATAAATTATCAGCATCTCACACTTATGACGGAGAATAAACAGGAATGGGGACTGAGAGACTTGGGAATAGGCACCTTCACAAGGCACCTGTTCTAGGCGAGATTATTACTGGGCCTTCAACAAAGGGAGAGCTGATTTCATCAGCCCCAGAAGAGCAGGCTGCTTCCTCTAACAGGGGGGCTTAAAGAGACTTGGGAGTTCAAATGTCAGTTTCAAAACGCCAACCCGAGCAGAAACTTGTTGTGTCTGTGACTTCAACTTACATTATGATTCTACCACACGACTAAATTCCAAGCATAATGTTCACCATGATTTGCCTTGTACGTGGAAAGAGATTCTTTTTGGCTCACTAGGAAAGCACCCTGGTTGTATGAACATCTGAGTTATAAATTTAAACTTATCATTGTCTATATGTGAGCTCGGCAGTGCAGTTAGAAGCATCTATTCCATGTTACAGTTCTTATAGTTATTATTACTGCTGTATTGGTCGAGTCTGGTAGCTACTTGGTCCCCAAGACACTTGGTACAATAGCACTTTGTCACAGTCAGTCATAGGTAACAATTTTATCCTATTATCATTGCATGCTGTGGATTAGTAGGAACCCATCTGCCATCGGCAAGGAGTTCGACATTATGTTCAAAGCTAGTGAAAAAAACAAAACAGGCCCAGGCGTTTTTGAGGGTCTTTTTCTTCTAACCACTTCCATTACCAATATTATACCAGCCTGTGTCCAATCAGGAAAACAGGTCACAGTAGGAATAGCAACAACAACAAAAATTTAATTAACAACCCAAGTATTGGAGGACTGAGAAAGCAAAAAGAAAACATTGAACTATCATGTTTCTATTAACTAAAGGAAGCAACTACTACAGCTAGGGTTGGGGGACAAAAGGAAGAGGTTGAGGTTATCAGAACAGAAGCTTGAAGGAGAGCTCTCAAGAAGCTGGGTTCATACCACTGAGGAGAGGGCATAAATGAATGCTGCTGGTCCCTCAGGAGTTCATAACAAGAACCTAGGGCGCTGGAACTGAGACCTCAGAAGAGGTTTGCTGCTGCTGACCCTGCCCAGCTACTGGCGGTACCTCTGAAGGGTCCCTCTAAGGCTGGTTCTAGCAGTCCTGAGAGGAGCTGACGGACAGAACTGACTGCTGCCTCCAGAGTGAAACGTTCTTGTTGAACATTGCTGATAGATACAGAAGGAAGTTAGGAAGTAAAATTACCTCCCAATCTCCTTCTAGAATTCCCTACCGCAGAACCTAACAGGAACACAGATGACAAAAAAAGGAAGGCTGTTAGCGGTCATAACCCTGGCATTACAGAGCAGAAACTACAAGAGTGTACTTAGAAATCAAAGGCAGCCCCTTAATGACTAGTACAAATATGTCTTACTAAAACTGACACGAGAAAAATAGAAAACCTTTATGTTCTGACCATTAAATAAATTTGAGCACAAGTCAGAAGTCTTCCTATAAAGCAACCTACAAACCCAGATGGCTTCATTGGCAGGTGCTCCCAATTAGTCAAGGAAAGAATAATTCCAATTATACATAACCTTTTCCTAACTCATTATATGAAGCTAGCATAACTTTTATATCAAACTCAACAAGGATAGTACAGACAAAATTATATTTCTATTTCATTCATGAACATAGATACAAAAATTCTAAACAAAATGCTAGTAAGATGAATCGAGCAACTTATAAAAATGGATAATAAATCTTACCAAATTGGATTTATTCCAAAAATGCAAAGTTGGTTACATGTTAGAAAATCAATTAGTGCAACCCAACACAATAACATGTTAAAGAAAATATAATCCAAAAATCTCAACAGACAGATAAAAAAAGCACTTGATAAAATTTAATGTCCATTCATAAATTTTTTAAATACTTTGAGTGTTTAGAAATAGAAGTAATTTTCCTGGCATGATAAATTTTATCTATTTAAAAAATTATAGACAATATAGTACCTAAGGGTTAAACTCTGAAAGTTTTCCCTTTGAGATATGGACCAAATGAAGTATTTTTCTATCACCAATTCTTTTCAATACTGTATTAGAGGTGCCAGCCCAGGAAGTGAGGCAAAACAGAGAAATAAAAGGGATACTGATGGAAAAGAAGAAACAATACTATCATTATACACAGATAGTATGATTGGGTACATTTAAAAAATCTAGAAGAGTCTGCAGATTAATTCTTTGAATAAGAAAATATCAAGATATATATATATATATATATATATATATATATATATATATATATATGTAAAGGTACAAAAATCAATGGTATTCACTCTGAAATAAGACAGTAGTTTCTTTTGGACTAATACTCCCACAGATAACATTTATAAAATACTTAAAAACCAACTATTTAAGGGTACAGAGAGCAACCAAAAGCAGTCAGAAACTGGTGAAGACCCAAACTTTGAAATAAGAAAATTGCCCTCAGTCTGGTTTTGCCTGAGGATACTCTATGATCTACATAACATGAGACATCTAGATGTCAAACAGAAAGCTTCTGGCTTACTGGCCTAAGGAGTCAGGAAATGGGCTTCCACAGCAGCTAAAAAATAAAATGAAACGTCTGGAAAAGAGTAGGGCATGAGAAGAGCCTCCAAATCTACACATAATTCCACCTAAATCCTTGACCAAGCCCTGAACTTCACATATATGGGGGAGAATCTCTAGGAGACCAGTGGGACATGACAGCTGCATGGCTGAAAGAACTGAGCCCGAGCAAGGATTTCAACTCTTGCCTACTCCAGAAGAAACGGTTTGGAGTTTCAGCCCAGCCAAGTTAACTACATGCTAGAAAAAAATAAACATTCTTCAAAGGAAGATAAAGAATACACAATCTGTACAACTTATCATTAACAATGTCTAGTGTAGAATAAAAAATTACTAGACATTGGGGGGTGGAGGAAGAAACAGAAGAATGTGACCTAAGTCAAGAAAAAAATGTTATCTATATAAGCCAAACTCTGCATGTCCCAGATGTTAGCATTAGCAGAAAAACAAAAAACAAAAAAACTTAAAAGAAATTATTATAAATATGATCAAAGGCTTTAGGGAGCCAACTTCATAATGAATAAACAGATAGGAATCTCAGCAGAGAAATGGAAACTATAGAAAAGGACCAAATGAAAATTTAGAATTAAAATTACAGTATCTAAAATGAAAAGACAGTCTTAACAGCATATTGGAGACAGCAGAAGATAGGTCCAATAAGCTTATTGATAAATTAGAAAGTATCAAATGTGAAGAAAAAAAAGAAGCACCTTTTGAGAAAGGAATAAAATCTCAATGACCAGCAGGAAAACATCAAGAAGTCTAACATTCATGTAATGAGAGTCCCAGAAGGAGAGGAGAAAAAGACTGGTGAAGACTAAATATTTAAAGAAATATGGTGCAAACTTACCAAATTTATGTGAAAAACATAAATCTACACATCTACTAAGGAGGTCAGCAAATCCTATGAAGGATAATGCCTATGAAAACCACATGTAGGTGAATTATAGTAAAAATGTTGAAAAGTAATGATAAATTGGTAATCTTGAAAGCACAGGGAAATGCTATATTGCATACAGAGAACAAACAATAGGAATTATGGCTGAGTTTCTCATAAAAAAGCAATGTAAGCCAGAAGGCCATGTAAAGACATCTTTAAATGTTCAAAAGGAAAAAAAAAAAAAATCTATCATCCCAGAACTCCATATCAAAAGAAAATACCTTTTGAAACTGAAAACTGAAAACTGCTGAAATTTTTAGGACAAAGAAAACTGAAAGAATTAAGCAGCAATGAACCCGAACTACAAGAAATGCAAAAAGAAGTCCTTTAGATCAGGAGGAAATGATACCATATGCAAACCAGGATTTACTGGAGAGAATAAAAGCACCAAAAAAGGTTAATAGTGGATTAACATAACAGAGTATATTTTTGTTCCTTTCTTTTTAAAATCCTTTTAAAAGTATATAACTGTTTTTTTTTTAAATATGACACTGTATTGTGGGATTCTTAACATATGCAGATGTAATATATATAAAGCATCGATAGCACAAAAGACTCAGGAGCAAGAATTAACATATACTCTTGCAACACTCAAATTTTATGTGAAGGAATAAAATATTAACTCTAGAAATATTCTGATAAGCTGAGGATGCATATTTGAATCCCTACAGAAACCTCTAAGGATACAAAAGAAAGAAAGGTGGGAAAGGGAGGCAAGGAAAAAGGAAGTGGGGAGGAGGAGGAGGAAAAAGGGAGAGAGGAAGGCAGGCAGGCAGGCTGGCAGGAAGAAAGGAACAAAGGAAGGAAGGGTATCTTGGCTTTGATTTTCAAAAAAAAAAAAAAAAAAAGCAGGAAAGGAAAAACAAAGAAAGCAAAGCAGGTGGAATAAATAGACAACAAATGGCAAATGGTGGAATCTAAATTAAACCATATTGGTAATTACATTAAATGTTAATTGACTAAACCCTCCAATTAAAAGACAGAGATTGACAGACCGGATTTTAAAAGTTTCCACTATCTGCTGTGCATAAAAGATGTGCTTTAAATCAAAAGACACAGATAGGTTGAAAGTAAGATGACAGAAAAAGATATACCATGTAGACACTAATCATAAGAAAGCTAGAGAGTCTATATTAATAACAGACAAAATGGATTTCAAGAGAAGTATTACCAAAAATAAAAAGTGACATTTCATAATGATTAAAAGATCAATTAATCAGGAAGAGATGACAATCATAAATCCCTATGCACTTAATAACAGAATTTTAAAATACATGAAGCAAAAACTGAAAATAAAGGAAGAAATAGATATATCCATGAAAATCGAAGGTCATCATTCTCTAAGTAACTATAGAACAACTAAACAAAATAATAGAAATATAGGAGATCTGAACAACACTATCAACCACCTTCATCTCATAATCATTTATAGAACACTCCACCAATGACAGAAAAATATACACTTTCGCAAGGCCACGTGGAACATTCACCAAGATAAACCATAAATCAAGGCTCAATATATTTCAAAAACTTGAAGGGGAATTTATGCAGCAGCATACTGTCAGGTCTAGCACAGGAATATGAATACATCATCACTGAATTGTAATTTAATATAATAATTTTGGAGTCTATACATGTATATGTATGTACATATATACACACATATATACACACATATTTACAAATATGCATATATTTTTATGGGATAAAGCAAATGGAGCAAAATGTACACAACTGATGAATCTAGTATAGAGATCTATGGGAGTCCTTGTACCATACTTACAACTTGTCTGTAACTTTAAAAATATAACAAAATTTTTTCAAAGTATCCCTATATGCCAGCAACAGGAAATGAAATATTTTAAAAGATACCATTTATAGCAAAGTATCTAAGAATAAGTCTTTATAGGGAGAATTATAAAACTTTGTCGAGAGGCTTCAAAGAAGATCTAAATTGAGAGTTATACTGTATTCATTAACTGTAAAAGTCAATATTATAAAGGTTTAAATAATCCCAAATTGTTTTGTAGATTTGGTAATATTTAAATCAAACTTTCAACAAGATTTTTTTAGAACTTTACAAGTTGATTCTAAAATTTATACGAAAATGCAAAAAGACAAGATTAAGCAAGAAAGAAAAGGTAAGAGGACCTGCTCTACCAGACAGTAAGGCATCATAAATCTTTAATAATTAAGGTTGTATAATATCAATGCAGGAATACACCTCAATGTATGGACATTTGGTAGATGACAGAGATGTCATTGTAGATCAATGAGAAATGAATGAATTTGCCAACACATGACCAATAAGTATATGAAAATATGCTCAACATCATTAGTCACCAGGGAAATATAAATTAAAATACAAGGTATCACAACATACACTACAATGGTTGATATTAAAAAGACAGAATATACCAAGTGCTCACAAGAACGTGAAAACCACCAGAACTCTCACAGGCTGATGGTATGAAAAGTGTAAAATGGTAAAACCACATTAGAAATCTGTTTGGTGGTTTCTTTAATCCATCCTGAATTATTCCTGTGGTTCCTGTGGTTTTTGTGTATAAAGCCAGTTGGTGGTTTGACTTATAAAGTCTAAATTATACCTACTCTATGACACAGCAATGCCACTCCTACATAATTTAGCATATGTCTTGGAAGCTTTGTTAATAACTGCCAAGGGCGCCTGGGTGGCTCAGCCAGTTGAGGGGCTGACTCTTGATTTCAGCTCAGGTCGGGATCTTGGGGTCCTGAAATTGAACCCCTGCATCGGGCTCCACGCTCAAAGAGGAGTCTGATGATTCTCTCTCTCCCTCTCCCTCTGCCCCTTCCCTCACTCATGCTCTCTCTCTCCCTAAAATAAATAAGTAAATCTTAAAAAAAAAGAAAAAATTGCCAAAAACTGGAAACATTCCAAATGCCCATCCACAGAAGAATGGATAAACTGTGATCTGTTTATACACAGAAGACCAGTCAGCAGTAAAAAGGAACAAACTATTGATACATCCAACAACACCGATGAATCGCAAAAGTGTTGCTAAGTAACTAAAAGAAACCAGGCAGGAAAGAGTATTTTCTGGATCATTCCATTTCCCAAATATCTGGAAGAGACTAACCTAGAGTGACAGAAAACAGATCAGTGATGGGGGAGGGGACTGAGTGCAAAGGGGCAACAGAGGACTTTTGGGGGTGATGAAAATGTTCTATGTCTTGATGGTGGTGGTGACACATAGTGGTATCTAGTTGTCAAAAGTCATCCAACTGCACTCTGAAAGAATGAATTCTATTGAGGTAGAATGTAACTTATACCTCAATAAATCTGATTTTTGAAATTTTAACTAAAGAAAAAAGCCACAATGAGATCGCCTTCAATACGGACCAAACTGGCGAAACACTAAGTCTGTTGATATCAAATTTTAATATCAAGGATGAGGAGCGGCAGGAACAGTTGCAGACTGGGTTGCCAGGAAGCAGGCTCAGATAAGTTCATAATAAAAGGACAGTGGCAGAAACAGGAAAAGAAAAGTCGCTAAGGCCCAGGCCTGCCAAAGCTGTGATGGGGCGCTCGGGAGTGAATATTGCTCATCAGACTGGTCCCACAAAGATCCAGAATGACCCCGCCTTTATCCTCCCACCACAGCCCTGGGATCCAGGCTGTCCCTAGCGGTGGGGGGAGGGGAGGTGTGGGGAAGAGCGGGTCCCAGGGTCAAGGCAGCTCTGTGGTGGGGACAGGCCCTGCAGGAGCTGAGCTGGTCCGCAAGTCGCCCTGGAAGAAGGGTTCATGCAGCCCACCTTCAGGTTTACCACAGGAAGGCGCGCACTCTACTGATGGTGTTGTGACTTAACACAACCATTTTGGACACGAGTTTGATCAAGCTGAAGACGCGCATGCCCGATGACCCAGCATTGTGCCCTCGGTATGTGGCCTCGTGAAATGCATTCCTGGGCGTCCTGAGATAAATGCTCATCGCAGCACAGTTTGTAATAGCCCCAAACTGGAGACAACTCCGAAATTGATTTTGTAAATGACAGTATATTCATAGAGTGAAATCATCCACAAATTACTTATTTTTGTCATATATATATCGACAAAGATGAAGATACAGCAACAAGCCTCACAAAGGTGAATCTCATTGACACAATGTTGAGCAAAAAAGAAGGTGAAAAGAATACCGCCAGGATGATTTCCTTCATACAAAGATTTCAAATTGGCAAAGCTAAACCCTATGGTTGGGAATGAAGATATAAGTTATAGATCTAGGAAGTAACACAGTGAAATGGGTTTCACAGAAGTCAGGGTAGTGGTTACTCTGGAGGGAGGCTGGTGCTCTGATTGGAATAGCGCACTAGGGAAAGTTACCAAAGTTTTACCATCCATAGGCGTTCACTTTATAATTATTAATCAAGCTATACATATATGTTTGAGGTACTTTCCTTCATGCGTGTTATATTTCACAACAAAAATAAGGGGAAATGGGACATATGTAATGGTTAAAGGAAATAAGCAAGTTTGGCCTGAAAAAGAGAGGCTTTAGGGGTCATATAATGGTTATCGATCATCTAAAGAGCTGCCCCACAGGCCCAGCGAGGACCGTTGAATGAAAGAAGTTTCTAATGATTCAAACACATGAAATGGGCCTCCAGGCTCAGCTGCTCCTGCACCTGTGGGATGAGTGGCCTGGGAGGGAGGGCAGGCCAGGCGATCTCAACCAGTCCTCCAGCTCTGAGGTCTCAGGGACAAAGGAAGTAGGGGGAACAGAGGCTGATGGAGCTAGGAATAAAAGAACAAAGAATGAAAGAGCACGTGTTTATTTTTAAAACAAACGTCGGCTCATGGCTCCTTGCCGCAGGAGCTAATTGACCCTGCCAGGTGTCCTTGGAAGCACCTGCTGCTGGCACAGGGGTAGAGCGCAGTTTTTAGCTGACCCTGTTCTGCTGGTGGCCCCCCGGGCTCTCGGTCCTCAGGGATGCCCAGCGTCCGCTCAGAAGAACAGCACTGGGGCTGCCCGAGATGGGGTCCAGCTCCCCCGAGCCCATCTGAGACTCTACGAGGGCTTGTCTTCCGGACCTGTTCCCAGGTGGATGAACACCCGGAAACATGAAGAGCCGAGAGACGCCAGGCAAGGAACACCAATAACGCTGCTATTGGTGACGCCGAAGAGCTCTGGCCATGTGTTCTGCATACGTTTTCTCATTTAAATAATCAAGCTCTGCGTATGCCTTCCATCCATACTGCCATACTCACCGTGACTCATGGCCCCTGTGTGCCACAGCCATCAGGAACCGTCTGGCAGGAGGGGAGTACAGGTGGGGGGAAGGGCGCCTGGTCCTTATTCCAAGACGCACAGCCTGCTGTCTCTCACCACCTAGCCCTCCATTTCCTTGGGTGCTGCCTCCCTTGCTTGTCTGTTATCACCTTCCCTACTGCCTGCGGTATAAACTAACATTAACACAGCACATCCTGTGGGCGAGACACGGAACCAGGAGCATCTCATATGTATTTCATTTATTCATCGTAACACTGTTTTACTGATGAGCAAACCAAAGCTCAGCGTACTTAAGTAACCTCTGCAAGGTAACACAGCTTGTAAGACCAGGGCAGACTTCAAGAGACCTCAGAGCCCCGGTGCTTTATTACATACTGACTTTCCCTCCAACCTCCCCACTTCTGCCCAACGCCCTTCCTAATGGACAAACTGACCTCCCATTTTCTCAAGCAAAGGCACGCCCCCTGATCTTCCAGGTCAAGTTCTTTCTTGTCTTGCCTATTAATTGGCATCACCCCACCTGACTCCCTTAATAAAACCAGGGCATGTTCTCTATCCTGCCCCCTAACAAGTACTTCTTAGCAATTGGAAAATACAATTCTTGCCATTTCTCCCTACGCCCTTTTCTGCTTAATTTTTGTGACATCCTGGGCAGACCTCAAGTCTCTTTTCCACAAAGGCTCATTCCGTATTTGATTAGGAAGCAGCTGACAGAGCATTGGGGCTACAGGTGTCCCGAGCCCATACCAGTCACAGGGAGTGAAACCCATAAAATCTCGGCAAGTCCAAGGGCGTGGGAGAAAACTATTTTCAAGAGTGCGCATGTGCAGGTGCGTGAATTTCCCACTGCTAGGGACCCTCTGGGTGTGCGAGGAAGGGTCCTGGGTCAGCTGGGCGGACTCTCACCTCTGAGCTGCAGGCTCTCCCCAGTGGGGAACCTAACCCGCCCCACTCCCCGGGTCCCCCACCCAAAGCACAGGTTCGCCTTCGTGGAGATTGCCGCCACCCCGATCAGGCCCTGAATCACGCGTGACTCACTTGTCAGCCGATTTCTCTGCAGAAAGCTCTTAGCAGTTAATTTTTGGCTAATTTATTATCCTTCAGCTTAGCCCTACAGCGCCATTAGCCAGGAGCCTGACACGACTGAGTGAAATATTGTCTAATTTATTATCTTATTACTCCTCTGGAACAGGATCAATTAATTACCCATTAAAGTATTTCAGCTGCGGAGATTTATTAGGGGCCCTCTGCATTTTAACAGATGATTAGTTATACATGTTTGTTTGCTTGAAGAGCAGAGACTAGCAAATGAATAGAGGCGATGGCGGAGAGAGAGGGGCGAGGGAGCCCGTGCAGCAGGAGGCAGCTAATGGATCTCCTCTGACTCCGTGAAAATGGAGCAGTCAATGACAAGAATTATCGACTCATTCACTTGCGGTTTGGAGATAACCATATGTACAGCGGAAGGGGAGGAGGGGGAGAAAAACCCTCACTCAACTGCTTTTTCCATTCAATAAATTCGCTTCAGAATATATTGGATTGGGGTTTGATGGCTATTTCGTGTTTTGCAGAGTGCTGACACTGGTATGATTCAGTAATTATTGTTTCTTTTAAGTTATTGCTGTAATTTTGCTCTCTAAGATCCCAATCAATTTCTGCCTCTCAAGGGCACGCTTGAAAAGCGATATTTGAAAACAGCCCTCTGATAGATTGTGCTGCTAGACAGTGGCTGAGACAAATAGCCTAATCTGGCACAAATTAGCTTGGCTTCCACAGATAGTTTTATACAGCGATGTAAATTATATTGTCAGGCCCAGTCACTTTCCTGCTTAGAGTGCAGCTAACAAGGAACCATGGAGACATTATTGGTGCAGCCGTGCACTCCCAGGGCTGCTGCAAAGCCATTTGTAAGGGGGGAAAGAGAGAGAGAGAGACTTGGGGTAACAAAAGCAAGGTAGTCAAGCAGAAGTGAGCTAGAACAAGGAGGCGTGCAGGCAGCCCTGAGTCCTCTCGAGCAGGATGGAACTAAAGCCCTGGAAGGGGAGGCTCCTGAGCGCGAGCTGGGCGGGTCCACTCCGTGGGAGAGACGGGGAGGGAGTGAAAAGCTCTGCTTGGAGGGCTGCAAGCAAGAGAGGCAGGGCTCTGTTGGGAAGCAGCACCGAGAGGAGCAGATCCGAACCCCATCCTCCTCTCCGCCTGGAGAAATGGTTTGCGCTGGCCTGGGTGCTCGGGAGGGCGGGGAGCTGTGCTGAGCGGAGCAGGAGAGGAAAAGTGCTGAGCAGGACTGGCGGCCGGCTGCACGGGCCACCCTGGGCGGGCATGGCAAGATGAGCGGACCGGCTCACCCCACCGAGGGGCCAGCCCCGGCCCCGTGAGCACTCAACGGGGCTCCGTCCTCGGCACCCTGGGGGAGGTGGGAGTCTGCTCAGCTGGGAAAGAAGCTTGCCTCCAAGGTGCCTTCGTGTGCCAGTCTGGGAAGCACCCTGACCCCTTGTCTTCTCTGCCTGGCTTTCAGAATCCTCCCGAATCGGGCTCCACTCACCTTAGCCACCACAACCCCATGCCCCCATCACCACCCCTCACCCCAGTCAGATCCACCCCCTTCACCATCCTCAATAGTCAGCGCCTCCTCCCCTTTTGCGCTCTCTCTCTCCCATCCAGTGCCCTGTCTTCTTGTGCCAGGAAGATCCCCACTTCTCCAGGAAGATCCCCACTTCTCCAGGCCTCTCTTCACGGTCCCTCCGAATTGGACTGCAGAGCCTGCTCCTGGCCTGGCAGCGGAAGGCCGCCGGCCTGCCATCTGGCATCTGTGGAATCAAAGTCCACGTTTTCGGAGGCTCACCTCGCGTGCTGGAACAGAAGCAGGCCCAGCCCCAAAGGGCAGTAACCACCACTGACCTAACTAGCCCGGGGAGGTCCCCAGGCCCAGGGGCCATGAAGCCCCTTCTGGAGCCGTCATGGGTAGCCTCAGGAGCTTAGGGAGAGGAAGGCTCCGTGGGAGCAGGGGGGTCCTGACCAGGCTGGTACCAGAGCCTAGGCAGACACAGCGGTGAGTGTAGAAACACCACGTTCACCTGCCACTCACGGGCCTTCTGCGGGTTTGGGTGTTTGGAGCCGGCGGCGCAGTCCTCCATCCCTCCCAGTTCCATACCTGCGCTGACATCATGGTCAAGGGCCGTCCATCCTCGGCAAGTGACTGAACACACATTTCTCAGAGACAGCAATGAGGAGTTCACTTAACTGAAAGTCTTCTGAGGGAAAACAGCTTCCCGCACACGTGTCCCGGGCCTCTTTGTCTGATAACGACCCGAGAACACCTGCTGCTTTAACGCTGAGTGTTTGCTTTGAGTTTCATTTCTTCTTACCTGCCCGTCCCATTGCCATCGGATACTTCGGGACTGCCCTCAGCCGCGTGTTCTCCCATTCCCCGCTTAGGACTTACGTACCCCTCGGGGACTCCAGGAGGGAGGCTGCTCTGACTGGTTTATTTGGAAAATGAGAGTCACGTGCATAGATGACAAAAACCTGACATAAGCAAGAATGATGTTGACTCTTCATCCAACCTGATAAAAATATTGTCAGGCAGAAGGGCACTTTGATTTCTTGAACCCTACCGTGTGACAGATCCCGCTTTATGTAGCTCACGCTGTCTAAATTCATTTGTAAAAACAGACTCCAAAATGTATGATAACTCCAACACCATAGAATTTTATTCCCCACCTCCACGAGGCTAGGATAGCAGCCCTGACAAGTGGGGTAGTGCTCCTCCGAGCAGTGAGTGGGGGCCCGGCAACCTTCCCTCTTGTCGCTTTCATCTTCACCCTGTGGCTCCCAAGCTCCTTGTGCTGAATTCTGCATCAAGTCAGAAAGGGAAAGAACAGGGAGGTTTGCCCATGGGAGGTTTCTTATGGGCCAAGCCTGGAACTAGTCTGTGTCACTTCTACTCACATTGGATCTATAAGAACTGTTTACAGATGGTATTTATAGATGGACTATTTTTTTTCTTTTTAAGTAAGCTCTACCCCCAACATGGGGTTGAACTCACAACCCTAAGATTTAGAGTCACATGCTCTGCCAACTAAGCCAGCCAAGTCCTGTAGATGGACTTTTAGATACCACGGCTTGGCCTAGCTGGGCGGCTCCCAGCAAGAAATCCTCTATGCTATAGGAATAGCCAAGAACCTTTGATGGACAGCTGGTCATCTCTGCCAAGCCATCTAAGCAGTATCGTCCCCATTTTACACATGAGAGAGAGTATAATGTCAGAGCTAGAATTTAAATCCAGCTGTGTCTCACACCAAAGCCTATGCTTATTCCACTCCACCAAATTAAACCATACAGGAAAAGTAAATCGAATCGGTACATAAACTTCCGAGAAAATAGTCCATCATCTTCCCCAAGACCCAAGTTGGAGAATTGGATTTAGAACACCTAGTTCTAAGTGCTATTGAAGTCTGACATGTGGACACCGAGCCATATTGGACCAGAACTCAGGAAGCAGAAGCTAGATTCATCTCCCTTAAGAGCAATGACGGAGATAAACACCCAATTTGCAAATGATGACACTGAGGTTCAGAGAGGCTAAGTGATTTACTTAAGGTCACAGAGCTAAGTGGGCCACTGGCGGAACTATAACCAATCTTCTCACTCCAAGTCAGGGGCACAATCCTCAGCTCTCCACCCCTCCCACCTCACTGGGGTTTTTCTCACTGGAGCTGGAAATGAAATCAGAGATCGACATAAGCTCCATGCAGAAAGACTGCTTAGAGCACCCCTTACCTATTACCTGAATCTAGAAATGTGGGTCTTTTGAGGACCCTGGTCTCCCTATTCCTAAATTTGAAAAAATTGAAGACCCCATCAATATGGAGGTCCGAGGAGTCTCCATCAATTCACAGGAGGAAGGACAAAACTCCTTAAAGGCAAAGACGGCGTACTATTTTTTTCAATATCCTCAAGGCTTCATATAGTACCTGAAAATCTAAGGGCTATGCAATAAACATCTATTAGACAGATGCATGTATGAATGAGTAAATGAAAGCATTCCCCATTTTCCCAGCAAGAACTAGTAATCAAGATGAGTTTCAGGCAGAAAGGGAAAAAAGAAAAAAGAAGTCTCTTCTTTTTCTCTGTCAGTTTCTGAGCCATAACTTATTGTATTATCTTTTTGTGTTTTTCCCAGTAATTATAATGCATATTCTTAACTTTTCACAATCTGTTTCGAATTAACATTGTATCTTTTCATGCAAAATGTAAAAACTTTGCCACTGGATAGGTCAATTTACTATCTCTCCCTACCTTTTCTGCCATAATTGATGGCCCTATTTATTACATCTGCACATGTTACAAAGCCCGCAAGACAATGTTAGAACATGCGCTGTAAATGTCATGTGTATTTTAGAGAAATTGAGAAATAAAAAATAGCATTTTTTATTTACTCCAGATTTTTATCATTTTTTGATGTTCTTCACTCCCTCCTGAAGATCTGCTTTTCCATTTGGTATCAGTTCATTTCAATCTAAAGAACTTCCTGCGGCATTTTTTGTCATGCAGGTCAGCTGGCAGTGAACTCACTTGGCTTTCTTTTAGCTAAAAATGTCTTTATTTTGCCTTTATTCTTGGAAAATATTTTCACTGGATATAAATTTGGTGGACAGAGGTTTTTTTGAATCACTTTAAAGATGACCTTCCATTATTTTCTTGCCTCCATCGACTCGTTGTCTTCCTATATATAAAGTGTCCTTTTGGGACACCTGGGTGGCTCATTCGGTTAAGCAACCAACCTACCCTTGATTTCAGCTACGGTCATGATCTCAGGGTCATGAGATCGAGCCCCACGTTGAGCCTCACATTAGGCTCCACGCTTAGCTGAGTCTGCTTCTCTGCCTCTCCCTCTGACCCTCCCTGTGTGCTGTCTCTCTCTCTCTTTAATAAAAAAATCTTTAGGGGCGCCTGAGTGGCTCAGTGGGTTAAAGCCTCTGCCTTCGGCTCAGGTCATGATCTCAGGGTCCTGGGGTCGAGCCCCGCATTGGGCTCTCTGCTCAGCAGGGAGCCTGCTTCCCCCCTCCCTCTACCTGCCTCTCTGCCTACTTGTGATCTTTCTCTCCGTCAAATAAATAAATAAAATCTTTAAAAAAAAAAATCTTTAAATATAAATAAATAAATAATAAATAAAGTGTCCTTTTGCTCTGACTGCTCTCAAGAGTTTCTCTTTCTCCTCTGGTTTTTCATAATTTGCCTATGATGTGCCAAAGCATGGTTTTCTCCACATTTGTCCTGTTTGGGGTTTACTGAGATTTTTTTTTTTTTTTCAATTAAGTTGGCTGACCCTGAGATCAAGACCTGAGCCAAAATCAAGAGTCAGTCGCTTAACCAAATGAGCCACCCAGGCACCCCTGCTGATATTCTTAAATCTGTAAATTTGTCTTTCATCACATTTAGGAAATATTTTTTCATGATTTCTTCACATTATTTCTTTCTATCCTTTTTGCTTGTTCTTCTTCCTTTCCATTCTTTCTTAAGAATAGATCATTTACATTGATCTACCTTCACAGACTATTTCTCCATCATCTCTTCTGCTTTTAAGCCCATTCAGTCAATTTTTACTTCAAATATTTTATTTTCAACTTCCGTTTGGTCCTTTTTAACAGTTCCTATTTCTTCTTTAAGGTTATACATTTTTTCATTTATTTCAGGCCTATTTTCTCATATTTTAATGATTATCATAACAATAACTAACTTAAAATCCTTTTTCTACTAATTCCAACATTTGGGCCACAGAGGGATCAGTTTTTACTGATTGTGCTTTCTCTTAAATACCAGTCACGTTTTTCTGGCTCTTTCTGTACTGGGTAGCTGTGGCTTATGTTCTGGCCGTGGTGAGTGTTGTGTTGCAAGTACTCTGAATTCTGTTACATTCTGCTGAAGAGTGTGAAGTTGCTACTGTTGCAGTTGTTGTTGTTGTAACAGCAATTAAGGTGATTGGATTGGTTGGGCTGAAACTGTCAGTTCTGTCTCTAGGGTGGCAGCTTAAATCTCAGTCCAGTCCTTCTATTTTTAGCTGAGCTGCTTGGATTCTACACCATGCACGCTGGAACCTGAGATGTGGGTACGTTTATATTTAGCAGCCACAGTTGCCCAAAAGTCTGTCCTCTGGTTCTTTAGGCCAGGAAAATTGCAGGCTTCCTGGAGGAGTTTTAGCTGCCCCATGTGGGATGGATTGCAGCTAAGGGGCATAATAAATGGGAAACTTATCCCACACTATCCCCTTCTCCCAGGTGTCAACCGTGCCTTCAGGTGGTTGCTTCTTGAATTTTGAATTTTGTCGAGGGCTTACAGTTATTGTCTGTTTGGAGAGGCGCCTACTTGACCATCCCAGAAGCAGAACCTTCCCAGAGTATCTTGAGATGGGGAAAAGGCCAGCTCTTCTGATAAGACCACCCCTCATAGTTCCTTGTCCTACTGCATGTCGGAAAACTCTCTCAGACTTTCAAAGGTGAAAGAGGTGTGCTTGTGGCGGGGGTGTGAAAGGAACAGAATCCAACTGAAAATTCGGACATGACTAGATCTTTAACATGCATCATTACATGTGGCCTTAACATGTCAAGAAGCATTTACTGGGCATCCGCTGGGTGCCAACCAGGGAAATTTCAACCAAGGCTCTTAATGGATAGGGAACCTCAAAGCCCTTCCAACCCGTGTCCTGTACCACATGTGGCATAATTAACAATAATAGTTACTATTCTGAGTGTCAAATGTGTGCCATGCACTGGCTCTAACCATCGCAAGAATCCTGCGTCTTTGTCATCTCTGTTTTATATGAGCAGCACTGTGAGGGGGAAAACAGTCAGGTGTCAGAGTTGGATTAGCCTAGGTTTCAAGTTTCACGTCACTAAATGACCACAGCCTAAGGCCAATCGCTTCACATCTGCAAGCCTCCCTTAACTTACCTATAAACTGAGCATTCAAAGCTGTCCTAATGGTAAGAAATAGCAGGAATAGAACACCTAATATGGAACCTGGCTCATTTTCTTTTTACAGACAAGGATACTTAAGATTAAGAAGTTTAGATAACTCGCTCTATAACAGGAAGCTATCTTGCCCCCTAAGAAATGTCATAACTGGGCTTCGACCTCATGTCTGTGCACTTCCCTGCTCACTGGCTGCATTATCTCCAGCATAACCACCAATTATTGAGGACCTATTATGTCCAAGAACTGCATTAGGTGCTTAACATACACAGAGATAGACCTGAAACTGACCAAAGGATTAAAAATAATAATAATAAGACCCTCGGAACTGGTCATTTTTTTCCCCTTATGGAATCATCAGAATTATAAGTAAAGATATCTTTAAGATATCTCTTACTAACCCAGAGTTAAGGTCTTCCCTTGGAGGAAGCACCTTTTCTTGATGGAATTCTGTCTATCCCAAAATGGTAGAGAAAGACACACTGGCTATTCTGCTAGAGAGACAGAGGCTCTATAAATTGGCCACGTGGTACCCCCTTTATTCAAGAATATATTTAAATGGCTCAGGGGGGTGGGGAGAGAATGAAGTTTGGACAGAAGAATATTTAAGGCCTCCTCAAGCCACTGACACAGTCAACAGCCCTCTGTTCCTTTCTGTGCACAGAAGAGTCAAGCTGGGTATCATTCGCTCATTTTATATCTTGCATTTCAATCAAATTCTAAGCTACAATAAAATTTCCTTTGTCAAGTCATCATTAGTGGGTTCAAGATTCTTGATGAGTATATACAGACCTCCCACACCCACATAGTTATTTAAAGTGATCACTGAATTCACTTAAAAGCAATTATCTAGTGGGTTGGCCAGATTCCACTTCTCTCCTATTTGGCATAACATGTTTTATCGTTTCTGTTCATTATCCCACATTGTTGACTTCCAGGTTGGCGTTAAATCTTAGTCACACTGTCAGACCTACTGGTATATCTATTCACACATTTATCTGTTCAACAAGTAAGTTTCCAGATGCCTGCCTGTGTCCGACTCAGAAACGAGAGATCTGCCCAGTTGTGTTTCATGATCTCTATCACAGCCCCATAGAGTGGACCCTGGTCCTGAGCCAGAGATCCGGACTCAAGCTCTGTCTCCTTTTTTCACCAAATGAAAGGCCTCAGTTAAGTCACGGACTTAACTTCACGGACTCTCAATTTGCACATCTGTAAAGTGGGAATGATTTGCCTGACATCTCTAACTAACAGGGTCTTGTGAGGTTCAAATAAAATTATATAAATAAAAGTATTAAAATTGTAAAATCGTATATTAATATAAGCTATCACTCTAAATATCTAATATTATATCTAATATTATATCTAATTATAATAAATTATATCTAATGCAAGCTATCGCTCTAAATATCTAAATATTATATATCATTTATATTTATTACTCTATATTTTCTTCACTATACATTCCTAATAATTTTCACGAGCAGAGCTATTGCTATTACTATAACAGGTAAGTTCTATATCATTCAAAGAAAGGCTTTGCACAGAGCAGTAGAGGGTAAGGGAATATTTCGAAGATAGTATGGTTTTGCCAAAGGCTTTCATTTGTTTTCTTCATCAAATAAAGAAGGCAGCCCTGCCTTCCTCGACCTTACAATATAGTCACAAGTACAGATACTGGTCATTTAATGATTGGTTTGATTAGTGTTTATAAAAAAGGAATTAAAAGTTGCCATAGGAGCACAGAATAAGGAGAGGGCCCTAGTAAGAAAATAATCCCAAAGCTGAGCTCTGGGAGATAAGGAGTAGTTAACCCAGCAGAGAGGGAAGTAGAAGGCGTGTTCCACAAAGACAGTAGTATGTTTGAAAGACCAGAATCAAGGGATCTCATAGCTGGTTTTAAAAGGTGTCGAAACTGGGGCGCCTGGATGGTTCGGTTGGTTAGGTGCCCAACTCTTGGTTTCCGCTCAGATCGCGATCTTGGGGTCACAGGATGGGGCTCTGCACTGGGTGGGGATTCTGCTTGGGATCCTCTCCCTCTCCCTCCACCCATCTCCCCGTTCGTGCACTGTCTCTCTCTTTTTCTCTAAAATAGATAAATCTTAGAAAAAAAAAAAAAGTTGTCAAAACAAACCCCATATGTCAGGCCTGGAGAGAACCGAGATCAGAGAGGCATGAGATCAGCCTGGTGACTCAGGCAGAGGTCACATCAGGCAGGGTCTTCTGGAGCACATTACAAATTTGGGTTCATGAAAAGCCATTGGAGGATTTTAAGCAGGAGTTATATTATGGTGTTTTCATTTGTATTATGTAACTTTGACAACAGGATGGGAAATAGACCTGAAGGGACAGGAGTAAGTGTAGGAAGGCCAGTTAAGAGCTTACTGCAATGATCCAAGGAGGCGATAATGGTGCCTTGTACTATGCTGTGGCGGTGGGGTAGGGAAGTGTCTAGATCGAAAATATGTAAGAGATATAAATGGCTAGAGTTCGAGAAATACCGATGTGCAGCAGAGAGAGAAAGAGAAAACTCAAGACTGATTCCAGGTTTCTGGTTTGAGTAATTGGGTATGACGATGACACTTGCCCAGAGAAGTAACTGGAGAAGCAGGGTGGAAGGGAAGGATAATGAAGGGCTTGGGAAATATCAAGTGTGAGGTGCCTGTGGCAGAGACTGCTCATCGTCCTCCCAGCCTTCACTCTGGGGAGCCAGGGAGTGAACGGAAGGTACAAAGAACCTTCATCTGAGTAGGCAGTTGGACAAAATTTGTCCTCGTGCCTTAGGTCATTTTAATAAATTTGCTTAATTTCTTATCATTCTATGCGGAGGGGGGAGGATGGGCGATGACGTCCAGGATCTTCTATTTTTTATTTTCACAACAGAGTGTCCAGGTCTTCGCTGATACAAGGCTGCCCAGGTGATACTACCTTTCCTAGCTTAGCTCGCAACTAGGTTCGGCCCCGTGGGTTGGGCGTGTAAGCGCCACTTTCTGGAAAGGAAACTAGATGCACTCAGCATCCTCTTCCCGCTTCGTACGTGCGGGAACCCAGTGCTACGGAGACCTTTTTCACCCTGTGGAAGAGTGGATAGTGCTCTAGATGGTGGAGTAAACATGATACCAAAAAAACCTACATCCGTGGACAACTTTGTGAAACAGAACCACTTGCCCTCCCTGGAATGCCCAGAAACTCTGGGCTATGGTGCAAAAGAGAAATAAATTACAGTCTTATTTGAGCCACTGTATTTTATACCTGTTTTGGCAAAGGAGCCCAGTGGAACTGCCTGATAAAAAAGGTGGAGAGGGTCTCAGGGGTGTTGGAGAGTCTTCAGAACATAAAAGGCTACTGAAGCCATGGCAAAGAGATAAATAGTCTTGGCAAGAGAGGAAAGAGGGTGAGAGAGCAGAGACTTGGTCAAAACCATCTGGATGCCAACAGAAGAGTCAGGTGCTAAAGCCCCAGCTGATGAAGCCACCTGACCATGGCCAGGAAAGTGAGCAGATTCCAGAAGAATGTGGTCCTCCGCAAGGGAGAGGGCGGTGCTTGAGGGAACAGGCAACGTTAGCATCTGTTTGAGTTAGTGGCTTGGAGCTCACTGGTGACCTTGGGGAGAAACTTCAAGGACATGGGAGGGAGCAGAAGCCATGCCCAAGGAAACTGAGAGGCAGCAGAAGTGATGAGGATAGCATGGTTGTTCAGGAAGCACGGCTGGAAAGAGCTGGAGCAACGCAGCTAACCTAGAGATTATGGCGGGGTGGCGTTTTTTTAAGATGGAAGAAATTCAGTATGTGTCGGTGCTAAAGATAAAGGGAAGCACAACTGTAAGTCTTAGTTCTAGATCATAAGAAGGTGAGGAATAGTGGGATGATTTAGAGTAAAGTGGTAGAATGGCCACAGAGAGAAGGAAAAGATAGGGCTTCTATTTTATCAGAAGGGAAGCGTTTTGGGGCGCCTGGGTGGCTCAGTCGGTTAAGCATCTGCCTTCAGCTCAGGTCATGATCCCAGGGTCCTGGGATCGAGCCCCACATCAGGCTTCCCACTGAGCGGGGAGCCTGCTTCTCCCTTTCCTCCCTGCTCATGCTCTCTGTCACTATCTCTGTCTCTCTCTCTCAAATTTAAAAAAAAAAAAAAAAAAAAAACTTATTAAAAAAAGAGAGAATAAAAAAAAAGTAGAAGGGAAGCGTTTTGCAACCACACATCTGTTCCACCAACCTGAGCCAGGTTCACAACCCCTTTCTGTCATCACATTAGACAAGCAATTACCAAATCAGTCGACTGGGACGAATAAAGAGTTTTTGAATTAGCATTTATAATAGCGGTCTCGTTTTTGCAGAGTTTTGAAGCCAACCTAATTAGTAGATAGTGGACGCCGAAACTGTCCACATTTTATCATGTACATAAAAATGTGTATACAAAATACAGGCAAATCCCAGTTAGAAAGTTAGAATAAGAGCCTCTTGAAGGCAGGAATTTTATACAATCTTTGTTTGAGTCCCCAGCATTTAATAGATGCTCAATAACTATTTCAAGGATTCAGTTAAGACCAGGTTTCACAAAACAGTTATTTTTCTTTACCAAAGAATTTGCCACTAGGTAAGTTCGAATTAGCCCGTAACCCTGATGCACTCAAACTTTGAACAAAAACTTACATTTAAATTCTGCCTATAAATACCTTTAGTATTTTGAATCATTACCATAGAACCTAGCCACTCCAGTATGTCAGGGGCGTATCTATTAAGTAAAATCGAGAACCCCAAACTTCTTAAATCAGTGAGAAGAGGTTCTAGTGAGCAGAGAAGACGTCAGTGGGGGAAAAATTTCTGAAATTTCAAAAGCTGGGAGGTGGTGAGTGGGGAGAGGAGAATATAGAGGAC
>CM052899.1:28965634-28977895 GCA_028534135.1 Potos flavus
AAAAAAAAAAAAAAAAAAGAGGCCCACGCAAGAGAGGAGAAAACGTCCCCTTTATATCTGCAGGCTGCCTCCAGCAAAAGCATTCCTAAATACGATAGGTTAAATATATTGCTGCCATTACACTCTACAAGAAACACATTCCATAAAAACGAAGGTGCTGTAAATTATACAAATATGATGCTAACAAGCCAGGAAATGCGCCGCTAATGAGGTCAGCTACAGAACTCCCGCAGCGCTGCAAATCAGGTGCCAATCCTGCGTGCAAGGTTCAAGAACGGCATTGGGTCAGCATTTTCCAAGTGCGTCTGTAACCTGCTGTCTGGTGTATGGGTTACGCTGGTAGATAAAAAGCCTCCGCTTCTCCCCCCACGACCCCCCCAACTTTGTTTATGTGTCAAATCTTCAAGCCACCCCACGAGCATGCTCTGCATTAATGTACCTGACTATTATGCCTATTGTTCTCCTGCTCGGAGTAGAGAATTAGTCACTCAGATGTGTAAATATTGGTTACAGTTTTGAAGCATGCAAGCTTTGTGTTTCTATCAGCCCCATTCCTGGAGGAATTATGCATGCTGTTGGCACCGGGTTTTGTACACACTGTATTTGCTAAAGCTCTAAAAATCAAATAAACATGTTCTCGGCTCCTGAATTATTAGTCCATTCACCATCTTTCCCCGTTAGGGGGGGAACAATAAACACGCCGAAATGTGGCATTTAGGAACTGCAACAAGATTTCTGCTTGGCATTTACAAGTTGGAGAACAATCGAAACACCCTTCCCATGCCTTTGTCACAAGGCCTTCCGCACAGAGAGCCAAGAAGCCTCTGAGATCACCCCTGACCCCTAGGCGAATGTGACCTTCACCTCGGCTCTGTGTGCAACCTCTGCTCACGGACACGCATCAGGTGTGGGGACTTGTGCTGCTCCCAGAGACGAGAGCAGAGAGGGAGGTCAAGAGAGTCTGAGCATTGTGGAAATCCATTCCACGCAAATTTGGAGGCCAGAGCCACAGCTGCTAAGAGGAGCCTTGCTTTCCCCTCAGGGAGTTCCAGCCTCTATTTCCTGTCCGCGGGAGTAGGCTGGGATTCATAGAGCTCCAAGTCAGAGCTGTAGAGGTTAGATTTACCCATACGCCAAAGATCCCCTCAAATTGGCAGCCTTTCGGAAGCACAGAGGGCAGCCAGTTTGACAGGCCAATCCCATGGTACTCCTTGGCACATTTTTTTTGCCCTGCCAGGATCCAGGGTAGTTAAGGTTTAAAGCCATTGAGGGCGAGCGAATAGAAAAGTGAGAAGTTTCATGTGAGATGCGCCAAAGGATGTAAGCGAACATTTAGCAGACAAATAGGATCACAAAAATATCTCCTCCATCCCCCGACGCTAAGCAAGGTATTTATGGTACAGCTTCAATTCCGAGCCAACAGCAGGGGTGGGAGGTCGTTTCATTCTGAACCGCCTGGCCTAGCCCTCGTCTCAGACACCTGTTTATACTCTATCGCGAAGGCTCTGTCGAGTCTGCTCTCCGCAGTCTAGGGGCCCTGCCGTGGATCTATTTGTATACACGTATCCTCAGTTTTGGAAATAACTTCAGCACATAAATGCCATTATTTCCAGCAGAGTTGGTGTAAACCATATTTACTACTCAAACACTCAGCTAAAATTCGAGCTATAAGGATACAGAGGCAGGAGCACAACAACAACAAAGAAATCAGCGACAGCTACAAACCACAACCACAAATCAAACAAATCCGTAGAGTGGCCTTGAGGTGGGAAGCACAAAGCAAAGATGTAGCAAGGTGGCGGGCGGCGGCCGCACTCCACAGGAAGGAAAGGAAACTGAATTCGCAATTCCCTGCTCTACAGTGAAATACGGACTTCACGTGTGGCGCACTCGGGAGGTAAAAAGGCGAGAAGAAGGTGTGGAGGGGGAGGGGGACACAGTGAGAAGCACCAAGTTGTTCTCACTCCCAAAAAAATCTCAACAGTCCTTGTGACGGTAGACAGGGGGATCTCAGGGTCTACGCAGAGCACGGGGACCATCCTGGATTTCCACAGCTACTCGATACCCAGCACGTTCCAGACACGGGGAAATAGTGGATGGGCAGCACGCACGCAAGCCGAGACTCTCGTCCCCTGGAGGGGTGAATTGCCTTGCCTCACTCCTCCAATCAAGAAAGATAAAGCCACCACACCAGAGCCGCACTCACACCCCACGTGGGAATTTTCACTCACTCATTTTTCTAACAAGCATTTACTAAGCACCTGCTGTATGTTTGGTGCTGGAGAGGACAGAAATGTCTATGAGACCCTGTCGTCTCACAGGAGGATAAGAAACATTAAATCAGAAAACGTTAAATAAGAAAATCATCATGATGATATAAGAAAATGACAATGCTTTTCAGAAGAAAAAAAAAAAAAAATCCAAAAAGCCGTGTGTGATCGATGATCAAGGGAGACAATGATACAGGCTGTGAGTGCTGACCGTGTCCCAAGGGAAGAGAGAGCCCTGTAGGCTGGGTGAACCAGGAGGGCTTCAAGGAAGAGGTGGGCTTTAAAGGTAGACAGGGCTCAGCTGGGCAGAACAGAGAGAGAAGCAGCGTGGATGCCCGGAGTATTGTGTGGGGGGAAAGGCCAGGAGGTGGGAACAAATGGGGCGTGTTCGTGAAGTCAAAAGTGACCATTTTGATGGATGCACAGACGCGTCTCTGTAGGCGATTTCTCCATAGGCGAACAGAAGCGGGTAAAAGTTTGTTCCTACTGAACACCGACCGAGCTCATGTTGGAGATCGGGTCATGTTTAAGAATCACCTGTAATGAACACAAGGCAGCCTTCAATAGAAGGAAAGACCCATATTCGTCCATGTTCCATATATTTACCTCTAGGGAACGTGAGGAGATGCCAGGATAGACACGAGCCTGGGTGTGGAAGAGGGTAGAAGCCTCTGTCTGCTGCCTGCGTGTGTGCACACTCACTACCAGTGTGCACGGGGTGGGGGGGGAGAGGCTCCAACGCCCCCTTCCTCCTGGAAAGAACGGAGGCAGGAGAGTGCTCTTCCAAACAGCCCTGCAAAATGTGTGTGTTTGGAGAAAGAGGGAGGGACAGCGGGGGAGGCAGACGGAGATATGGTTCTTCAGGCCGGCAGAAGGTACTTGAACTCTGAGGGAAGGTCGCTGTTTGTAATGAGGACGAGTTGAGAATCACCATAACCCAGAGCAGACAAAGTGTGAAATATGCATTTTTCTCTTTCATTTCACACTATTTTTACGAGACCTCTGTGGAGATGCTGCAAGCGAAGCCCTTGGCTTGAGCCCTGTGGGGCTGGCAGATTTATTACTGAATAAAAAAAAAAAAGAAGAAGAAGAAGAAGAAGGAAAGAAAACAGTTCAGCTGTCTGGCCAGGTAGAAGGGATTATCTCTACTGGAAAGAAACCAGACCAGAAATGACTTGCATGGGCCGAGGGAAGGACCCCCGCTCTGCCCAAAGCTGTGGGCCTTCTGCTGCAGCCAAATTGCTACTAATTCCTTTTTTTTTTTTTTGAAAGATTATATTTATTTATTTGACAGAGAGAGAGAGAGAGAGAGAGATCATAAGTAGGCAGAGAGGCAGACAGAGAGAGAGGGGGAAGCAGGCGCCCCGCTGAGCGGAGAGCCCGATGCGGGGCTCGATCCCAAGACCCTGAGATCATGACCTGAGTGGAAAGCAGAGGCTTTAACCCACTGAGCCACCCAGGCGCCCCAAATTGCTACTAATTCTTAAAATGGTTCTTAGTCCTGTCCCCAGCCTGGCGGCAGGAACCAGACTCTTTCACAGACTCCATTCCCGGCCGTTTCGGGGGCAAACTCTCCATGCCCGTCCCACCGCGGCAGAAATCGCCGGCCTGATGCACGCTGATGAGGGGCCCATACCTGACGGCGGCCCCCGGCTGGGTCACACAGGGGACCCGCGTCTGCCGCCGTTCCAGGCTCCCAGAGAAAAATCAAGGCAGGAACACTTGTACTAGAACCTCTGCCCCGACCCCTTTGTCCTCCGGGGCTCTGCCCAGAACCAGCCTGGCCTTGAGTCAAATACCTAATTTCATTTCCACAAACAGGAAGCCTTAAGAGTACCACAAATGGCTTATTGGAATTTACAAGATGCTCTTCCACTCACATCATCTCGTTCGACTGATTTCCCGTGTTAACTGGTTTTACTAAACTCTCGCTGTGTGCCAGGCACCATGCTAGGCACTGGGCATACAAAGGGCATGAACATGGAGCCCCTGACCTTGGGACAATGCTCACAGATCCATGGACTGCTTCTCCCCGGGACCACTCAGGTAGGCATTACTTTTATACCCAGGGAATAGTTGAGGAAACTAGAATTCCAAGAAACCAAGTACTAGCCCAAGGCCACAGAGCCTGCAAAGGAAAAATCCATACCTGGGGGCCAGCTCGTCGGAATCTACATTCTGCAGGCTCCACACCCTCTGAAGGGGTTCTCCAGAGGCTCTGCTCTCGTGTTTGTCTCACTTCTCCCTCCATCCTTAGAACACACCGCCCTCTTACTTCTCTTCTCCAGGGAGCTGTGTTGCTTCCCGCCTTTATCGAAGGCCACGCTCAGCCCGCAGAGAAAACCTCGTTCCGATCAGCCCACCTGCCTGCTCCCCAGTATGAGAGCCTACCTTCTTGCTGCCTGCTTGCCTTGGCCATGGAGAACTGGTTGGCTCTTCCCACCTCTCTAAATCTTCTACTCCCCAAACTTTGCCAGCTCCCTAGAAACTGAGGTTCTAAGAGTCCTGGCTGGAGCCTCCTTGCCAAACCCACCAGGAATAAAGGGGCCACGCCCCCAGCACCTAGCCCCCAGCACCTCTGCTGAGCGGCCTGGCCATCCTGTGGGGGCATCCCACTCGGCCTCAGCTCTCAGCTCCCTGTCCCACACCCCTCCCCTCACTCCAGCCCCCGAGCAAGTGGGGCATTCCTGTTTGCAAAGTGCTGTGAGGAAGAAAAGAGCCAAGCACTTCCCATCCACAGGAAGAAAGCAATTTTAATTGAAAAATGAAAGCACAGATTACATGCAAATCTTTGTTGGCAAATTTCAATTACCATCAAATTAAATGCATAGCTAAGCTAAGCATCTTCGGGACACTCCATTTAATGTTTTCCCGGGATATGTCCACAGCAATCAGGGGAGGCATGATAGGTGTCCTCCTGCTGAATGAGTCCCCGGGAAGAATTTCAGAATTTCGGGAACTCTAGCTCTAGCCCCCTGGGGTCCCCACATTCAGACCTTAAACAAGCTTATCTCGGCTGGGAAGTGGGAAAAGAGGGCAGGAAAAGGCAGGAGTCCCCACTGGTTTTGCCCATTCAGCTTCCTGTCTTTCAAAAACAGCAGGCATCGGAAAAGGAAAAATTAGAAAATATTCTTCAAGCAGCAATATGAAAAATTGTGCCCCCCAAATTACCTCACCTTTTCCTAGTTTACAGAGGAGAACGCTGAAGCTCAGTGAACCCCTTGATCAAGTGGAGACATGAACACAGGTTCCATCATGCCCAGGACAGGATTTTGTTCCAAGATGGTCTCAGGAACCCTAAGGAACGGGGTTCCCACTCTGTGGGAAGCCCGGGATGGTCAGGCTGCTTCCATAGTGCTATTTATCATCTTATTCTCGTATTCTACTTTGTCTTGCTGGCTGTGTCAGGCACTTTGCTCACTGTCACACCCCATTCGGTACGTTCAACACACATGGCTTACATGGCGCCCGGCCCCATGCTGCTCCTGGGACTGCCCAACCAGAGAGCTGACCTCTGCGACCCTCTCTGTCACGATCACATCACGCGGGCGCTGTGTCTCCCCGTGTGGACACTGCCACAGCTGTGCCTGAGAGAGTTCCAGAATAGTTTCTCCGGCCAGGCTGTGAGCGTGTTAGGGAAAGAGCCACGATCACTAACCTGTGCGTTGCTCCCTCTCTGTCCAGGGCACCTGAGTCCGTCCTCTAATGTGTATTAATGAAAAGTGATCCACATTTGAAAGAAAACTCTAACATCACGGTGGTTGTTGCTCCGAGAAAGTGGGAATGTCCGTAGGAAGCTTTACCCTGAACCGCAAGGAGGTTCTCCTAGTGTCTTTCATCCAAGCAGGAAGTTTCTTATCACTAGGCGGTAATTTCCATGTTGGCCAACACCCAGGTGGCTGAAGATGCCAAGGAGGATTCAATTAAGCCACAGTCGTGCCCATCACAGCACGTGCCTTGTCCTGGGACACCCCTGCTCTTGCCTGCTGTCAGACCCCAGGACCTTCTGTACACCTGCGGGGGTAGGGTGGGGAGACAGGAGAGGGATGTGATTTTTCAGGCCTGTCCCCAGAGTGGGGCGAACAGCTCTGTGAGTTGGAACAGCCGCCAAAGCCAGGGCCCCCATCCTGAGTCTGATGAGAAAAGCCAGAAGGAGAGTGACAGGCCCCGGGCTGATGGGGAGAAAGTCCCCCTCCACAGGGCCCCGGGCCCGAGCCAGGCCGGCTCTCACTCCGGCTCTCCTCTACCGAGCATGTGGGTTCTCGCGGCCTTATCTGCCAGATGGCTCCCGGAGGGGATGATTTATTAGGTGCAGAAAGCTCGCTGATAAATTTTACTGCAAGTCCCCAGCAGAAGACTGGGGGTAGCAACAGCCCAGCACAGGCAGCTCTAATGGAAAGTGCCGTCACCAAAGAGCAAAGCATTATTTATGACTGTCTGTAATGCCGTTCGGGGGAAATTCATCATCGCCTCCCTGCTCCCTGCGTGCGGGGACAGCAGCGCTGCGGGGCGGGGGAGCGCGGGACAGGTGGGGAACAGTGAGAGCTTCTCTGGGAATCTGCCAGTGGAGAGCAGGGCTGTATTTTCCCGGAGTGACCCCGCTCCCCTTGTCAAGCACTGACCTACAAGTCCCCTCGCCATCCGCCATCCTCTCCCCCACTATCCCCGCCCAACCCCCACCCTCCACCTCTCTGCCAAACAGAGAGGAGAGAGGAAGAAGGATGGGGTTTTCTTGTTCTCAGTGCGGACGGCAGATGCCTAGCCCTCTGCTGGAGTGAGGGCAAGTCCTTTCCAAAAACAGCCATCTAGACCAAGGAACACTCCAGTCCCCACCGAGTACTGAGCAAGAAAGGGGATGTTCTCCCATTTTGCAAAACTGCTGAAGGCACAGGCTTGGAACAGGACAATGGCCTAGCTCGGGTCACTCCGCTGAAGCCAAGTGAAGGCCAAGGAGCTCAGAGGCTGGCGTCCTTGGCGGACCCTAAATGTACTTTTCCTTCTGGCACACAGCAGGGCCCTGGGGTGGACTCCCTCTCCCTCTCCCCAGGTGTCTTGCTCACTCGCCTGGACGGAGACATTTGGGGGTGGCCCTGTCCTCACCCACCCCCCTCCCACCACGTCAACAAGTGAGGCCCCAATCCCTATACTTCCCTTTGGAAGTATCTAGTGGGGTCGTGGCTTACCATCTGCCTCACGTTTGAATTATTTATGTCTCAGTCTGTCTCTCTTATCAAATTAAGTGCTCCTTGAGGGCAGGGTCTGTGTCCTATTCATTTTTATATTCATCTCAGCGGCAAGCAGAGCTCCTGGCACATAGTAGCCTTGATAAACACTCAATAATAAAATTACGCTAGCAGACTTAAGATACACTGGGATTGTGGCCCCATGTGTTCTCACACATCTGTCACCATGCTGATATTCCCAGCATTTCAGAGTAGCTTGTCCCCACCCACGCATCCGTCAGCTTGGTATAATGGAAAGAGCACTGGATTAAGAGTCAGGAGGGATGAGTTCTAGCGGGCAGCCACCCCAAACATTCTTTGAGTACGTCACAGGAGCCAAGTCAGATTTCACCGCTAAGGCCATAATTAAGCGTGGGCAGCTCAGTTTACTTCTGCATGCCTTGGTGAGCTGGGGAGTAAAGGAAAAATAAAGTCTGCCCATCCTCACTTACAGGACTTCTGTGAGAACGTGAGTCCGGCGAGGAGCAGGAGATCGGAGTTGTAGGAAAGGAGGCAACAGCTGGCGTCCAATGGTTGCCCAGGCTAAGAATAACACTCAAGTGCTTTTAGGCATTATCTTGTTCAAGGATCTTCCCGGCAGGTCCACGGGGTCGGTTTTATTATTAGACTCATGGTATAAATTTGAAAACGTGGTGTCAGTTCCTTCACTGACTGGTGGGGTGGCTTTGAATTGGGTCGCTTTCCCTCTTGGGGCCTTCTGTTCTCATCTGGGAAATAAAGGAGTTGGAGTAGATGCTCGAGAAGGTCCCTTGAGCTTCAAATCCCCGTGAGTCGTGGAGGTCTGTTGTCATACAAGCAGCCCAGCCCTAGCTCACTGCCGGGTGCAGGGTAAATGTGTGACCAGCATTTCCAAGAAAAATAAGCTATGCATGAAGGGGCTACTTCATTTTTTGCTTGAAGATCTGGGATTTAAAGTTATGCCAACAGGAAGTATCACAGACTATGGCGCTAGAGCCCATGACGGTCTCCTGAGGAGAGAGGAGTCTGACAACGTCAGGCCCAAGGAGGAGGCAGGCCAGCGAGGTCAAGGGGACAGGAGAAACCTCAGGAGACTGGGCTGCAGAGTTGTCACCCCCTGCCCATCCTTAACGGGCGAGGACAGGGACAGTGATGCCATTCACAAGTCCCATCGATCCCTTTGCCGGGTCCATGGCTGATGTGTTTTCCAGAATCAGGACATTTTAGATCCAGAAGAGAACTTTATAGCCTTTAGTTCAATGGATCCGCATGGAAACAGAGGACCCGAGTTGTAAAATGACTTGCCCAAGATGAAAGACCTGCCTGGAAATGAAGCCTCATGACTACTGTGTAGTGCTGTTCTGGACACTGGGTGATAGGCCAGTCTCGCGGGCACCGGGCCGGTCCTCTCCACACGTACTCTCCAGGATAAATGGGAGGAGCATCCAGGTTTTCCATGAAAAGCTGCATATGTAAGGATCACAATGGTGGGTCTCTCTCTCTCTCTCTCTCTATATATATATATATTTATACACACACACACATAACAATGATAAAGTCTGTAGCTTTTTATCTTCTCAAAAACATGAATTTGGGGTAAGAACCACCCTCATAAAGTTTAACAAACTTTATTCATGCAAAAGCAGACAAATAAGAGATCCAATAATAAAATGTGAATTTTGACCAAGCCAGTGGGAACCCCAGAGTCTTACAGACCACTACTGGTGGCTTTAGCAGGAGTCCTTCTTAGTTCTGACTTGGGGTTTGCATCATTAATGATGGTTTGGCTCCACCAATCTCAGAGAACAGAAGATTTCTTGGAAACAGCAGTTGGAGTGTAGTAAATAAGAATAAAAGATGTGGGGACGCCTGGGTGGCTCAGTTGGTTAAGCGGCTGCCTTCGACTCAGGTCATGATCCCAGGGTTCTGGGATCGAGTCCCACCTCGGGTTCCTTGCTCGGCAGGGAGCCTGCTTCTCCCTCTGCCTCTGCCTGCCACTCTGCCTGTTTGTGCTCTCTCTCTCTCTGACAAATAAATAAATAAAATCTTAAAAAAAAAAAAAAGAATAAAAGATGTGGAGTTAGACAGTCTTAGGTTCAAGACTCACATCCAAAGCCTAAGTCACCCAAGGCAACTTATTTAACTTTTCTGAGTCTCAGTTTCCTCTTCCGGGGACAATAATAACTTCTTCATAGGATTATTTGAAGGGCTGCATCAGACAATGCATATACGGTCCTAGTGACGTGGCCAGGACAATAGATGCACGATATCTAGTATTTGTTAATTTGACTGTGACATTCAGAAAATCAGGTAGACACGAACATTGACCGTAGCACCAGAAATTTCAAGACGGTCTTTCTTGGTCAACATGAACTGGCTTTCTTCTCTCTCAATTCCTCTCAAACCCAAGTCCAAATGATATAGCTGTGTGATAATTCAGAAACATCCTAAAGATGTATCTCCATAAAGCATGACTCAAGCTCATCCAAATGACCAATCCCTTTGGAAACTGAGATTGTATTTCCACTTTCCAAATGACTGCAGTCTCTCAGTACCTGGAAGAAACGTGGAATATAAGGCATCTCGGCCATGGCATATGAATATGGTATTTTTTGCCAACCATCCAATGACACAGACGAGGGCAAAAACTTTCTTATCATTTGAGTCTCCAGCTTCGAAACACGGGTTTGTGAGCTGGTCTTGGGTCTACCGCAGAAGAATTACTGAGGGTTTTGTGGACATGCTGATTTCTAAGCTCCAAGACCAGAAATTCTGATTTACTCTAAAATGAGACCCAGGAATCTGCATTTTAAATAAGCAAGCGATTCAGATGTGTATCCAGGTTGAGAACCACTGATTTAAGGCAATGGTTATTTTTCTGTGTGTACTTTATTATACTTTCTCACATATGTTCTGTGTCTTTGAACTTCATATTTATGCCATTAAGTCACAGGGAGATTGGGAGAAAGGACTGAGAATACCTTTCCCCTCGTCTCATGGACTCATCAGCCTTTTGTATTTTGAGACTCTCACTGCACGTGATGTTAAAAAAATGTCTCCCTGCTTTCAGACCATCTTTGGGTTTCATAAAAATGCCCTTAGTATTTAAGGTAGCAGTGAAGGATTCCTACTTTGAAACAGAAAATGGCAAATAGGATTTATCTGGTATAATACCCCCAGCTGATCGGCAGGGGCTTCCTGCAACGCCAGGGCACTCTGAGGACAAGCCCAGCTCCGGGAGAAGGCGAGCTGGTTCCGCGAGTGATGCCTGGCCTGGGTCCAGTCTAGGGACAGTCAGAAAGATGTCACCTCCTTCCAGCTCCACTTCAACGTGTATTACCTCTGAGGGAGAAAGAGTATTCAGAATTGATTGAAAAGTGGTATTTACGTGTAAGGTTTTCATCCATTCTTCAAATGAGAGCTTGTTTTCCACTTTTGTTATTTTCCTCACTAAAACTAAAGGGGCATTCAAGAATCTGTGTGCTCCTGGTGCAGATAAAGTAGAAAATGATCTGAAATAAGATCAGAAAACGCTGAGGTTCTGGACCCTGTGGAAGGGTAGACACCAAGCAGCACTTCCCTTCTCCCACCCTGGAATGCAGGAAGCTGGTCTGTGTGGTTTCTTCCTGTCCGGGCACCATTGGCCTTCCACTCTTGGCATTCCCTTTCCCATCCAGCCTGCCTTCCCTGGAACTATTTCTTCTATCCTAAATGACCTTCCCCACCCTCCACTGTGTTTTTATTGCAACCCTTCCAATTATTTAAGGTCCAAATCAAGAACTACCTCCTCACAGAAGCCTTGACAAAACACCTGACATTCCCAGTTGGAATTATTCTTCCACGATATTTAGTGACTTTATAAAAGGACTCCTGTCTGCCTTGTTATCCTAGTTAATCGTGTGTTTGTCTACCTCTCCCCCTAGTTGTGAGCCCTTGGAGAATAGAGACAGAATCATATTCCCCATTAGAGCCTCACAACCCAGCATACGGAGCTGCCCTCGTAAGGGCTCAATTGAATTAAACCAGAAATGTGGCTAGCCTTTGTTCTGTAAAAGAAAGAAAATAAGATATGGGGTGAACCTTGCAAAGGAAAGTCTTCTCTGTGTTTTATGCTCTTCTTGGTGCATTTGCATGCAGGGAAGGCTACATGAGAAAATACCCTAACCAATCATCCTCCAAGACTCTCCCCCTGCTTCTTCAGATGAAGCAGAAGGAGCACTAGAGTCAGGGGGCCCCTAACTGAGGCATGCTCAAGGAGATCTGGTTTCCGGGAAGACTCTTACCACCCTGTGGAGCGCGCGGGCTCTGCCAAGAAGCATAACCAGCAGAGATGAGCACAGTAGCTAACGCCACACCTTGCAAGGACAGTGCCTGCCAGGAGATGCCAGGGACCCAGGACCTAGATGCCAGGGACCCAGCATCCAGCCCTTCACCGGCCTTCCCAAGCCCTGAGAGATCAGAGCAGCTGGGCTCCTGTGCACAGATACCCGCGCTGCCATCAGGCTAGACCCAGGCCTCTTGGAGCAGGTGAGGGAGGCAAGGAGGGAGGAGGGAGGCTGGGGTTGACCAACGAACAGGTGCCGAGTCTGAGACATCAGCAGCCACTGCAGATTCTGGGTTTGCAGCCTGTCCTTCCAAAGGTGGTTCATTGCCTCCTGGGCAAGGAGCCTACAACACGGTACTGCCCTCAAATCAGTGGGGGGGTTCCTTGATAATGATCCCAGGACCAACCAGTGGGGTTTCTTCCCGATGGCGCAGATAACCCAGGAAATGGAAGGAACGAAGGTCAT
>CM052899.1:28977995-29022335 GCA_028534135.1 Potos flavus
CCCCCCCCCCCCCCCCCCCCCCATGAAGCACAGGCTGTCTACTCTCTAGTCCAGCATTATTTCTAACACAAGCTAAAATACACTAATTACTGATGACTAGCTTTTACTCCACATAGGTAAGAAAATATGTGAATTTTGACAAGGCACTGATTAAAATGATAAACCTATCCAACTTTTGTTCTCTAGGTTCCCTTTTAGCTCTCAAAATCATACTGGACAGACAGTTTAAGTTTTGCCAGGAGAGAAGATTAAAGGAAGAATGGAACCAACATTTACTGCATGCTTATGTCCCATCCATCATACTAGGCCCATCTACATAGGTTACCATATTAAATCCTCACACAAATCCAGAAAGAAGGCATTAATACCCCTTCTTTTATAAATGAGGAAATGAAGGCTCAAAAATGTTAAGGGACAGGCACTTGGGTGGCTCAGTCGGTTGGGCATCTGCCTTCGGCTCAGGTCATGATCCCAGGGTCCAGGGATGGAGTCCCGCGTTAGGCTCCCTGCTCAGCAGGAAGTCTGCTTCTCCCTCTACTCCTGCTCTCTCTCACTCTCTCTCTCTCTCTCAGATAAATAAATAAAATCTTTTTAAAAAAATGTTAAGGGATTGGCCCAAGAAACAAAGCTACTCTAATGGCAGAATCGGGATTCAAACTCAGATCTGGCTCCTAGGCCAGTATCTTTCCACTGTTCATGGTGCTGTGCTCTTGGGATTTGGAGCTTTGGGGACCCTATGATAGACCCTGCCCCACACACCAAATGAGGGTCAAGGCAAGAGGGCAAGTCAGGGCCGGATGGTCGCTATGATTCCCGATGGTTTTGCCCCCATTCCACAGCCCCTCAAGGTGAGTACTCTCCGTCCCACACTGAGCCAAGTCTTCTAAGGTATCCAGACTCTGGATGGCTGTAAATTATCTTGGAGCATTCTCCCTCTGCTTGATATTGGGGTTAAGAACTATACCCCCAAAGGGGTTTCTCCTGGCCACACTCCAAAGAGGGGTTTCCTCACAGAAGCACAGAGAGGAGAGGTCTGTACTCAGTGTTTAGTTCTAGTGGGTCCCCTCCCTTCCTTACAAATATGCTATGAGGACAAATGAAGCAATATACCTGAAGTGTTTGAGAGCTTTCTAAGTGCGACATAAATACAACGACGGAGCTGCTGACGCTGATAACAATAATAACAATGGTGATGACGGGACTATATCCATGGTCATAATTTAAGGGAATATTTAAAATGAGAAAACCCAACCAAAATCAATCCACTGAACTTTATTTAGAAGAGAGGCTGCTAATAAAAATATTATGGGAATGTGAACTCTTGGGAAATAATGATGATTTTCTTCTATTAAAAGGCTCATCAGATCCATTTCCAATGTACAGCTCAGTTATTTGTGAGCTCTTTGCCACTCAGTGCAACAAGCTTGAGAGAGAGAGAGAGAAGAAGAAGGGAGGGAGAAAGGAGGAGGAGGGGAAGAAGAAAAGGAAGAAGAAGAAGGGAAAGGAGAAGCCCATCATCCCTGCTGCACACTGAGGCCCTGGGTTTTGGAGATACAACTGGCCTCTATTTCCAGACCCACTGCCAGTTATTTCCATTTACTGAGGGGGCTGGCACTGGTGAAGCATCTGTCTGATTTTCTTCCTTCTCTCATCCCCCACCCCCAACAGCAGCTGCTGTACAGCTTGAATTTAGAGTCAATAATAGTGGAATAATAATGGACTGATGCTGTCTTTCTGAGTTGGTAAGGCCACACTCCAAAGATGAATCTACCCAAGTGTAAGACCCCAGCATGGACTGGACATGGGGTACCCACTGCAATAGCCAACAGCTGTTCAGATTACCATGTTTAGGGAGGTAGGGGTGGGGAGATTAAAACCTAGGAGAAACAGCAGGGCTAGGAAGAGACATAGTAAGTAGAAACCAAACTCCAAGGAGAATGGGACAATGAGGAACTGGGCAAAAAGGTAAGGCAGAATCCTATCCCATACCGAAGGAGCAAATGGATCCCCATCATATCATTCTTCAGTTCTGTCCAGGAAATGGTAGTAGAGAAATGGCCTGTGTTGTTTCTAGGCTGGAATGTTGGAAGCCCCCTAACCAAGTGCATCATCAGAAGACAAATAGACGATCATCAACAGCATTTTAGAACTTGCTGAAGCATCTTAATTCTTGGAAACATCTCTAAAAACAGCATGATGAAGCAGACTGCAAGGGCAGTCAAGGACTGAGATTGGTTGCAGAATGAAATCGATCGCCATGATCTTCCTTAAGAGATGGGATGTGCCACTGAAAAAGGCTGGACAAGGAGGCCATATGGAACAATGCTGGGCTCTTTGTACGGGTGCCCGTGCCCTTGCGTTTATGCAGCTGCGGGCTGGTCACCCTGGTTGGTCCTGCGGTGAACACAGGGCAGCTTCCTGTGCACAGAGGAGGCCAAACCACGACAGGCAAACCTGAGGGTTCCCATCCAGGTACTGGTACACCGCGAATGTGCCATCTCCGGGTATTCTCAGTGAGAGAGAGTTTTTAGGACATCTCAACTTAGCTGCCACTCTGACTGACCTCGAAAATTCATGAAAAACTGCACCATTTTTATCAGTTCTCAGAAAGCAAAAAAGATCTGTCCACTGGCAATGATAGGCTAGTCCCTGCCCTTCGAATTCAGAGCTCCAAATACTGGATTCAAAAGTGTCTCTGCCTTTAATTGAAATAACTAAGAAACATGCACGTTCCTTTGTGTTTTTTCCTAAAGGTAATTTAAAGCATTGTTTTTATATGAAATCACAAGTGTATTGTGACTGCACATACAACATGTTGATGATTTTTTTAACATTAAACACTACAATTCAAATACGTAACACTTGTTGGGAGACGTTTCAGGCCGTGACATCCCTGGGGGCCTTGTCCACGCCCCCTGCACCTTTACTTGGGCTAAAAGTTTGAAGAAACTCCATTCTGAGCTGGGTCCCCTCCTGGCTGGTCCACTCTCTAGCCAAGGGATTCCATTTAGTCATCTGCAGTATGAAGTCTTAAAAGCTTTTGATCTGGACAGTCTGTAGACATGCGGTTAAGGAATTTTTGCCCCAGAAGTCTTAAGGACAGAAGAGTCTTTCATCATTTAGGATGGTGGAACCCAAATCTCCATGTTGCAGAAGAATAAAATCCATGACTTCCAAAGGCTGTTGCTAATTTCTAGGGTTTCCCAGGCCCTATGCCAGACTTTCTCTACCTAACAGTACACACTGATCAGCAGCTCCTCTCTCGTCCCTCTTTACTGTTCCCTTCACCTAAATGATGCTTCTCGCTCCCATTCTTGCCTCATCACAACAAGCTATTGGAACTTGCATCCCGAAGAAAATGAGGCCATTCCCTCTCCAGCTTCTCTTCACAGAAACCAAACTCTTTTCAACGGCATCCATAATGCAGACTCTCCCACCCCTCTTCCTGCCAGTGGGGACCCAGCCACCTTATTCTATACCCCAGCTCCACTTACTGGTAAATCCAGTGTGTCTGGGCGCATCATGGTGCGGGAGAGACAGGGAATCATTGGCCATGCCAGCTTCTCATTTCAACCAGAAGAAGAGCTTTTGGACCTAACCGCCCCGGAGATCACTTCCACCCTCCAATTAGGCAGAGCAAAAGATGCCTACGTTTTGCAAATGCTGCTCACGCTCACAATAATTCGGGCATGATAGTGGGTGATACCTTGTGTTTCCTTAGCACGCAGCACCGTCCTAAATGCCACCTCTAGTCTAAAAACATGTCAACAAAATCCAAGGCCACTTCATCTCCATTTATTCCAGTCTCTACCAGAGTGACACTTTAGCCCTTGGCTAAACAATGGACTCCCAGGCAGTGTGGCTTTGCAGATTAGAATGTGACCTAAGAACCATCCGTGGCTGATGTTCAGGCCATTCTGAGCTTCGCTGGGATTCGGACCTCATTCTGAGCTGTCCAGTCCATCCGTGAGATAAACGGGGACTGTTGGGTCAAATAGTCTTGCAGTCAGAAACACTGTTTAATAAGAGAAGGAAGTTTTCAGAAGAATGGTCAATAATGTTTAGATTCACTACAAATTGTCATGTAGATGGCTTGTGCAAAGGGAATCTGACTTCATTTCCAACACTCTCAGATAAACATGTCGGTGATTTCTTCCTGAGACCTAATATTATATGTGTGAGATGCTAAAGCATTCCTGGTAGGTGTCACATCTTTAATTACTTTCAATATAGTTCTTGAACCACTGGTACCACCATTCAACCACATCCACAAAGCATGTAACTATTTAATTCCATTGTCCATGATATGGAGTGATAGCACGACTATAAGAATTTTTAAAGAACTTCTATTCACTCATTTATTCAAAAAAAATTCTCGATGAGCTTGTATTATCTGTAGACACTTTGGTCTAAGACTTTCCTGCCTGGCTTTACTGGGACAACAGAGTGAGTGGTGAAATATACATGTTTGGTAATGTCAGCAAGATATACACTCTATTTGCTCCATCACACTCCCCATCTCCATTCAAACTAGACCTTCTACCTAGTTCCAGGAAAAAAATGACCAGTAGGAAGGAGAAGGAAGAGGAAAAGGAGGAGGAGGAGGAGAAAGAGGAAGAGATAAAGGAGGAGGAGGGGAAAAGGAAGAAGGAGGAGGAGGATGGGAAGAGGAAGAAGAAGAGTAGGAAGAGGAAGAAGGAGTGGGAAGGAGGGAGAGGAAGGAGGAGGGGGAGAGAAGGAGGAAGAAGGGGGAGCAGGAAGAGGGGGCTTAAGAGGAGGGGAAGGGGAAGAGGAAGAGGAAGGAGGAGGAGAGGAAGAAGAAGGAGGAGGGGAAGAAGAAGGAGGAGAGAAAGAAGGAGGGGAAGAAGAAAAAGAAGATGATGAGGAAGGGGAGGAGGAGGAGGAAGAACAAGGAAGGAGAGGAAGAAGGAGGAGGAGGGGGGAGGGGAGGAGGAGGAAGGAGGGGGAGAGGAGGAAGGAGAGAGTAGGAGGAGAAGAAGAAGGAGAGGAAGAAGAGGAAGAAAGGAGAGGGAAAAGTATTCTTCATTTTCGAATTCTTAGGAGAAATCCCCATAATATAAGGACTTTTGGAAATAATTCTGGCTTTACTGGACTCACCATCCCCACCGACTTGAGAATGCAACACTCCCCCAAGCTATGCTCCCTCAAGCTCTAGAATTCATTGCTCGCCATAAACCACCTCAGACCGAACACCTAAGTGCAGCACCTCCCCTCCCCACACTGGCTCAGTGCCCCTCCCCTCCCAAATGTAGCTAGGAAGATCATGTGGGAGCCTCTCAAGTCAGCTCCCTACACATAAACAGTAGAAATCATTTTAAATATTTAGTACCTAATACTAGGCATATCTGTAGTCAGGATACTTAAACTGCCTTTAGATACAGATAAGTCTCTATGCGAAGCGGCTTTGGACCATTTCTGTTTGGCCCCTCTCTCCCCAAAAGAATCTTTCACCCTTTCTTCCTGAAGTGGCCCAGATCCATGCCTTTTAACTCCCTTCCCAAATGCCATTATCCATAAATCTAAGAAACATTTTAGTGCCCAAGAAGCTGGCAGATATACCAGTTTTCAGCTGAAAGTCACATGATTCCCACATCCTCCAGTACCTTCTGTTAGGATATCCCATACTTCAGTCTTCCCTGCTACCAAATGGGTCACACAGCATGAATAGTGTCTATGAGGAGACCCAGGGACAAGAATCATAGCATCAAGGAAATGATGAGACACCGAGAGTGAAGGTGTGCCTTCGTGGTCACTAAATAGAGCGGAACAGTGAGATCCAGAGACGGGAAAGAACTCAGCCAAGCCACACAGCGGTCAGGGCAGAGCTGGGAGTCCCCACCCCGCGTCTCCTGTTTCCAGAGCAATGTTCTTTCTGCCACACAGGTACGCTCTTCCATAGAGATAAACGCCTTCTGGTCCCGCCCTCACCTGGGGCTGGTTCCTGGGGCAGGCAAAGCCGCATCCCTCGCATCCCTCGTGGGGAGAGGGGCGGCATTTCTGACCCACGGCCAGGGGACGCCCAGCCACCTGGCATCCCTGGCTCCAGCACGCTCCCCTCGGTCCCCATGTCTGGCTAAAGGCTTCCACTCAGCATGTGTGTAACTCAGAGCCACATGACACTGAAATGCTAAGTGAAGAGCAATTAACTTTTGCTTCTGAAAACCCACTTTAGCTTTCCATAACTCTTTGGGGGCCATTTCAACTAAGCCAAACCTCCCGCACATTCTCCCTCAGCAATAAATTACCTTCCTGGCTTTAATTAGCTGCCGGAGCGCAAAACGGGGCTGGGTGCTGACGTGGCTGCTTTCCCTACAGGTCCCATTCTGTCACACGGACTCCAGGAGAATGGCAGCTGTGCGGAGGGACGTGGCTGCCATGGACTCCTTACCGCCCACGGGGTGGGAGGGGGCCAACGCGCAAGTGCAAGCCTGGATGGAGCCAAATTCTGAAGGAGGCGAAATTAGGTGGAGGGGCCTCAGACTCCCCCTTCAGCTCTCCTGGCCCCCAGGTGATGTGTCCCCAGACCCATTTTCCCTCTTGCCAGTCTCTCCCTCCTCTAAACAGCCCCCAGACGCGCACACACACTAGCCCCCAGGTGGCCAGTACCTTATCTCCCTTATCATTTTTTCTAAGGGAGAAATTACTGACAGAGCTTAATGTATTAGCCCTACCAAGAGAATTTGCTGTATAATTGTGAGCTTAGCTTGAATCCAAATGAACAAGTCCCTAAGTATGTGATTTTAGTGACATCCGTGGGCTGAAATGACATTGTCTCAGAAAGAGAGTAAAAAGGCACTCTCAGCATCCCCACAGTCATTCTAAGCCCAAGATTAAGATTTGAGGTCCAGTTAACCCTACCTCTAACTACAGGTAGAACCGTCGACAGGTACCCCCCCCACACACCCTTCTCTAGCCCAGTTGCCCAGGAGAGAGCTGTGATAGATGAGCCAGAGTCCCCTTGGGCCCTGAAAGTCCTGAGTGTGTGTGTGTGTGGGGGGGGGGGGGATGTGTGTGTAAGGGTGAGTGAGGAAGACGCATCTAACCCAGCCTCAGTGCACACTGTCTCCTCTCATCCCTCCTGCTTTCTTCTAGAATCTTCCATCTGGGCAGGGGAACATCCACCCAGGCTGCACCCACACACTCCATCCTGGGAGCTGTCCCCTTGGCCAGGGAGGGCCCTGGGGAAGGACCACAGCCCCCTTCCTCCCCCTGTGCAACACATTTATGCTAATGGCTGTTTCTCAAGGCTTACAGCTCCTCTGACAAGCGAGAACCTTCCAAAACCCAATTACAGCCTCCTTTCTTCCGCCCTTCCTTTGGGGGTAGGGGTGGTTAAAGGAAGAAGTGCCACCACGGAGCCCCGCGCGGGGGGGGAGGGGCTGCTGTCAGAGGCAGGTGACAGGCCCTCCCCCTGGCTGCGGTGTGCACAGCGTGCACAGCGTGGCCCCAGAGCTTGAGCCGAGGCCCCGCCACCGCCCTCGCGCGCCTCCCCAATTAGCAGCAGCCCGGTGGGCGGGCAGGTAGCCGGCCTGTCACAGCCGCCAGACAGGCCCCGCGCCCGCCGTCCTGCCCCGCCGGCAGCTTCCTCCTCAACCTGTCACACGCCCCACGCAGGGAGAACAGAGCGTGCCCAAGGAGAGCGCAAGGGCTGAGCGGGGACCTGCCGTCCACCGCCATCCTCCCCGCCTGCGAAGAGTGATGGGTAGCAGAGGGACCTCCCCTCCCCAGCGGCCAGGAAGAGAATGGAGAGTGGGTCCCTGGGGAGTCCTAGGAAATGGGCCACAGAGAACTGCTCTGATGGAGAAACTTGAGCGGCCTGAGTCCACTCGCCATTAAATCCCCTGGCCCAACTAACCACACACCCGCCACCCCATCGGCCTTGCCTCTTTTGAAAGGGCACTAGGCTGAGATCTAGGAGCACCTCACAGTGTCCTGGCACAGTGATCCCATATAATGAGACGCCTGGCTCTAAGTCCCACAGATAAAGCCCTTGACGTCCTCCTGCAGGCTTGACCTCCCTCCGGACACTGGCACCAAGCTGGCGTGGCCAGACCGCCTGCTACAGCCCAAGCCCCCGGTCACTGAGGGCACCTTCAGAACAGCTACCTAGTCAGTGATCTGAGTTAGAAGTCCTTACCCTGGCCAGTTTTCCCAGGGAAGCCCCCAGCCCTCTGCGGCAGACTCCGGGCCTGCCTGAAGCACTGAGTGGGGCTGGCTTCGCGGAAAACCCACCCATCCCTGCTCTTCCTGAAGCGAGGCTGCCCTCCGCGCGCACACAGCGATAGGAATCGTGCTGCCCTCCGCGCACACAGCGATAGGAATCGTGCTCCTGGAGCCCAGCATTGCGGTAGCCCGGCTCTCCTGCGCCCCCTGAAATCAACCCTCAGACGTGGGCACCGATGACTAGCTCCCCTCGGGAACGCTATCTGCCCTTTATCTTCTCCTTGCATTTGTGGCTTGGTCCTTTCACGCTGCTACAGAAGAGTACTGTACACTGGGTAGTTTTGAACGACAGAAACACTTCTCACGATTTTGGAGGCCGGAAAGTCCGACATCGAGGGGCTGGCAGATTCAGTGTACGCTAAGGGCTTGCTTCCTGGTTCGTGGACAGACCCCTACTTCTCTCTGTGTCCTGACAGGGTGGAAAGGGTCCCTTTTATAAGAGTGCTAATCTCCATCATGAGGGCTCTGCTCCGCCGTCCCGACCACCTCCTGATGCCACCATCTTGGTGGTTAGGATTTCAACATAGGAATTTTGAGGGGATATAAACATTCATTCCATAGCAATCTGTCTAGAAAAAAATGTACCCTCCCTGGCACAGATTCACGGCTTCGGCTACAGTGAGAGAAGGCAGGGTGAGCACGTGGGCCCGCGCTGGAAATGAGTGAATCATTCGGGATGCCTCAATGTCAGCGCGAGGTGGAAAGAAGAGAAGGTGGTCCACACCGGCCAAGGATGCGCTACAGATAAAGAATAAGTGAGACGCAGAAGCCCACAAAGGACAGGAACTGTATCTTACCGGTCTTCGTGTTCCCGGTGCCGAGGGTGCTCCTGGCCTCAGTGAACACCCAGGCAGCATGTGTTTGCTGACTAATGGAGGCACGGGAGTCGAGCCGTCCAGCGACGCTCCTGGCTCCTTCGGCACCGGGAAGCTTCCGTGTACATTCACCATGATGGCTTTCAGCATCAGTTCAATGACCACCACCGCACTGGACGGCCCCATAAAGAAAGGACACAAGAAAGACACTGAAAGGAGAGATAAGCACACTTGGACTAAGCCAAGCGGTGTATTCCTCCCCTCTACCCTGTACGAGGACCTCTGTCATTTAGAGCAATTTAAGCAGCTCTAGAGAGTCAGTGTATGGTTCAGAATTTGCAAAATGGTACTAGAAGTGGGGAGGGAGGAAGGAAGGAACAGAAGGGGCGAGAGAGAGAGAGAGAGAGAGAGAGAGAGAGAGGGGGAGAGGGAGAGATGAACTGCCCCAAACTGGTCGCTAAGCTACAGAAGTACTTACAAATATATAACCTTTCATTTGCATGTGGCGACATCCCCCCCACCTTGTAGAGAGGAATATAAAGTTATGGAGATGTAGATAAATAGAAACTAAACTCCGGCTCCCATCCATGGCAAGGAAGAACATATATCAAAATCATTAATTATGATCCAATTTGTGCTTGCACTGTGAAGGATAATCATTTGCCATCAAAGAGATGCCCTTCCCTTATTAAAGCCATTGCGACTCTCAGGAAGTGCTCAAGGGTCTGAAATTCTGTATTTGAATTTCACACATGCTTCTTACTACTGGGACCAAAACTCAATCAACACTTGAGAGTGCTGACGCCAACATTCAAGCCACAGGGGTCTCCGCTCCTTCACGACAGACCTACAGATAGAACCCGGGTAGAAAACTTGCTCATTTGTTTTTCTCTGAAATCCTCTATGTGTGTGTGTGTGTGTGTCTTTGTGTGTGTGACTGTGTGTGTAACCTGGGTATGAGCTTAGATCTTTTTTTGTAATGGAGTTGTGGTGGGAATAAGAGGACCCGGGCCAAGCTGAGAAGGGAACAATTAACCTCATCTCTCTCAAATGTCCAGGCCCAGCTGCCACTCCTCCCTTTCATCTCAAAGCCAAACCGACACGACCAGGTTGCTTGGAGACCAGGCTTCTCTTTCAACTCTGGACCCATGCCTTCGGTGCATGCCCAGACAGGGGCTAAGTTAGAAGCCAGAGCGCAGAGGTCATTACTCTTTTCTCCAGAAGCTCTACAGCAGAGCCTTGATTCTGATTTGCCTTTTTTGTCCCCATTTCTGGCTCCACGATTCAGGCTGAGCAAATGAAAGTCATCGGAATTCCCGACTCAGTCCAGTGTGTCTCAGTGAGAGTGTACTGAATGGCATCAATGCCAGAGACTGGAATGCAGTGGACTGGAATAGGTGGGATATGGTTGGGAAGAACCCTACTGCCATCCGAAGAGACCTTTCCTTTCCTGAAGCTTCCACACTGGAAGCAGGGGAGGGGCTTGCACTGAGTGGACGGCATACTATAGCCAATGGCATAGTCCACAGCCTACCAGACTGAAGGCCAAGGATTACCTGTCTGTCTTGAAAAGGGATTTGCATGTGGCCAAAGATAATATCGAATCTTGTCACAACCCAATGAGGTGCTAATGTCCATCTTACATATGAAGCAACTCCAACCCAGAGAGGGTAAGTAACTTGTTCAAGATCATACAGCTAGTAAGGGCAGAGAAGGAATTTAGACTTAGCCCTCCGTGCATAAACTAGGCACAGGCAGGCGGGAGACTCTAACCTCTGCGTGCAATATTATTAGTTTGGCACATTTCCGTCCTGAGAGACTCATGAGACCTGAACGCAGCACCACCTTCTTGAATTACTGACAGAGGAATTTCCTCTGTGATTTCTCTTGCTTTGCTATCAGGCATCTGAGCTGTCCTTGGAGCTGGCCCATGATGAGCCAAGGGCAGGTATAAGTGCATTGAGCAGAAGGGAAGTCTGGGGCACGGAGAGATGTGATACAGTGAGAAGTTGGTGGTCAAACCCAGATTCTAACTCCCAGTCACCTGGCGCCTGTCCTGAACTTACTCCCATGCCCCAGGGCACGGCCCTGCTCCCTCCCCGCCCCCCATGTGTGCCCCTGGCCAGCGCTGAGCTGTGACTGACAGATCTAGACTCAGGGATGAGCCTTTGAGATAGAGTTCTTGACACCAGATGCCTCTGGAGCCGGCAGGCGGTGTGGAGAAGGTGACTGATGGGGGAAAGAAGGACAGGGCCCTTTCCAAAAATAGAGTGAGAAAAGACCAGAAGAGTAGGTGGAAAGTCCCTGGGAGAGTAAAGCAGCAGGCGGCAGAGCACCAGCCCGGTGGGTGACAAGGGCCTCCAGATACTGCATCCAGAGCGGCCAGGACGCCACTCGGGGTCAACAAGCCCCCCGACTGCACCCCACCTGTAAATTACCCACATGGCTTCCCAGACAGCATCAGGCCCCGCCTCCCACTTCACAACCAAGCCCCAGAGGCAGTTCCTCAAAGGGGATTCCTTGGCCTAGGCTGGTTTGGGGTTTTGTCCTGTCCCCCAACTTCCATTGAGGATTCTTTCTGAAATTCTCTAAATAGGAAAAAGTGAGAAGCATAAGTTATGTCTTCTAGCAGATGTGGATTCTAAAAGGGACACTGTGCCTCCACTGGGTCCCTGATACTCACGGTCCCCGGTCAAAACCCTGGCTCACCTTTTACCCAAGATAGCCAACTGTGCCTGCCGGGTCCCAGACAAGATCAGGGCTCTGGCACTACAAAGTAGAAAACGAAGTCACGGCGCTATAGGGACTTACCGTCTCCTAAGTTAAGAGTTTCACTCTGCCACTACAAATTTAGAGAGACCATTAACATCCAGTGCTCCAGTCACCCTTCCTTTGGCAAACCGTGCGATCCTCTCTCCTCAGGGCCAGATGGCAGGAGCTGACCGGCATTGTAGGGGATAAAGATACGATGAACTGATTGAGCCCCTACTCTGTGTCAGGCCCTTGAGCAAGAGGCTTGGCAGATACTCACAACGTCCCTCACTCTATTCTTCAAGAAAGGTATTGTTACCTCCACTTGGAAAACGTGGCTCAGAAAAGTCCAGCAAGCTTCCCACAATCCTCTAGCCAGTAAGGGCAGAGGTAGGATTTAAATCACACACCCAGAATGTGATGGAATCACCCCTGAGTAGAGTGGATAGTTGAATCACGACAATAATTGAATAAACCGCCAGGACCAATTTTCACAGCATTTACTGAACACATGCAAAAAACAATGTTTAGATTGATGTTGTAAATGGGGACAACCTCTTTGGAGAGCAATGTGGCAGTATCAATCAAAATCTTAAATGCACAAATCCTGCATGCCAGAAATTTCATTTATATGAATTTATCCAACTGTATGAGGATGCTCAGTGAAGCACTGTTTGTAATAGAAGAAAGCTAGAATCAACCTGAGTGTCCATCAATAGATAATAGGTTAAATAAACTGGTTCATCCATAAAATGAAATATTAATACTATGCATGCATTAAAAAGGATGAGGTGGGACTGTGGGTACTAACATGAATCCATGTCCATAAAACGTTCTTCAGTGAAAAAGCCAGTTGCCGTATTAGATGCTGAGTAGGAGCCTGTGTATGCTTAAAAGCATTTTATATGTAACACACACATATATATACAGCATATCCATGCTTAAAATGTCTGGAAGCCACACATGAAACTACTAACAATAGCCACCGCTAAGAGGGAATGGGAAATGGGGACCTTCTAAATTATTTGGTCTGCTTTGATAGACCCGTATTAAAGGTTTTATTAATAGTTAGGCAGATCACTGTTAACACCGGTTGGGAAGCAATCCTCCAGAGGAAGAAACTGAGAATGGGAAACCAAAAGCTTCAACAGAGACCTGTCCCCCAGGAGGCGAGAGTCTCGGAATTTGAATTGGAGGTCCTCTGTAGGAGCCCATGGCAATCCATGACTGCTTGGGTAACTCGTATTCCCTCTTACCCGGTCCTTGATCGAAGAGCGGAGGCACCAGAAGGAACGTAGAAAGATCGTGGTGGGCTCTGACGACAAAGACCTAGATTCAAGCCTGGCTTGATGACATTGGGCGGGTCGTGGGTGCTCTTAACACCCAACTTTCGTCCCTATAAAACAGGAGTTGTGCTGGAACCCACCACCTTGGATGGCCGGGAGGGTTCACTGGAGCAAAGAATGTCATCGCAGTTTTTAAAGATCAGGTTGGAAACTGACAAAAGGAAGTGAAGTCCCCCTTGATGGGTACCTCCCACTGGGGAGACTGAGTCACCAGAGAAGATGGTCCCATCCCAGCACTGACACCACCCTCTCCCCTCTGCAGGGACATGACACAGCGATGAACACCACCAAGTGCCCACCAACTCTACAAAGAACATCACCCTCTTCGGTTCCAAACTCTGGAGTTGGTGATCTGGGATTGTGTGGCCATGGAAAATGACCTCAGTGCAAAGTGCCCTCCAATAAGGAGTCTTCTGCATCAGCCTCTAAATCCCCAAGTAAATATCAGTTCATTGGTTTGTTGATTAAAATCACTGATGGCGTGTCTGATGGCTGCCCAGAGACCCAAAGAGCTGAAACAGCAGAGAAGCGACCCAGGAATCCCTCCACGACCAGCCTCATGTGATTCCTAAACTTAGCTCTTCACTCATACACTCTCCCTTCCTTTCTTCTCACTCATTTTCCTACAACTGCTTCCCAGGCCTGCCAGGAGCCAACCCTCCCCACGTCAACAGAAATGCACTCCGTTAAGAGCCCCCCTGGGCTGGGGAAAATAATAAGTAACTTAATAGGCTGATAGAATTACATTAAATAATGATGATAATAACAATAATATAGACTTTGGAAAAAGAAAACAGAGTTGGATTCTAACTCCACCGCTTATTAGCTCAGTAATCTGGGACAACCAAACCTCAGTTCCTCGCTAAATTGAGGTTGGTCGTAAAACCATTCATGCAGTTGTTAAAAGACGGGTAAATGCACATTACAAATGTAGTTATTATCAAACCACCATCCAGCTAAAGTTTCCACGTGTTTGTTACCGTGATCATCTCAATAAGCCCAGGAGGTGTCAAATGAAGAGAAATGGACGTTCTAAGAGGCTAAACCATTTCCCCAAAGTCACTCATCTGGGGAAGGAGACTCCTGAAACCAGGTTTTCGGACCCTGAGCCCAGTGTTCTCCCCACCCTATGGGGTTCTCCATTGTCTGGCTCCAGGGACAGGCAAGGCCAAGTCTGTGGGTCTTGTCAGACCTTCCACCATCCCAGTCAGCATCTCTCAGGAAAAAGCAACAGGATATAAGTCCCAGAAGTACCTGAAGCTGGAAAGCAAGGCTGTCAGCGGAGAAATGTGACCAGACAAGGAACAGCCAAGAAAGAGGGTTCCAAGAGCTCACTCGGGGAACAAATGCCAGCCCCACCAAGAGGCCTTTTAAACCAACAGCGCTGAGCTTATGTTCAACTCGCCAGAAAATTCCCAAGTGCTTCTGAGATCCTCGACCAATTTTTCAATCTAGAAACTCTTACTGAATGCCTGCTCTGGAAAAGACACAGGGCTGGGCCTCAGAGGGGCTAGGAAATGGGCTCGGTAAGCTCTCTGCAAGGAATATGTACTCCCTCATATTAGGGAGAGAAGATGCAAATGCCAAGAATATAATTAAACCCTTGTTAGGAGGGGCTGAGATGCCAGGGCAGGTCTGAGCAGGATGAGCTTTAGGCATCCAAAGAAAGAAAAGAGTTCCATTAGGCTCACAGAGCTGAAGACATACCCTCCTTCCACAGAGGCTTTGAGTGCGAAAAAGTTCTTCCTGTCTGGGGGCTATGGCAGAGAGGAGTTAAACCAGTTTTCCATACTCAGGGCAGGCCTCAATTTGGAGTGTCACTATCTGAATTTTTAATTACATAATAGAGTGTAAAAGAAAACATCAGACTGCATCAGATGTCTGTTTGCTTACCACAAAAGCACAAGCGCGCACACACACACATGTGTGTAGTGGGTCACACCAGAAAATACATTTTTTTGCTGTAGACTGTGATCCAGAGTTTGAAAAACACTTTCAAACTGAACTAGAATCAGGAAAGAGACAGCTATGGGGAACAGATATCTTATTTAGAAGGAAAAGAGGGAGCAAAGGCAAGCGCTAAGGTGGAGAAAGTGTCTGGGAGAGATCCCCACTTCTCACACCCTCTCCTGATGAAGCCAGACCCACCTCACTGACTGCGAAGCATCCCCTCCCAGCCTCCCTCCCCAATCTTCCCCACCCCCTGAACCTTGCTCCTCCATGTCAGCCAGGACCAGTCCGTGGCCCTGACGTGTCATCCCTGCTTCTCTGACCTCCTGACCCCACACCCAGGGCACCATTCTTTAAGCATTTCGCGGTCAAGGTTATGTACAGAGTACCCTAGTCCTGGAGTAGCTGTGTGACTTTGGGCAAATCATCTGAGCCTCCACTTCTTCACCTGACAGTGATATATGGCCACTGAATGTATTTCTTGTCTCATTTATAATTTTGTAAATCTCTCTCCAGGGAGAACCCTGTCCCCTACTGATTTTGTAAAAATCTACCCCCCCCCCCAGGGCGTTTTAAATAGGGCCGGACACAGGCTAGACACTTAATATTATTACCTAACTTGGAAACCGGGCCCAAGAAAAAGAACACAGCGACGCCATCACCATCTATGCCCAAATGACGGCAGCAACAGCCAAGACGCACCCAGCAGAGCAGAGCCGGCTTCATAAGCACGCAGCCCCCTGCAGAGCCCCACAGACCCCAACCACTGCCCCCCGACCCACCCCCGCACCCCGGACGACCCAGGTTTGGACTTGTGCTCTGCTTGTCACTATCTTGAAGGTCTTCATAATTTTCGAACAAGGGGCCCCCCTGTTCAATGCGCACTTGGCCCGACAAATTACGCCGCAGGTCATGACCGCATCTGCAAAGATCCACTAACACTTGCCTTTTTCAGAATGTGTTGACTTTTAAAATTCCCTCTTCCAGGGGTTGCCACAGGTGATGTTGGCCAGGAAAGCATGTGTATAAAGATCTCTCACCTGGTCAAGGGCAAGACTCCATGTGAAGCAGCTGACCTCCCCAACCCGGGAGCTGCTCACTAATGGGAGTTCACAGGGTTTGGGGGGTCCAGCAAATGTTCTTTGTGGGCAGTAAGCGCTGAACCCTTTCTAGTCACTCACAGTGCTTTCCTAGACCCAGAGTCAAGCCAACCTTGGAGATCAACACTAACCAAACTACTCACAAAAGTAATCTAGAAGGAAAGGCTAAGGGAGTCTAAATCATTCCCCTCTCCTGCAAAGAGTGCCTATGCACCCACTATGAGCCGAGTCTGAAAGGCAAAACTTGAGGGTATTAAAAAATGGGGGCCAGGGGGGAGCTAAGTCATGGTGCATCCCTTCCCCTCCAGAAAAGCCACATGAAGACGGCCAAGCAACACTATTTCATGGAAATGAAGGTCCTGAGAATTCACGTAAGGAAGAATGGGGACAGGGGAGTGAAGATAAGCCAGTATTTCAGGAAAGGGAGCAAAGCAGCATCAGCAAAGCCTCCAACATGACCACAGCACCTCATCTGCAGGGAACGCCAAGGAGAGTGGCCATCGGAGCAGAGAGAGGTGCTCAGTCGGGGGCAGCAGGAAATATAACCAGACCATAGGGTAGGACCTGCCGGGGAGGGCTTGCATGCCAGCCACAGTGGCTGGACTTGGTCGTACAGATGACAAGACAGCAGATCAACCCACGCCTGGCTCTACCCAGGGAGAGAGGCAGGATGACTCCCCCTGCAAGGCTGGGCTCCCACGAGCAAGGCCACCTGCCCCAATGTGTGTGCTGTGCCTGGTCCGCACCTGCGGCCTGGAGCCAAGCCGAGACATACACACATCCCACAAGAGGAGGGAGCCTCGGGGCAGAGACACCCAGCTCTGCCTACGAGAAATTCTCTCCCCCACCACCACCCTGGGTCTCGGTCTCTGAGATTCCAGCTGTTCTGCATGGGAGGCTCAGCCAGCTCTAGCCCGATTAGTCCCAACCGCCCGGACTCCATACCATAACGTGTATGGTACATTCCAGTCTGCAAAGTGCTTGTCGCAGAGATTGTCTCATTGAATGCTTAAGGGCCAGGGGATCCACACTTGAACTTGCAAGCAAATGATTCTAAATGCTGGCCACTTCCTCAAGCCCCGCACAAAGGATCCCGGCCATTTAACTCTCTGTGTGCCTATGTCCTCATCTGTAAAATGGGCATGATGATGGTACCTACCACATGGGATTAAATTGGTCAATAAACACTAAGCTGTTAGGATAATGTCTGACACACACTCAGTAGATGCTAGGTCCCCTCACCCTCAGCATCCTCATCAGTATTAGTGCTGTGACTATGGTTATGTTACTGGAGGACCCGTGGAAGCAAACAAGCTGTGTTTTATAGGAAGCAAACCAACTTTGGCTTCCGATCCTACAACATGGGGTCCTTTGTAAAGGAAGCACCTTTGCCCTGGAAGATGGAAAATGCAGGAAAGAAAGTATTTTTGATGGTAGGAAATGTCCAAATGTCCCAGAGCTTAACTGTGAGAAGGGGATCCACCCGTGGCCCCTCTCCAGCTTAAGTAATACTCAGCCCCCTTACCTCCTTCTTCTCTGGGCTAAGAATCCAGGGAAGAATGAAGGTGTTTTCTCATGCTGCTACCAGAAATAAAAATTAAAACGTAAATGTTACAGATCAGAGCTGGAAAGGACTTTGAGATCACTTGGCTCGACCCTCTTGTTTTCAGAATGCAGAGTCTGAAGTCTGGACAAGAAAGTGACTCAAGTCAAGTGAGAGGAGCAACGAGGAGCACTTGGGACCTGACCCAGCTCCCCACCTCCTGGTCCGCGCCTTTTTGTTTGGGTTCGTTGTTGTTATTGGGGTTTTATTTTGTTCTTCCTATGCTTTGCTAATATTTCTCTCTTTTCCAGTTTTAAGAAGATACTTCAATGAATTTTCCTTTTTAATCTGGAGATCAGAAAGACAGAAACTTAGAAGGTTGTGGAGAATGTCAAGGGGGGGGCAAGGAACATACAGGTGGTTTTCATTCCCTTTCCTCTTCAAGCTGGTGCCGTTGTTTGGTGGGGCTGCTCCCAGCTCAGCTGCCCCTTCACAATCTATTGGCTTCAATCCGAAGCAGCGAAGGCTCGAGATGTGGGCCATTGCCTGTGGCGGTGAGCAGACGGCAGGGTGACCAGCAGAGCTAAGGGAGCCACTCTGTCAGACACCCCTCCAAGGAGGTCTCCCCCAGAGCAGCGGGGTTCCCTGCTTTCCTGTGAGGGGATGGGGGGTGTTCTGCCTCCAAGCCCGGCTGGCCCATCGGACCTAACATTTCTCTTCTTGAGACTATGAGCCAGCTCTCCGTGGGGAAGGCCAAAAAAACAGAAGCATAATAATCAGAAAGACCTTGGATCTGCCGATTCCCACCCCATCCCTCCTACACACACACACACACACACACACACACACACGCACACACACACACACACACACACACACTATACCTAAATTTTATAGTGGTTTCCCTTTGTTTCAAAGTTCATCCTCCTTGGGGCAGCCCACGAGGCTCTCCTTTGAACTCGCTCCCTGTCCCTACTTTACGCTCTAGTGAGACCGAACTATTGGTAGTTCCCCCAGTACACCACACTGCAGAATCCCTCTGTGCTTTGCCCCTGCCGTGTACCCTACCAGCAACTCCCCTCCATTAAATCCTGGTGAGTCCTCAGTCATCCCTCAGTCCTGCCCAACCATCACCTCTACCGACTGCAAGGATTCTCCTCTGCCGGAAAACTTTCCACTGCCCTCAAATACCCAGCTGACATGCCTGTCGTCTGTGAGAACGACCCTCCTCCAGCTAGGGCACTTGCCGTGTTCCTCTATTACTCCTCGGGGGACCATATCCGCCAAACCAAAGCTGGGAATACAATGTCCCATGCACACAAATGTTTTTATGGAAAGACAGAATATTTTAAAGTGGTGTGATCCTTGAAAACCCAAGACCTAGGATCACCGTAGTGACAGTATTGCTCATATTCCATCGAATGATTCCCCCACATCTACCTTCTCCACCAGTGAGCTTTCCTGTGATGTTGACCTCAGGATGCCCAGCACCTTCCACAAAGCCCAGTATGTTTGACTGACAGATGGACCAATAGGTTGGCTCTTTACCTTACCACCATTTCCGGTAGACGCAGAGTAGTGCCCAGAGGAGGAGGAGAAAGGAACAAAAAGAAGGACCCTGCACCTTCTCCTTCTTTCTCCCTTTACCCCATCCCAGGAGAAGTGGTCCTTCAGACCGTCATGTACGCTCTGAAGGTCACAATACCTGTCATACATACTCGACAGGATTATGGGGAGAAAGATGCAAGAAAGACCAGTACCGTAAAGCCTTGGGCCACATAAAGAGATGCACGCAAATGAGAATCCATTAGCACATGAAGGCCGCCCTGGTCCACATTACTTTAGTATAGAGAACTGAAAGGGTGAAGGGGGTGTGAAGAGAGGGCAAACCTCCCAGAGAACCACTGGACCTTCTCTTGGCTTAAGGTAACCTCATAAAACCCAGAGACCTCCCCCGATACCACATCCTCCGTCCCACCACCTCCAGTTCCCCCATTACAAGTGCAAAATGAAAAGTACTGGAAAAACCCCTGCTTTGGTTCCTTTTAATTAAGTGCATGCATGCGCACGTGCGTGCGCACACACAGAACCACCCCTGGGTTTTGTCTGTTGTACTTTTGTTCTCAGGTCTGTTTGTACTTATTCCGAAATTACATAATTAAAAAAAGTAATATTAGGTAAATGTGCACATCAGGCTGTCAAGCCTGCCTGGGCCAACCTTCACTTGGGAGCCACAGTGACAGCCCCTTTTTTTCTCTTACTTGTTTTTAAGCACAAAATATGTCACACCTGGAAGTAATTAGCATAATTTTTACTAATTTATAGCTAATTACACAATTACTTTTCTTTGAAAGGTTCTGGAAAGACACTTAAAGTAAGTTTCACCAAATCTAGTGGCAAGAAATTGCTTGAAAACATTCTGTTAGCTTCAAACATTTAGGGGAGGTGGGAGGGGGGACAGACACCCAATAAAGTAATTCTTTCCTATTTCAGAGTGTTCAAATATGACAGGGACATAATTTCTCCAGTAATGTGCAAAGCAGGATGCCTAAATGTCCCTGTGAATCCAACCCAACCAGAGGCTGCTCTAAAAAAAAGGGGGGGGCCCCAAAGAAGCGTGGTTGAGAGCACCCAGGACGGAATCTAGAAAGTACAGCTTAGTGGCCCTACTGGGTTCCGCAGTCATGTGATGGCTTTCCCGCCCGGAGTAAACTCACCTTGTGGCAGGATGTGACTTCTGCCAGGGGTCTTGCTCAGCTCCTGAGAAACCGGGGTTCAAGCTTTGGGAAGCCACCTGCCTCTCCAAGTGACGCTCCAGGAGGCCAGGACATGAGAAAGTCGCACTGTCTACACAGTGCAAACACTCTCCAAGCCACTTCATTCAACAAACGTTTTCTTAAGCCCCTACACTGTGCCCCATCATCAATGGGAAGATCTGTGAGAACGATTCCTGCTTTCTCTAATCCTGCCGAGAAGGGAGACCTCAGGCCTCTCCACCAAGAAGAGTCGACTGTACACGGCTTTGGGCAGAGGGAGGAACAGAACCGAAGCAGCCAAGGCCGCCCTGCCCTCAGGAGGCTGACCGTGGAGAGAGGCCAGAGCCACATGCGGGAGCACGTGGCCTCACATGGCAGTCCGGTTCCGGCTGGCGCCCACGTGGGCAGCATGGGCTGCAAGTGCCTGCAGAAATGCAAACAGGAGCCAAGGAGGAGACGATGGAGTCCCCGCTGTATATGACGGGCGTGCTGGGCAGGGGTAGGGATGGGTAAAGCTCCCCCAACTCCCTCGCAGGAAAGCATGTGAGGGAGCCAGGAGGACCCTTAAAACCTAGAGACAGCCACCAAGGTCCCGGGAAGGGCCCCCGAGACTGAGTTTTGGCCTGTGCTTGTGCTGCAGCAGGCAGCCTACGTGGTGACGGTCGGTACAGGGACGGACACAGAGCCATCGGGACAGGTAGGAGGCGTGATCTGAGGTCCACAGAGCCGGCCAAGAAGGACAAGAAGGCCTGCTACCCCAGGCATCCACAGACGGGGGTAACAGCACCCCAAGGAGGCAAACACTGATTCTCGGGGAGGCAGAACCTAGGAGCATGCAGGGGTCCTCCCAAGAGCCACAGCACATAAACTGACACACTGTATGTCTGTGGTACTAACACTTCATATTGGGGGGTGATGGGGAAAGACTGTCTGAGATGTCGGGGCGGGGGGGGGGGGGGCAGTGCCCCTCGGGTGAACTTGAGAAACCTAGCCACAGAAGACACTTCTCCACCAGGGTGGAAGTTCCTAGAAAATGGGACCTCATCCTCCAAGTGGCTCTGCTATCATCTCCATCTTCTGAGGGCTCATCGCTCCCTCCAGCACCATGAGTATCTAAGCTTGCCTGTGTGCCAATGTGGAAATTTACTGGTTTACAAGGCAGGCCTGGACCCTCGATGGGGAGATTCCTGCAGGCAGAGGCTGAATGGTGTTCTTCCGCACCTCTGCCTTCCTGGCACCCACAGCAGCAAAGCCGCAGGCCCCCAGTGAATAGGAGGAAATCTGAGTCCAGTTCTTCTGTGATCCGAGGTCTTGCCTGAAAGACCCCTGTGAAGGTGGGAGTGAGGCATTTGGAAGATGTCCGGTTCCTGCCAGGCTCCCCTCAAGGCTACTGAGAGATTTTGGCAAAGGAATGTCCTCTGCCTCCCACCTACCAACCCCCTCCCGCTGCCCCAGGAGAGTAATGTTAATGGCTTACACTTAGCATATTTCTCTTTGCTTTTTCAAATTATTTTCACAGCTACTGTCACGTGACCCTTCCAAAAACCCTAGGAGGCAGGTCGAGGAGGTCCCTAACGGCTGCTCTTTGCAGGTTCCCTCGTTCAGTCGGCAGGGAGGCGCACCAGCAGCCTCGAAGAACAGGATGGCCAAGGCCCCGCCATCTTCTCACTTGCCCTCCCCAGAGAGGACACAAATAACAGGATGGGCACCCTCCTGATGCGTGCTAAGAGAAAACGAAGAGCAGGGTAAACGACAGAAGTATTTTAGCCCCTGTGCTCTGGGAACCCTCCCCACGGACATTCCGAAGGAGCGCGAGCTGGTCACGTGACGAGCTACAGCCAGACCTCCAGACCCACAGAGGTTCAAAAAGTGGCCCCATCTCCCGCAGCCAGAGGATGGCGGGGCTCCAGCCTCTACCTGCACAGACCTCCCCACTCTTTTTAGACTGTTCCCGCTGTGAATCCCTTCCCCTCCCCTTTCCCAAGAGGAGACTTGAATCACAGGACAGGTGAATGCACGCCCACCCACACAATCTGCTACCTGCAGAGGAAGCAGCAGACAGACAGACAGACCGGCAGACCGGCGGTCAGAACACACAGCCAGAGCGCCTGCAGGCCCCAGCCCCGGCCCAGCCCTCTGGCAGGGTCCCCTCCAGTGGCCAAGTGCACGCCCCGTGAACAGTGTTTATTATTCGTCATGATGAGCCTGTTCGGAGATTTCAAAGTCAGCTGGTGGGTTCATTAGAAGTCATCAAGGAAGCCTTGGACAACTTGCGGGAAGGTTTTGACAGAGAATGTGGAGAAGCCTGGTGGCTCTCCCCAGCACCGAGTCAGAGCCTAAACTTCTCTTTCCGTCCCTGTCCCTCGCTCCACACCCGCACCCCAGGGCAGAAACTTGAATATTCATTCTTTCCCCTAAACATCAACACCTCTGGTGACTCTCGGATCAGTGGGTTCTCTCCCTGCGCTCCACAGATGCTTTATTCAGGCTCCAAATCCCTCTGCCTTGGAACCTCTCCTCGACCCTGGAGACGGAACACTTCCTCCGGCGGGCCGGCACCCTTTCATGGAAACGTCCAGAGCTCTGTGCTCGGTCCTCGCCCTGAACTGTGAGCTGGGCAGCGGCTGGGAATGAATTCAAAAGATGGCCAAGGCAGGTATCTGCACCACGTGGGCCATACTGTGAGAGAGAGGCCGACTTACCATGGGCCTTGGAACCTTCTGGGTCTTTGCACATATTTTCTCTACCCCCTACTACAAACCTATGAGCAAACAGTCAGGAATCCCTAGTTGAGAAGTAGAGAAACTAACAGAGACTGACAGTGGCTGTGTCTCGGAATGTCACCCGGCCACCAAGCAGCAGAGCTAAGATGGGCACTCCAGTCCGCCCGGCTGGAAATCTGGTGCCTGTACACAGTGGGGTGGTGCTTCTAGAAGGCTCTTCTCGGCCTCAGCACCTCAGGGTAGCAGCTGTGGAACTGTGTGGAACTGAACGGCTTCCACCAGGACTGAATCCCCGCCACCCCAGCAAAGGCACAAGGGCAAGGTGAAGGTCTCTCAGAGCTGCAGCTGAGGACTAGGGCCCAGAGGCGGGCAGGAGCGTCTCACCTGGCGGAGGAAAGACTATTTATGGCCAGAGCTTCTGTCCTGGACAGCTGGTGACCAAGGCTGGCGCCGGAAGCCGCGTCCAGGATTCACCAAGGGGAACATCCCCTTTTGTGATGGCAGAGCAGGGACCCTGAGCCTGAGACATCGCAGCTGGCAGGATGCCAGCCGCCTGGTTTGGGGCCTCAGCCTCATGATGCTGGGAAAGGCCCCATGAAGCTGGTGAAGGAGACTCTCTCCTCCCTGTGACCTTATTAACTTCCCTGGGATGACTTTTCCTGTACGCAGGAAAGCCGGTTTCTGGGACGGACTGATTTCTTCGCATGACACTGTTCACCCGTAGTAAAAGGTACAGTGGATTTGAAATCACGGAACCAGAGTCCGAGACCTGACCTTGCGCGGACTCTAAGAAATGGGCTGCGACCTTGGGCAAGTCCTTGCTGCGGTCCACGCCTCAGGTTCTCCACTGGACCCATGAGAGGGTGGGAGCAATGGTGGTGTGGGGCTTCCGGCTCTGGAACTCTCTCATGGCAGACGGCACGGGGCAGGCTTTCCCTCCCACACCGACACCGTCCTGAGTCACCAGAGCGGGGCAGGCGGCAGAGACGGAAACGTAAGCAGGGAGAAACAAAGGCCCAGCAAGATGGACAGAGACAGATCGCAGCCGGGGAAGCTCCCCAGCCAGAGAAGGGAGGCACAGTCTGGCGGCGCGGAGAGAGAATTAGAGCCCCTGATGTAAGCAGACTCTTGCCAGTATTGCTGGAAACAAATAGTGACAGATTGCTAACATGTTACAGTGAAAATTACCAACATGATGAGACTTTTGCACCATAACCAGCACCTCTTGTTATCCCATTAACAAAACTGATGAGACCAAATTGCTAATCGGAGAAAACGTTCATGTTGGGTTATATCGCTCCTGTCCTGCCTGGGGAACTCAACCAAAGGGCAAACCAGAAGGCATGCTGAAATCTCCCAAGAGCCATTTTACCTTGGACAGGGGTGGAGGAAGCCCTGGAATGCACCCCCCGCCCCCGCCGCCTTCTTCCATTACATCCAGAAACCCCCCTCCCCCAGATGCCGCCAGCACCTCTGCGCCCCACCGCCACTCCGGTGTCTGTTCCCATTGCCGAGCCAGGCTGAGAAGCGTTCTCTGTCACGACAAAGAACGAGAAGCAGTGCTCTTTACAAAGTACACAGGGTACACTGGCGGGGCCGGGGGGGGGGGGGGGGGGGACAAGTGGAGGTGGCACGTCTGCCTTCGTACAATGCTGGATTCCAGCTCGCTTCCATCTGCTCCAAGAACAAACCAACACACCCGCGCTCACGATTCTGTACATTTCTACCACCCCCATCTGGCCACTGGCCACTCTAGCTAGGCCAGAAAGAGCCCCGCTTCTTAACTCCGTTCGTCACACGGTTCGAGCTGTCACCTAAGGCCCAGGGAGGTGCAAAGAACAGGACACATCTGGTTCTTGGAAGGCTTTGCCCGGGCATCTGAAGAGGCTCTTTCCTCTTTAGGCTGGGGAAGGATTTCCTGCTCAAACTTGAGTCATCCAGAGAGAGCCAGATGAAGAATTCACATTACACGTGCTCCTCTCTCAGAAAAACCCTCCAGTTACCCAAACCTCTTAACGTTTGAGTTGTCGTTGTTGTCGTTATTTCCACTGGGATAATCACTGACCACACCAAGCTCCCTGCTTCCGCCCCAGGGAGCAGGGCCCGGCCGGGGCCTTCCTCCCCAGTAGTCACTCGGAAAAGTAATTGGCCGAAAATTATTCTGAGTAATTTAATGGCAAGGGTTTTCTGTACACCAAACAGGGACTTGTCTTTGTCAAAAAGTCTTTACAAAGTACCCAAGTGCTAGGTGTCAGACAGGACAAGTTTTTTAATCACGTTAAAATGATTTATTTAAACGTCAAGCCATGTCACCTCACTTCCTTTCATTTTTCAAACTGTTTGTGTTTTTTCTGGATGATAAATTTATCTTCAGACAGCCTCAATATGACTAATTAACTTTGAAATATAAGAACCAGATGTGTGAGTTGGAAAGCTTTCTGAACGGATGCCAGACGGGCTGGTGGGGTTTTTTTTTTTTTCCTTCTTCTTCTTCTTCCTTGCCTTCCCCCCTCCCCCCGCACCTCCCCACTCCCCACAACCCTGCACTCTCTCTCCCTCCCTGCTGGCTGCCCTGAAATTACTAAGCAGAGACACATTTAGTAAATGGAATCACAGGACTCCAACAGTGAGCACCCACGGCTTGTTCTCTGCTTTCTACTGCTTAGCCTCTCGGGACCCCATGCTCTCCCTTTGAAAGTGACCCCGGGATGCATCCTGGTGACTGGCAGAGCTGTCCTCTGAGGAGGGGCTGGGAAAGTTCCCCGGGCCCACCCCTTCTCTAATGATCTATGGCGTGCGGAGCAGGGAGCTGCCAGAATGCATTTGCCACATGAAAGTAAGTCACCCTGCACTGTGACACAGAGTGATTTCTTCTAAAGAGTCTTCCCCTGTGAAGTGCTCCTCAGATCTGCCTCCTCCCCGCTCCCTTTTGATGAGCAACCCCCTGCACAGCACAGGAGGAATGAGCAGGGGTGGAGGCTGGCGATTTAAGTCTCTCAACTCCCTAAGCCGCAGTGCTTTTCAGTAATGGTACATTTGGAGGTTGGAAGCCACAGGGGTGTGTGTGTCTGTGTGTGTGTGTGTGTGCGTGCACACGTGTCTCTGTGTCTGTGTGTTCCACTCTCAGGGACAGGATGGGTGATAGCAAAAATGAAAATTCCTTTTGCAGGATCTGTGCAGCTGAGTAACAGACCAGGGTGGAAGGCATGAGCTGGGTGCCTCAGTTTCCCCGTGTACCCAAGATGGCCTGCTCCACCCAGTCTCTCTACCAGAAGTAGGTTAAGGTTATGTGAGATCACAAACAGGAAAGTGCTCTGAGTACTTGGAAAGACATGCACACACCCTAAGGGATTATTAGGATAATTACCGCTATTACTACGTCATCATGACCAGTATCTTTAACATGCCTCTTAATGTCTGAGATTTTTCACCTGGGATAATCTCACTCACTCGCAAGGTCAGTGGAGTTCCTCATGGTGCCAGGCTCCAAATGGAAAGGCTCCCAACAACGGGCTTGGTTCTTTTCCTCCTCAGGAAGAATGCCGACGGGACACCTTCCTGGGGCACAGAAAGGAAGATGCCCCGCCTGACCCCTCAGACTCCCTGCTGCCGGCCGAAGAGGACTCAGCCACTGACAAACACCAGCACTTGTGCTGTAAGGGGACACAAGGGCCAAGTGGCGGTCCCTTCCCTTCCGAGAGAACAAGGCAAATGAGAGGACTGGGGACAGTGCCTGCTGCCCCCCCTCGCCCAGCCCTCCTGGATCTCTTTAAAAAGCCTTGCTCCCCACTCTAGGGACAGGACCAAGACGCGTCCAAGCAGGCTGGACTCTCAAAAATGTAACAAGGTAAGGCAGGTCCCTTCAGATCCCTGTGCTTCCCCTCCCCTGATCCTGGCCCCTTCCTTCCTTTCAGCAGTGTCACCTAATCCCCAGTGAGGGGGGAGTGTCGCCCCTCAAGGAGGGGTTTGCCTCTTAGCAGGAGTTTCTGGGAACTTATGAAGAAAAAGGCCTTCAATTATTCCACACAGAAAGCCCTGAAAAGGAGGGGAAGGAACGGATGGGGCAGAGAGAGCATGCTTCACACCTCCCAAAGCAAATCGTGCTTGCGGCTGATGCCCAGGAGACATCTCGCAGGCAGACAGATGGACCGGAGCGGGTGGGGGTAGCTGGGAAGGCGACACTGAGGAGGCCAGCCTGGTCGCCCCCCAACCCCGACCTGAGGCAGCAGGAGGGAAGACCCTGTTACAGGGCAGGGAGTCTTAGCACTTACCCAGGGAAGCATGCCCCCACCTCCTAGAGCCCTTGCCCCTCCTCTCGGAAGACAGCGCCATTCAGCCTGCCAGAACTCCTTGGGGAGTGGGAGAGGAAGGTGGCAGGAATACAGAGAACTACAGCTTTGTTTGGTATCTTCCAGCTTCCAGAACAGACAGACAAACAGATGAGCAAGCAGTGCAAAAATCCAGTGAGAGAGACAGAGAGCATGTGTGTGTGCACGCTTGCACGCACGCGCGCGCGCGCGCGCGCACACACACACACACACACACACACACACACCAGTGCAGCGGCACTAGCCCCACCCGTCCCTGAGAGGGCACCTTTACAGAGCCCTGAATGCCCCACCCCCCACGACCCCCACCAGGGCCCCCACCCCACCCCCCAGTCTGCCTTTGGAGAAACCTCCATCCAGGGCTCTTTCTATAGCACTGCCCCCTTTCCCCAGGGGAAAATAATTTTCAGATAATTTTTGGACTATGAATAACATTTCCTGCTATGTCAAACTAAGATAATTACGGAGCTTACCAAATCGCAGGATCCCTGATTAACTGAGCCCAGACAGGGAAGTCTGGGAAGGTTGGGAACCCCGCAGATTGGGAAAGTGAGCCCTGGTCTCCTGGGACTGGTGTGGGACCGCCGCCTGCCTCCCACCACTCTACTCTGCCTGGATAGACCAGACCTGTTTCCACGGGCCCCGCACCTGAGAGCTTCCGTCTCCCTCAGGCTTCCTTCTCTCCCCAGGGGAACTAGAATTTGCATTGGTGAGCCAGAAGTCGCCCCTGACTTCTGGACAAGGGAGCCCACCCTGGAACGCCCATCCAACTGCACAGCCCCACCCAAGCGATTTTTGAAACCAAAAGACCTGGATTTGCTGTCCCCCCTCCCTCCGCCCCCCATGCAAGCGTCCCGTGCTTTCTCCCACTAAGTGCACATAACAACCCAGAAACTCGACACTGTAACCGGCAGGAGCCATCTTTTGGGAACCGCCAGACGCGCTGTCTCAGAGACCTGGGATTCGAGGGCCCTTCCCCCTGTACAGCCTGAGATATTTAATAAAGTAAAGCCCTCAGGATCAAGAGGCCGCAAGCCCTCCCGTTCCTTCCTACGGTTCGCGCTGGAGTTCTTTAAAGCCTGCCTCGTGTCTGTCTCTCTCTCCAGAAAGCCTTTCATGCTGCCTTGCCAGACTGACATTTTGACAAGTTGCCACGAGTGACATCTGATTTGTACAAATTTCAAGACTAATAAATCTACCTGTCAAAGCGGAAACTTTAAAAGGAGCTAAGCCCAGCGGGTATAGTTTAACAGAACTCAAGTTGATGAAACTGTAGGATGGAGAAATTATATCTGTCACAATCCACCCACATTAGTTCTGCAGAAATGTTGGCATGAAACAAACGTCTTTCACGGGCGTTACCAAAAAAAAAAATATTTTTTTAATAAAAATTTTTTTAATTGAAATAGGAGATTAATACCATGAGTAACAAGTAACAGTTCTATTTGTAAACTAACAAATTTTATTTATTTAATTTTTAATTTTGTTGCAGATGTGAGAAATGTCTCTCCTCCTACCTCTTAAGCTGTCTCCCTGGGATCTGGACTTTCCATTCAAGCTGGGGCCCATCAATCACGCTGCAGCTCCCCAGCTCCCTGGCTCTTGGGGTGAATGGGGGCTGAGCGCGGTGTGCAGGGCTGAGGCTGAGGCGGGCCCCGCCGCCCACAACCCTGCATCCTGGCCGGGCCGCCTGGCACTCTGCTCCTCCATCTGGGCGGGTGCAAGGCGCTGATTCACTTCCCCCACTGCTCTCCAGCCTTGACCTAGAGCCTAAAGTCCGGCCCCCCATTCTGGGCTTTGCTGTGGGGCTTTTGTTTTAAGGATGTGAATGTTGGGGGGTGAGGGGCGGGGGGCAGAAAGTTCTGTCTGGCTAACTTTTTATTTTATTTTTATCTTATCCTCCCTTCCTGTTTCTGACAAGTCCACTTTTGCCCTGAATCATCAGGTCACAAATGGAGAAGCCGGGATTCACAGATCAGAGGAAGAAACCCGGGGGGCGCGGGGAGGCCTTCTCAGGGTTCCCATGCATCTAGAGAAGCCAGGAACATGACCCCTCTGAAGCCGAACCGCTGGTGTTCTCTGCCCTCCCCTCGCCCACCCGCACCCCCCACCCCCAGCCCGGGAGGAGGAGAGACTGCTCGGGCTCCTAGAAGTGGCCTCCAGTTGCCCCGAGGGGTAAGCTGTTTTCTGTGTGATGGCAGCTGTAACCTCCAGGAATTGTTACTCTTACTGCTGTCTTTTCTCCTGGGAGTCCCAAATGGGCTCTCATTTGCCCTTTCACTCACACGGTTAAGAAGCAAGTAGGCGGGACAGAGAGGATCTTTGTTCTCGAGTTCAGCCAAGGGCAGTGTGCGGAGGTCACCCAGCCAGGCAGGACGAACCGGCACTCTGGGGCGGGGCCGAGCCCCAGCTGGTAGACCACGTGGTCCTTCCCCTTCCGCCCCACATGGGCTGCCTCCTCCCTCCAATTCCCGAGGTCAGCTTGGTATTTATTTGGCTGGGACAGCATCGAGAAGCGAACACCTTCTCTCACGTTTCTTGGCCCATGCTAGGAACTCGGCGTGGGACCATGGTGACAGTCAGGATAATGGCGTTGCCGCTGAGGACCAGGAGACCGGTCCAGACCGCAGGGTGGGGTGGAGGGGGGTCGGGTGGCAATTGGGGATGATCCCCAAGACCCAGAGTGGCGACGCCAGTCTGTCTGCCCTGAACTGGGCTTGGGCTGCCCCCAGTTCTACCCAATTCCATCTTTCTCCCCGGCCGTTAGATACCAGTTAGGCGGACTCCACGGACAAGACGCTCTATTGTGCACCCTGGGAGTGACGGAGAAGTGCAAGACATGATCCTTGTCCCAAAGGCATTTGCCTTTGTATGGGGTAATGTTTCAAGGTGACAGAACAAAATAGATCCTGATCAGGAACAAAGGGATCTCGAGTACAAAGGGGAAGCACGGTGGCGAGCGAAAGCACTGAACCCAGCCCCGCCACCCACCAGCCGTGGGACTGCAGTAAGAACTTCTCCTCTCTAAAATAAGGGTGACAGGATGAGATGAAGGCCCCTGCATTCTCTGTGGGTTTTTGAGAAGAGGCACTGCGGGATCCTATGTGTGAAAGCTCTTTATAAACAGCGAACAGTTTGGGGCCGGGCAACCAAGGGATTGGGTTAGGATCCAGCATGAACACAGACGATGCAGGAGTGAAGGAACGAGCACACGAAGAAACAGGCCGGGTCTCCGAGGGGGGAGGGGATTCAGCCGTGCTCGGTCCCACTCTGCCTGTGGCACCCACAGCCTCTGAACCCTGCGCGCTCCAGCACCCGAGCGGTCCTTCTGGAAGCAGGCCAGGCCAGCGGACGGCAGCCCTCGGAGGTAAGCACACAAGAGCAACTCGCAGGGGACAACGGGACTACTTTTTCCAGAACGTGCTATGGCAAAGCCATCGATGAGGACAGCACTTCTTGCAAGTGGGAGACCCTGGAGCAGCGGCTAGAAATGCTGCTGTAGGACCCCAGGTCCCCGAGCACCCTGTCCCACCCCGTCCCAGTTGTGGCACAGAGCAGGGCCGGCCCCCTACTCCCCCAAGCACAGAAGGCACAAGATGCTGAGAGCGTGCAGATGCCTGTGTCAGACACACCAGGGAGACCGCATGCTCCCGTGACAGCAGCACTCATCTTCTAACATGAATGAGCCCGACTTCTTTGATTCATATATTTGCCTTCGAGCAGAGAAACTCTTCAGAGGCGGTTATTAGGAAATCAAAGCACAGAGAGGTTTGGCTCTTGTGTACCACACACAGCCAGCCAGCAGCAAATTTAGGAACTGCTGGGTTGAGTTTTCTGCTGAAACAGTTGCTTTCTCTCTTTTCCCTCAGCAAGATGGTCTCTCCAGGGAAAGGTTCGACGATGCCAAATGTGACTAATAAAAAAAAAAAAAAAATGTTTAAAGGGTTTTTTCTAGAATAAACACTTCACTTTCTATTTGAATAAACACTTCTTTCTATTTTATTGGATTAGTGTTTGCTAACCTCCAAAGTTTCTCGCCTAGCAAATTGGAGACCATTTCCCTTATATAATGAGCTTCCTCATGTTTGGACGAGGTGAGGTGAGTCTTATGAAAGGCCAGAGGCTCACTGCAGGGCAGAGGGAGCAGCCCCAGGCAGGCCCAGGGACGAAGGCCCAGTCTGGGAGCTGCGGGCCCCAGGGTCTGCCTTCCCCTGCAAAGGGAGGCAGGGTGTCTGTGCCTGGACACAACGGTTCTATAGCCCATTGCCTCCTGTCTGGGGTCCATTACCCGCGCGGCAGGAGGAACTTCCCTTTGAGAGGAGAACAAGGCCCATCTCTTCTGCTGCCTCCAGGCAGCATTTGGGGTTTTACAACCAAAGAGGAAAGGAAAAGAAGAAAAAGAAAAAGAAAAAAATCCTGAACTGTTTTTCAAATGTTCTGGGTCTTGGCAAACCCCAAAATGCCTTTTGCCAAGTGCTTTTTCCCTTAATTTTCAAACCTCGGGTGTATTTCCAGAACAATCCAATCCATCTGCTTCTGATTCATTTACACTTAACTCATTAGGAGGCTGTTGCGTAAGGAGCGGTTTGACGTCCCCAAGATCCCCGGGTGAGGGATTCTTCTTCCCCTTTGAATCAGAGGAAGGCATCCTGCCAGCGGGACATGGAACACAAACCCAAAAAAATGGAAAGCCTGGCTTGAAACCCCAAGTTCCCGGGATGAGAATCAGGTTCTCTTATGCCCCACCCATCAGTCAGTCTGCCTTGTTCTCCCCATCAGATTATCACCATGATTGCGGTTATCGTCATTAAAGGATACAACAAATGGCCACATATTATTGTTAAAGGCTTGGCATTGTATTCTGCTGTGTGCTATTCTTCAAACACTCTTGACTCATCTGTTGAGACATTAAATAAACCCTCCCAACCAGTGGTGAACTACCAGCAGGGCCAAGGCTGGGATATCGGCGATAAGATGTCCACCTAAGCACCAATCCCGGCTCAGTTTACCTTCTGCGAGGGCTGCGAGCTCCACCAGGAAGCCCAAGGGCAGACATGTGGGCAAAGAAGAGCTTCTGAGGGCGGAAAGCAAGGCTGGAGAAGGTGGGGATGGCCCAGAGGGAAACACAGGGAGAGAGGCTGCTGGTTTCCAGCGACATGAATGACTGGCCAGGCTGAGCCACAGGCTTCTGCGGCAGGACCTGAATCACCCTTTCTGCGCTGGGAAGGAGGCTCTTCTCCCCCACCTTCCATTCTTCATTATCATGACTCTCACTTGCACCTGTATTCAACAAACTTAATTTTTTAAAAAAACGTGTTGAGTGCCTTCTATATGTTCAGCCCTGATCTATGCTGGGAATCACAGGGGACAGAAGAGGTGGGTAGAGCAGCCTTCCCTTGAGAATTTGCAGCCCACCCCAGGGGGGATTGTTTTGTTGTTCGTGATGGTGAATCATTAGCACGACTGCACTTGGCCGCAAATGAGCACGGCTCAGGGAGAGTGTAACAGCTGTCCGCTGAGGAGAGAGATCTCATGAGCTGGACCAGTCAGAACATCTGCACAGAGGAGGTGGGTTTCGGATGAGCCAGCCTGGGAGATTAGTGTCTGGCCAGAGGGAGAGGAAGAGGAGGTTCCTGGAGGAGGAAATCGGGCTTAAGGCTCACTGATGGCAAAGAACATAGCGTGTTCATAGAGCAGTAAGAGCAACCATGTTGAGAAACAGAGGCAGATGAGAAAGTAGGATGTAGGTGATTCAGCTAAAGAGCCTGGCTTTCATCTCAAAGGCAAGAGTGAGTCACTGGAAGGTTCCAATCAAGGAAGTAAGATGGAGAGAGCAGTGTTTTGGGGGGAATAATCCAGCGTTAACGTGTGAGGTAGACTGATGTGGAGAAAGAATGTGGGCGGGAGACAGCAGGAGTCTGTTGCAATAGTTCAGACATGTCATGACAGGCTTCTAGAACAGTGTGGTGGCAGTGTGCGAGGACAAGAACGAACAAATATTACGAAGATAAAATCAATTGGACTTGATGACTCAGTGGCTGGAGGACCCCGAAGAAGGGGGAAGAGTTAAGAGAACACAAAAACCCGGGAGTTTATTGAGTGAGGAGAGAACATTCTCCACTCAGATGGCATGCGTGTACCATGTGCCAGACACCGTGCTAAGCGCCTCCCGTGAGCCACCTCACGGTCCTCACCACAGAGTGGGAGAGCGGGTACTATCATTAGCCCTGTTGTACTGATGAGGAGCTGGGCCTTGGGAGGGTTTATTAGTTTGCCCAAATTCACACAGAATGGCTGGGGACTCGAACATTTTAACCACGCTAATCTGCTGTGTCTTCTTCCCTAAACCAAGCCTCCATCCTGTCTTACCTTCTCACTGACCCTCACACACCTCAGGCTCACTCTTGTACCTAAAGCCTAAAAACGGCTTCTGCACACCCCTTTACTTACCTAAATCTCGCTCAAGCCTCAACTCCTTCCAGAAACTTCTGTCACCACCTGAGCTTCCACTGTCTCTCTTCACTACCTCCTCTAGGATTTATTGTCAGAACCACAGCCCTGAGAATCTCATCTCACACCTTCCCTTTTGACTTAGTCTGTTCCTAGGCTCACCTAGGCTTTCTGTCTGTTCCTAGGCTTTCCCAGTTTGGGGCTTGGCACTGGAGCTGAGCCTGAATCTTAGCCTTACTTCCTAACTAGTTATGTAGCCATGGGCAAGTTACTCAACCTCTTTACATCTGTTTCCTTAGTAAAAAGGTTACTGTCGGGATCATGCGGCAGAATGCCTGGCACAGAAGAGATACCGTCAATATGATGGCTATTGTTTTCATGAATAGTCTCGTGATTGGCAACGTGATGTCCAAAGCTTTGGAGGTGGTAGGCGCTCTATGGATATTCTTCCACTGGATTTATCCATCATTTCAACGGCTATGTACAGCATGTCAGTATTCACTCTTACGGTCTTAAAATTATTACGTGTATCTCACCACATTCAGAACAAATGTACGGGTTGAAGGATCCTGTCATGACATGCTTCCGATGGAGCATCTCCAAACCAGGGTCAGGAGTTCCAGAAGCAAGCCAGACAGCCAGAGTAAGACGTGCTGAGCCTCCCCTTCTCCTCCCAACGAGGGGATACGGGACGTGGCCCTGCTGATGGCTCAGCTAGTCCCGATGGAATCAGGGCCCTGCCCCAAACACTGCCCTCTGACCCCCGTTTCACCCTGGCCCAAGGCCACTCTGTGAGAGGAGGGTCTCTTTCTTCTCAGTTCCACTGTGTCCTCCCTGCCTTCCTTCTTGTCACCTAGAAGGCCAGTGTTGCCCCTTCAGCTGTTCAGAGCCCTCCTCCAAGAAGATTCCCCTTCTCCTCTCTCCTCCCCCGACAGCCCGATCAAGCTCTGCTCTCCCCAGCTGCCCCTGAAGATGACAATTCAGTGACAGCTAATGCCTGACAGCATATAAGCACTCAGAGCAAAGGAGGCACAGCCCTAAGCCCCCCCAAAATGACCAATGTGGAAAAGAGGTGAAGAGATGAATTTGAGGGACCACTGGTACTTCAGTGGCAGGTATCTAAGGCAAACATCCTCCCCGGGCTTTTCATTCACACACACACACCCCCCCCTGACGAACTGTAACAGGGGACTCCTGCTCAGCACAGACATGGAGATGGACAGTTGAGCAGGAGCAGGCAGCAAGGAGCACACGCAGGACACATGCTGAGGGTCTAGAACGCTTCCTGCCGCTGGTGCCACGCTTCTCATCCTCGGGAGCAAGTACCAGGCTCAGACTGGGCTGGGAGCCATTCGCTGTGACCCGCAGAGACCCCAGGGCACCTGGCTGCCGGGAGAGGGAAAGGTGCCGGAAGAGGAAGACGGGAGAACGGGATGGCGCTAGGACACACTTCCCATGGCTCTCCGGGGAGATGCCACCCAGAAGCAAGGGAGAGGTGGCTTGGGGCCCCAACTTTCCCTAAGTGGAGGGATGGGTGGGAGAACCCCACCCCAACCCCACGGCTCCCTAACTTCTCAGAGGGACAACCAACTTGCTGGTGGGTCTGTCTCCAACGAAGTGTTGCCTGCAGTGGGGACAAGAAGGCGGTTTCTCAGGCTCCACGAATTGCCTCTCGATCCTCGGCCCCGGCAGTTTTCTCTCTTTTTCTTTTTAATGGGGATTCGAGGCGGCCAAAAATACACACTCTGTCACATACACACACGCACGCACACACTCAAAGGGAGGGTGGCAGGAGGAGTCAAACCCCAACGCTCATCTCAGGCTTTAAACATGCACAGGCTGTGCTTGGGGAAAATGTCACCGCTTGGCTGAGAGCATGGGTGGCACTGGCAGGCAGGGAGAGGCAGAGAACGAACGGGAACCGAATTTAGGAGTGACTGGAAGGTCGACAAGAAAGAAAAGCCAACACGCAGTGTATATACATAGAAACGAGAAGCGCTTCTGAGCACGGCGCTGGCACTTTTGAGGCGGCCACGGTGGCCTCTGGGCAGAAAGAACCGGCCTGCGGTCTCTTCACTGGACGCGACACACAGCAAGCAGCTCCCTACTCCTGAGCCCCGGGTTCTGCTAATCTGATGCCGATTCTTGGGATGTTGCTCTCCCGCACTCGCCCCTACCGCCGCAACCTGCCCACGCAGGGCCGTCCGGCCTCCCAGGCTCGCTCCAGTCTCCACCTGAGTTCAGGCACCTTTCAGCCAAACAGTGATCTCCTGTCCTCTCACCATTCCCCACGCCCTGGAATTCTTGATAATTGGAGCCAAGTCTGATTGTAGCCTTTGGCCTTAATCTGCCCTTGTGATGCTTTCTAGAAGAACAAGTACATCAGGTCTCTCCCACTCGAAACGGCAAGTTCTCCAAGTTGAGGCACGGTGCCCTTCGCTTCTCCCATCTTCCGGCCACTGTGCCCCACACGTGGTTTAGGGACAACGCGGAAAGACATGGACGCAGGGGCTGACTGTTTGGAGCTCATGTTACCAACCGGCCGCCAAAGGCTGGCATGACTAGAGAGAGTCCCCAAGCCCTGCAAAATACCTGCATACCCTCCTCCTTTCCTCTCGCGAGCCAATGTGCTTTTCTGTGTACGTTTTTCCTGCCCAAAGCTGCTTTGCAGAGGGTCCCTTCTTTTCCGGTTTAGTCACATTGAAACCTCTTTGCCTGGCGCCTAATCATATTCAGTGGCCCCAAGTTGCCATATTATATCAAAAGATGTCGAAAGCTTTATACTCAAAAAAACCACAGCACACGGGGGATTAAACCAGGAGAATTTAACTTGCTTAACTGTGATAAAGTCTGGTTAGGGAGATTACAGCTGTTTACCCGACAAGTAAATATCTCTGAGCTCTGATGAGGCCGGGAGGAAGGGAGGGTTTGTCTGGTAATTTTATCATCTTGCAGGAAGAAAAAGGAAAGGAGAAAAGAGAGAAGAAAAGATGAGAAGTGATAATCTCTGAGGTTGAGATCACTCATGTGCTATAGCACACAGCAGAAATAAAAGATAACCAGGCTACAAGCTTGCTGAAAGATCATCTGCTCATCTCAGAGCCGGGAGAGGCAAGGGGCCACCTACAGGGGACGCAGAGAAAAATGGGGTGAGGGGGTCCCCAGGAAGAGAGATGTACAACCAGAAAGGCTGCCTCGTCCCCTCTCTTCCAGGATATATATACCCTTAGACCCCAATAATCTTATACCCAGAACAAAATTCCAAACCATCAAATGGAGGGATTCTCAACTGTGGGCAAGACAGCAGGATAGAGGGAGGAGCACTTTGCCCAGAAACCCAGAAACGGGTAGAGGGAAAGAGGAATGTGTGATTTGAAAAACATGTTTTATGATTTACCTCAAAATTCAAAAACACGGTAACAGATTGCTTTCGTCATATAAATGGCAGCAAGGAATGCACGACACAATCTCCCTAGCTGACGTGGCATGAATTTTAAAAAGAAATGGTTAGAAAACACTGATTCTAGTCCATCCTCCCCATTTCACAGGCCAAGAGAGAAGTAAAGAGATTCACCCACAATCACACAACTGTTCCCAGGAGAGCCAGGAAAAGAAACAAAATCACGGATATTTGTGTTCCAAAAGAATTATTCTTGTTTCGCCAATGGGCTCCTGGAATACCAAAGAGCTTTACCCCAATACCAGCATCATTCCAGGACTCAGCCTGTGGTTGTGGCCACCTGGCTTGTGTCCTCAACATAATCCAGGGTCAGAGTCCTTCTAGGAAGGAATGGAGGGAGGAGGAAGGGGAGGAAGGAAGGGGAAGGAAGGGGAAGGGAGGGGAGTCGGAGAGGGAGGGAGGGGGACAGAGAGGGGGAGGGGAAGGGGGAAGGGGGAAGGAGGAGGAAGAGATTTTATGGGTTTCCTTTTGCAGCTATAACAAAATACCATAGATTCTGGAGGCCACAAGTCCAAAATGGTTCTCAGAGGGCTAAAGTCAAGGTGCTGACAGAACTGTGTTCCTTCCTGGAGCCTGCAGGAAAGAATCTTTTTCCATGCCTTTTCTAGTTCCTAGAAGCTGCCTGCATTTGTGGGCTTGTGGTCTCTTCCATCTTCAGAGCCAGTGACATCCACTAGTCTTTTTCATATCACATCACTGATATCTCCATCTCCTCCTGTCACTTATAAGGACCCTTGGGATGACGTTGGACTCACCCGGATCCTCAATCAGGATAATCTTCATATCTCGAGGTCAGCCCGTCTACAACCTTCACTCCCCTCAGCCATGTAACATAATCTGTCCGCAGGCTGCAGAGTGAGCGTGTGGACCTCATCTCGAGGGGACAGTTACTCTGCCTCCCACAGCACTGGAACCTCCTCCCTGCCGGGGTGACAGAAGACGCGGCGGCCAGCTAATCCCAACACCTGCTTCAAAACTCTTCTCAACAATGCTTCTGCGAATCAACTGCACTTGGCCTGGAAGCAAAATCTACTTGCTAACCCTGACTACATAGGTAAACTCTAGAGAAAGGGCAAGATGGTGGATGAAGTGTTGACATTTGCAGGCCATCTCGGGGTTTGGGTGCGGGGCCAACCAAAAACAGACATTCGCAGACCGCTACTTCTGACCTCCCAGCAAGTCCACGGGCTTCGTGGGCCCCTCCCTGGCCGCCATTAGGGGGCCTCAGTGAATGGCAGGATATTTTCCAGGGCAGGTTTTCTTAGGGGTTTTCTGTCTGAGGACTATTAGGTTGTCCCATTTGTCCCATGTGGACAACTGCCCCACTTGTTTTAGGGTCACAGGCCCACCCTCTTTGGTCACTTTCCACATCTGCCTGGAGCTGCCTGCAGGGCCCTTACTCTTTACAGGGAGGCCCACACTCTTTCCACAAGGGAGTCCTCACCGCTGGTTTCGAGAAATGTACTGGCACTGCCCGCTGGGGCTGCCCCCATCAACCCAGTTTGCACAGAGAAAAACTATACCTGTTTCCCCTCCTCCTGGAAGGTTAGGACCAGACGTGGCTCACAGCTGGAGGACAAACCTCCCGGCCAAGAGAAGGTGCATTTGCACCCGCGTTCCCAGTCCCTGGCTTGGACCAACGCCGCCGCCCGCCGCCAACCCGGTGGGGGAGGTCCTTGTTGAAACAGAGAGGAAAGTATAGTTATGTGACTCAGGGGCCGTCGTTGCTCTTCTACAGGCTGGGAACACAGAGTCGGGGCTAGTCACGTCATGTTTGTATGAGCCTTTATTTCATCGAGTCAGAAAAAGCCTAGGCCGTATTAATTCTAGGATTTCTGAAAACTGTTATGGCAAACGGTTTTGGCTCTCACAGCCTGAAGTGGTCCCAGAAAGGCATAATGAGAGCACTGGGGGCCTTAGAACCATGGGTCTGAAAAGTGGCAGAGGACACTGGGATGCTCAACCAGGAAGAGAAGTTGGTGGCGGGGCCCTGGCCCCCGGCCTCCTGGGCCTACTTGGGTATAATCATGTTAGTAACAATGGCTTAACGTACACAGGCTCACTCAGGTGTCAGCCCTTCCATAATTACCACCCCCCCAATATGTCTAGGTCCCTAGGAGTTGCCTCACGTATGTGCAAGACACAAACAGTTTTCTGACCACCCACCACTTTGTTCCAGGACCCCGGACTCCACCACCTCTTGCTGGGCCCTGCTGTCACTGCCACCACAGAGGTACCGGAGGCCCCCTGAGGCCAAGAACTACTGGGTTCCACGAGGCGGTGAAGGAGAGGGCCTCTCCTCCCCATGGTGTGTTTCACCCCAGGGACTAGCACGCGTTCGTTTACACCCTGCTTCCCATTTGTACGTGTAGACTCTCTGCTCTCCAGGGGTTTTGTAAAGAAGCCCAACGGAGGCTGAGTTGTGAGCCAAACCCAGCTGTGAGCCATTTACCAGCATAGGCTCAGAATTATTCCCGCCCTGCTGCAATCAAAGCTCGTTTCCCAGGTCAGCTGTTTGTGCTGGTTCCTTCTTCCGCCACCGAGATGAGCTCCTTCCCAGAAGGCTGTGCGGCCTGTCATGCAAACAGGCTGCGAGTAGGCCCACCCCAGCCATGCACGGGGGCCTATTCGGCTGTGTCTGACCGGGCTGGGGCTCAGGCTGGGACTCCCTGGGCACTTCGTGTGTGGAGTGTAGGAGAGGGAGAGGCACTGACCTTCTGCTTCCCAGCCACAAGAAAACCTATACGTTGGAAGCTACAAAGAGCCAGATTTTTCTTTGCCTCATATGTTGAGCCAAAAATCGAATGGATGTGTGGGGGGTGTAATGACATTCCTCAGCTGGTCATGAGTGTCCCGTAACATGAACTGTGTAAGTCGGGTGGTACCCTAACAGGGAGGTCAGGAAGAAGATGCCCAGGGGTCAGACACTGCCCTGGAAGTCTGTATGTCCGTCATCTCTCACTACGCGATTCTTGCTGGCAAAGCACCTCTTGAGTTGCCCTGGAAGAAGGTGCCAGGCTTCACAATTGGCTTCATTGCCTGGGGGCGGGGGATCACCACCCTGAGTTCCCCTCCAGAATCTAGCTTTCGAGGTTGAGACCCTCCTATTTGCAGATGGAAGCACGTCATACAGTAGTAGCCATGACCTTCTGCAAATTTGCAAGGGCATCACCATGTGACTGAGCCCAAGGAAGACCAGTTCAGGGGGGAATCAAGCTGATCCAGGGAAAGAGAGAATTCAAGGAGTATATTAGCTACCCTCCAATGTCCGAGGGGCTGCACGAAGCAAAAGTACATTCATATTTTCAGCCTAGGGTAGTAAAAGGGACCACGGGACTGGAGTCAAAAGACAAGCTGGAGCTGTGGCTCCCTCCCGCGCAGACTGTTGGGGTTTCAGGCAGGTCGTGCAAACTCGAAGCCTCCGTTTCTTCAGCATGCACGTCATAGGGGTGTTGTGACCAACTAAGATAATGATGGGACAGCACATGGCGGACCACAGTGCTGTTCCCCAGCTTAGCTCCCCACGTGTGGGATGCAGCCCTCTACACCGGCACCTGGGTCCCTCCCTGGCACGGCACACCAGTGTTCTATAAACATCCGCTGAATTCTCCTCCGGAGAAGCATCTCAGAAGGCAATCGATAAAGGTTCTAAGGAAGCTAAACCCATCTTTTCCTTAGGCAAGATCTATGGAACAGCCGGAGCGGTCCACCAGGCTGATTCAAAGGCAGACAGCTCTGCCCCACGGAGGCGTTCAATTCTAGGAGGTTTAATGACCATCAGAGGAGCTCTAGAATGATCTCTTCCCCAACAGAATGTGGGTCACAGAGGGTAGCAGAGCCATGCCAAGGTATAGATACTTCACCGGAAATCCACCTCGCTCACCAGCCCATAAACCCTCCTTCCGCACCAGCATCTTCGCGGACACAAGTCACGTACGTTGTGGCCTCACCACAGCGCAGAGCACAGTGTGCCGGGCACCTCTGGGGCTGGGCTGGGGTTGTGACAGCGGGGCACGCCAAGGCTTTGTCGGAAACCGCCTTCTCTCCCCAGACCTCCCAGTCTAGTACATTACAACACTGTGACGCTTCCCTGACTGTATGCCTCAGCGGAGCGATGGACCCACTCACCCATTCAACAAGCACGGACCAGGCGCCTCATCCAGGACAGGTGCGGTTGCAGGGCGGGGTGGCGGCCAAGTTGGGGATGACAGCAGCCCGCGGGTACAGCATGCACTGCGACAGATCTGCTCTGCGAAATCCCCCAACACAGGTCAGGTTAGGGTGTTCGCAGCCGTCCAGGAGACAGGCGTCACGTAATAACCAAGCAAACACGCAGACAACTGCCAAGCATGGTCCGCCGTGAAGGAAGGTACAGGGGGATGTTGAGGGACGGTAAGGGAGCCACAGCGAGAAAAGGCTTCTCTGAAAAAACACACATGGAACTCAGCCTGGAGGCTGTCCAGGAAAGCCAGCCGAAGGGAGGCAAGGGGCTGCGTGAAGGCTTGAGGTGGGAAGGTGACTGAGACGGTGCAAGAGTGGAGAGGAGGGGTGTCACAGCTGGAAACAGTGAACAAGTGGGCCAGAGGGACATGGTAAAGGCTTTGTCTGTTTTACCCTAAGTGCAAAGGAGGACCAGTAAAGGATGTTCGGGGACAGAGGAGACCAGACTTGTGGTTGTAAAAAAAATTACGCCCCCCACCCTCTACCCCAAGAAGGGAGTGGAAGGGACAGTTGAAAAGCTGGTGGGGGGCTGGGGAGGCGCACTGCACATGCACAAAAGTGGGCGCAACACAGGGGTACTAGCAAGCATTGACTCTATCTGAGCTGCCCCCTGCAGGAAAAGGGGAAAGAGCAGGGAAAAAACAACAGGAAAACTATGGGAATAAATTTAAAGCAATCCTAAAGTCTTAGAGAGTCTGACGACGCATAATTAAAGTCAAAAGATAGATCTTAAGCTCCAATCATTCACATGGCCTCAGGCTACTACTTAAAGAAAAAAGGATAGAAGAAAATACACCAATATGTTAATAGCCGTTAACTTGGATTATGGGTGCTTTTTATATCCATCTTTATGTGTTTCTTTTATCCAAGTTTTCTACAGTCATTTATGCATTTCTTTGTAATTAGAAAAAAAACCCAGATATTAAGAAATAATAATGTCATCTTCTCACTTTCTGGGTGTGTCTCCAGGAAAGAATTAAAGGTGTCTGCTGAGATCCCATCCGCCCGATGGGATGGTTCTCCTCCCTACAGAAGAAAGAGCCAGAAGCATTCAGACATCACAGTATCAAATTCTCCCACAAAGTCCTGGAGCCTTAGGACAAAAGCAGGCACCTATAATTGCTTTCTTCAACTTCCCTGGTAACACATGTGACTCCTTTCTGGGGCTGACCCCCTAACACTGCCTCCCTGCCCAGCCTCTCCACGGGCTCCCTGGAGCCACACCACCCAGGCCTGGCCCCCAAGCAGCTGCCAACTGGACTAGAGGAGACATCGGACTCAAGTTCCACCAACCGGATTTATTCCCTCAGGAACTTGGAATTGACACAAGGCGACTAAGTGGAGAAAGATGATGGTATCTGAACAAAAATGTGGTCGTGTAGCATTGGGCAAGGCTGATACATGCCAAGGCCATAAAGAAGTAAAAATGAAGAATCTCCCTCCCCTTCTCAGGAGTTTCCTTGGGAACGGAAGGAAGAGAGGGGAGGCTCCCAGGCTGCACAGCTCCATGGAAGGTAAAGGAAGAGGCTCCAGTCCTGGCCGCCCGCCTTGTTCCCCAGATAGCCTCGTCTCTACGTCCGTGTCTGGGAGAAGGACTGTGTGTCCTTTCAGTACATCCTGGTCATCTGACTTTGTTCGAAGGGTTTCTCTTCCTTATAGCCAACGAGTTCCCACTAAGAAATTTCATGTTGAGTCAAGAGCCCAGTTTCTCACTGTTCTCCACAGATCATCTACCCTGTTCATCATCCAGCTTCTGCCCAGGTTACCTGCAGAAGGCCATGGGGCTAAGGGTCTCTTCCCTTCCACGGGGGTGCCTCCAGCCAAAGGCCCTACCACCCGGCCAGGCGCTCCCCACAAGCTGAACAAACCCGGAGCCGGCTGCAGCCCCTCGAGGCCATCCCGCTCCTCCGTCAAGGAGCGCTCAGTGCCCTGTGGCCTCACGAACTTCCCCAAGGCAGACATTTGCCCCTTGGGATGAAGCCCCCCCGCACGAAGGGCCAAGGGCCCAGCAGCCACTGCCTCAAGCCCGGGGAGAAAGAGGGCGTCTGACAGCGCCAAGGTAAAGCCTCTTTTTATTAAGACAACACAGCAAACTCTTTTTAACCACAGCTGACATCACTCTAATAAATCACCATCATGTCTTGTGGGATAGAAAAAGCCAAAACACTGTCACATTTGATTTTGCCGGCTACTCGCGTCTCGAGAACAAACCATGTGTTTTTAATCAACAACACTTTGTTTTGCATTTCTCAGACCCCAATACTCTTTAAATAGTTGCTTGTACCAGAGCGCTATTTTAAACCCAGGGCCAGCTTCTCTGCAGAGGACATTAAGAAACAGAACACCATGTTACCTTTTCCCGGGCACTTTCTCTGCTGGGATGATTATGTCTTGTGGGCTTCTATCTGTCTGTTTCACAGGGGGCTTTCCTCTTCCCTCTTTGGGAATTTAATTAGATGTCTTCCCAGAAAGTTGGAGTTTTTTGGTTTCTCTAACAGGCAACCCGTCTGGGTTATGGGAAAACGGCAAATTCCCAGCCAAAGGAAACAGAGAAGTCACATCTGGGACTAGGATTCCAGAAGAGTGAACGAGGAGGTGACAGAGGAGGGGGACTGCTGGCAGGGAAAGGAGCAGTAAAATAAGATTTCCGGAA
>CM052899.1:29022835-29058711 GCA_028534135.1 Potos flavus
AAGAGTAAACCGTGTGCAGGAAACTTCCCCTAAAAGGGGCTCCTTACCTGACTGCCCAATGCACCAGGATCTCACCAGGGATTGGCAGCTGGGTTCATCTTGTCCTGATACAGGTCTCCGGCAACACCTGGCTTTAGAAAGACAATGAAAGCGACTTCGAGAAGGTCCTGACCTAAATCACGGGAACACTCTATGCTATTTGCTCAACAGTGAACTTAAGCCATTTGAAGGATCCAACCAAAAATATAAGGGTAGCTACCATGTGGTTCTGGCCTCAACTACCATCCCTCAGTCATATGGCCAAGTTCCTTTCCTTAGAGACCAGCAAAATCCCCCAACACAGGTCAGGTTAGGGCTCCAAGAGGTCCTAATGGCTCAGCCTCTGCCGATCAGACCATGTCTGCCACAGCAGGTGGCCCCAGGCTGACACACCCAGACCAGACCGCTGCAGGCAAGGGGGACGCCTCACTTCCTGGGACTGGGCTGATGGTCTAACTGGAGAGGACTCCCAGTTGCTCAAAATGCATTATTCTTTCATGAGGAGTCTTCATCAACCATATAACTCGAGTTACTTCTTTCTCGATTATTCCATAAACTCGTGAAACACGGCATAAGCGTCATATCCCCCTGGAAAACCCATTCTGTCAGTGTCCTTTGCAAAAGTGCCTGTCCCCACACACCCCAATCATCTGCAACCGTGTTGGGAGAAGGTGGTAATTTATATACATGCCTGTCGTTGGGGGGAAAACCTTCCAGACTGAGTGCTATCTGGAAGAGCTTTCCCACTACTCAGAGGCCCTTTGTTCACGGGCCAGTATGAGTAGCGGTTTACATGCAGCCTCACTGGGATCTGCTCAATGATTCTACTCATCTATGGGGATTTCGTTTGGCCACGTAAGCATCTTGGGCTGACTATTTACAAGTCCAGGTTAGGGATTGCTCTTCCAGTTGAGTATTACAAATGGGCATTTAAACTCATGACCTGGGCCCTTCATATTCCACGGCCCATGTTTCCATTCATTTGATTGTCTTCACAGAATAAACTAGGAAACCTGAAAAGGTTTCCAATATTGAAATATTGGAAAACATCATCTGGTGGCTACTTATATGGGTGTTCGAGACTAGATTCAGAAGGAGGCCTGCATGTGTGTGTGTGTGTGTGAGTGTGAGTGTGCATGTGTGTATTGAGGAGGACTGTGGATTCCAGGACAGTACCTGGGGGGACACCCTTCAGCAAGCCTCCGGAGCTGCCTCTCAGATTTCTTCCTGTGCTCACTTGCACCTGCTTCCCAGGACCCCCATCCATGGCCATGGCCATGTACACTACGCTATGAGGATCAGGGAAGGATAGAGCCTTGTCACCCAAAATGTGGTCCCCACACAGGCATTAGCACGCCTGTCAGCGATGCACAGGCTCTGTTGACCCAGAAGTTTCATTTTAAGGGCGCCTGGGTGGCTGAGTCAGTTACACATCTGCCTTCAGCTCAGGTCATGATCTCAAGGATCCTGGAATTGAGCCCCACATCGGGCTCTTTGCTCGGGGGGAGTCTGCTTCTCCCTCTGCCTGCCACTCCTCAACTTGTGCTCTCTCTCTCAAATAAATAAAATCCTTTGTAAAAGAATCATTTTAATAAGATTCCCAATGTGATTTGTATGAACATTACATTTGAGAAGCGCTACTATTTCTGAACCCTGGCTACACATTAGAATCACCTGGGTTTTAATGCTAAGGCTTAACCCGACACCCGTTAGAATTTCTAGAGGTTGGGCCCAGACTGTGGAACCATCCCTCATCATTTCGGTGTACAGCCAGGGCTGAGACCACTGGTCTACAAGAGTAATCATTTATTGAGCATCGGCTAGATACCAGATGTTGATTAGGAGTTTTACGTAGGCCGTCTCTATCCTCACTGCAACCATCGAAGGCTAAGCACGGTCCTCCCCATCTTGCCCCATGTCCCACAGGTCTCACATCAGAAACCACATTCGAGCCCAAGCCCGAACTCCATGCACTGCGCACCTAGCCTATCAATGGTAGTAAGAGCCCCACAAACACAAACAGCCATGAAGCTCCAGGAAGCCCGGGCTCAAGGAATATCAAGTTCCTCTCGCAAACAGGCAAAACAGGCTGAAGCGGGAAGAGCAAGATTTGACAGAAGACACCACACCGTGGAAACCTCCAGGCCAAACCGGCCAGGCCTTCCCTGGAAAGGCCGGGTACAGTAACGCACAGACCAAGAGCCCCACCACCCGGAGGGTGCTGCTAGCAGGTTCCTGCCTAGTCCTACCCAGAAAAGCCAGGCCAGCCGGGGAAAGGATTTCAACTGGATTTTATGGGACATTTATGAACAAAATGTACTTATTAGTAAATAATAATTATAGGAGAGCAGGTAACATGGGATCTCATTTTCTAATGTCCTCCATGAGCAAACCCTGTTTGACATTAAAACATCCTTGCTGTCAACACGAGTGTTTAAAGAGACCCGGGCTTCTGTAATGTAACCAGTAATTCTAAGGCCTGCTGTTAATTGAAGGCTTCATCATTCACAGGGTGCTTTCACATATACTAACGTGCTTAATCCTCACAACAAGCCTGTGAGGCAAGTATTTTTTCTTACCCCATGTTACAGATGAGAAAGCTGAAGCCTCAGGCAGATGAAGTGGCAGGACCGAGGCCCAGAGCTGGTGACTGAGTACAGAGCTGGGCCTTCGTTCATAGGCAAGGTCAGTGCCTTCCCAAACACACTAATGTCATCCGGCCTAAACTCTAATCCCGCCAGAAAAATTGTCCTCCTTCACTTCTGGAATTCCCTTTGCAGCTGCTCTTCAGAGGGTTTGGAGTCCCGTCTGTGCTCCGTGCGCAGGCTGAACCTTAGGGGGCCATTCTTGTTGTCTGCATTCTTGTGTCTCTCCGAGACTTGAGGCAGCTACGGACAGGAGTTTGTGTGCCCAAGAGGAGAGTGGAGCCACATAAAGCTTAAAGAGCTTACACACACACACACACACACACATAGTGTTTCAACAGCAGGACATTTCAGGGTACCGTTTTAAGTCACCCAAAAATTGTGTGTGGAAGTTGTGAGCAAAAGAAATCATGAACCCTTCCAATATGGCTACCAAGTCATAAACGTCATCACCAACTTGCAAAAGATTAAGGAATCTGGGAACAAATTAGCCTGGTATAGACAGTGACTTACGGAGAAGTCTCAGCGAGGAGTCAGAAAAGCCAACAACTTTAAATCCTGTAAAGTTTCTTAATCAAGTTACACTATTATTTGAAATTGGCAGAACACCAATGGATTTAGTCCAAAGACATAATATATGACTTTTTTTTTTTTGGTTTTCTTTTTTAAGGGCATTAGGGTTTTAGTTCCTTTTTTCCTTCTTCTTGAGGGTTCTTTTTTTTTTTTTTGGCAATATGTCGCTTTCTTTTCTCAAATCTGTTTCCATCCAACATGCATAAAATGAGCCAGTTCCAGGGAGCCCTACACCTCCCTTCTCCTTGTGCCCCTTGTAGAGCTCACTCCTTGATTAAACTAGCTAGCCCCATAGCCAGAAGCAACATAACACAAGTTCTCTCCTCTGCCTGGTCCTCCCTCACAGTTTAGCTACCTCTACACAACTGTGTAAGACAGAAGGTGAAGGAACCCTCACCACAGAATCACCCTGAGATTATGGGTGAAACTTCCCCTTCAAAGGCTGCCTCCGTTTCACATTCCCTCCGCTGACCTTCCTCCCGGGGGCTTTGTTCACAGCTCCAGACCCGCCTGCCCTTTGTACTGCCTGCCTCCCTGCCTTCCCGTCTCCCCCACCCCATGTTCTCGCCCCCACCCCCACCCCTACCGCCCTAACTCTCCCAGCCTCTCCAGGACCGCCTGGCTTCCTTCTCAGGGAGCCCCCAGCCAGGCGAGCACCTCCCCTCCCGCAGGCCCTGAGAAACCCCGAGATCAAAGAGCTCAGCAGCAGGGCCAGGTGTCCATCCTCCTCCACAGGCCACAATTAATCAAGCCGCCTGACTCACAAGGAGATCAAACCCGGCCCCCCGCCAGCTGTTGGTTAAAGCTGGCCTTCAAGTTGCCCTCATTAAATTTGCTCTCCCTCTCTCCCTGCTGACTCCTGTCCCGTGATCATCTATCTCTTGGATCTCTCTCTCAGCGCTTTTCCTGTCCCTTCCTCTCTCCTTCCACCGCCTATCAGTTTGTGTTTTCCTCCATTTCCTGGCTTCCCCAGCACCAAGTCCGACCCCTCCATCGCCTGCCGGGCCATCCCGCTCCACTATCTCTGTTCGACTCGCTCGGAAGTCCACGGTCTCCAAACTCCTTCGCCCGGACACCCTCACCTGGACCCTCTCCTCAGCCCCTGAAGTTCCGAGAGGAAGTCTGGGCCAGGCCACGGGGCTGTGCGAGAGCGGCTTCCCAGGTCCACAAGGCCAAGGATAGGTTCACCGACACGGAACTCAATTGACCTGCACGCTGGCGTCTCGCGCACGCGCACGCGCACGCGCACGCGCCAACTCCTCTAAGCCCTCGGCGGAGCCTCCCAAGGCCGCCCTCCCCGGGCCGGCTGGTCAGTCCGCGCCTAACTGAGCACAGTTTGCAAGCCTCCTCCCCAAGAACCATTTCACCCACGAACAAGAGACAGGGAACACCACCTAGAAGTAAGAAAACAGGCAGAGATCCTTTCTTTCCCTTCTAGCTCTGCCCAGAATGAGGAAGGATGGAAACATTGGATCCTGACTTCTCCTCGGTCGATGTGTTGAGAATATTTACTCCAGTTGTCTAGAGTTTGTTTTTATACACTTTTTCCTCCAACAAACACTGGCGCAAAAAAAAAAAAAGAAAGAAAGAAAAAGGAAAAAAAGAAAGTACAGGCTGTAGAGTACTGCCCTCTCTTTCTCCGTCTCACTATATATATACATCTATGTATTTTTTAACTTGTTTTCCATTTCAGTGGTTCTTAAAGCGCACAGGCGTGAGAAAACACAGATGGAGTGGAACAGGCAATGTTGTAGCTGTACGCAGAAGACATCACACCATGCTGGAGATTTTTAGAAGTCTTGGAAGACCTCAGGATACAGAGAGGTTTTTTGGTTTGGTTCCCCCCGCTCCCTTCCTTATATAGTTGGAATTTTCTCTTGCTTCCTCTCTCAGCTCTATTTCTCTATCCCTGGCATCACCTGCTGCCTCTGGGAACACAGAGTCCCTTGGCCTGGGTGACTGGGTCACTGTGGCTGCCCCGGGTTTGACCTCAGTTACCTGCCCGTGCTCCCCCAGCTGTGGCGAGGCGATCCCCAGGGGGAGGAGAAGCCATCCATCACCCCGGCAGCAGCACAGGCCGGAATGAGGGCGAGAAGGGTCAGCGCTGGTGCGCACTTGGGCAGGTTGGAGGGGGCGGGGGCATTACAAATTGCTTAGATAGCGGTGCTGGGCTTGATTGATGACGCTGAATGAGGGGCAAGATGCTGGCACCGGGACCAGCCCTCGCTCCAGCCCTCTACTGGCTTCCTCCCGGCCCACCCCCAGCAGCCCTTTCTCCCTGCTTCCTTTTTCTTGCCTACTCACAGCCCATCCGTCAAGCCATGCCCCGAAGCTGACCTTTTGCAGAGAACAGCCAGCCTAAGAGAACCATTTCTTTCTGAAAAACCTCACCAAGGGATTTTATTAATGCTGGCAGGCCCATAGTCAACAGTGTGCCACCCCTGCTTCCCGTCCCCGCTGCCTGCCTCCTCCCCTTGTGAGTTTCATGAGCTCTGAGCAAGAAGGGAAAGGGGCCCGCGTAAACACATTTCTTTGGCAGTGCCCCGATTTCTCTCCTGACCCCAAACCCACTCATGCCGCCCGTCAGCCCCGCGGGTCTGACAGGCACCTGTGGAGCCGTGGGGTGCTTGTCTTATTCTGCCCAGTCTGGCATCTAGAAAGCAGTCACGGGTGGTTCAGGAACAGCATCGTGGCCACCTCTGGGAGAAGAGCGAGAATGGATGGAAGAGTCCAGCTGGCATGGGAGGAGACGGGCTCCGAGGTTGGGCAGGGGATGGATGCCTGGCTGGGCAGTTTCTCGCTGGCAGGGGGACCTGTCCACCTCTTTGGAGACCACACAGGTTGCCAGTCATACCACTGCAGCGGCACAACAGAACAGAGTGGGGACGTGTTGGGGCAAACGGTGATGGGAGATGTTTAATAGAATTACTATTAGGCTTCGAGTTAATGAATCACAACTGCAAGAAATCATGATAATCCAGCAGGCATTAATGACAGATTAGCTTCAAAGCTGCCATAAAAGTGCCATAATGCTTACCTAACGGCATGATTAATTCTCCCAGTACATAATGGCTTTATGGGGGAACGAGGCACCAACAGAGGCTTGACAGAAAGCCACACCGAGATCCCCAGGGCGCCGGGGGCACCCCCACCCTGCCCGGACTGTGTGGCTTCCGCTCTGCCTAGAGGCACCTACCCCCACTGGATTGTGGGTAGACAAGGGCAGCGGCTCAGGCTTACCCCAGAGCTGTCTCGGGAGGGAAGCAAGGAGCAGTCCCCTGGAGGCCCTGCCATGCTTTGCCCCTTACCAGGTAGCAGCTGTCCAGGGGAACCCGGCAGGCCTACCACCCCACCCTCCGAGATAGGCAGCTCCTGTGACCAGCACTGGTGCTCAGAGAGCCCCATCCCAGTGCCCAGACCAAAGGATCTAGCATGGAGAAGTCTGGAAACAGTATAGGCGTACCTCATTTTATTGCACTTCTCAGATATAGCATTTTTCCCAAACTGCAGGTTTGTGGCGACCCTGCGTCAAACAAGTCTTTCGGCACCATTTGTCCAATGGCATTTGCTCGCTTTGTGTTTTGTGTCACACTTTGGTGACTCTCGCCACATCTCGAACGTTTGCATCATTATTATATTTGTTATGGTGATCTGTGATCATGATCACAGCTCACTGAAAGCTCAGGTGATGACTAGCATTTTCTAGCAATAAAGCTCTGTACTTGTTTTAGACACAGGGCTATTGCACACTTAATAGAACACCGTAGAGTGTAAACATAACTTTTATATGCACTGGGAGACCAAAAAATTCATCTGACTTGCTTTTTGTGATACTTGCTTTATTGTTGTGGTCTGGAACCACACCCAGAACTGAACCAGGGAGCTCACCACAACTGTGCTCCTCACCAGCTGTGTGACCTGGTAGGTCCCTTAACCTCTCTGTGCTCAGGTCGTTGGGCCCTGAGTGTGCATCTGTAACCACTAGACCACCTCCTGATCCTGGCACCTGATAGAAAGCACCCACTTGTATTCCAGGCATGATGCAAATCTCATTATATGTATTATTTCATTTACTATCCGCCCCAATAATCTTATGAGATAGTTACCGCTATTATCTTCTGTTTTACAAACAGGGAAACTGACACCACACAGTTAAACTGCTAGTAAAAGTGGAAGTAGGCAATACTCCCTAGTTTCTCGCTCCTCTATCAGCCGTCTCCACCCCGAATACCACCAGTTTAACGCAGGAGAAAAGCAGCTCTCGAGACACCGAACGTCATCTTTTACGAGACTCAGCAAGGCTGGATTGCCTCCCCTCCCCCCCACCCGTGGCAGGGGAAAATCTGTGAACTGAGAGGAGACCGATCTGGACTCTACATCTGCTGTTTACCTTGACTCTAAGGCCCCTGTTCTGACAGTGTTACCTTGGGCACGTAACCACTCCTGGTTTCTGTTTCAGTTTTGCTTTGGTGCAAAGGGTATAGTGATCATCATCAAAGGAGCTTACCCACTGACAGCAGGAGCGTCTTCCCCCCATCAGGCTCAGATCTACCTCTTCCCAACCCCGCTAGAGCACGGCCACTCTCCTGAGCGCAACCCCAGACTCCACTCCGGAGGTTCCCACCATGGCCTGCCTATCTTCCCATAAATATGGAGGCAATTAGCATGCAGCCCAGGTCCGAAGGGAATTCTTGAAGCCATGTTCATCTTCATAATGTTGAAGAAAACCCCCTAGGAGGCCTGAGTCACTGCTGTGGCAGGCAGACTGCTTCTGGCCTGATTAACTGAGCTCCACGAGAGGCACGTACCCTCCCTCCAGACTTGCTCTCAGCCCACACCACTCCGGAGTTCTCTCCAATGGAGACTTTCCCCGGGCTGCCACTGACACCCCGCAAAACGGGAGAAAACTGGCCCTTTCCTGCCAAGGCATCAGTGGGTTCCAACGTCCCCCAAAGTCTATGCTTCTTGTAAATTCCAAAGTCAAATGGCAAACCATCACTCAATCAGCAAATATTTGTTTTTATAGGGCACCGTGGGAAAGGCCAATCAGATTCACTCCATCCCTTTGCAGCTGAATCCCCAAAGGGACATAAGGCTTGCAGATGTGTGCACCCATGCCGCACATGGGTGGGATTTCTGGAGGTGACTGCCTTCCGGTAGCCCCACTCTCTCTTCTGAGCTGGCTGCCCAACGGGTGTAAGGTGGATCCTATCGCTTTAGTTATAAAGTCATAAAATCTCAAGGTTGAAAGAAACCTCAATGATTGTTTCTCCCACCGCTCCCCAAATCTACCCCTATCTGCTATTGACTCCTCTTGAGTCAAATATATAGTTCTTATTTCAACATGCTGTGCTCAGTGAAAGCTCAATAAATATTTATTAATGGTGGTGCCCATGATGAATTAACAGCCAAAGCTATAAAATTAAAGTTTCACACAAGCAGAGACCCTGGTGAGAAAGAAACTGCTACATAAAGTTTGAAATTTTTCAAAATGACAAGCATTCACGCACACACACACATACACACTCATACACTCACAAACATACACACACACACACACACACACTCGCACACACATATACGGTCTGGCAGATAGAAGACTCCAGTTCTCTTTCTCGCCCACCCAGAAAATCACACTGGAAACCAGGAAATGTCCTTAGAGAATATTCATGCCTTAGTGGAGGGCACATTCAGCTTCTCAGAGGCCAATCAGCCCAGCCTGTTGGAATGTGTCCAGCCCTGGACCCAGAGTCTCTCTCTGTCTCCTTGCTGGAATCAAGGGCCAGTGTGATTCCTGAGAAACAAAATGGTGCCACTGAGGGTTTTATCAGGGGTCCCCACTGAGCTAAGGTAAGTGCGGTAAACACATGGAATTCTAAGGATGCTAAAACTTCAAGGGAGAGATCCAGGCCAGGCCAGGTAGTATCAATGAGGATTTATCACATGACGGCGTAGACCAAAAAGGAAATGCTAGGGAATATTGCCACAAAGTCAGGAACTTTGAGGCCTAGTGGGTCTCCAGCCCTAAAACCATGGGTAGAGAACAACTATCACCAGTCGATCAGATTGTGCAGCCCCTGGCCACCCCCAAAGAGTCTATATGTGTGAACACACAAGCCTCCCACGGTTCCGTCTGAGGTCTAACCGACAGAGCTAACTCTTCCCCTCCCCGGGAATGCTGGGACCCCTAAAACTTTAGTACCAAGGCACTAGGGTTCACTGTTGCCCCTCTCAATCTCTATCCCATTTGACCTTGAAAGCAAGGTCCAGGGGCTTGCTATATCTGGGAGTGAGGGCAGGGCCACACACAGAGCCCCAGAGTTACTGGAGGTCGGGCAGAAAGGAGCCCTTTCACTCCTAACACCAAACAAGAGAGCCCCATTTATAGGACGGTAAAGTACGTGGGCTCAAGAAAATCTCAGCGAGCTTGAACGAAGAAATCAGAGATGACCTTGAAGAAATGAATTCGAGTCTGCATTAAACTCACAGTGGGATCCTATGTGGGACTCCCTCCCTCTAAGCCCATCTGTACCCCAAGGTGCCCTCACGCTGGAGGAAACTGGTTCTAATGTGGGATGGGGCAGGGCCTGGGGACAGGACAGAGCAGAACAAGTAGGAAGGGAAAGGCCATGAAAACTGAAGACAAGTCTTAGGAGGACTCTTTCACCTTTTCCGCGCTTCAGCCCTGGCGGGCAGTGTTGTGAAGATGCCCCAAGAGAGCTGTGAGGTTAAGTGGTGCTTCTTCTGGTTTTCCCTGGGACTTCATGCTGTTCTCCCTCTTCCTTCTCCCCGTCTAGTCCCCGGGAGTCCCCTGTTGGACACTATGCTGTGACTGACCAGGCAACCCAGGAGAAGACAGAATGGGAACCCATCGATGACCACCAGCGTTTAGTGGCTTCGCCCCATGCCAGGCCCTCCGCTGGATCAAGTCCTCCAGCGGGAACATCACGGTACATCCATGGACAGAGAGAACACCCACGGGCCAGCTGGCAATGCTCGCTGGCCCCCTCCCAGCAGAGGCCTGTCTTCCCTGGCTGCTGAATCCTGTCTCATGATTCCGCTCTCGACTTTGGTGTTTGTTCCTGCCCAGATGGGGTGTCTGATCTTGCCACGGCCCGTGTTTTCTGCAGAAGGGGACCTGGTACACTTTTATAGGACCCCGTGGTTCCCTGGGGCCAGACTCTAATGCTGTCCAGATGCAGAAAAACAGAAGGGCCATTCAAAAACAACTGAAATATCAACACACTTTGAAAGCGGTCTGTTAGCACTTGTCATAAGCACAATAAACAAAACAATGAAACCATCAGAAAGTACCGTGAGACAGTCAGGCTTTAGGAACTTGGCTTTGATGACTTAGAAAAGCAAAGAGAGGGGGCAGAACCAGTTCCCACTTGGGCTGAGGCTTGTTTGTTCTGCTTATCTGAAGTCAGAGCTAGCAATCCCCATCACGATGAAAGGATCTACAAGTTTCCCCTTTGCAACTGGCCCCTTTGCAGAGAGGTTGGGGGGGCTTGCCTTGCAGCGTTCGGCAAGCAGTCAGTTTGCGCACGTGGCCCAGGAGACACCCATTTGTAGAACACGGCTCCCATCTGGTGAAAGACCCTTGTTCTCTCTGAGTTCACTCAACAAATAAGTGAGCTCACCAAATGGGATCCTTTGCTGGAATTCTTACCAGGAGATGAGACTTGGGCTTTAGGGACACAGTGGCACTCACTCCCTCCTGGACACTGAGTTAGAGACCCTAACACCAGGTGAGTCGGCGAGGACCCAGGGTCTGTTGGTCCCGCATTTTGGAGGAAGAGGCTGAGAGAGAGACGGCAACCGTCCACATGGCACACACAAGCCTTCCAACTTGAGCCGTGGGGCTGGGGCCGGGGCTGGGCCGGGGCTGTCCCTGGGTGAAATGAGGCCACCTGCTTACCAGTCGCTCAAGCTTGTTTCCCACTGTCTCCACAGCTCGGGCTTTGCTTAATTCCCACAGTGGGCGCCGGCCAACTCGTCTATCAAATTACCTGCCAGTGATTTAAGTGAGCTTAATTCTTTTGGGTGCAGTCCCGCATTTTGACTCTCGGTCAAGCAAAATAGGGGATTCATCAAAGGGGGGGCTGGGGGGACCTGAGGCCGCTACCTCCTGTGGGAGACAGGGCTCTGGAAGGGAACGAGGTTGATGGCATGAGTGAGAGGGTAGGAGGCCTGAGTGCGGGCTCTGGGCCCCTGTTCAGCTGGGTGACCCTGAGTCCATCCCTTGCACCCCACCCCCCCAGCCATATACCCAGTTGGCCACTCTGCAAAGCCCTGTCATGTGGGCAGGCGAGTCAGAAGATTTGACTCTGGTCTCCTAAATGAAAAAAAAAGAGAAAGAAAAAAAAAAAAGAGAGAGAAAAAAGAGGAAAAAAAAACAAAAAGAACAGAGGTCAGAAGAAAAGAACCAAACGTAGAGCAGGACTATCCCCATGTCTGCTCCAGGCCTGAAGACAGAGGCCGGCTCTGCCGTAACCCTCCCTCCGCAGCAAAACGCTTGCAGGATCTGTCGCATCTGCGTCTGTTTCAACAGAGAGCGATTCCACAACAATCGGTAAAAATTCACTGAACACCTGCAATTTGTCTAATCACTCCCTTAACCACTTCGAATATCTTAACAGGTAGGAATCATGTTGGAACCAAAGGCTCGACTTCACCAGATGCCTTTCAACCTGACCTGACTCAGAGGCAGCCCCTAGCACCGCAGGCCCACCCGTCTTCACGTCCCCGAGGCCTCCTAGCCGGGTGGGCACCGAAACAGCAAGGGCCAGGAGACTCGGGCTCCATGCCTTCAGACTGGCCACCTTTCCTTTGATCGGCCTCCCGTGGCACAGAGGAAAGGGTCCCATCTCCTGCACGTGCTGCGTAGTGATAACTCCTTCACGTGACTTTTTTTCTTTTTTAAAGAATTTATTTATTTATTTGAAACAGAGAGAGAGAGGGAGGGAGGGAGCACAGGCAGGGGGTGGGACAGAGGGAGAGGGAGAAGCAGACTCCCCGCTGAGCAGAGAGCCCCATGCAGGGCTCGATCCCGGGACTCTAAGATCATGACCGGAGCCGAAGGCAGATGCTTAACAGACTGAACCACCCAGGTGCCCCTCATTCATATGACTCTTATAAGGACTAGAAGAGATAATGCCTAGCAAGGACCAATGCACGGCCCAGCACAGAGTATGTGCAATAAATATTAGCTGCTTTATTCTCATCCCCACACACACACAGCTGTCAATCAATAGACAAGTATTTGTTGGAAGCCAATTAAGTGCCCAACCAATGAGAGTTCAAAAGAGAGATAAATAAGCCAAGGTCACTGCCTTGGGGTAGCTCCCAGGATAATGGAGAAGATGAGCAGTTCACTTAAACAGGGAAAGAAGCTGCTTCACTACAGAAACACAGAGTACTCTTATCGTGGGGAGGCAATATAATCCCTCACAGGCTTCGAGCCCTCCTTCTCAGCCCCTGTTTACTGGTTAGATGACCTCGGGCCAATTGCTTAACCTTCTGTCTTGGTTTCCTCATCTGTAAAATGAGGAAGATAACATCTATTTCATAGGGCTGCTGTAAGGATTAAATTTAATTTAATTATTTAATTTAATATGCTCCTTATTAACTATGTATCCTCATATATAAAATGTAACTAATAATTGACCTAATCATAGGGATATTCTGAGGATTAAACTTGTTAACACATGTCAAGCACTTAAAATAGGGTTATACAATGGTACACTATCATTACCACCTAAAATATAAGTTCCCTGAGGGAAGGTTTGGGTCTGTTTTATGCACTGATGCATTACCAATAGAACAGGGCCCAGCACACACCACATAAATAGTAGTTGGCTGAACGAGTCATTGAATGCTACAGGAGAACAGAGCAGTGGGGCAGATTCCATTCCCAGAAGGCTTCCTGGAGGAGGTGATGCAGAAGGGTGAATAGAAGTTAACCAGGCTCAGAAGGTGGGGAAGGACATGCCTGCAGAGAAACTAGCACAGGAGGGGTACCAGGCCTAAAAGAGCCTGGTGTGAACAGGAAACCTCAAACAACCTAGCATTTGTAGAATAAAAAGTACAAATCAGGGACGGGCAGGAGATGGAAGCTCTTCCCCCAGTGATTGACCTTAGTAGGACTAAATATGCCCTGGAAAACATACAGAAATGTGAGCATTTGGAAAAGACAGCTTCTGTCAGCCCCTTCCAAGGTCTCCAGACCAGTAGGCCTCATCCAGGAGAGCCCCAGAAATAGCATTTCCCATGAGCCCTCCACCCCTGGGGAAAGTCCTATCATATGGGACCCTAACCCATCCGTCTGCAAGATTTCCAGCCCACTTGGAGAAGCAGGCGACCATGCCTGTGAACTCTGACCCCATCAATCCCAACGGGGCCTGGGGAAGCATTTACATCTTCAAAGGTCCTGGTGAATGTTAGCCAATGGTCTCCTTCCCGGCCCCAACCCTCACCTCCTCCCCCTCTGGGCCACCAGGGGTCAGGGAGCCGGGTCACACCTGGCCAGGCTTAGCCCGGTCCCAGTTCAGCCCAGGACCTCATCCTCAGAGCTGCCCTGGTCTCTCCCCACTGCATCACTTTCCCTCCTGCACGCACTGGGTCCCAGGCCAACAGAGAGGGGGCCTTAAGGGAAGCCCGGACACCCTCTAAGGGGCCTTTAGACAAAGGAGGGGTCAAGTCAGTCACTCTGGAAGGAGCCCGGGTACTGGATCAGGGGAGGGGACAGGACAGGCCTAGGGGCAGCTCCCTGACTACCCGATCAAGCAGGTTTCAGTGACCTCTCCCTGACCCCGGCCAGCTCCAGTTGTCCCTCTGATCTCCCGGAGGCAGGGAGGCCTGTTAACTTTTACCAGACTCCTTTGACATGGAGCAGCGCTAATCAGAACCTAGGAGGAGGTTCACGCAAGTGTCAGAGGCACGGACAGCCCTCCGCAGCCTTGCCACCTGCACACGGCCCTGCAGCTCCAGGCCGGAACACCAGCCCCTCCACCCCGCCACAGGACGTGCAAGGCACAGAGCCCTGGGCCCAGAGAAGCAGAAAAGGAGCGCACGGCCTCGGAGTCTGCCTGCACGCGGCCCGCCACCTTTGGCCCCACATCAGGCTTCGGTTTCCCCCACCGACAGCTCTTGTGACGTTCCGGCCTCAGCTCGCAGCCCAGAGCAGGGGCAGTCCTGGCCATTTTCCAGATGAGTGTGTAAGGGTATACCCAAAGTCCGTGGCAGAGCCCGGACTGCAACCAGAGATCAGGAGCTCCGTTGAGCTCTGCTCCCTTGGGGACTGTCACCCATCCAGTACTGATAAAACCAGCTAAGAATGCAGGTGGACAGTACGCAGGCCGAGCCTCCCTGCTACCCCCTTGCTTCCCTGATCCAAGCCGAGTTTCCCCACAGCTTCTACTTTGGGGAACAGGCACAGGCAAGTTCACAGACTAAGGATCAGAGGCTGGATTGTCACCTCAGCTCTACAATAATCCTCTGTGTGGCTTAAGGAAACCATCCACCCTTTCTGTGCCTCTATTTCCCCACTCGTAAAATGTGAGTGGAAGGGCCCTTAGATCCCTTCTAGTTCCACGTTCTCGGATTCCAAGTTTTCACTGCCTCCAGTTTTTCCGCCACCCCCCAAGATCCTCCTCAAAAACCCTACTAGAGTCTTTGGGTTTTGCCGCTAACTTCGTAGCCAGAAGGATTCATCTAGCCTAATCCTTGTATTTAAAAAATGAGATAGCTGGAATCCAGAGCTGATTTAGCTGAGTGACCTTGAGCAAGACACCTAAAGGCAGAGCCAGGCCTGGATTTCAGGCCTCCTAGTACTTTGTTCTTTATGCAGTGCCAGCTCGAGACTCCAAATCTCCCAGGGATCAGAGGAAACGGGCCAAGTTCTTTGCCTGGCATTCAAAACCTACCTGCCCACAGCCTGCCCGCCAGCCTGCACACTTCCTCCCCCCTGATGACCCCCCACTCTGTAGTCAGGCTCCCTGTCTTTCCCCAGCAGAGCCCAGAACCGGTCTCACCCCAGCCTTGGCTCACGAAGATCCCCATCCTGCAACAGACCCAACTCCCCCCTCTCCCCCAACCCACAGCGCTGCCCCCTCACATAGCTCTGCCCTCCCTCCGTGACCTCCCAAAGGCCAGGTGTCTGAGCCACGCCTCACCCCATTCTTGAAGATACCACTACCTCTCCGCCTTCCCCACACAGCCTGGAGTTGAATGCTCCCCAGGCACATGGGCAAGCTACTTCGCCTTCTTGTGCCTCAGTTTCTTCATATGAGAAACAGGGATAACAGGAGCTCCCGCCTAAGTCAGTCTTGTTAGAGTTCCCTCTAATGCATGCATATACTTTAAACAGTACCTGGCACTTAAGATAGATGGGTAGATAGATAGATGGAGGCTACTATTATACTTTATGCTTCGTGTATACATTTTTCCCAATAGTAAGTGTCTCTGAATGCAAACATCATAATGTATTTCTTGATAACTCCCAGATCTGTGGTGATGTGAGTCAAGGAAGCATTCAAAACTAGATGGACAGATACATTAAAAAATCTAGTCTTCTTAAGGGGTGACTCAACCTCAGGATAAGCTAGCTTGATATGGGAGTGCCGGTCATCCTCACAGTTCTGGGACCTAGAGACAGCATATTCTCTCCTACTAAAGTATTCCCCAAACCATGGAGATTCGCGTTAAAATTGGGAATGCCCCTTTCCATCTCCTGCCACCAGCAGAGAACTTTCAATTCTGTTGGTTCACCCTCTCTGCTTGGTGCCCAACCCAGCCCCTTCCCACTCACCCCAACAAAGGGATTGTGGTGATTGATGGTGACAGTGGCCTGCCACTGACCCTTCCAATCTGGGCTTGCTGTTGTCCGTGAGGCACTCAGCAGCCTGCACGACTTTTGAAATGCAGGCTCCCCACCTGAGGAGGCTTCTGGTTTTCTTCCCCTTGTGAAGTGGGATGTTTGATTTGGACCCCACTAAGTTCCCTCCAAATGTCTGGGCCCTGGAATGACTCCCGGCCATAGCCTGCCCACAAGACTGCCTTTGTGGGTTCAGGGCAGAAAACTGGAGAGACCTGGGTTCAGATCCCGACTCTGCCACTTTCAAGCTTTGTGTTCTTCTGGACACTGAATCTCAGATTCCTATCGCGAAGGCGTCAAATAAGGCATGTTCTAAGGAGCTGTTAGAAGGACTACATCAGATAACACAGAAAGCTGCCAGCACCGTGCGGGCACATTGCCATGACTCAATAAATAACAGCCATGGTGAAAAGGAAGAGAATTAAAATAATATGAAGGCACACGGTTGTACCTGAAGACCAGCTTTGACTCCGTTAAAATGTCCTGCTTGATCTCCCTCCCCAAAACGGTGGCATCCGGAGCAGCACCCGCTCCTGCGCATACGCACGCACATACACACGCATGCCCACGCACATGCCCACACACATGCCCACACGCGCATGCCCACGTGCATGCCCACACATGCATGCCCACACGCATGCATACAGACACGCTACAACCTATCCACAGCGTTTCTTTTCCTTCCTGCCCAGAGCGCCTCTAGCTGCTATTTGGGACAACCTAGCCCCGTGCAGCTGTCTCTTCCTTGTCCCTTCATCACTCATCATTCAGGGCATCTGCTGACTGGGCCCGTGGCCTCCTAGCCGGGCTGCTTGAGACTTGCTCTCCTTACAAAAGAGTCTGTTTCCACTAAACCACTGAGCATTTCACATGTCATCATTTTCAAGCCATTTATTTACTCATCTTCTCTAGTTTATTTGCCTAGTCCTCAAAAAATATTTGGTTGGAGTGACTTCCTATAACCAAATTTGGGTGCCCAACCAAAAGGTATCAACCGCCAGCGCTGTGAGATCAAGCTGTGGCTCAGGCCAAGCATCATTTTGCAACGAACTACAGACCAAAAGAATGCTCAGCGGGGCCTACCCCCTGCAATCGTAAACAGATTTCAGTGCAGTGGGCCCCATGAATCACGGTCATCTGGAGAGGGGAAGCCACTGAAACCCATCGTGCCAGGGAAGGCCCTGCGCAGGGGGGGTGCATAGGGAAGGCAATCAGAAATGCACCCGCATCCCACTCCCCTGAGGCTACTCACGGGGTGTAAAACTTGAAGCGGAAAAATAGAAGAGGTGTTTGCATTTGACAGGAAAAGAGGTTTGGCTTACCTCACAGTTCCAGCTGCTCTCTGGCTCTCTCCTTCTCATTCTCACTCTGCCTCAGAACCTCATCCCTAGTGCCTTTAATGACCTTCAAAACCAGACTCCCTGTCCTCTTAATTGTATGGGAATGTAGCGGGCCAGACGAGAGCCCAGGAAAAAAGAAAACTGCAAGCCTGGAATAAGATAACCCAGTTTAAAGAATGTCCGTAAACACCTCAGAAACCCATGAAGGAAGAGATTTTTCCAGGCCTCCATTCCAGGAAGCTCATGGGACAAAGCGAGTTCCCCGGAAGAACCCCACAGATGTGACTGTGGCCCCTCTCTCACTTCTTATGCCGGGGTGTTCAGAGAAGCGGGGCGACGGGGACCTGTCTGGGGAGAGGGATGTCTTGGGGCTGAGGAGTCTTCACAACTGAAACACAGAGACAAGCATCGGAAGGACTCATCTATTCCCCCTTGAGCAAAAATTAACTGAGGGAGAAGGAAGAAAGGGGATGGGGGGGAGCCTTCCAAGTGGAATGAGTCGCTGAGTTAAATTACAGGGGCCTGGGAGGGATGATTAACAGCCCTCATGGTTTTCTGCCTCACAGCCATTACTCACTCCAAACCTGGGGCTTCTCGGTTACATAGCCCAGCGCAGGCCTACCATTTTTTCCATTGACTGAAAACACATTCTGACTGAAAACAAACTTTGGATCCCCGAGGCTTGGCAGGCCCTGGGTCCTTCTCCATATTTAATCAACGGGAAGCTAAACACTTTCAATCTGTGATGGCTCATTTGGACGGGGTCTCGGGGCTTTTGCTTGGTGCCAGATATAATAACTCTCCTCTCTCTTTTCTAAGGCCTATTTTATAATTTTGCTGTTTTTCAATGTCAAGCCCATCTTTTGAAGAATTTTTATTGGATTTCCTGCTAGACTTCAATGAGGATTTTTCTTGCTTTGGCAGAAATATCAAGCAGAACAGGGGAAAAACTCAATCATCATCTTGGAAAGTCGTGATGGTGCATGGTTTGGGGAGGGGAGGGGTCTTTTGTCTGTTAGCACACAAACAGCTTTCTAGAAGGCTAGAGGCCCAGTGGTCAGCTTTGGGAAGTTCTCTGACTTTGATTCATGGGGTGACAATTGACAGGCACGGCAAATGGGTGTGAGAAGAGGGAAGGTGGGGACAGGATAAGGGAAAGAGAGGCACGAGTGTGTGAGAGCCCGAGGGTGGGTGAGTATATTCTAGTCGACGTTTGTGGGACAAGGCCTGGCACCACGACATACACCATTCGCGAGAGCTGCTGGGACGCTGAGAAACAGGGACACGGGGCCCAGTCAGGAGACTCTAAACCAACAGCACGACCCCCTCAGAGCTGCTGATACCCCAAGAATGGGCAGGAAAGGCTCCATCCCGGAGGCTCCTGTTTTACCAGCCACGGCCACAGTCTCTGCGCCTGCTCCCAGGCAACAAAGTTCAGATCTTGAGTTTTTCCTCACAGAGATTAGTCCCCAGAGGAAGCAGCTTGCCAGTGAGTGACAGCTTTTGTTTGCTCATGTTTTCCTCTCTTCTCAGAGTCAACTTTCAGAATATACCAGGATGTTCCCTCTTACTCCTGGACTTTTTTTTTTTTCTTTCTTTCTTTCGATTTCTTTCTTACTTTTCATTTTTTATTTTTGGCAGGGCGGGGGGTAGGGAGTCTCTACAGACTATTATCCAGAGAAGAGAAGTGGTTCTTTGTCCAACAGTGAAGGAGGGAAAGAGAGAGCCCTTCGACTCTCTTTTTTATGTTTTGTTTTCATGTTACACTTTTTTTACTTTTTATGTTGAGACGTTAAGTAACCACACTTCACGCCTACCTCTATTAGCTTCATCATTTACAGAACATGGCTCATCTTTTTATTCCCACAGCAACCCTTCGAGAGAGAGACACAGGCAGGTATCACAATTGCCATCTCAGAGGTAAGCCAATGCAACTCACGCAGGCCGTGGGACTTGCCCCAGTCCCATGGGTTTTAAGAAGCCAAACCAAAGTATGAGCCAAGCTGAGCGCTATTTTCTCCTTTACCACAAAATGTATATGCTCCGGGGGGCGGGGGAGGGCTCCTTGGCCCCCTTTCATAAAATATCTCCCTGTGCTGGGCAGAGTTCCCCAGTGTCCCCTCCCTGCAACAGAATACGTTGAGAGTTGAGACGTCATGGCAATGTTTACCATATCCATAGACTGCCAAACAATTTCCCTTCAGGCCAGACTACAAGACCAGGCTTCCAGTTCCAGTAGGAAAAAGTATACGAAAAGGTCAGGCAAACAAAAATTCCTATGGAATACCCACTCAGGGCCTAGCAGTGGGCTAGTCAACGCGAGGAAAAGATAGAGTCCCTTCTTTTGAGGAGTTTACAGTCCAGATGAGGATATGAGACAAGGAGGCATAGCATCCTAGGATGTCATACCTGCAAAGGACCTTAGAGATCATCCAGCTAAATCTCTCATTTAACCAGCGAGGAGACGGGACAGTCCAGAGAAACAGTGGATCAATACGGAGAATTCAGAACAGTATTTTGGTTCATGCTAAAGAGAGCGGTGGGGATCAGAAGCCAGTGAGAGGAAGCCAAGTGGCCTGGGACACGTTGTAGGAGAAAAGAAAACTTGATCTCAACCTCAGAGCGTGGGTAGAACTGGATGGTTGGATAGGAAGAGAAGGGACACAAAAGCAAAAGGGACAAGGCAAATCTGAGTCCTGTGTGTTTTGGGAAACCGCATGGGGGCCAGACTTTAGTGATGCAGGGACAGGTAGAAATCAAGGCAGAAAACCTGGCCCATGCCAGCTGGTGGGGGACCCTAAGCAGTCCGGAAGAGCATACACACGACACCGGTGGGAAGTCTCATGAAGGTCAGGGCTGAGGCTCTCGCTGAGCAGCAAAACCCGCACCCGTAATCTCCTAAACTCCACACGCACACCTAACAACCCACCTGAATTTACCCCACCGATAGAGATCCCAATCCATGCTCTACTTGGAGTCCGGAGAGAGTGGGGACTCACCTGGTATTCAGGTCATCATGCCTCCCCACCGACCCTTCTCATTCCAGCAGCCACCTCCTGTGTGGTCCCTGGGAGTTCCCCGGCTCTCAGCGCCTGGTCCATGTGTTAGGAGTTAGCTGGACAGCTAGACAGTCAGGGCCAGGGTCCCCAACGAGAAAATACAGAGTCAGGACAGCTACAGTAAAACAGTCCTGACATCCTGTTTTGCAGCTTAGACAGGACCGCACTGACATTCCTCTTTGCAGCCTTTGCAGAAATGACTTCTGCGAAACGTCCTGAAATAAGACAGTTAAGCACAAAAGCATTTGTCAATATCATGGGCAAGGGGCCGTAAAGACCTAAGCCCCCAGATGTCAGCAAAAAAAATAAAGACCATCCGCACGTGGACTTGAACCTAACAGGTAGACAGATAAGTGACTCAGCACACCCTAATTGCTTAAGAAAGTTCCACAAAACAGCTCATGAAACCCCTAAACTTAGAAACTCCGAGAGCAAGCCACTCGGGTCCCCCTCCCTCTCCGGGAGCTTTATACTCTTGTTCAATAAACTTTGCTTTGCTGCCCACCACCTTGGTCTGGTCTACCTCTTCAGTCTTTGAAGCGGCGTGACGAAGAACCTGGGCAGTAAGGGGACACAAATCCTGCAACACGTGGAAACCCAGTGGGTCCCAAGCAAGGACAGATGTGCTTAGACTAAAAAAAGCAAAGAATAAAGAAGCAAAGGAGGGGGAGACTATCTCAGAACAGTAAGAGTTCATATCGGATGATGGGAAATTAGTGAAAAAAACCTCTCCAAGACATCCGAGAAACTCCAAGAAAATTGGCAACCGGTGCAGAATTTTCTCCGGCCCCTGGGATCCTAAAGGTGTGAAGGCTGGAAAGACACCTCCCCTGTGTCCCTCTCCACCTGCTGCACCCCTGTTGCTTGAGCACCTCCATCAACCTTTGTTCCTTTTTGCATTCCACCCTCGTGCCTCCGTTTACCCACGTTAGCCTAAAACCAAGAATGCCAGCCCTCTTCCTTCTTACCAGAGGCTGAGCTGAAGACAAGTCCGAAGGTAAAGAACCAACACGCTTCAGGAGGAGGGTGTGGTTGCTGTTGCAGTAAATACAATAATGTCACTGTTACTCGGCCTCCGAACACAAATGCTGTCTGCCCTCCTGAACAGACCTCTGTTCTTCCAGCACCTCACATCCGCATCTGAAGGGGAAGCCCATCTTCCTGAACGTCAGTTACTTCCCCAGCGGACCTTCCATCTCCCTGTCCTCAAGAATCACCACTACCACTCGGAACATCAGGGCACCAGGTTCCTAAAGCCCTAGAACACCTCCTCCCGTCTGACCTCCCTCAGAGAGAAGAGCTGGTCCCATCCCCCCTCATCTCCTAGTCCAGGGCACCAGGACTGAACTTGCCCACCCAGCCAGGCAGACCGCCTTGCCCCTGGAGACGCACCCATCAGTTCTGATCTGTTCTAGCAAACTCAGATTCCACATTCAAGCCCTCCTCGCTTGATCATGAACAATCAGCGCCTTTCAGTTTTCCTCAGGCCAGGCCATTCCCACGCGTGATCCCCACAGCCCCGGGAGCACACGCACCACACCCCAGGGACACAGCGCTCTAGTCAGCAGGCACCGTGCCCCGGGAGGCGAGGCGGTGTGCCCGGCCAGGCTCCCCCCCTGCCTCCCCCTGTCCCGCTCCGGACTGCTCTTGCGGGCCCCTCAAGGTGGTCACCCAGTCGCCTTCCATGATCTTCAAGTTCACTGTCTTTCTTTGTTCCTTCCCCAGCCCCCATCTTCACCTCCCTCTGCTGCTGGAGACCAAGAAGCATGCTATGGTTTTCCATAAATTACTTGGCAAGAGGGGATGACAAAAACAAAATGTAATTCAGATTAAAGTCACCCTCCAGCTGAAACGATAGTTTATTAAATAAACGGTGATGCCGCCAATCAACCTTGCTGGCAACTAGGCCCCCTTCTATTAATCTTTCTGGGGGTGATTTAGGATCCACCTGGGTCCTCCGAGAAGATTCTCCCATCATTTCCTTCCCATCTCTCTGGATCAGGCTGCTGGGCTTGGCACAGTTGACAAATTCCCCAAGTAATCCCTCAAAAGATTGGAGAAATGCTCCGAACGCTCCATTAAATTTATTTTCCATGCTTTCAGAGACCCAAAACTATGTCCAATAAATAAGTCTTCCCTGTGATTTACTGAAATGCTCCTCTGATTTAAAGTTATAGGGGGAAAAATATGGAGCCCCTGAGAGCCCAGGACCAGCCTTGCAAGTGAGACCAGATGTGAGATTTCTGCCTGGGGAGGGGGGAGGGGGAGGGAAAACAGCCCAACTGGTGGAGGTTTGAGAGTGACAATGTCTGAACCCCGGTTCTCGGCTTTAACATAAAAGGTCCCCAGTTGAGCATTCTTTCTCACAAAATTTATTGCGGTTGTAGTTAGAGGGGGAACCATCAAAAGAGTAATTCTGGCCCTTGTTTTGCAGAGCTCTTTTGATAAATATGATACTTAGAAATATGCCTCCCACTAGACAGAAAAGCCATATAGTTAAAATGAAGTAATCTGTCAGTAAACTCGCTAGAATCAAAGCCAAAATGAAACCTGTAAAAGGAGAAGGGAAAGAACTCCACTTAGAAATGCTTGAGTCAAGCAGGGGAGAAGGTGGAGATTAAGAATTGTCCTTTATTCAGATATTTTTATCTACGGAGTTAAAAGCGGAGATTTATTTTTAAAGGGGGCTATTTATGTTCCAATCTCCAACAGATGGGCCTGTGTTCCTGCCTCTCTCTCGAGCAGCCCAGGCTCAGCGAAAACAGCTTCTCTTGTGAGCTGAAACTTATCCAGACGAACCAGGAATAAAAACTTTTGGAAGCCAATGTAACCTTTGGAGCTACTTGGTAAACATCGAGTCTGTTTACTACAGAGGCCCAGATGTGCCAAAACCAAGAAACAAACAAGGAGGAGGGAAAACAGCCAATGTTAAGACAAAACGTAAATGACTATGCAGCATGCATACACTGCCTACGGGTGGCCGTGTGTATATGCATGGTATTCCCCAAGACTAAGAAGTGTCCCTGTGGAAAGTGTCAATGGATTGTCCCAAGGAGTCCAATCTTCAGACTCTACTCCTCCAAGAGTAGATTGATAAACCTCCTCTGATAAATCTCCTGTCTGCACAATGCCTTTTTCACGGTTAGTGATGAAAAATATTTGAGGTAATTCCCCTGGTGAAATTCACGCCAAAGAGTTTCTTACTCTTCTTTATCCCTGCACCAAGAGAAACTCAACTTTGTGGCTCCCAAGGATCTTGAGTGAGCCACTTCAGAAACCTTCCCAGGGGGTCAGACCATGGCAGGAAAAAGTTCTCCTGCTCACTGAGCATCGGGCGCGGGCGCAGGGCTGGGCAGCTCCCCCAAAGCCTCATCCCAGGAAAAGCCTCCTTTTGTCATGTGGGCTTCCTACAGACTTCCCCATTCCTGTCCCCAGAACAATGCCCAAGACAGCCCGTCTAAGAGAAGAGAAAGTCTCCACCACTCCCGTGCCAGCTGGGGAGGCAGGAAGACCTACCTGCCTTTTTGTCCTGTGTTCCGTTGTCACCCCAACCGTGGGACAGAAAGATGAAGATGCACAGCCTGGGACGAATTACAAGACTCAAATTCACCATTCCCTCCATTAGCATCTGTACAATAGTGACACGTGCTTAACATGAACTTGGACGAGGAGAGGAGAGGTGTCGTGGAAGGGGCTTTAGACGTCGGATGACCCCAGGTCTGATCCCCGCTCTGCCATGAGGCATCGGTATGACCTGAGACCCAAGCCTCCCCTTCCAGATCTCCTTTCCTTTCTCTGGGCGGTGAAGCATTGAACCGAATGACCTCCCATCCTTCGGCTCCCCGAGGGCTCCCCATCTCTCCGTGGCACCCACACTGGTCTGGACGGAGCTGGAGGGTGTAGAGTTTGAGCAGCACCTGTGTTTACACTGTACAATCTGCAGTTTACTGTAATAAAATCATTTAATACAGTCATAATTTTTTTGGCAAGAGGTTGTGTTTATGGTGAGCAAGACGGAGAGGGAATGATTGACTACCACTGATTAAAACGATAAATCAAAAACAAAGGAGGGAGGACTCGAAGAGCACAAAGCCACAGGCAAATCCAATTTAAGTCTCAAGTTCTGTGCCTTTGTGGGAACAATCATGTCTGATGACGAGCCAGCCCTGGAGGAGGGGGCCCGCGGCGCGGGGTGGGTAAGGCGGAGGCAGGGACTCCAACGGCTCCTCTCACCAGGGTTTATCCTCTTTAGGTAGAAAAATAAGGAAATGGTTTTATAAAAACCAGTTTTACAAGAACTAGTTTCCTTGGGCCTCCATTTTCAAAAAGGATTCGGAGGGAGGGCGCCGGGAATAAAGGAGTGTGCACGGGCATGCGTGCATGTGTGTGCATGTATGCGTGTGTGTGTGTGTGTGTGTGTGTGTGTGCGTGTGCGCGCGCACGAACAATTTGAACACGACCTAGAAGGACTCCTCACATTCAGAACTATCCCTCAAAGACAGTGCGTGAAACTCCACCACGAGCAAGGATGACTTAAGATCGCAAACACTTCTGACCTTGCAAACACTGTCCTTCAACAGCAGAGTGCCCGCGACTTGCCAGGCGACGTGCCGGGAAGAAAGGTTACAACAGATTGTTTGTCCACCAAATGCTGACCGAGTATGTACTGCAGTTCCAGCACTGTCCTAGGTCCCCCAGTGCGGGGGGTGGGGGGGGGAGGCAGGGGGGTGACAGAGCAGTGGGAAGGAATCCTTGACCCACGGGGCGGCTCTCCTCCTGGCATTTATAGCCTCATGATTACGCACCACGTTGACCCCTGGAAAAGAAGAGGCGAAGAGTACTTGACACGGTGTGATAAATGCTATCCTCCCTATGTGTGCAAGGGGTCAGGAACACCGAGGAGGTGATTTCTGAGCTGGTTCCTAAAGCATGAGAAGAGCTCTCCTTTCCCAGCTACATAGTAACGGTGCTCCAGGCGGGGGTCACGGCGCTGGCAAAGGCACGGGGTCGCGAAAGAGCCTGCTGAAGTGGGAAGGGAGGGAACTGAAACTCCAAGGAGGAACTGGGCCGTAAGCTGACTGCTGGGTTATTGGCTGGTGAGTTAGATGGTCATTTAACTGCTCTCCGAAAGCGAGTTTTCAAAGAACAGTCAGAGATCAGTGCCTGGAAGGGGAGAGTCACAGCATTGGGAGGCTGAGTGAAGTCAAGACAGATTTCCCATCTTCCACAACGTTGCTTAGGATGGTGCCATGTAGACAACGACTGACCCCTCAAGGTTCCTGCCCCCTTCGACATAGTGTCACATTACTGGGGAGTGGTCTCCCGGTCCACAAGGTTCAAGACCCACGCCCCCTCTCCCCGCCCCACGCATCTAGGCCAATTCACGTGACTCACCAACGGTAACGGGAGCAAAAGGACTGCAGTCACGTCCAGGCCCGTGTGGTTAAGGACCCCGTGTGCTCCCTGGATAGAGACTCCTCCACAGAGACAGTGGAGGCCATGCAGCGAGGCTGGGATCAACCGTCTTCAAGGACTCGAGGGAGCCAAAGGACCAGAAGCAACCTCATCAGATTTTTGCATTAGTGATAAAGATGCTCATCAGAATTCTCCTTCGTGTTAAGCCACCGAGATTTTGGCATCGTTTGTTTCAGCGGTTAGTCTGCCTGGTGCCAAGTGAAAAATCAGCCTATAGGCACCTTTGTCATAGCCCAGGGTCTCCAGGAAACGTCCGAGACTGAGAATGGGGTGCAAGGTTTATTGAGGAGTACCCTCGAGACCGACACCCGTGATGGAGTGAGGGAAGCAGGATGGGGCACAAGAAGACTTGAACTATGAGGCGGTCACAGCAGGTGCCTGAGCCAAAGCCCCGGGAGCTCCGAAGCTGGGCTGGCCGTCGGTGAGGTCCTGCATTAAAGGCGTGCAGGCCGCCACAGAGGAGGGCGCAACCTTGGGCGAAGCAGCACCTTCCCGCAGAGGGCGGTCTCTGGAGCGTGGGACCCAGTTAGGAGCCGGCAGCAGTGAAAAACAAACCAGCAGCTAGAGGTAAAGCATTCCTCGGGCCAAGCGCACGCCGTAGCACCCACTACGGTCCACCTATTCTGCCGCCAGCATTCGCTGGCCAGGACCAGTTCACACGCCCCGGGGTTCCGGCTGGTCTCCTTTTCCAGGGGAACCAAACTATAGTTCCTACCACTGCACCTGGTCTTAGGGCTGCCACTGACACTCATCGTCTCCCCTGCTACTACCAGATCACAGACGCCCCTCACCTCCTCCCCCCATTAGTACTTCCACTGGTTTAGGAGGCTTATTTGATGGGGTGACTCGGACTTTCATCTTTGAGGAGTCTAAGCCCCTGCTCACCATGCCCTTCTCAGGACATGATTGCCATTCTTATCCATTTGCTGTCAAAACTGGACAGGGAAATAGCATGAGATACCCAAGCAACAGTCAGGTCCTTCCCTGTCCTCATTGTGTATCAGCACGCCTGCCCCTGCTGGTGATCAGGGTCAACGACACCTGACAGGACGGCGACTTCTTGTCCTCGCCTTCTTGTCTCTTGATATAAGGAGTAGGAAATGCCCAGACAACAGCCATCAGTGGAGCTCAATGAGACTTTGCTTCGTTTCCCGGCAGAAGCGCTCCCTCCCTAGAGAGCGCTACCTCAAGCCCCACGTAGCCTAAAGCTGTGCGGACGGGAAGCAGATTCCCCCAATGGGTCTCTACGAGTGACGGCAAGCAGGGTCACTTCTCTGTCCCCCCAGTTCCTGGCCCCATATATTCTACCTACCGGAGACACGCACCACATAATGTCATTAATTTCGGGTACATTCTGCATCCTAGAGAATGTGTCTCATCCCCTCTGGGGATAGGCTCCACTGGCCCCTCAACCACGCCTTCAGAAGGTGTTTCCCATTTCTTTATGAGGCCAACCATTTCTGGGCTGTAGGATGTGTAATAGGACCAGCTGGTATTACAGTTGCATGCCCAATCACCCCTCCTTTACTGTAAGTGGGTCCCTAGGCCCAATGCCATACTGTACAGGATACCATAGGAAGCAGACTTTGCAAGCCCTCAGAAACTCGCATTAGGTGACATCTCCTGGGGGGAAAAGTCAAACTCATGCCCAGAGTACATATCGATGCTCGTCGCGATGAATCACTGTCCCTTTCGGGGTAGAAGAGATCCAATATAATCAACGTGCCACCAAGGGGCTGGTTGGTCTCCTGGAGGGACAGGGGCTCGGTGTTGGAATCCCGTGCTGTCGGTGTAGGCATTCAGCAGCAGACGTAGCAAGTTGGACCTTAGTGAGTGGCAACCCACACTGCTGGGCCAGGCACAGGCTCTGTCTCTGCCACTGTGGCTCCTCGGCATAGGCCCCCCATGGTGCTAGCATGGAAAATGAGGTCAGGAGAGGGAGCTGATAAGAAAGGACCAACCAGCTGAGTGATTCTGTCAACCTGGTTAAGTGCGTCTTCCATGACCGGCGCTCCCTAATGGGCTTTAATACGTGATACAAAGATCACAGTCCACGCTGCTTCCGTTGGTCCCGCCCACACAGCTCTCCCCCAGAACTGCCGGTCCCTCGTCTCCAGCATTTCTCCTGCCGGGTGCATGACCAAGCAGCCAAGCCATTCGCCGTTCCCCAAGAGTCGTACCTATTCTTACCTCGGGCCGCTCCTCTTTCTGCACGGGGTGAGTCACCAGGTGGTCTGCCCAGCGGCCCGGCCGCTGGGGGGGCTGCTCTTGACTGCCGTCTTTCAGGCCTCCTCCTGAGTGGTCCTGTAATTCAGTTGCCATCCGGGTTGGGCTCGCACACACCTACCGGGTTAACCCATCCATGAACCAAGCTCAGCTCTTTCCTCCACCGTCACCGGTCCTAACGGAACCCGCTGGCCCCCTGCAGCCACGAGTGCGAGCAGGGGGAAGGTCACCGGCGCAGAAACAGCAGACATAAAAGTCTGAGCCGCCCGCTCAAGCAGCTTGCTCGTGTCCTCCGGCACTACCCGAGCCCACCCGCCGATGTCCCACTCGCATCTCATTTGGATTGCTGCTGTCCTCTCCGTCCTTTGCCTTGCTGGGTCTGACAGATCCCCCAGATCCTGATGGCCAGGCTCTGTCTCAAACAGTAGCATGCCAAGAGCTATTTTTTTTAATGGTGAAGATGGCATGGTCTTACTCTTAAACCCTAGAGGTCTGTGTTGTGACTCTCCTAATGAGAATGACAACCGTTCCCTTCATCGGTACCTCTAACATCATGAAGACCACCAGGTCATACGGCCCAAAAAACAGGGATCTTGCACCTTGGACCCTCTGCAGAGTCGTCTCATGTCTGGGCTCTACCGAAAGCTGAACGCCTTCTAGCTCATTAGGTAAATGGCTCAGAGCCATACGCCCAAGTATGAAACACACTGCCTCCAGAGCCCAGAGAGGCTCAGGAGCTATTGTACTTGCTTCTCAGGGGTAGAGAATGAGAGATGTGATCATCTGTCCTTTACTTTGAAGAGAACCTCCCAGCCAGGGGCCAGACCCCCGGACTCCTAAAAAGGTTTCAGATATGGTGGGCTCTTAAATATTTGCAGGATTTATCTCCCACTGGCTATAGTATATGTATCTTAGAATGCCTCCAATATACTTGCCACTTCTTGTTAATTCCCAGGAAGATTATCAAAATAGTGTTAATATCCAGATGGCCCAGGTCCCTTTAGACTTTATTACGACAGAGGGCAGAAGCGGTCATGCAGCCCTGGGCCAGGACATAGATGCATATACTATTGCCCATCTCGTAGGAATGTGAATGGCTTTCCTCTTCCCCGATAGGTATGGAAAAAAATGCATTCACCACATCAACGGCTACATACCCCGTACCTGAGGCCATTCTAATCTGTCTAGCACGAATACCACTTCTGGCAAAATAATTGCAACGGGGACTCCCCTTGGTTAGGTTTCCAGGAGCTCCCTGTCAGCCACCAAGACACATCTGGGTGTAGTAGAGGCCAGACTGGCGGGTTAGATGAGGATGCGATGGACACAACCAGCAGGGCAATCTTTAGGTCTTCAAGAGTGACACTGATTTATGACACGTCCTCCTTTCGGGATGCAATATTGGTTTTTGCTCACTGTTTGGCCAGAAGGGGAGGGAAGATTCAAGGGCCACGTGGTCATTCCTATTCCAGTAGCCCCCACCCAACATGCTAAGGAGCCGATGCTATGGTGCTGCTAATGACCGAGTCTATTCCAGTTCCACCTTCAGGGGTCAGGGAAGTGACCACTGGGTGACAGTGAGGACCCGGTGGACCCACTGTGCGCCAGAGGGACCATACTGAAGCTTCAGCTTCCTGGATGTCAGTTTTAACACAGATCCTGCATCCAAACGTCCTTGACAAGTCTGAATATTCCCCTCTCCCCCGTGAATGATTACCCAGCTAAATGGCCATATGTCCCTTTGGGGGAAAACTGAAGAAATCATTGCCATTATGTATCTGCTATGGCGATACAGGGCCCTTTCTTCTGGAGACCTGACCCCTCCTGCAGCTGATGGGTCCCTGGTCTAAATACTGACTCAGGTCTAGAAACTAGGCAAGGAATAATTTTTTATTGGGGTAACTGCCCTCAGCTTCTTGAGCATTCGTTGAATAGATGGAGCAATACCCGTATTAGCTGCCCATCCATTGTGCCCCTAGGGACTATTTTCTAGTAATCATGTTCATCATTCTCCGCAGGCCAGGCCCCGCTGGCTACCACTCTGTCCTCACTCTTCATGATAATTGTGCCCACCTTGCTTCTAATGAGTAAGTGATGCCAGCTGGCCTCTTATTTGGCGATCCTACCATCCCTGCTGCTATAAGGGGGTGAGGTTCTGTGTGATAATCTCCCATGGTCAGCCCTGGCTTACAGAGGACAGCCCCTCCCTCTCAACAACACTTGTCATTTTCATCAAGGAGGGTTGGCTGTGACCTTCTTAGAGAATAGCCATTGGTAGGTTTTCTAGCCTTACACAGTATATCCGCCCTAACACGATCACTGCTTTAAGCCTTTCCATCCATTTGTCCACTGTCTACCATCTTCAAGCTGGGGGAAAAGTGGGAGTCTTAAACAGGAAAGAGTGGGCTTCTTCGGCAGGCCCAGAGGGGACAGGGGAATCCGGGGACTCGATATTTTTATTAGTGCATCAACTTCAATGTCCCCATCCCAGAGCTCAGGACCTTGGTTTTGGCACGACAGACTTGCTGGGTTTGAGAATCTGGCCTTCTCTGGAGCTCTGCGAGCCTTATCATAAAATCCTAGCCCTCATCTTCACCTTTTTCTCCCCCTGAGCTTCAGGCAAGAAGAGTCTCCTTCTGGGCTTCCAAGGAGGTCCGAGGTGTTAGGTTGGTGATTAATTACCCTCAGCTTCTCATTGTTTTTCTCCAGTGCATTAGTTGTTCCCAGAAACTAGTTCCTGAGTCCTCAGAATCACCGCCGCCCCCAAACCTCTCCAACACCTGAGCTATCACACCTGAGAACATTTCCTCCCATCAGTAACTCACCGCACCTCACCGCCAGGGAGAGGCTTAATGATCGGACAGCTACTGTGTGCGCCCACGTCAGTTAGATCGCCTCTGCCACCAGAGAGAGGGTCGTGGTTGCCAACCAGCTGCCGGGCAATCCAGCTTCCAGATCCTCCTTTAATGTTTGCTTCCTTGCACCCCTTCCCATACCAAGTGTTGTATGTAGGTCCATCTCCCCCGGAAACAGACTTTGAGGTGGAGGTTTGCCTGCCGGTGGTTTACTGACGAGTGTCCTTGAGACGGCGTGACGAAGGAAGACGAGGCAGACGTTGACGTTCATTCAGCTGCAGCGACGCCACATCAGAGGACTCAGCCCATCCCACCAAGAGCTCTGGAGCTGGGACGGCCGTCAGGGCTGTCCCACACTGAGGCAAGTGGACTTGATCTTTATGTACCACATTGCCCAGTCACTGGACGTGGGCCGCCCGTGGAGAGGGAACACGACCTCAGGGAGGCCCCTCCCTTCATTTCAGGGCGCAGCGCCTGGTGGGACACCCTGAACCACCATCAGTATCAGCGTTTCCAGCCGCTGGGGGAGTCAGTGCCTTAGTCTGCAAGGGGAAACTGAGCACTTGACGGTGACATTTCACCAGAGCCCCCGAGTTGGCACAATTATGAGCATCTACAAAATCTCTGTATAAAAACTTGGCCTGCACCTCCATCCCTCAGTGTGTGACAGTTGGACGAGGAGAGGTCTGGTCACTGACCGTCTTCACTCCTGTCGCCATCACCCACGTAGATATAACGGTCACAGGAGAGAGGGGGGTGGGGGACGGGAGGAACAGACGGTATGTTTCTCTTGTCATCTTTCCATGCCAAGCGCATTTGTCCTTGGAAATAATGCCATAGTACTGGTTCCCAACCTCAAATCACGACCTGAAGCGGAGGGGCCAAATAGTTCCCAAAAACTTGCAAAGCATTCTTAGACTATGCCCTTCTGCCCAACTGCCCACCCGGACGTGGAGCGGGCAGGAAATGAGCAGAGAACTGCTGGAGGGAAGAGTTGTTGAGTGAGAAAGGCACGCTCACGCGCACGCACACACACAAATACAAATACTGCTCTGCACTCAAACCCAGCCAAAGGAGAGGAGGGCACCCCCTGGAAATAGAGAAAGAATTATATTCACTGAATATCTTTTCTATAACGCCCCTCACCAGGCGCTTTAAATACACTAGTTCTGTCAAACCTCACAACTCTGTAAAGAAGGCATTACCTTTCAGAGGCGGAGAACACGAGGGCTCAGGGCGGTTAATGACCGGTCCAAGGTAATCCAGCTGGTGAGCGGAAGAGCCTCCATTTGAGGGCAGGGACCGTCTTACCCCAAAGCCCACGCTCTGTCTTCAAGCCAAGTTCCCCCAGAGATGTCCACTCCGCAGAGAGAACCGCCGCTGCCTCCATCTTCTCCCCTACGTGTCTCCCGGAAGGCCGTGCTGGGCCACGTGTGATGTGCTACTGGCAAAATATCCTCATCCTCTCAGTCTTTCCTTATTGCAAATCTGCCTTCCGCTCGGGTCATGATCCCGAGATCCTGGGATCGAGCCCTGCATCGGGCTCCCTACTCAGCGGGGGGCCTGCTTCTCCCTCTGCCTGCTGTTCCCCCTGCTTGTGCTCTTTCTTCCCCCTTCTCTGTGTCAAATGAATAAATAAAATATTTAAAAATAATAATAATAATAATGAGATTCTAAGGGAGCAACTGAGGGTCTATTCTCTGAGAAATCTACAAATCGTTAATGCATGTATTCATTTCACAGTGATGTATCCAGCATCTACTATGGCCCACTATGAGCTGGGGATATAGCAGGAAGCAAAAGAAAGAAAATCACCTCCTTCATGAAGTTTACATTCTGTCGGGACCAAGAACATTGGCTGCATCTATTCTAAATACGCACAGGCCCCTTTTGCCCCCCTGCTAGCTCCGTCTTGTGTCCCACATGGGTGGGACAGAGAGAAAGCCACATTGCCTGCAGGTGAGGTCTCGCTGCCCCACCGGCAGCGTGCACACGAGATCTGCAACACTGTTAGGGGCACAAAGCTAACAGAGAACCGTTAGTTCTAGAATTCCAACACATTTTGGATTAAAAAGGCTTTTGTGGGCTGGTCTGGGAACCTAGCCACCCTCCATACCTCTGTTTCTATAGGAAAATACATTCCAAGTTCCAGACAACTGACTTCTGGAACAGAACTCATTTGTAAGTCTGGGACTGCCTGTACTTCTCCATAAATGCTCCAAATAACCAGGGCATATTTGACCGAAGGGTTAGAAATGAGAATGTCTGGATACCACCCAGCATCCCCATTAATTAGCTCAGATGCCCCGGGCAAGTACCAAATCTCTCTGAATTTCAGTTCCGACCCTTGTATATTGAGTTTCATGAAGATTTTATTAAAGAGGCAGGGGTTCCTCTTTAAAAAAAAAAAAAAAAAAGTTTGAAAAACACTATGTAAATGGATCAATAAATATTCTTGCAATGAATGCATTAAAAAGCGAATGAAATGAGTGAACGAGAAAAGTTCATTCACATTCCCAATACACCTTGAGCCGTGCCCCAAAATGAAGAACATTTCCTTAAGAACTGTTTTCTCTTTTTTTTCTTTCTACGGTGGCTTCTGACCCCAAGTCCGAACGTTTGTGAAAGAAATAGAATGGTTTTCCTCACTCCTGGGGGATCCCAACTGACACTCTGGACTCTGACAGGACCCAAAGGGGAGAGTTATGTATGCGAGACCATCTGATGTATTATGAGGGCCCAGAATGGTTGGCAATCGCCAAGGGGCGTATACTTGTTTGGTGAAAGAGGAAGAATATGTGGGACACGAGAAGAAAATCAAACCAAGAACGAGCCTTGCAAATAACCATTCTCCTCCTCCTCTACCCCACCTGCCTCCTGGGTGGGGACCAGGTTCCTGTTCCACCTGTCCTCCCCTGAGGGCCAGGCAGGGCAGGGCTGGGACGGGTGGGACAGTGGCCAGCCTGTGTGTTTCTAGGCCAAGCCTCTGTTAAAGCCCCCAACCAGGGATCTCAGGTCACACTCTGCCCGGGATGGTCTTTCCAGACCCCCGCCCCTCACCCTTACCCACTCTTCTCCAGAGAAGGACGGCTTCAGGGGGAAGGCAGGCACACCAGGCCTTTCTTCGTGCAGACAACGTTAATGGGAAACTGGGCGAAGAAAGTGCAGGAGACCCAGGGAGCTGTCACGACACGCGCCAGGAGGGGAGATTTATGCCGAGGACCAGGATGTGGACATACCAGTGAATTATCCTTTCGTGCCAAGGTAAATTGGACAAGGGAAAAAATGTGTGTCAAGGAGGGAGAACCTAGGCTTGGCTGTAATCCTTCCAGTGCCTGGGGAAGATGTCCTCCCCTACATTCTCATAACTGCAAAACTCTCGGAGCCCGCGACTCTCCCAGCTCTCCCGCACAAGAATAACTAGCTTGGGGCGAGGGCTTTGTAAGCCCAGCATCTTATTCGCATTAACTCATTTAACCCCCTAAAACCGGATGAGGCCAGGACTATGACTCTGTCCCCATCAGAGAGGAGCACACTGAGGCACAAGGAGGTTAAGTAACTTGTCCAAGATCCCACGGCTAGGAAGTGACTAAGCAAAGACAGGAGCCTAAGTAATCAGACTCAAGAGCACGCACCCTTCCCCGCCAAACCACTTTCACATAGCTACAGAAAGTCCTCGAAGCGAGGGACAACTGATACATCCCCTCTCTCCCTAAAGAAAGACACTTCCAAGCTCCCCCATCTGACCCATGCCGGCATTCAAGGACAAAGACAGCAAGGACTTCTACAAACAAGAAATGTGCTCTGCTTGGTCACATAAGAGAAAACTCAATATCTCCTATAGGTTCTTTAAAAAAAAAAAAGGTTTATTTATTTGAGAGGAGCGGAGGGGCAGAGGGAAAGGGAGAGGGAGAATCTCAAGCAGGCTCCCTGCTGAGCGTGGAGCCGGAGGCGGGGCTCGATCCCACCACCCTGAGATCATGACCTGAGCCAAAATCAAGAGTCAGACGCGTAACTGAGTCCCGCAGGTGCCCCTCTTCAATAGGTTCTTAGCAGCCTGTAGGAAAGGACCAGAAACAGAAGAACCCAGGAATTCTGGATGCTTTTTATTTGTAATCTTTTCAGGGGTAACCACTATAAAAATTGTGCTATGTTTTCCTCGATCTTTCTCTATGCATTTACAAATGTACCCATAGATTCATAGAGCTATGTTTTTATATTTTGCCTGATTATCTCAAGACTATTTTTCCTTCTTTGTGGGAGGTGATCAGGTATAGAAGTTAAGCCCACAAGCTGGGCCATCAAAAGCTTAGGTTCAGATCTTGGCTCTAGCACTCTGTGATCTATCCATCCCCTGGACTTTGACACTTTGATTGGTACAACGGCATAAAAAATGTCTTTGAAACTTGATAAATAAGGGGGAAGAATCAAACAGTTACACTGCCTTTCTTGTATGAACTCTATGTCAAGTTAACCAAACAGTTGTAAGGAAAAGCATTTTTTTCTAGAAGCATTCCGACTAAAAAGTGCAGAAGGAATAATAAGATTAAAAAATCATCATCTGAGGGCTCCCCTGGCATGCGCTTCCTCTCACACTTCAATCCCTTTGACACCTTTTTCCACCATCAGCTGGAGAATATTCTCTGCCTTTAAAGTGTCAACACGACGGGTTCGGTGCACCTCGAAAGTCTCCTAATGTTAAGGTCATCTGATTAGTAACCTTAACTGCACCTGCAAAATCACCTTTGCTGTGACCAGTGACATGGTCACAATGGTAACACCAGGGG
>CM052899.1:29059211-29091898 GCA_028534135.1 Potos flavus
TTAGATACAGACCTTTGTCTGTAGTGTCATTTGCGAATATCTTTTCCCATTCCGTGGGTTGCCTGTTTGTTTTGTTGACTGTTTCCTTTGCTGTGCAGAAGCTTTTTATCTTGATGAAGTCCCAAAAGTTCATTTTCGCTTTTGTTTCCTTTGTCTTCGGAGACATGTCCTGAAAGAATTTGCTGTGGCTGATGTCGAAGAGGTTACTGCCTACAGAGCATCCCTACTTTGACCTTCTCTTTCCAGAAAGCTAAAGCTAAAGAGAAACCCCACGAGGTCCACCCGTCCTGTCTCAGTCTCTCTCCTACCCTCCCTGCCTATGAACTTCTGCTCAGCAGTCTGGTTTCCACATTGTCTCCTTGTTCTCTCTCTTGCACAGTTGCTCATGCTTGTCCCCCACCCCACCATTTTGTGATGACCAAAGTGCTAGGTGAAAGGTCAGTGAGGAGCACGGACACGGTGAAGTGCCAGCCGGGGACTTGTGAGATTTGGGGCAAGTCACTTAGCCCTTAATTGTTCTGCTATTCTCCTCTATGAAAATGAAAGTAAGAATACCTACCTCATGCTGCTGGGTTGTGGGGGATGGAGTGAGATACGTGAGACTCTTTGTGTAGTATTTTCTAGAAGTTAGACAGTACGATCAATATTCTTCATCATCCTTCCCCATCCTTCCCAGCCTATTCTTAGTGAGCTCTTCCCAAATCACCATGACCTACCCCAATTATCACTGTTGTCTAGGGGTCTTTTCTTATCCATTGGGATTTGGAGGATGTACATAAATGTTTCAAATGGAAAAGACAGAGTAAAAGTGCTTAATCACATGTTATGTGTTCTGAGAAGTGGGGATAATAATAGTACCTACCTTAGAAGCTGTTGTTTTGAGGATTAAATAAATTAGTATGTTGTATATAGGAATAGGAATTAATCCATATGTATAGGAATTAACGCCTATTAAACTAATTTTAAATTTTTAAAAATTGTAGAACAGTATGACCAGCAGACATGGAGCCCAGAGTTGACAATCACTTGGCTCTTGGTCTCCTCCAGCCTGGCCGCGCCTGCTGGTCCCAGTTCCCCATCTTCATCGCCACGTGGGTGATCTTGTCCTCCTGAGCTCCTGACTGACCCAGTGTGGTGCTAACCTCATACACCAAATCATCTCACCTTCCCATCAGGACAACACCAGGGTCTCCATTTCACAGGTGGGAAATTCGAGGAGCCCAAAAGGACAAGAAACCGAGCTGGGATCCCCCGGACAGGAAGTGGCAGAACAAGGATCCTGCCAGGTGCCAGGATCCTGCCAGGTGCCGGGCTCCTGCGGCCCCCACACCCCCCCGCCCCCGCCCCACTCCCACCCGGCCAGTGTGGCTGTGTCCCGGCCTCTCAAGCTTCTAGAGAACAGGTCCTGCATCATCTCTCTTTACCTTCTGCAGGCCTTTCCCTCCTCCCCACCCCCTAAATAATAATAATAGCTTTCCTAGCCCCGGCAAGAACAGGCACTGGCAAAATATTTGCTGCATTGAACTAAATTCAACTTGTCTGGGCCACAGTGTTCCTCATCACTACCCTCCTCACACACAGATGCTATGTGAGGTGTCTACACGGCTCAAGGCTCAGGAGGAGATCCACCATACGTAAGTTCTGGCAGATCTAGAAGGAGCTTCCAGATGATACTTTGGGAAAGGAGGGGGTAGGAGTTGACTGAGCACCTCTGGAAACTTTCTCCGGACGGCCTCTTCTCCCCCACCCCCATCCTGCACACACTCACGTTCACTCAGATGACGCATGCTCGGTTCGGATCAAGGATTTCAGCCATAAATCTGTCATGGGCAGGGAGGAGTTTTATTGAGCAATTACAGAACTCCTCTAGAACCGCAGTCACCATCGGGAGGAGGAAAGCGCTCGCCCTGCCCATCTCCCTTATCTCCAGGCTCTGGAACTGTCTGTCAGAACTTGAGCCAGCAGAGCTGGAGAGCTGCCTTTCAGGTCGGACGTCCCTAAGGCCCTGGTACATGGGGCTGACCCCAGGGGGGCTAAGCAGCCTCCTCCAATGGAGGGGAGGGTGGTATAACTTTCAGAAGTTATACCAAAAAACTTCCCCAAAAGCAGGGGATGCCCCTTCACCCCCTTGATCCTTGGAAGAAGGAGCCCACCCCATCCGGTAACCCGGGAATCCGGTCCTTCCAGGCAAGGGTCCGGAGCGTTTGCCCTGCAGCTTCCTCAGAGAAGGGTCTCAGAGAGCTTCTACAAGAACTCGCAAAGTGGGCCCGGTAACAGAGCAGAAGTCATCAGCAGGGGAACTAACTTGCTCCTGTATCACCCTAAAGTTTACACAACATCTGCTATCCATTATCTGATTAGCCCTGACCCACCAACAATCCAATGAGGTCGGCAGGTCAAGTCTGATACCCCTATTCTTCACCTGAGTCCCACGAGATGAGGTGAGCCATCCAGGATCATGTCACCGGTTAACAACATAGATTAGCTCAGGCCATCTGAAACTGCCAGGAAAGGCGGGGGAACGTGGGGCTTCTCCTCCCTCTGAATTCAGAGGGCAGAGGCAGGCCTTGCCCTGGCAAAGCCTCCCCCCACCTCCGGGAGTGGGGGCCAATGTGCCTGCGGCAGGACCACACATAGCCAGCCAAGCCGGAGGTCCCACCACGGACTCGGGGGAGGGGGAGAGCTGTGTCTCCGCCATGGTCCTTCCTCATCCTCCACTCCTCTCGGTGCTCCAGGACCCAGGGGCCAGCTGGTCAGCCTCAGGAAGCCCTCCCGTGACCGTTGAGCCAGGAAGTGAGTGAAGAGAGCAATGCCACTCCCCATCCCAGCTCCGCGGTACCTGCCCCGCCGTGGGCTGCCCCTCTCCTTCCCACGGAGACGAGTTCTCTTCTCATGGGTTCAGGTGCCACCTGCGTCCACCAGGCTGCGGCCCTGCGTGTCCATCTTGGCCCCATCTCCAGGCTCTGGGACCCTTCTCTAAGGACATTCGCGTGTGGCTGATTGGTCTCACTGCCATCTATCTACACACCTAAAATCAGAGTCATCCTGGTCCCCGTCGGATCTTTCCTTGTCTCTGCTTTCTCTTGCTCTCATTCTCTCTCCTCGAGCTCAGTACCACGCTAATCTCCAGATCCTCTCCGCCCCCTTTGCCCAACCAGCGAAGGTCCCATCCATCATTTGCCAGCGTTAAATCTCATCGCATTCTACCAGAGGTTCAAGGTGACCTCCAGAGAGAGCACTGTTGTTCCCCTCATGGGCAAAAGCAGGGAGGACCAGCATATTTGCCACAGAGTAAGTTTCTCCCTCTCCCTTTCCTGTGGCCCTGACTCTAAACTTGAGCTCAGTGGGGTCTCTTTCCCTCCCAACTCGACACACAAACTCTCCCTGTACCAGAAACTTGGAACTTAGAGTTCTTAACCCCAGTCTGCCTGCCGGGGCTCTCCAGCTATGGAAAAGAAAGCAGGAAACAAACAGAAGGGGCAGGTGTTGTGTGTAGGGACTAACTTCACTCTGTCTGGCTTCTTCCCACTTTTAACTGTGTCTGCTGGTTTTCCATTTTTAAAACTGCCTGACCCCATTCATCTATGCAACCCTCCTCCCCGACAGGGCCTGAAAAACACGCTCTGAAATATGAACATGTAGATCTTGGTCCAGAGCAGTGCAATTGGGGAAGCAGGGCCCAGCCCTTGCTGCCCTACAGAGTAGGCAACTGGTGTGATTTCAGGGGATTAGAATCATGAGTTCTTGCCTCAAAAATGCATTACCTCTCTACTCTTCATTGACAGAGGAAAAGCCCAGCTCTATATGACCAGGGATGAGGCTACAAAAGCAAATACATCCCAGAGAACTAAATATTGACTCCAATTCACACTAGTGTGTAAATGACTGCTGGCAGATCCTTTCCTGAGAGGTAACTGATGAGGGGAGCACCTGAAGGGAGGAGGGAAGTCTCCTTACAAAGGAAGAGAAAGAGCAACCAGACTCAAAGCTTTGAGGTGCTTCTCCCAGTGGAGAAAGCACTGGACCGGAATCAGAAACAAAAATTGTAGTCCCAGCTCTGCCTATAGTTCACCCGGTGACTTTAGGAATGTTGCTCTACCTCTGAGAGCCTCGATTTACGAATCTATGAAATGGGATAATTAAACGGGCCAATCTCTAAAGTCCCGTCAAGGTTTGGCAAACTGCGATTCAATTATTTCAGTGTCGCCTCGAGCCTATCCTGTTGGTATCCTTAACGCAGCAGGGCACGAGTAACAACCATTTGTCATGATCAGGCCTAAAAATTCCCATGGTCCAGACCACAAGTCAAACAATACCTTCCAGGTAGAGTCAGAAATCAAGGTCATCGCGACCTTGAGAAACACAACAAGAACTAGGAGACTGAATCTCAACGTATTTACAGCCCTTTGGAATAACAGGAGTTAAGGCTCCATCAGCCAGGAAATGAGACCCCGCCATGGCGCATATGAAGTGACAATTACCCCTCAGGTCCGCAGAGCGATTTACCACTAACCGTCTTCTTTCCTGCCCGTTATCTAATTTGATCCTCTCTAGAACTACGTGAAGCGGACAGGGCGAGAATCGCCCATTTTATAGATTTAGAAACCTAATAATCTCTGGCACGTAAGTGGCAGCCAGGACTTAGATCACGTGATTCCTCTCCTGCCACGCACCCTGCCCCCCACCCCACCGCCACCCCACTGCTTCCTGCCTTTTCTGTTTTCCACCTCTAGTTCCAGATCCAAAAGGGAGCTGGTTAAAGGGAAAGGGCAATAAACTCCAGAGAGAGACCCAGGGAAGCTGTAAAGACAGGAACTCCGGTACCCCGGCAAGTTCTGTCTCCCCTTCCCTCACGCCACCCAGGCCTGGGGAGCCAGAAACCACCCCACGACCTCCTGCTTCTCGCTGCCCGGGCTGGCTCGGCTCACGTCCCCGTGACCTGGGCTAGCTGGCGGCAGCAGGCGGCAAGGTGCTTCCCTCTCCCGCGGCGAGCTCTCCCGAGAGCTGTGCCCAGCCAAGGCCCGGTTAACTCGGGCGTAATGGCACAGCAGGAGGCTCCTGCCCATGACTAGTCAAGCAAGTAAGACAGAGGTAAGAACAAACCCAACCAGGAAAGGTGGGGTGGGGGGTGGAGGGGGAGAGAAAGAGAGAAAGAAAACTAAAGAGAGAGAAAGAAAGAAAGCCGCTTTAGTAATAGGGTAATTGCCCAGTTTAGGATTACAATCTGCCAGCATTTCACTAAACTTTATGACACATGATGACAAGTTAATAAGCCAGATACCTCACTGTGTGCGTTAAACTTTGCCCCAGCCTCCTTGTGCAGGGAGGTAACCCCCACAGCACACACACCCCCACCCCCACCCCACACACACACACACACACACACACACACACACACACACACACACACGAAACAACAAGATGTCGGGGGAGGGGGCCAAGAAGGTGGGGAAACTGGTTATTTCTGTTGTCAAAATGGCCCCAGCCATAAATCACCATTAATAATACTGTCATCTATCAAAGAGGAGCTCCGGTTGCCAAGGGCTTTGAAGTGGCAGCACCTATAATTTCCCACCTATAAAAGGTACCTTTGTGCATATGTCATGCTGGAAGCTGACAGAGCAAGATGCCGGGGAGTTCCTAACCTCCCCGCGCCCAGCCCCACCGTGAGCCCATGACGCTGTCCTGCTCCGCCGTCGCCCAGGGGCCGGGCCTGTCTGCACTCACTCCGCCACAGGTTTGAAAGGCAGACAGCTGCCAGGCCTCCAGCTGCCAGCAGGACTGGCAGGCGGGGGGGGGGGGGGGGGGGGGGGGGGGGGGGGGGGGGGGTGCTTGGGGAGGGGGCTCGTGTTCAGGCAGATCCGGGACCTTCCAGACCTACCAACAATCTAGCGTCTTGGGTGACTGAGGAGTGACATCCACCATCTTCCCTGCAGGAGCAACCCCCAAGAAGGGAGACCCGGGCAAGCCTGAGGCCTAAGGCAGTGCTGCTTACGGGGTGGACCCTGTCCTCGGAGTCGCCAGGGGCATGGCCTACAGGGGCTTCCTCAGACATAACTAGATAAGACTCCCTGTGGGGAGGTCTGGGCATGGACTCGGCATCTTTAACAGGTTCCCCTAGGAGAGAGTTTCAGACACACTCACAGGTCGGAGGAGCACTGGTCCGTGGGCCCTTCCCCTCTGCCAGACGGGAACCGGGGAGCCATGGAAGGGCAGCCATTGCTGCTACTCCAGGTCTCAAGAGGAAGATGGCGGAACCTGCGTTAGTCAGCCCTGGCTGCCGGAACCAGGTACCACAGGCAGAGTGGCTTGAACAACTGAGATGTATTGTCTCACAGTTCTGGAGCTTAGAAGTCCGGGAGCAAAGTGCCAGCAGGGCTGTTTCCTCTGAGACTCTGGGCCTGGCTTAGAGATGGCCGTCTTCTCCCTGCGTCTTCACATGATCTGTCCTGGGGGGCCTGTCTGGACCCAAATTTTCTCTTCTTATAAGGACACCAGTCAAACTGGATTAGGGCCCACCTTCATGACCTCATTTTCACTTAATTTTCTCTTTAAAGATACTATCTCCAAATACAGTCTCCTGAGGTACTAGGGGTTAAGACTTGGACAGATGAATTCGGCAGGGAAGGGGGGAGGGATGCAATCCAGCGCATAACAGAGCCCTAAAGCTCAACATAGGGAGGAGCCCCCCAGGTTGGAACAAAGACCCTAAAAGCCGCCAATCCACTGGCAACATCTGAAACCGAGATAAATCTTCTGAACTGATTGAACCCAGCCTTCTCGTGTCCTCCTTCACCTCGTAGGTGATTTGTCCCTAGATTTCGATAGACCCAGCATGTCCAGATCTTATGCAAGGGGGAAAAATCCCAGAATGAGGTCTGCTTCAATGTGACTTAGACCAAGACCCCAAGATGTCTCTAAAGGTGGACATTTACAGGCACCTGGATGGCTCAGTCTGTTGAGCATCTGACTCTTGATTTCAGCTCAGGTCCTGATCTCAGGGTTGTGAGATCGAGCCCTGCGTCCAGCTCTGTTCTGGGCATGGAGTCTGCTTAAGATTGTCTCTCCCTCGAAGCTAGCAAGGCCTGTTGGATCAAAGTTCTCTTTATGTCCCATGGTTTTGGAGGCTCTGGCAAACATTTGCTTGCTAAGCATTTATTCTTCCTATTTTTCTATGAATTCCCTTCCTTCTCTTTATTTTTTTTATTTTTTTTCCTTCCTTCTCTTTAAAGCCCCAGACACCTACCTTCTTCTCCTCAGTCCAGAATAACATATATGCTTCATTTTGCCTGTCTTTTTGGAAGCGCTCATGTTTATGCAAATTCCCTGTGCATATGTAATTAAACTTTATTTTCTCCCTTTAAAAAAAAAGAGATTCTCTCTCCCTCTCCTTCTGTGCCCCTCCACCCTCTCTGTCCCTCTCTAATAAACAAACAAGCTACTTAATTAAATTAAAAAATAAAGGTGGACATTTACTGAGCACGTACTATGAGCCCAGCACCGCTGTAGGAACTGACATCATTTCCGACTACCTATGAGGTTAAGTACAAACAAGATGCTCATTTGGCCAAGGTCAACAGTTAACAAGAGCCCAGCCTGGCCCGGCCCCCAAGTCTTTGTGACTCCGAATGCCAGTCTTCGTCCCTCTTGCTTCTCCACATCCTCTTCCCACTCGTAGCTCCTGGATTGTCACCGTGGGGCTCCCTTTTTGAGGGCCTGCTCAGCGGCTAGGAGTTAAGCACTGGACTTTAACATTTTATAGGGGATTTAAAGCTATTTTTATCTGCAGGACAGTTTCCTGAAATCGTGGCCATATATGTTTATGTGCTTTATATAAGCGCCGGTGTAGTTGATCAACACAAGGCTTGCTGTGTATTTGTTTTGTGAAGCGGCTGGGGCTTGAGCCCCGGGAGCCGCACACCAGACCAGGGCCACCCTGCGCCCATGGCTCCCCCTTCCACTCTTGGTCCCTTCCTTTCTCTGCACCTCATTTTCTACGTGAATAAATGAAAAGTCTTATGCTAAGTTATTTCTATACCCCCTTCCTTCACTGGCACTTCTGACTCTTCGGGAAACCCTCAAGAGGAGAGGGAATGGTGAGAGTTTGCCTAAGTGGTCCTTCTACTCTTTCCTGAAGAGCTAAAATAATTAGTGCCAAAGTCTCCCTGTGGCCAGAGGCAAAGCAAGGCACTTCAAAGCCTCCCACGTATCAGTACAAGATACTGCCATCACCGGGATGAGAAAGTCTGTCCAGATTGGGGCACCCTGGCCGGCGCCACAGCCCCCCACTATCCAGCTCCGTCTGAGACGCTCCGGCTTCCTTCACCTTCTGCACCAGCCTTGCATTTCTTCAGTCACACGGGCCCTGAGGTGTCTCTAAAAACCCACAGACACTGGCTCCATGAGCGCTAGAGAGGGCCGAGGGGGGACCTCTGGGAGCTTCGGGGCCCTCTCGGGGCTGGCTCCTCCTCGTGGCGTTATGAGCAAGCCCCTCATCCTTCTGGGCCTCAGTTTCATCTTCTCTAAAATGAGATGTTTGGGTCCAGAAGTTCTTAGGGCGCTTTGGCTCTGCATCTGTCTCCTCCACCCCCAACCTTCCCCTCACGAAGGAACCCATAAGGCATCTCACAACCACACGGGTGATGGCACACAGCAGTCCTCACACACGCACTCTCACGCTCACACACACACACTCACACACACAGGGGCTGCTTCCGTCCCCCTCCCCCTTGCCTCCCTTTCCACTGCTCTGCCCTCTCTCCTCCACCACAAACAAGCTCTTCTTGGCTTCCAGAAGCAGCTCCCAGGAATGGAATGGCCCGGCAGTGGCTCCTGAGAGGACAGCTTCTTGGCAGAGATGGGGGTGGGTGGAGTAAAGCAAATTTTTTCCTTTGAGGCCCAAAGGGCTGTCAACCCGCCTCAGCTGCCCCCGGGGCCTGACAGCCACGGAGAGAGATTTACGACCTGGGCAGGTTTGATCCAGGCCTCTGATAAACATGAGGCCCAGCTCCATGGGAATGCAGCCTCCCAGAGAACCAGAGCCCAGGAGGGGGTGCCCAGGGACAAGTCGGGCCTCAAAGTCCTGTCACCAGGCAGCGCCCCCCCCCCCCGCACTCTGGGGAGAGGGACGGAGCCCCTGTGGGGTCGGGGGTCTCCGCAGCTACAAGCAACACTGCCAAGAGCCCATCCGAGGCTCAACCAGGAAGGGGTGGAGGCGCTGGCCCGGCCTCCGAAATTCCCTCCCACTTGCTCACCTGTTCTTCCACACACATTACCCGTGCTTCCCCAAACATAAATAGGCCAGCGAGAGAGAAAGAACCAGATAAGATTTGAACCGAGAAAGACACGTTTGGCCCGGCAGGCCCTGTGGGCTTTGTTGTTCCCGTTCTTGTTGTCGATGCTGTTGTCCTTAGCGATGACGGGGATGGTGAGCGGCTGGGTTGTTTCCTCCGGGCCTCCCTTCAGAAAGGACACGAGGCCAGGACAACCGGCACGTGGGCTCAGAAGCCCCTCAGCCCTTCCCCGTGCCCCGGCCTTGGCCCCTCGGCGGGGCAGGGAATCTGTACGCCCTCACAGAACACCCTCGGCTTGGCCGACGAAAGCGAGGTCCCTGCAACAGAGGTGCGTCCAAGTCTCCGGAGGAGCCAGAGAGCATCATCTGGATGCTTCTCGAACTTCGAGTGTCAGCGCCGTCCACAAAACCATTCCCATCGGGGAAGCGGCCTCTGCCGCAAAGCGCCCTGCAGGAGCCTTGACCGAGCCGGCCCGGGCCTCCAGGGGACCGCGGGGGGTGGGGGGGGCCGCGGGTGACCGGGGCGTCAGGAGACACCCGGGGAGACGCGCTGCTCCTCCTCGTGCCCGACGAACCAGGCTGCGGCCCGTGCACACAGCAATAAATACATACTTGCCAAGCACCGAACTGGGCGTAATGACCCTGGCCTGTCTCACGGGGTCGTCTTGAGAAATAGCTGACGTCAGACGACCTGGGTGAGCAGCTATTGCCCGTTTGTGCTCAACAAGAGGACCGGGCCTTCCATTACAGCAGGAGGGATTAAGGTTAAACATTAAGAACAGCTCCCTGGCGAGGAGGGTCGTGAAACTCTGTAATGTGTTACCCTGGGACTGCGTAGACATTCCTTTTTCAATGAGACTTGAAAGCAGGAGGCTGGGGATCTGCCCAGGCGGTTTTATTAGGGACTTTATGAGGTCATCTGGTGCATCGTCCTGAAGACAAGGGCCCGGACTGAACACCCACCAAGCGAGAGCTCTCTGGACACAGGATGGTCTCCCCCGCTCCTAACAATCCAGAGTGTCGTGGTTCTGAACCTCTCCCCGACGCCCGACAAGGTGAGAAGAGGATCCGGAGGCCGCCTTCCGGGGCTTGCCCTCTGAGGCTTACTCCGGGTGCTTATTCCGCCAGCAGCGGTCACCATTAACAATGAGGGGAACATGGGGTGACTTCCGAACCCTCTGGAGACCAAGATGGATATTTACCAGCCAGCACCAAGAGAAGCCCCCACGCCCCCGGGGACAGAGAAGTCGTAAAATCATAACGTTTTGCTGCCAGGTGGGAAATGCACCCATTTTACAGATGGGGAGACTGAGACCTAGAAATGGGCAGTGCCTTCATGCAGTTCCTTTGAACCTGAGCTGGAGCTGGAAACACCTGCGGGGGAGCCTGGCTTGTCACCAACCAGCAGTGCGAGCTCAAGCCTTCAGTGGTCTCACCTGCAGGATGGGAATGTGGTAAATAGTATGCGCAGGGCACCGTCATGAACCCTAGACTCTGGATCTAAGGTGACATCTAAAGTGACTGCCCTCACTATCATCGCTCTCAATTCGTGACCCTTTGTGTAACCCCGGCTGCCTTTACTGTCCGCTCTAACCTGTAGGTGATTCTCCCAAGTTTTCAGATTAACGAAAAAAAATAAAATGTTTGATCTTTAAGACCAGGGAAGGTATGTAATTAGCCTTAGTCATCCTGCTATCCAAGTCCGCTTATTCTGCCGATGAGGAGATGGAGGGTGCCCGCAGGCCCTCAGAGAAAGACAGGCGAGAACGTGCTAGAAGGGGTCAGGTGGGGAAGGGAACGTGAGGGTAAGCTTGTGGACCTCCCAGTGCTTGCAAAGCCCGCCTGCGCCCTGGCCCTGGTTTGAGTTTCGACTTGGAATTCTGGGTAGCTCCTTAGTAGCCTCCCTTCCACAGACCCCAGTTACCTGATCCAGGGGTCAGCACCCTGAAGGTCCCCCAGCCTCCAGGTTCTTGAAGCCAGCCCTCCTTTCCAGGGGCAGCTGTTCCCAGCTCCGACCTGGGACTCCACATCACGTCCTTCTTTCTGAATGCTTCTGACATGGCTGACCACTTCCGATGCCAAAGCCTTCACCTTGCCCTGGGACTGAGTCCCCCTCTCAGTGAAATCTCACATCCTCTATTCCCCAGGTCCTGGAGGAGTTCTGTGATGAATAACGAACACCCCTGTAGTCACTTGCCTGTCTGGACATTCAGGTTTTCAGATTCACTGGGAGCCTCCCGCCCTTCTGGAAGTTCTGTCTCCTCCCTCTGTTATCTGCGTGTTCTCGCACCTGCCACCAGCCACATCCTTTGCGTTATCTGCTGTGCCCACACGACGGGACCCCTTCCTAAAACCCGCTCATCCCAGAGTGCTTTGCTTGCCTGCAGTCGACCTTTGCCAGATGCGCCCCAGCCATGCCCGGACTAAGCTACTGCAGACAGGCCTCCTAGAAACGCCCCGGAAAGAACCCTGGTAGCCGGAGCAGGCAGAAGAACGGAATCCGGAGTCAGACTAGCTGGGAGTTCTTGGACAAGTCCCTTCTCTGTGCCTCGGGCTCCCCGTCCACAAAACAGAAATGCGAGTACCAACCTGGGAGGGTTATCGTGAGAAGTAAAGACGTTGATGTTTGTCAGCCGTGAGAATGGAGCCTGGCCCACGATTAGAACAGCATGAACGTTAGCAAACAAAAGTAAATGCCTATAGCCTCAACTTTTAAAATCACAGACCAGGATCCCAGCCCCAGGCTTGAGGCATCTCAAGGCTGGAAGGAGCCGTCTCCCTCCCAATGACAAGGGTCCTTATGACCACGGTACCCGAGGGTGAACATCCACCCTTGGAATAACCGTAAAGACGGGGAGCTCATCACCTTACCACAGACCCTCCCAGCGTTGAGCAATTTCAACTTGGTTTTCTTGTTTTGTTTTGTTTTGTTTTCAGCCTGAGCTAAAAGCAGCCTACCCACTGGCCTGAGCCCCGAGCCTGCTCCCTTCCGCATGACAGCCCGGCCCCACGTTCCCTTCTCACTCACACACCCCCACGCCCGTTCTGGGCACCCTCAGCTGTGCCCCTTGATTTACAGGCCGTTCCCGGGCAGGCAGGTAATGCTAACCAGCCTGGTGCAGTCTTGCCTGCCTCCCGCACCTTTCCTCTCCGGAGCCCCAGGCGGCATACCAGCACGAACACCCGTGTTGACAGCTCCGGGGGCAGCTCAGCCAGGCACCGAGTGGCCCGGGGCCAACTGGGTGGTGCCCGGGGACGAAGTAGAGAGTGTGGGTTCTGAGAAAAGCCTCCAGACACATGTCCAAAGACGGGCAAGGGAGAGGACTTTCCCGATTCTGCCTTAACAGCAGCAGAATAGACAGGTGGGGGCATCTGGGAGGAACCAGAAGATCTCCTGCTTCTTTTTAAGGTCTCGCACTTTGGGCTGCTTCTATTCCTTTACTCCACGTAAAAACCGACGGGAGGGTTCACGCGTGAAGCCTGCCGGACATGGGTGCGGGTGAAACTGACGTTGCCGGAGCCTACGTGACAGGATGGGATGCCTGGGGAGAGAGAATATTTTGGAAAACGAAGGAAAGGGCAAACCCCTTCTACCTCTCAGCCTGCCTAGAGTGAAAGGAGATAAATAATATTTACTTTAGGACCTCCCATGTGCTAGGCACTGCCCTTCACCACGGACCTAAGTGAACATATGTCATCTCTGTAGCGACACTAGCAGTCAGGACCCTCACGTTTTGCCAAGAAGGAAATCAAGACTCAGACTGGTCAAGCAGCATGCGTAAGTCACACAGCTAATCAGAGGCAGAGCCAGAAATCAGACTCGGGTCCGACTCGGTGCTAAGCCGTTCGCGCGTTCCGCGGTGTGACCAGACCACACGGTCTCCTCTGTATCACCCGAGCACCGGGAGCCTCCGCGTCAGGCTGGACAAAGATTCTCTCCGTCCTTCTCTCTCTCTCATTCTCTCTCCCTGTCTCTCCCTGTCTCTCTCTCTCTCTCTCACACACACACACACACACACACACACACGCCTGTGGGCACACGCATAGGCTTCTAGGGACCCGGAGCCTGGGAGCTGGGCCTCGGAACCAGAACCCAGCTCAGCTCCCGGCTCAGCCCCTTCAGAGCTCGTGACCCCGCTGAGCTTCAGCTTCCCCGTCTGTCAAATGAGGGCAAGAGCGCCTGCCTCGCAGGATCTGTGGGACGACAAAATGAGTTACTATTTGAAACGCACTTAGAACAGCGACTGAGCGTGTGTCGCACACATGCGAGCCCAGCAAGGAGCCCAGAGAGGCCACGAGAGGTCAAGCTGGGCATAATCCATGTCTCCGAGTTCCCATCTCAAAATAGGAAGGTTGTCCCAGACGGAGCCTCGCCGCTTTTCCAAATGAAATATTCCAGGCCCCAGCTCTAAGTGCTTCTCTCTGGGGTAGAGGGGACTCGCGAGCCAGCAGGAAACATCCCAGAGACCAACGGGCCCTTGGGGAACATGGGGACTTCTCAGCTTTTTAAGAAAAGGGGAGCCAACAGTGTACCACGCACAAGATAGTTCGGTTAAGCCACCCCTGCAGAGAAGCTAGTGCTGCCCTCCACGTGCCCCAAGGGCCTCCTGCAGCCAGAGCCCTCACGAGGGGGCCCCGGGGGTGTGCATGAGAATGGGACATCCCCAGTGAAACCAGTAAGGAGAACCAGCTGCTCTGTCTTCTCCCATCCTATCCAGAGGCAGGCCACATTGCCCTCGGGGAAGTTAAGCAAGGTCCTGGGGGCGCCTCCCCACCCCCAGAGGAAACAGCGGGGTTGGGGGCGCAGCCTGCCCACCTGAGCAGCCCCTTTCAGACCACCCCTTCCTCCACTCTGAAATAGGAAACACAACGGGTTTTTTAAAAAGATTTTATTTATCCATTTGAGAGAGAGAGAGAGCTCAAATAAGGGGAGAGGGGCAGAGGGAAAGGGAGAAGTGGACTCCTCACTGAGCAGGGAGCCCGAGGCGGGGCTCAGTCCTCGGAACCTGAGATCATGACTTGAGCCCAAGGCAGATGCTTAACCAACTGAGCCACCCAGACGCCCTAGAAATACAATGTTTAAATTGGGTTTTTTTCTCTCTCAACCACGAGGCTAGAAAGAGAGGGAGAGAGCATAGGAGAGGGACAGAGAGAAAGTGAGGGAGAGGGAAAGAAACACTGCCAGTATGCAGCAAATGTTGGATTTTTCACTTGTTTTTCGACATTTGGGGACCCGCTGATTTATTTCCAAACATCTGGATTCCCTGAGTCTCGTCCCACTTTGGAAAAGGGCGGATATCGACTCATATGTTCAGCTCAGTCCAGTTCGGCAAACGTTCGCTGGGCATCTGCCATGGACCAGGTCCCCTAGGGAGATATGAAGCTAAGTGAGATACAGCCCTGTACCCTCAAATAGTTTACATTCCAGTTAATGAGACCGAGGGCAAACAAACAATGCTAATATAAAGCAGATATGATCATTGCAAGATGGGAGGTTCAAACAAAAGTTCACAGAAGCCCAAGGAAGAAACGTGTGGGAAGAAGACTCAGAAGTAGATGTTTGCTTTCTGGAAAAGGGTCTGGTGATAGTCATCGAAAGCCTTGCAAATGCCTATAATCTTTGATCCAGTGGTTTTACTTCTAAGGATCTATTTCGAGGACATAATCAGAGGCCCGTATGGAGATTTCTGCACAAAGACATATTCAGGTTATTTATAAGAGAAGAACATGGTTGGGGGAGGCGGCACCTGGGTGGCTCAGTCAGTTAAGCATCTGCCTTCAGCTCAGGGCATGATCTCAGGGTTCTGGGATCGGGTCCCGAATCAGGCTCCCTGGTCAGCGGGGAGCTTGCTTCTCTCTCTGCCCATCACTCCCCCTGCTTGTGTGCTTGCTCCCTCTCTCTGACAAACAGATAAATAAAATCTTTAAAAAAAGAGAGAGAGAAGAACATGGGGGAACAAAGCATATGTGTAATAAGCACATTATAGGTGAGAGAATGGGTGGCGAGGAGCGCATGTAGAGAGGTTGTGGCCGGAGGAGCTCCAAGGACTGAAAGAAGGCCACTGGGGGGTGGGGGGAGGGAGAGGTTGGGGGGGAAGAGAGAACGAAACCTGGAGAGGAGAGAAAAGAGGCCAAACCAACTCAGCTGCGCTGGGCTCCCCTCTCACCCTAAGGGCGACGGGAAAGAAGCCCTTGCCAGATTTCATGGGGAGGGGTAGTATGATCAGGTCTGTGGCTCCAAAGAGCCTCTTGTTGCCGTGGAGAAGGCGTGCCATGGGCAGGCGTCAGTGCAGGTGCTTTCTGTGTATTCCCTTCTTGAATCCTAACTGTGTCATGAGACAGGGAAGCTGAGACTCAGAGCAGTGAAGTGACCTGCCTAAGGGTGCACGGCTAGGAGGCGGAGCCAGGCTAGGAGGCGGAGCCAGGCAGTCTGCCCAAGAACCTGGTGGCTGTGCTAGGACTGCACGGAGGGGCTCACGTGCTGTGGGCAGGCCCGTTAGGAGCCACTGCAGGAACTCAGGTGGGAGAGGAAAGTGGCTGAGAGTGGACCGTGGGGCAATGAGAGGGGCGTCATTAGTAGGACTTAGTGATGGGCTGGGGAAGGGGTAGGATTGGGAGGCAGTGGGGAGAGAAGGGTCAAGAGTAACTCCTAGGCTTCTCTGTGCACTTCTCTGATTTGGGGAAGAAGAATGTTAAATACATTTGCACTTGACCCTTGATCAACTTGGGGTTTGTGGCTCCAACCCCCATACAGTCAAAAATCGGTATATAGGAAGGGGCACGTGCACCCGAATGTTTATAGCAGCAATGTCCACAATAGCCAAACTACGGAAAGAGCCCAAATGTCCACTCACTGAATGGACACTGAATCGATAAAGAAGATGTGGTATACATACATACATACATACATACATACATATAGTGGAATACTACTCAGCCATCAAAAAGAATGAAATCTTGCCATTTGCAAGGACGTGGATAGAACTAGAGGGTATTACGTGAAGTGAAATAAGTCAGTCAGAGAAAGACAAATACCATATGATTTCCCTCATATGTGGAATTTAAGAAACAAAACAGATGAACATAGGGGAAGGGAAGGAAAATAAGACAAAAACAGAGAGGGAGACAAATCATAAGAGACTTACGGAAACAAACTGCAGGTTGCTGGAGGGGATCTGGGGAGGATGGGATAACTGGGTGATGGGCATTAAGGAGGTCACATATTGTGATAAGCATTGGGTATTATATACAACTGATGAATCACTAAATTCTACCTCTGAAACTAATCATATACTACATGTTCATTAAACGGGATTTAATTTTTTTTAAAAAATCTGCGTATAACTTTTGACTCCACCAAAACTTAACTGCTAATAGTCTACTGTTGACCAGAAGTCTTACCACTGACCTAAAGTTGATTAACATATATTTTGTGTGTTATATGTATTATATATTGTATGCTTACAATAAACTTAGCTAGGGAAAACAAATCTATTAAGAAAACCATAAGGAGGGGCACCTGGGTGGCTCAGTGGGTTAAAGCCTCTGCCTTCGGCTCAGGTCATGATCTCAGGGTCCTGGGATCGAGCCCCGCATCGGGCTCTCTGCTCAGCAGGAAGCCTGCTTCCCCCTCTCTGCCTGCCTCTCTGCCTACTTGTGATCTCTCTCTCTCTCTGTCAAATAAATAAATTAAAATCTTTGAAAAAAAAAAACCATAAGGAAGAGAAAATATATTTACCCTACCATACTGTATCATTGAAAAAACTCCGCAGATAAGTGGACTCTCATAGTCTAAACCCATTTTGTTCAAGGGCCAACTGCACGCATACATATCATACAGACAGGAATATATATGCCATATGGGCATAATAGATAGAGAAGGAACTTCAGGAAATATTTAAAAAATGGTAACAGTGGCTATCGTTCAAAAGAAGGCTGAGGGTTACTTTTATTTCTTCCTGACGCACGTGTATATTTTTTTTTAATTTCTTACACTAGGTGTACATTATGTCCATCACCAAAGTAAAATTAGTTAGATCTCCAAATTATGCACCAATATATGTATACCTTTGAGTGTACCACGCATGCGTGTAGACTATCAGGCGTTATCTGTGGGCGCGTTCATCAGTGTGAAGTGTATGACCGTCGGGGTGTCAGTCTCAGGTAGGAAATTATAGTCAGCCTTCTGCAAGCTGGGCTCAGAGCTCTCCCCAGGCTCCTCAAAGGTGGCCGAAAGAGCCTGAGGCCAACCAAGCCGCGTGCTGAGCCTGAGGGTAGACATTCCAAGTAGAATCTCACCAGGAATTCCAGACCTCTGCCTGCCGAGGAGGGTGTGACCAAAGTCCGGCAGGACCTAGAACCAAGCACACCGTGGCTGAGTAAGGACTGAATCCTCTCGTAGCCCCCACAGTTGACGGCAGCAGAGTCTCCCATTGGGGCTCTAAGCGTCCTGCAAACCCCCGCTGGGCTTCCTCTCCAGACAGACAGACTCTTAGGATAGCTTCCCTGCCATGTGGGTGTAAGCCAGAGGGTAAGTCCCAGAGCAAATGCCTGCGAGGAAAGAAGCAAGCCATTCCTCTAACTCCATCTCCTTGAGAACAGGATCGGCATTCAGAGAACAAAGTCTACACGAGGCTTGAAAAGGCCAGGAGACTCCTGGTCAAAGAGTCAGGAGCTGGGGGGGGCTCAGCTGAGGGCAGGAGCCCGGAGGTGCCCATAGCAGCCCCAGGGAAGCAGAGGCAGCTCCCGTGAAAAGGGCCAGCGGGCAGGTGCTAACGAGACTGGGTTTTGGGGTAACCCTAGAAAGAGGGTGTCCGTCTGCCCGGCCGGGGCTTCTCCGGGACACCAGCTGCCTCTGCTGCCTTTAGAGGAGTCCCTTCTGCTTTCTTGAAAGACCAGCAGTTGCTTTAGAGTGAGCACACCTCAGTTCAAATCCAGGCTCAGTGACAAGGTAAAAATGATTATGGTCAAGGCCACGGACTTCCAGATTACAGGGAGGCCGTGAGACAGCGAGTGGGAGCCACTATGCCCGGCCTGCAATTCTCACAGTAAAGGGTGGGCTCTCCTGGGGTCTGTTGCTGGTGATGCCTCCCAAGTGCTATTCTTGGGACCAGGAGATAAACACACACACACACACACATACACACGCACACACGCGCTCACACACATACACACACACCACCCCCTATGCACAAGTGTCAATATTCACATTCAGAGTTAAAGACATAACCCTAATTATAACCACTTAAATACACATAAACATGCACAACCTGTTTACTCACACTCACATCTAATTAATAATCATAACTTAGGGCAATTTGCAACTTACGAAGTGCTTCTCACCTGAACCTATCTCATTTGATTATCGAGAATTACATCGTGAGGTAGATAAGCTAATTGTTATTATCCAGCTCTTATAGATGATAAAAGTGAGCTCGGGGTGGCTAAGGTTCTCCCAAAGACATACAGCGTTAGACTCAAATCCAGTTCTAAATCGTGTGCTTTTCCTCTCTGCCACGCGTGTAGAAACACTCCTATTTCCCCAGTGGCAAACGGATATTTCTTGGCTGCCCAAGAAAAGGCTTGAAATCAACCCACCAGGGGAGAGTAGCTATGGATGAAGAAGCCGAGAGTCAAATAAAGAAGGGTCCCTCCACCATCGGGCAGGCACATCCAGCCTCTCATTGTATCCTGCTAAATCCCCAGCCTTTATTTGGGGCATTCTTTCCACCCAGGCCCCCATCCCAGACTCCCTCCAGTCCCATCGAAATCAAAGCCCAGCTCAAGTCTCCTGTCCTCTGAACACCTCCCTTCCCCCAATGACCGCCCACACATCTCTCTCCCTTCTCTGATGTCCCATCATACATCGCGTCCTCAAATCTTAGCCCCTATGGTTCTCTGGTTGTTTTCTCTGCGTCTGAAGAATGAGGCCAAGGGCTCTGCTGTCAGCGAGGCGTGGGTTTGAGTCACATCTCGTTCATCCTAGCTGTGTGGCGTTGGATAAGCTGCTTCACATCCCTGGGTCCCACTCTTCTTGCTACAAAAGGGAGCTAATGCCCAAACATAGGTCATAGTTGTGAGAGCCAGATGTGAAACACGTGCCTTTCACAGAGTGAAAGCCCGATAAATGTCACTTAGGAACACAGGAAATGGGAGTTCGTTGAGAATCAGGCATATTCTTTTTGGAACCCCCTAAAGGGGCTGGGTACAAGCAAGTCATTCACCAGCTAGGCAAAGGTAAGTCCCAGCTCAGTCACAAGCTAACTGTGTGACCTCGGGTGGGCCGATTCGCCTCTCTGGGCCTCAGGTGTCTCATCTGCTGGAGGTCGGCAGGGTCTCCTGACCCCACCGCACATGCTCAACGGTGGTAGCGAAGGGGGTGACTAAATGCACCAGTGGGAGCCGTTCGGACCTGGGTTCAATCCCTGGCTCCACCTCGAGTAGGTCACACATCCTCTCTGGGCATGAGTTTCCCAATCAGTAGAGTGAGGTGCCCGCACCATGAACCCGCAAGAAACGCCACTGGTGGCGGAGGCTGCCGTTATTTTGGTTATTATTGTTCCTTCGAATCCCGAGAGTGGAGGGCAAAGAAGGTACGAGAATTCAGACCACAACTGCTATCACAGGAATGACAGAAGATCGGGAATAGGTAGTAAAAATTTGAGAAATTAAATGAACCGCAGAATCTCTTTTATCTCTAATACTCAGGGCAAGGGGTTGAGCCTTTCCCAGAAACCCCCTCGCCCCCAGCCGAGGTACAGAGAAAACTGAAAAAACAGCTCTTCCCCCACCGGTTGTAGACCCGAGGACCCGTGGTGCTATCTGGGCTCTCCTCAAGGCTTGTCCAGCCAAGGCCCCCAGGCGGGCAAGGCACAGTCCTGGGGCAGCACCAGTGAGGGATGGTCGGAGTCAAGGCCGAAATCACAGCCAGCCTGCCCCCGGAGACCTCCCTGCCTGCCCGAGGCCCATCTCCCAAGAGCAGGAGACCAACAGCCGGGGCTGAGGCCGGCAGCCAGACCGTCCTGGGCTTCTCCCAGAGCTGTCCCCCAGCCAGGAGGCCCAGGTCACCTCAGTGACCCTCCAGGGGAGGGCCTAGGTGGAGAAGGAGGGCAAGGAAAGACTCTCAGGGCCTGCAGAGGAGCGAGGTGTTAAAGTCTTCCCCCAGCTCTGAGCAAAGCCTGCGCTGACCCCGGCCCACCCGGCCCTCCCCTGGGGCCACATGGCAGCCACCATGAGCCTGGCCGTTTGCCAACCCTCGAGGGTCGCCTTTAATTTCGGGAACACAGCAGCTCCAAGGTGCTGACCTTCCCGCCGGGGCCACGGCAAACACCTGTCACAGGCCTGAGTGCTAATGACAGGCCCAAGTGAGTGGCATCAAGGTTAACACCTGCGTTAGTGACGTGCCTTGTGGAAGGTCAACGGTGCTAGTTTAAGCAGCCTGAGGGAAGGGGGAGGGGGACTGGTCACCCTTCCTTCCAAGCTGGTGGCTCTATTACTTGTGCCAAAGCTGTCCCCAGTCATCCAGGTAACTGAAGTAACTCGGGGGATTTTCTCCCCTCAGCCTGCAGCTGGAGGAAGAGGAGGGAGAGGAGGACACATGTGTCTTCAGTAGACCCTGTTGATTTGCTGCTGGGAAGGCGGGCTCCCTCTGCGCTTGGGGGTGAGGAAGGGAGGGAGGTGAGGCCGACACCATCGCTCCTGGAAATGTTCTCCTTCCATTAACCATCAAGTAAGCCCAGGGTCATGTGCAAGGTCAAACCCACCGTCCCCTCTGCTCGCCTCCCAGGACGAGCTGCCCCAAGATGCTCGTGCAGGCAAACCGTCTCCCCTTGGGCTCTCCTTGGTTAAGGGCATCTCCTGTGGCATTCCACCCCCCCCCCCCACCCACCACCCACGAAGAGCCCACCTGTCTCCATCTTGGGACCTGGAGGTAGCTCGTCACTTCCGGAGACCAGGAGATTTCAACTAAAGGCTCCCCCGCAGCAGACATCATCACCATGAGGCGGGTCCGAGACTTCTAAGCAGGAGGAAGTGCCCACAGCTGCTGGTGATGCTTGTGAAGTTTCCGCAGGGTTCTTCACAAACAACAAGACACGATCACTTTCCTTCTCGTCCTTGAACAGACGACAAAACTGTGTGATGGGTCTGTCCTGTGCCAGACGCTGAGCTAGACTGAGAGGCAAGAGACACAGCCCCCCAAAAGGGAACCCAACTATGTCGGGTGCGTAAAGTGGTATTTAAGGATCCTTGCTGCAAAAGAAGAAGGGAAAGATGCCAAAACGGAGGTGCAGGTAAAGTGTCCTGGGAGCAAAAGGAAGGGAGAGACCATAACCCACAGGAAGAATGAGGGAGGGCTTCTTGGAAGGGGTGGCATTTGAATCTTAAAAGTTGGAAAGATTTCGATGTGAAGCAATGGGGACAGCACATTTCCCCTGGAAAGAAGAACACAAGGTCTGTGTAGAGGGACGGTATGACAGCATTCCCGATGACTTCATGCCCTGGATGGGCCACGCATTGACCTAAAAGTTGGGCGGCATTTATCCAAAGATAGCTGCTCCATTTCAAGAAAATGGAACAGGTGTCCCAGGGAAAAAAAAAAATCCCGACGCTGACTTTTTAGGGGTCTGTGCATGTGATACATGGTGGGTGGTGTTATTATTGCACGAAGATGTCAGGAATAAACCGCAGGCCTCCCCACAGATGCCACGGCCAGATGGGAAGACTGGCGGTATTTTGACCTCACTTGCACCCTGCGTCCCAGGATTCTCCCGGAGCCTGCCCCAGAGGGCCCAGACACATGTGCTTCTGTCAGCAAAACAGAGAAGGAGAAACCGTAGGACAGCAGCACCCAGAGTCTAAATAGACCCTTTGTCTCTGGCCAGGGCCGTTTCATTACTCACCCTCCATGTGACGTCCCCATCTTCTCGCAAACCTCCGACTTGCCGCATGAAGCCATTTGCCAGTTGGGGAAAACTAAGACCCCTGTCACACAGCTTAGCTCCAAGCAGAAGCCAGGGGTCGTGCTCATGGTAATAGGTAGTGATTACGGCTCCCTGGCTCTGTGCAAGATTCACGCTAGGCTGTTAGCTTGCGCGGGAATCCTCAGGTTATAACCGCAATTTTATAGGTGAGAAAACAGAGAGATTGAGGGACCTGCCCAAAGTCACACAGCAGTTAAGTGACAGGGACAACTCTCAAACGAGTCCATTCTGACCCCAGCCGCCCCTCCCCAACTGTTATGCCCAAGCACAAATGGGCTTAAAGACCCCCGATTGGCTCTGGGGCTGGGGGGGAGGGAGATGAACCACCAGGGAGGGCGGCAGGATGGGGTGGAGAGTCCAATACTTGCTTCAGAGATCTCTTTGCAGGAGAGAGAAGTCCCCGAGGGCTTTAACCCTGCATTGGTCTGAAGACAGATTCCAGCAAGGGGAGGGCAGGGAGAGGAAAAGGGAAATCAAAGCAATAAAACTTCCCGTACCACCGCAGGCCGGTAACCAGGGAGGAAGCGCGGCCGGCGGGAGTGGGTCCCTCAATCCATATTTCACGGGAGAGGCGATAACAATTGGACATGTCACTCCCCAAAACCAGAAACTCAAAGCAATTTCAGATGAACTTTCAGAATGATAAAACAAATGGCCGTGTCCGTGTTATACACCAGATAAATCATACCAAAGTGATAGTTGTAATTCCCAAAAGTACACAGAGAATTGATTTTCCTATGACACTTATCATGATGAACGGACGCACCCCTGGATGCGCCCATCTTAAGTGGCTCCTGCTTAACCCCTGCCCTCCCGGGGCTAGCTCGGTGCCTCGTAGGGACCCCCCCACCCCACCCTGCCGCGCTGCTCCCTGAGCCCAGGGACACAAAGCCTGCCCCCTGAAGCCGGGCTGACGCCTGGCTCTGACCGGTGGGTCCCGCCCATGTGGGTCCCCAGCAGCTTCCGAGGGGCCGGGTCTGATCAGGGGCAGCCAAGAACTCAGACATTGACAAGGCCCCTGTCTGAAATGGAAAGGGGCCTCCCCGGCTGTGTCTATGCCTGTGTCTGAGAGGAAGAGAGAAAAGAGCTGCTGTCACTGGTCACCTTAATCTTCACAGTTACCTGGGTGCCGCATGTCATTACTTGCTCCCCTTTTCAGTGAATTAACTGAGCCTCAGAGAGGTCGACTTACCCAAAGGGGGGACTGTAAACTGGACTCTTCCCAACGCGTGCTGCTGGCTTGGTGTTGCTGAGATCCTCCTCAGTCCCTGCCCCGCCCCCCACCCCCGCCCACCGGCTCTGGGCCGGAACTTCACCCACTCAGTCACTCAGGGATCAACAAATATTTATTGAGCATCTATTAGGTACCAGGCACTAGGCTGGGGATACAGTGGAGAACAAGACACTATTTCATGGAACTCGTGGTCAAGTGCAGGGTGGGATATGAATGAACGAAAAATTGCAATAGTGATTCCAGCCTTCGTGGGGACATGCATGACGCTGTCCCACCTTGCGGGAAAGCTGCCTACCTCAAGAGGGGCAGAGAAGGCTTCCTGGAGGAGGTGACAACGAATCAAGAGCTCAAGGAGGAGGTCGTGCCAACCAGGGAAAAGGACAACCAGTGTGGCTGGAGAGGGAGAGGAGGTTAGAAAAGCAGTTGTCAGAGGCGGCCAGAGAGACCGGAGGGCTGCCCCGGAATGTCCTTGAGAAGCTATGGAAAGCCATTGCAGGGACTAAGGGAGGGGCGCGGCGCGCAGGGGGGGGGGGGAAACCACGATCAGATTTGTGTTTTAAAAGCTGACTCAGGGGGCACCTGGGTGGCTCAGTGGGTTAAAGCCTCTGCCTTCGGCTCAGGTCATGATCTCAGGGTCCTGGGATCGAGCCCCACATCGGGCTCTCTGCTCAGCAGGGAACCTGCTTCCCCTCTCTCTCTGCCTGCCTCTCTGCCTACTTGTGCTCTCTCTCTGTGTCAAATAAATAAATAAAATCTTTAAAAAAAAATAAAAAATATAAATAAATAAATAAATAAATAAATAAATAAATAAATAAAAGCTGACTCAGGGACCGTTTGGAGCACAGAGACCAAGCTTGTCTTCAGCCTGCGGGCCTTGTCTCCTTATAGGACTATTTGCATTCTACAAACCAGAGGTCAGAATTCTATTGCTCACCATCAAAGGCAGCTGTAAGACTCGGAGGACAAAGAGTAGATAGAACATGTTCTATAAAATAAGCCATAAACACCAACTCAGGCCAAAATCAAAGACAGTTTCTCAAAATAAAAATAGATGGCGTTTCAGAGTTAACGTCATAAACAAAATCTTCCGCTCTGTGGTGCTGTGTGTTCTTACACTTCTCACTGCGGGGCTAAGATAACTTTAGCTGCTCGTTTTGTCAAGGTTGTTTTTCTGGTTGGTTTTATGTTGTTTTGTTTTGTTTTGTTTTTTATCTTTTGTTTCCTTAATGCAGCTAGCACAATCTCAGTTCTGCCTCTTGCTAGTTTTGTGACCTTGGGCAGAAGCCTTGGCTGCTTTGAACTTCAGTCTTTCCACCAGCTCTAAAATATTATGCTCCTATGGCATACAGAGTTACTATAAGTGACATGCATATATATCAGACAGTGAATGCTTGTCAAATTCAAGCTCTGGGAATTTATAGTCAGTCCAACTCCAGAGACGTTGTCACGTTGTCAGAGATGAGGAGAAATGAGGACGTGATCGTATATTATATATTTGGTTGTCCCCAAATTATAAAAGGACTGAAAAAAAAAAAAAAAAGCAGGCTCAGATAATAACCCTCCCGATAAATGTCTTCTCTATCAAATTCCCCAAGTTATAAGACAAACATTTAATGAATCGCACTAGAAAGAGAATTTCTAGAAATGTCACTCCCCTGTCCCAAACAAGTTTAAAGGAAGATAATTAATAGTGACCGTAACATAAATTAGCAACACCTAGACAGAAGCTCCTACCAGATGCTTTAAACCAGGAATTTTCAAATCGAAGTAAGTGAAGGATGAGAACATATTTAAGGGGCGGGGGGAGGATCTTACAATCCCCATGGAGTAGACCTAAGTTATTTTACTGTAAAGTTGATACATACAAACACTAACCTAGGTATAAATCCTTATGCTTCTAACTCTTATGTAAATATAAAAGAATATTTTATAAAATAAATACAATTTAAACTACCAAACCGATAAAATTCAAATGAACACATTACTTTACTGTGATGAGTAACGATGTTTTGCAGAAGTTAAATGTCCGATGTTGGGCCTCCCAGCAGAGAGATATCATTGTTTCACCTGTCACTTTATTGTCCAATTCTTTGGACTTTAACATGATAAACCATCATTTAATACAGAGGGCAGCAAACATTTTCTGTAAAAGGCCAAATGGTAAATATTTTCAACTTTGCAGACCATATGGGCCCTGTCAAAGACTACTCAACTCTATCACTGTAGCACGAAATCAGCCATAGACAGTGGTAAATGGATGAGCCTGGCTATGTTCCAATAAAACTTTATTTACGAAAACAGGTGCTAGGCGGGATCTGGCCCGAGGGCCATAGTTTGCTGACTCCTGATTTCATCCATCATCTTTATTATGTCATCATTTGGCCTTTTGCCTTTTAACAACAAATTTCACTTTTAACTATTGATTTATTATTTTTATGGGCCAGGCAATTCAATAATTCACTCCAAAATTTCAACCCTGAAAAAAAATTAACAGAAAAGATTTCTTGCCTGTTTACTACTCAATCACTGCTGAAGAATTGATATGAAAAAAGGCAGAGTCTGAGAAATACATCATTTTCCCGACGTGGGCATGGGCACCGTTGGGGTCTGTGCTCCCGTAAGTCCCTTGGACAATGCAGCAGCTCTTTCTCTCACTTGTTTTCTTTATTCGAACTACCGATTAGACATCAAACAGTGACATCCTCTCACCTTCATTGGACATGAACATATTATTTAAGATAGTCAGCTTCTACTATTTCCTCTTTATTTTACCAGTCCATCATTCAAGCAAAAAACAATTATTAAACACTTACAAACATCAGGTGCTATTTTGAGCACTTGGTTTTGTTTTTTTTTTCATGTTTTTAAAGTGTATAAGATTTTATTTTTTTATTATTTAAATTCAATTAGCCAACATATAGTACATCGTTAGTTTCAGATGCAGAGGTCAATAATTCATCAGTTGCATAGAACACCCAGTGCTTATCATATCATGTGCCCTCCTTCATGCCCATCACCCAATTACCGCATCCCCCCAACCACCTCCCCTCCAGCAACCCTCAATTTGTTTCCTAGAGTTAAGAGTCTCTCATGGTTTGTGTCCCTCTCTGATGACTTCTCTTTCAGTTTTCCCTCCCTTCCCCTATGATCCTCTGTGCTGTTTCTTATATTCCACATATGAGTGAAACCATATAATTGTCTTTCTTTGATTGACTTATTTTGCTCAGCAAAATACCCTCCAGTTCCATCCATGTCAATATGAATAGTAAGTCATCCTTTCTGATGGCTGAGTAATACCCATTGTATATATATATATATATACCACATTTTCCTTATCCATTCATGAGTCAGTGGACATCTCGGCTCTTTCCACAGTTTGGCTATTGTGGATATTAAGCAGAAAAAACAGACCCAAAGAACCTGCCTTAAGAAGATATTTGCAGGGGCGCCTGGGTGGCTCATGGGTTAAAGCCTCTGCCTTCAGCTCAGGTCATGATCTCAGGGTCCTGAGATCGAGCCCCACATCGGGCTCTCTGCTCAGCGGGGAGCCTGCTTCCCCCTCTCTCTGCCTGCCTCTCTGCCTACTTGTGATCTCTCTCTCTGTCAAATAAATAAATAAATAAAATCTTTAAAAAAAAAAAAAAAGAAGATATTTGCAAATGATATATCCGATACTGGGTTAACATCCAAAATTGATAAAGAATGCATATAATTTATCATAATGAACCCAGAGTAATATATAGAATTGTTGAATCACTATATTGTACACCTGACACGAATATCACACTGTATATTAATTATACTAGATAATAAATAAATAAGTAAACATGAAAAAAACAATACCAAAAAAAAAAAAAAACCCCAGTCTGATTAAAAATGAGTGGAGGTCCTGAATAAATAGTTTCCCAAAGAAGACATACAGACAGCCAACAGACACATGAAAAGATGCTCAAACATCAGCGTCATCAGGGAAATGCAAATCAAAAATACAATGAGATATCACCTCACACCTGTCAGAGTGACTAGTATCAAAAAGAAAAGAAATAAGGAGTGTTGGTGAGGATGTGGAGAAAAGGGAACCTTCATGCACTGTTGGTGGCAATCCAAATTGGTGCAGCCAGTGTGGGAAACAGTAGGGAGATTCCTCAAAGAATTAAAAATAGAATTACTCTACAATCCAGCAACTCCAATTCTGGGTATCTACCCGAAGAAAAAGAAAAAACTAATTCAAGAATATATATGCACCCCTATGTCAATTGCATTTTTTACAATATTTACAATAGCCAAGATATGGAAACATTATTTATAATAGCCAAGATATGGAAACAACCTAAGTGTCCATTGATAGATAAACGGACAAAGAAGATGTGGGGTGTGTGTATGTGTGTGTGTGTGTATGATGGAATATTACTCAGCAGTTAAAAAAAAAAGAATGAAATTTTGTCATTTGCAACAACATGGATGAGCCTAGAGGATATCATGCTAAGTGAAATAAGACACAGAAAGACAAATATCATAGGATTTCACTTAGGTGTGGAATCTGGAAAACAAAACAAAACAAACAGCAACAAAAAAGAGAAACAGACTCATATTAGAGCGGCCGGATTGTGGGTGGGGAGGGGAGATGGGTGAAATAAGTGAAGGGGATTACGAGATTACAAACTTCCAGTTATAAACTAAATCCCTCAGATGAAGAGTACAGCATAGGGAATACAGTTAATAACACTATAATAACTCTGGGTGGTGACAGATGGTAACTGCACTTATTGTGGTGAGCATATCCTAATGTATGTAATTATCAAATCACTATGTTGTACTCTATGTTGAAACTAATATACTATGTTAACTATACTTCAGTTAAGAAAAAAAACAAAAACAAAAAACCTGCCTTCACAGATCTTACATTCAGACTGAGGAGTGGGCAGTAGAGACAGATGATAAAAATCCAAATAGCATATGGATACATCAGTTGTGGTGTTGTTATGAAATTGAGTGAAGGTCTATATTAAATAACTTAAGAAGCCAACATCTTCATCACAGAAGATGATCGATGGCAAAGGATCATCCCGAAGAGCAATGTTCTGTGTCCCCCCGGAAGGAATCCAACAGCAGGCAAGGGTTGCCTATTTGTGTTTTGCTGCGAGGACAGGTCATGGGAGCCCTCACGGGAGCCAGCCTTGCTCACCAACCCATAAAATCAACAAGACAGTAAACAGCCAATGTTGGAGAGGATGTGGAGAAAGGGGAACCCTCTCACACTGTTGGTGGGAATGCAAGTTGGTGCAGCCACTTTGGAAAACAGTGTGGAGATTCCTCAAGAAATTAAAAATAGAGCTACACTATGACCCTGCAATTGCACTACTGGTTATTTACCCCAAAGATACGGATGCAGTACAAAGAAGGGCCACATGTACCCCAATGTTCATAGCAGCAATGGCCACAATCGCCAAGCTGTGGAAAGAGCCAAGATGCCCTTCAACAGACGAATGGATAAAGAAGATATGGTCCATATATACAATAGAATATTATGCCTCCATCAGAAAGGATGAATATCCAACTTTTGTATCAACATGGACGGGACTAGAAGAGATTATGCTGAGTGAAATAAGTCAAGCAGAGAGAGTCAGTTATCATATGGTTTTACTTACATGTGGAGCATAAGGAAAAACATGGAGGACATTGGGAGAAGGAAAGGAAGGGTGAATTGGGGGAGATCGGAGGGGGAGATGAACCATGAGAGACTGGACTCTGAGAAATAAACTGAGAGTTTTAGAGGGGAGGGGGTGGGGGGTTGGGTGAGCCTGGTGGTGGGTCTTGAGGAGGGCACGTATTGCATGGAGCACTGGGTGTGGTGCATGAACAATGAATCTTGGAAGTGAAAAAATAAAACAAAATTAAAAAAAAAAAAAAGAAAACCTGAGCTGTCCCTGCTTGGGGTCCTTAGGTGCCAATGTGGTCAAAGCGCGCCTGCGCACCAGAACTGAAAGTGGGCGGGACTACGTGGTCCTTGCTCATGACCTAGCAGGTGCTGGGCTGTTGTTTTGTTGTTTATCTCCTTCACAGCCCCTGACAGTGTGGCTGGAAGAAGCCCGAAGGAGACCTTGCAAGGCTTCGGTGGTGTCTTGGCTCTGTCCCTGGGGCCACGGATGAGTCAGCCGCACAAAACAGGACTGTGTTTCCTCTCTCCTTCATAGAACTCTTAAGAGAACCAAATAAGATAAATGGTGAGTTGTGTTTTTTTTGTTTTGTTTTGTTTTTTAAGTAAACTGCTGAAAGCTGGTTTGGCCCCAGAGGAAAAGAAGAAAAGGGAGACCACCAGAAAGGGCAGATTTTTAATGATAAGCAACATAGTCCTCCGTCCCTTCCAGTCCCCTGGACCCTAGTCACTGCACCGGGCTTGCACCTTGGGTCAGGACTGCATACAAGCGGTCTCTAATGTAGGGTTGCTGTGTTGCTATTATTATACTAGTGTTATTACATCAGTGTGTTGGAAGAACTACCGAAGCCCGAATTTCCAGGGTGCTCACATGGTTGAATCCTCTTACAAAGGGGAAACCCTTACCGCCATTCACATTCATCTTAACTTCATGAAGATAATTAGTTACCGAGCCTACAGATTTTCTCTACCTCTCTCTCTCTCTCTCTTTTTTTTTTTTTTTTTTTGGTCTGGCAAAACCTTTTACAGACTGACAATATATATTATTCCTATTATCTTTTGCTTTAATCAGTTTCAAAAACCTATCCCCCAAGCCCTGTTTCTATTGTATTTTCCTCAGGTCTTTGAAGAAGAAAAAAGCAAAGCGAAACAAAACTCCCGAGTCTATTTCTGCAGGGTCATGGAGTTGAATATGAATGAATACTCATATTTACTGAATATGAATGGGCAGAAGGATTTCTTGCCTAAAGGCTCTCAAGCGCAGCCTATCCGATCCCTACTGTGTGAAAGCACCGAATCAGATCAGACACAGGAGGAATCACTTATTTCAAATGTTGAATTTGATTGAATGGATCACACTGCCCGACATACATCAGTGTCACCCAGGACAATTTCCTGAACCTCTGCTACAGGAAAATCACTCCGCTATACACACCCAATAAATACAAACATGCACGCTTCTCTCTCTTTTTCTGTCTCTCTCTCCACTATCTCTTTCTGTCCCCTGTCCTCTGACCACAGACCGGTTGTTCCCAGTAAAAGGCTGCCAGATCATATCTCATAAGCGCCTGGGGCGGCCGCCTGAGGTTCCCAAAGTCTAAGAATAATGTGGTTTCCCAAGAGGAAGAAAACACCATCCTCCCCCCTTCCCCGCTCCCAGCCACCAGACACCCCACTCCCAGCTGGCAAGCACAAGCCAGACTGCCCCAAGAAAACAACTCCCCTAAGATGACAACATTTTCAATTTGCAATCTGGGTTTTTTTTCTTTAATATGTGTGTTGTGTGCTTTTCCCTTTGTCAAAAGAGCACAAGCCTTTCATTTTGCCTTTTATTTGTCTTGCTGCCGGTACAGTGAAAATGTATTGGCTTTTCAGTTAGTGATTACACATCATCACATACCCAGTTTATAACACCATGCCCCAAAGAACAGATGCAATAAAGCAAGGGCAGGAAGTAGCAACCTTATAAAACAGAGCTGCCGACTCAAAGGTCTTTGCATGTGTGCAGGAAAGAACACAGTGCCGACTCCAGGCCTGGGAACTTGTATTTTGCGGACGATCACAGATGTTATAGAAGCAGGTCCAGTGAGTGGGTGGGACAGGAAGGGAAGAAATCAGGAGATCCAGTTTCCTGGCCCGAGGACAGAAGACTATAGCTCCCGTGCTCTGCAGGAGAGAACTGTGTGACTTCATAGCTGTGTTCATCCCAGTCGGACCAAACTGTCCAGGGCCAGTCTCCCGAAGTCAAGGAATCTGTGGCTGGGAGGTCAGTCCACCTCTCTAATGGTTTGGAGATTTATTCCATTGTTCCAGGAGATTCCACGGGCTTAGGGTCTTGAATAGGGCTTTTGGATGGGCACTTACTGGTGAGACCTCCCCTGGGGTCCTTCTCAAAGACCCCCAGACTCCAGGAAGAACCTACCTCAAAGACCCCAGGAAATACTTCCTTGGTTCCATGGCCTATCAGTTGTGTCTAATTTGGTTCTTTTTTGATGAAGACGATTAATGAAACACATAGTTACATGTAATTTATTTGCATGTCTGGAGTAAATCAGGAAGGGCCCTCGCTTTTGGCCCAGCAGCCGTGGTCCCTCCATCCGGGGCTAACGAGGCTCCCCTTGGCGCCATTTTATCAGTGGCCTCTCCCCTTCACTCAGGGTGGCCTCAGACCTCACCTGCAGAGCAAGGTGTGGCATCCAGTCTTCTAGGCCCAGACTTGTCTGACGGAGGCGATTAGCCCTCAGGCCCAGAAGTCTGGTCCCTACTGGAAACTGGGCACCAGCCTCCACGGACGCTAAGTCAGAGGAGACCACAGACGCGAACGCCCTCCACGCCTGCGCACACTCAGTTCTCTTCCCTCCTGGTCACCTCCAGAGTGAGCACCCCCATCTTTTATCTCAGCCAGAGTCTGAGCCATTCCCCAACCCCTCTGCTGCTCTAAGTTTGGGGTTCCCTGAGCGTTCTCCATTCCTCGTCGCTCCTCCTTCCCTCTTTTCTCAGGAGACTGGGGAAGTCTCACGTTCTTCCTCTCTAACACAGGACCCCCTACACTTAGTCACATGCTGTCACACACACCCAGACACTCGCACATGCACACCCACACACACTCAGTCGCACCCACACCCACGCACGTGCACACTCATGCTCCCAGGCTCACTCACATAGACACACTCACTTCCCACATTCATGCTCACACCCACTCACGCACACAGTCACTCAGCCACATATAATCACAATAGAGCATCCTTTTCCAACTGTTCCATGCATGCTGATCTCGGAATTTAAACTCTGTACCACGCTGCCTACTTCATTATTTTATCAATGTTTTCTGTGTGGCAGTCACACATACCTCCCCCTAACTCTGTCCTGAAACCCCATGAAGGCAAGCCAAAGACATATACTTCCTCCATCCCCCCCTCAGCCTACAGCTTTTAGCAAAGACCAGGACTTAAGGCAAAAAGTTCAGCAAATCGGGGGTACCTGGGTGGCTCAGTTGTTAAGTGTCTGCTTCAGCTCGGGTCACGA
>CM052899.1:29092398-29147613 GCA_028534135.1 Potos flavus
AAAAAAAAAAAATGTTTTATGACTACATTTCACACATCTGAAAGAAAACACACTAGATTCATTGGTTACCTAGGCACCGAGGACAGAAAATATTTTCAATTCATATCTGGAGGTGCATTATATTTAGAGGTATATTCTACCTGAATGCCAAGCGGTCAAAGGGTTAAAATTCAGGCCAAACCCTACACATAATTTTATATTACAACTTTATCCCAATTTTGATTACGACTGCTGTGAAATTTCGAGGGCTCCCATGGAGTGCAGAAAGCCTGTTTCTGGCCCATCAGCTGAGAGGGATGTCTGCCACCTTGTCGCTGCCCATTTGTGTCACCGAGGAGACGGTCACTTTCTACCGAGGTAGACGAGAAGGAACATGCTTCGAAAGGAGCGTCTCGCTTTTCTCTTTTTCTTTGTTCTTCTCGTATTCTCTGTTATGTCTGCATCAAGGATCGTTGATCACAGACGCTGTCCGTGATTTTGGCGTGTTTCCTCCTTTTGAAACGTTAAGGTGGGAAAGCGACCGTCCCATCCCTTATTCATCCTCACGAGATGTGCATCCTTTTCAGATCAGGCTTTTTCTTGAAAGATTCGTGGCTTCAAGAGCAGTAAACATTTCCAAGTTAAAACTGTTCTGAAAGGTTGTTTTGTGTAATGTCATGAATGTTATTACAACAAATAATTCTAAAAAATGAGACTTAATGACAACCCGATTATCTTCATCAACCGCTCTCACAAATTACCCTAGACTTAAACAACAAACGTTTCTTTCTCACGGTTCTAGAGGCTGAAGATCAAGTTGAGGTGCCAGCTGATCTCGGATCTTAGAAGGGCCCTCCTCCTGGTGTGCAGACAGCCCCCTCCTTGCAGGCTCCTCACTCAGCGCAAAGAGAGAGCTGAGTCCCCGGTCCCTTACAAGGGGTGCTCGTCCCAACATGGGGCCCCACTCTGGTGACCCTAAGAACCTCCCAAAGGCCTCACCTCTAAATACCACCACACTGGGGGTCGGGGTCTCCATGTATGAATTGGGGTGGGGGGAATGCAAACATTCAGGTCATAACACTAACCGACTTTTTTGTCTTGTTATTTTCCACATTTTCATAAAATTGTTGGTTCTCAAAAAGGACATAAGGATATAATGTTTTTTTTTTCCCCAAAGTCATCTAGCTAGCCTATTGTCTCCTACCCTGCATAGGAAATGTCAGCTCTTCCCCTATTTATTTAACTATTCGAAAGTTCATACATTTGTGCATAAAATTAACAACTTTCATTCTCGTGGTTACTGTGGCACTTCGCTCTTACGATAATAAATGCACATTTGTACTTCAACTGATCGATAATATTTCAACATAGAAAGCGCAAAAGGGATTCCAACTCCAAGTTGCATCTAGAAGGCTTGCCTGTCTCTCAAAACGAATGCGGAACTATTAATAAATGTGAATGCCACGCCTTGTTCACAGCACCGCTGTAGTGATTGATACGATGCAATCCCACAACCACTGATCACACAAGATCAGGGATGCCAGAAATGACGTTGCAGTTGGCATCTACTATCTGGCCCTCCAAAGGCCAAGTCCAAAGCTGACACCTAATATCTGACTTGGACCAAATACCGAGACCGAAGTCGGCCTTGAGCACATCTCAAACTTCTTCTTATCGTCATCGTTTGATTTTCTTACAAGAAGCAAGTATTTGTTTCCTGATTGAACAGGCATTGCTCTTAAAATCAACTAGCTCCCCATCACTGGGAAAAAAAAAAAAGTATGGGTAGGCAGCAATATTGGATTGGACCTCCCGATAGTCCCCAACCTCTTGGAATAGCGGTTATTGTTTGATTGTTATTTGGTTGTGTCTATGATCCCGGGGCTTGCAGTCTCCCCTGAGATCACACTCAGAAGTTCCTCACGGGGGCAGCTCTCTGGCCATCAGCACTGTCCCTCACTCCCATGTGCTGCAGGGGCAGCTAGCTCGGCCAGATCTGACGACGGCCAGCCCCCGCGCCAAACTTCCTAGGACTTCTGTCACTGACAGGGTAGAGCCTAATCCTTAGGCGACAGCATCTCCCAAAAGATGGCCCCACCCTACGTTTCGCAGGCCCCCCTTCCCTCGCCAGCGATGCTCCTGGCACCCTGGACTCTGTTCCTCCCGTTGCCTTCCCCTCAGTGCTGTCCCCGGTGAATTTGTACTTGTCCTTCAAGATCCCAAGTCAACGTCACCCTGTCCACGAAGTCCTCTTCCGCCCCGTTCCAGCAGAATTCATCTGTCCTCGCAGCCAGCATGAACAGAGGCCCACGCCACTCATCTGCAGATTCCTGAAAGCAGGGACCACATCATGGCCATGTTCAAGACCCAGCCTCCTGCACAGTTGTAGCAAATACATAGCAAAGAGAAGGATCTCAGCAAATGTGGAAAGAAAGAAAGAATGAATGAATGAATGAATGAGCATAATTAATCCCAGATCTTTGTGTGAATTTTACACCCACTCCTTCATAACAATATGATCGTTCTGAACGGGTTGCCAAAACCAGAGCTGGAAATCACTGGGCCCTTGGTTTTCAAACCTCGTTCTCTGGAGTTCTCATGAGTGCCAGAAACAGGCTACCCTACGTACCCACTGTGCATGGAGCAGAATCTCTGGGCTCCTTACCTCCAGGTTCCTGGTGATGGTGCGTTGGCAAGGGGGGAGATTTGCTGCTGCCAGAAAGAGGCTGAGAACCACTCTTTGGTGAATAGGCCCAATCTGAGAAGTTCACCCATGACACCGGAACGTTACTGAAATAAAAGTGTTGGCTTGAGAGCAAAATTGGAGTTTCCTCTGAAACCAACTGTGTGTCCTTGGGCAACCTTCTGCCTCGGTCTCCCCGCATATAAAACAAGGCTACCATTGCCTGCCTGTGTGTGACCGTGAGTGAGGTAAGGGGAAAAAGATGAGGTATTACAAATACGAAGTTTGTGTGGCCCAGTCGGATAAGCGTCTGTGACTTCGGCTCAGGTCATAATCTCAGGGTCATGAGATCGAGCCCTGTGTCAGGGCTCCGTACTCAGCAGGGAGCCTGCTTCTCCCTCTCCCCCTCTCCCTGCTTGTGCGCACTCTCTCTCTCTCTCTCTCTCGTACATAAATAAAATGTTTAAAAAAAATATGAAGTTTGCAAATGGCAGTAACCTTAAATTTAAAGTGATGGGTTTAACTTCTGGATACCCTATGTCTCCACTCAAACCAAGGTAAGAAGCCATTCCTTTCCAGCGCCCTGCAAGGCTCCCTTGCGTCCCTTCCCACTATGTCTCCCCCAACCCCGCAGCCAAAAGGAAGCACTAGTCTGACTTCTTTCCCCACAGATCAGTTTTGCCTGTTTGTAAACTTCATATAAGTTGAATCCTACAGCATGTAATCTTTAGAGAACGGTTCCTCTACTTAATATCTGGAGTTTAGCCCATCATGCACTTGTACGTTTTCTTTAGTTTCTTGAAACAGCCAAATAGAACATCAAAGAAGGAAAGAACTGGGGAAACATAAAACACAAAAATATGCGAGGCGGCGTAGTATCAGTAGCTGAGTCTCAGGCAGTCTGTAGACCGTAAGCTTCCTGAGAGTGAAAATGATGTCCTCTTCATTTTTCGGTACTTCCAGCCCTCAAAATTAGGCCGAGCTCATAATTGGGGCTGGCCACATTTTGCTCGAATTGAAAATTGTTATGACGGTGTAGACCATCTGGCTTTCGGGTTGCTGTGGTTTTTTTTACCCACAGCCCATTTACACGCCCACCTCCCCAATGCAATCCTTCCCCCCCTCACCCCCGCCCCCCCCCCCCCCACAGCTGGACCCTGCCCGTTGTCTTTCTCCTCCCTGGGCTGTGCTTGGAACGTGCTTCCCTCTGCAGACACCAGCACGACTCACCCAGTGGAGAGAGGGAGCGAGGAGGGAGCAGGGATGAGTGGCACAAAGTGCTAGACAGAAAACTCCGGGAGAAGCTCCCTGGCCAGGCTGGTGGGGAAAGAGCTGGAAGCAGCAAGCCTACATGCGGCATTCAGACAGGAGACAGAGGCAGACCGAGGGGGGCCTCAGCCTGGGCTGCAGACCCCGGAGTCACGGAACCTTCCCCCCTCCCCACCGTCTCCCTCCCTCTGAGCCCCACGACCTTCCCTCCTCTGCCTCGGCCAAGTTTAGAGCTCACCCCAGCTGCCGGGGCACACTGTCACTCCAGCTGTTACTGAGCAATGGATTCCTGTTGCCAAGATATGGATTTGGTTTTAATAACAGTTAGTGCAAACACTGTAAATTTACTGCTGCGAGAGAGAGTTTTTGAAAACGTCCACTCTGGCTATAATTTTTCAGCCGCGCCAGCTGTTTGGGCCCCGCTCCTACCTGACATGGTGCTTTGAAATAGCAATCACTGTATTTATAAGAAGGCAAGGACTCATAAATATGTCACAAGTGGAATATACAACGCCATATTTCACCATTCTCTATTTTAAAATTGTGAGTTATGGCTGCAGAAATGCACACCCATTAAAGGTGATATGATGTATTTTCTGCCCTGTTCAGGAGTCCATCCATCATCGAGACAATAAAGAAAACCGCACTTACTTTTTTCCTGTCGTCTGTAATTTATGATCCCCAAAAAGCTGTAACCTTTTGGCAGGCTTTGCAGAAACCACTGCACTGTTAGCAACTAAATAACCTTTTATAAGGTTTTAAATGTGTTGCTACAGTCTCAATGCACTTGCTGTATTGATCCAGAAGATCTTGGGGAAAAAAAAAAAGAAAAAGAAAGGTAGGGGAGGAATGGAAGATGATCTATAACAAAGATCGATAACAGCATATAGATTGTTGAAAGATGCTTCTAATGATTTTTGCCAGCCATCATCCTTCAGCACGCCACGCCCTCTCTCTTAGGCTTCCGTCTGGGCTGGAATTGATTGACCTTGCTTTCCTGCTGCCTCCTCCCTCCCTCCCTTCTGTCGAGCAGCCGGACGGGGAGAAATAAAATGTATCGGCCACCACAGGCTATCTGCAGAAAAGCTCTGAGAATCACAGCTGGCAGGGGCTGGCAAGACTACCTCAGGACCCGGATAAGGAAACTGAGGCCCAGCAAGTGTCTGTGACCGGCCCAAGGTCAAAAGGCAATTTAGGGGCGCGGGTGGCTCAGTGGGTTAAAGCCTCTGCCTTCGGCTCAGGTCATGATCTCAGGGTCCTGGGATCGAGCCCCGCATCGGGCTCTCTGCTCAGCAGGGAGCCTGCTTTCCCCTCTCTCTCTGCCTGCCTCTCTGCCTGCTTGTGATCTCTCTCTGTCAAATAAATAAATAAAATCTTAAAAAAAAAAAAAAGGCAATTTAGGAGCAAGAGCTCAGACTCGGGGATTCCTGGTTTTTGGGGCACACTGTTCCCTGGTCGACCACTCCCCATCTCATGTTTGCCCCGCAGGAAGAGGGCGTGCACCGAGCGAGTGGATGCACTGCTGATGAGTTTTGCAGACCCAATAAATCTGCCTTGCCGTGAGGCGTAGTGGGAAGATGACAAGCTTGGGAATCAGATAAAACCGGGCTGAATCTAGATTCCCTGCCCCTCCCACTCCTGTGGGCAGTAACTAACCTGTCTGGGTCTCTGCTACTCCACCTGTAAGATGGCAATCACAATCCACCTTGTAAGGTGGCTGAGAAGATTAGATCTGGTGTCTGGGGGACACCGAGCTCAAAGAAATTGACTGCCCTCCTGCCCCATCGCTGGCATTTTCTGGATTCTTCTTCCTTGCCCTTTCCTCCCCCAACCCCCCCCTCACCTTATCCTCCAGAACAATCGGCATGGAAACTTCCAAGCAAGAGCCAGCTATGGAGGAAAGTAGGCCAATCTTTCCAACCAAAAAAATCTCTGGTGCGGAGGCATTTCCTCGCTCATCACAGATGAAGGCAGCTGAGGTGGATACGATTATTTCCCTCTCCCTAGACAGAAGCGGAGCCAAGCTCTGGGAAGTGTGGAGACCAGGTCTGTGCAATTCCCTTTGGAGGAGCCCACATAAGGCCATGGGTAATTGAGCTTTGAACACTATATTCTTGGTAGGGAAAATCTGCAGGTAAAAAAAATGCTCTTGTGAAGAAACCGGACTACGATGGGGGCGGGGGGTGGGGGTGGGGGGCTTGCAAGTATCTCTTCTAGAAAGTCCTGCCTTCTTGAATTCAGCGCTCCTAGCCCTGGGGACATACCTCTTTGGAGCAGGAGCTGACAAGCTAGGACCTGCAGGACAAATCTGGCCACAGCCTTTGTTTGTAAATAAAGTTTCAAGAGCATGGAGCCACGCCCATTCGATTACAGGTTGTCAAAGGCTGTTTTCAGCTACATCTGCCCAGGTGAGTCTTTCTGCCAGAGACCATGAGGCGCGCCAAGCGTAACATCCTTACTAACTAGCCCTTTCTGAAAGAAGTTACAAACCCCTTCTCTAGAGTCTACCCAACAAGACCACGTGCCAGAGGGGGCTTCCCAGGAGAAGCAATCGATAATTATGATCTGTATGGCAACCTGCAGTCTACAAAATCTTTCACAAACATGATCTTGGGTAAATCACCCGGCAGTCCCGTGAGATGGAGATTCTGATTTTCCCAATGGCCCAGAGGAGCATCCTGAGACTCAGGGAAGCAAAATAATTTGCCCAAGGTCATACAAAGAGCCAGAGGCAGAGCTGGGAACTGAGCCCAGACTGGGCAGATCTAAGAGGCCAAGCTTCCCCACCATCCCACCCCGAAATGGGGAACCCGAGCCCCTCTCGTTCACAACCATCCCCCGCCCCCCGGTACGACAGCTCACCACACAGTCACCTGTGAAGGTCACTTAGCCCCTCTGGACCTTCTTTTTCTCATATCCGGAAAGAGGAATCACTAGAATACTCATCTGGAAAGACGCTAAGGGACTTTCTAAAAACACAGGCACCCTGCGAAACATTTCCTAGGGCAAAAATGCTATTTCCTTCACCCAGTCTGACACTTGTTCCGCCCATGGAAAGGCCATAGGAGAAGCTAGCGAGGCAGGTCTGGGGTGGGAAGCAGGGGGAGAAGGAGCCCGCAATACAGAACGGCCCTCCTACAGCCTGCAGAGCGCCCCTGGGTCCCACAGGCCACATCAGAGCAGGGAGACAGAGCAGGCCCAGAGGGGCTGCCTAGCGCACGCAGGACTCCTCCCGGGCTCCTGACCATTCGGCCTCCAGAGAAAGAGCAGTGCGCAAGGCCCCCAGAGGCCCGGCTGCCTGGTGCGGGGAGTTGGGGGGTGGGGGGGGGCAGGTGTTCCCCTCACACCTGCGGGGAGCCTGGGTCAGGAGCAGGATAACAGAGCTAAGAGCCGTCACCCCTCTGCCCCAGGTCCCTCCATCTGCGTCAAAGTCCCTCTCGCTCTCTTCCTGCGCTCTCCCAGAGCACCCCCCAAATCATTATTAACATTATAAATAAAAACGAGAGGCACGTTAGTAAATGTAAAATATGCAGAGTTCCTCCCAGAACTCAGCGGGCAGTGCATAAACGTGACGGCTTCATTTGGCTGCTGATCCAGGCAGCTGATGACGCGTGTCCTGCTCCTGGGCTAATTGAAGCTGTTAACGAAGTAGAGGGGAGAGGAGACCGTGGGCGGCTTCGGGGCTGCCTGCCAGGGACCGGAAGGGTGGCCCTGGGCCGAGACGGAGCCCGCAGCCTCCACCGTGCTGCTGCGGTGTCACTGCGGCCGTCCACACCAGGGACCTAGGAACAGCCAGAAAGGGAGTCCCTTTGCCGAACTGATGCCTCCGCTCCTCAGCCGAGCCCTCGGAACGTCCCCCCAGAGCCCGCTGGAAGAGCCTGGAGAAGTTCCTCCTTCTTGCCTAGAGGAAAGTATTTTCCAATAAGATCTACATAAGGTTGATTTTTAGGACAACCTAGTGATTCTGGCCCGAGGATCCTTCCTCAAAACCCAGGCTGAGTCGAAACCACCCAAACGCCCATCAACAGATAAATGGTGACTAAATCGGGCATCTCCGTACAATGGAATATTATTCCAGCATAACAAGGAATGAAATACCGACCCGCGCCACAACAAGGGTCATCCTTGAAAACCCTGGGCTAAAGGAAAGAAGCCAGACACAAAGTCACATATTGTGTGATTCCACGTATAGGAAATATCCAGAATAGGTACATCTCTGGAGACAGAAAAGAGATTAGTGGTGCCAGGCTCTGGCGAAGGGGAGAGCAGGGATCGAGGGTTTAAAGAAGGTTTAGAGGCACCCGAGTGGCTCAGTTGGTTGAGCGTCTGCCTTCGGCTCTGGTCATGCTTTCTCTCAAATAAATATATAAAATCTTTTTTAAAATAAATAAATAAAATGAAGAAGGTTTTATATCCATGAAGTTGGCTCCTCTTTATGGGTTTCAGATTTTTCAATCCGGAAACCCAGTCGACACCTAGCTCCGTGATCCTGGCTCCTGTGTGGACAGGGGTGACTGGTAGGCCTCCCGCTTCTCTCTCTTCAACCCATCTGAGCATCAAAAACAACAGCCAGCCTTTTGTCCCACGTACGGCAGGAGCAAGGGAGCCTATGGGAGAGAGAGCTCAGTATAGCGGAGAGAAGGAAGGGTCTCAAGTCAAAAGAACTTTCTGCGGTCCTGGTTCTGCCATGGTCCAGCCGTGAGATCTTGGACAAGTCCCTTAAATTCTCTGGTCCTCAGCTTCCTCCTCTAGAAAACAGGGCTGGTGACGCTGGTCTTGCCTTCTTCACGGATTTGTTGTGAGCATCAAATGAGATACTTTGTATTCTTATTGATAACCCTTTAAAAACCCGTGTACTGGGGCGCCTGGGTGGCTCAGTGGGTTAAAGCCTCTGCCTTCGGCTCAGGTCATGATCTTGGGGTCCTGGGATGGAGTCCCGCATTCGGCTCTCTGATCAGCAGGGAGCCTGCTTCCCCCTCTCTCTCTGCCTACTTGTGATCTCTCTCTCTGTCAAATAAATAAAATAAAAAATCTTTAAAAAATAAAAGTAAAAAATAAAAAAATAAAATAAAAACCCGCATACTGGGGACACTTGGGTGGGGCAATTGGTTAAGCAGCAGACTCTTGGTTTTGACCTCTGGTCATGATCTCAGGGTCATGAGATCGAGCCCCACGTCGGGCTAAAGCTCAGCACAGAGTCTGCTTCAGATTCTCTCTCCCTCTCTCTCCGCCTCTCCCACTTGTACTCTTGCTCTCAAACAAATGAATAAAAAAAAAATTTGAAAGCCCACTGTATTAACAAACAGGTATGTATTAAACAAATATCAAACCGCTAGCAGTTGGGCTAAGTAATGGAAGGCGAGTTGGGTGGGAACCAGATGGGGGAGAGAACAGGTGTAAGACACAACACCTGCCCTCCATATCGGAAGGCAAAACCAACACAAATGGCACCATTGGAAAGCAAAGAACAGTGACCATTGGACCATTGGAAAGCAAAGAACAGGGGGGCAGGGGTGCATTCCTGAAGGAAGTGTTGAGAACCCAGAGCCCTGGGCTCTAGGCATGCTCTGCTCCCAACCCTATGGGCCATTTGAGAATCACTTAAATATGTTGGTTTTAGTTTTCCTCTTTTCTCAGATGAGAGAGTCCAAGTCCTCAAAGATCTGGCTTTCAAGTTCTGATACTAAACAAAATTAAAAGAAAAAAGACAAACAGGAAATATATTTTTTAATACCTAAGTCAGAAGACGGATGCTCTTAATATGTAAAAGGGCTTTATAAAATCAATAGGAAAAAGATGAATACCCCAAAAGGAAAAAAACAAGTAAATAACACATGACTTTGTACAAAGATTTTTCTGCTAATTATCTTAAAGAGAAATTGAAAACAGTCTAAAGCCAAAGCAATAAGAATAGTTTTCATTTTAATCAGGCACAGTCATATTGCATAGTTACTGATAATCCTATTTTTCATAATATTTCGTGATAAAGTTTTCATAATAAAAGAGGAAAAAAGACTGAACCTTTCAGGATGAGGATACCAGTTTTATGTTTTGTTTTTCCAAAAAAAAAAAAAAAGACAGTTATAGAGAGATGATAAATAGTCTAGAAGAATATCCACCAAAAGGTTAATAGTAGTTATCTCTGAGTGTAGGTTAATAATTTTATTTCTCCTTTATACTTTTATGTTTTTCTGAATTTCTATAATGAGCACATTATTTTCTAATTTAGAAAAAATACGTTTAATCTATGATGCAACAGAATAGCAAATTCAGGGTTTTACATTCAGCTCCATTAAAATTTTATTCTAGCACCAAAGTGATAAAACCTTCACTAAAATAAATTTTCAAAGGTTATTAAAAACGGCCTTTATTATTCTGCGACTGTTTCTGCATAACAGCATCTATCTCACTTAACTGCTGATTAACCTGCCTCTATTCTCAACTATTCATAAAACTTCTTGAGGGCAGAAATCTAGTCAAATTTATTCATAGCACCAAATACGATATTAGGTGCTCAATAAAAGTTTGTTGAATAAATGGTAAGAATGGAGAGATCATTGGTGTGGAAGAAATCGGGCAAGAGGCCACAGAAAGTGAGGTGGGCCATGGGGCACCTGGTGGCTCAGTCGGTTAAGTGAGGGATTCTTGGTTTCAGTTCAGATCATGATCTCAGGGTCATGAGGTCGAGCCCCGCATCCAGCTCCACGCTCAGCGGGAATCTGCTTGAGACTCTCTTGCCCTCTGCCCCTCCCCCCAACTCTCACTCTCTCTCTTTTTCTAAAATAAATAAATCAATCTTCAAAACAAAACAAAGTGAGGTGGGCCTTGAAGGATGGAAGCAGAGGAATATTTCTAAATCTGTCGATCTATTCAGCAAGCCCGCCAGGCCCCAAGCACGGTGCTGGACCCGGAGCCTCGCAGGGAGGAACTCACAGCTCAGGGATAGAGGCAGATGCATGAAAAAATGATGGGAATAAAAATAATAAAGCTAGAGCAGGATGCACAAAAGAAGCAGCTGCCCGTGCTGCTGGCACTGAAGAGTAGCAAGAGAAGCAGGGGAGAAGAGGCAAGGCCACGAGGACAGTGCTCGAGGGACATGGAGAGGCAGGGCAGCGATCAAAACCACGGCTGGACCACAGCTGGGGAGCCAAGGGCTAGAAACGTGCACGCCTTCCCAGGAGGGCTCTTCTGTGTCCCCGGACCTACGTTGGTGTCCCAGTGACTGAGCCCAGTGAGTTCTCCCTGAGACCAGCTTGGCAGGAATCCTGTTCCCCCACAGGCTGGTCTGGGCGAACGTGTCCCACTCTATATGGAAAATGATTTTAACTTCGAGAAGGGGCGGTCCTTAAACTGGGGAGCCCACAACCATGCCATCTGCATCACAATGCTAGTACCTCGAGGTGAGGAAAAGGCAGGGGGAAGGAGGATCTTCCTTTCGTGGTTGGGTCTCTGATTCTAAATGGGTTTACCCTACAAGGCGAGCTGGAGGAACTTCTCCCGGGCAGCCTTGAGAGCGCACCCAGCCTCCTGAGTACCAGGAAGGGGGTCTCCTCCATCCAGGAAATAACTACCTCAGGTTCTGCTCAGAGGCTGTGAGCCGGAGCGCATGGTTGGAAGACAGGCAAATGTAAATTACTGTAGTCTTCAAGCTGGGCTTCTCAGCAAGGTAACAAAATGTTGACATCAGCCTGAAAGTCAAATTAGGCTTTGCATTACGTGGTGTGACCCGAGGCACTGACACCCTGGCTGCCTGCCTTCCGGGCTTCAGGAAAGCGTGTGATTGGGAACAGAGCTCATGACTTCAGCGGCTTCCCAGAACGCCCCTAAACAGCGAAGAATCTCGGTGAGCACATCTGCAGTGTTGCTTCAGCCTCTTCCAGGAAATGTGCTGAGGGTGCGTTTAGTAGTCCTTCTTCCCACCATCACTGAGTATCTACTATGTGTCTGCTGCTGTGATAGGTACTGGGGGGCAGCAGGTGACCTCCGGAGGCGGAGCAGATAGAGACTCAGCCCACGAAACCTTCCCAGCACCACGGCTGTCTCTAGCTACCGCCCCGCAGCTCTCCTCCCTTTCCTGGGCAAGTTGGTTTTACCAGGTGTCCTCCCTGCATGGGACTCGTTCCTCGGGTTACCTGACCTTCTTTAAATGTCTGCTGTTGCCATGCCACTCCTTTTTGAAATCCTTCCCTTTCTTCTCTTGTGTGTCCCTACTCCCTTACAGTTTTCCCACAACCTTCCTGCCATAATTCTCCTTAAGCCCTCAAAGCTCTCCCCATGTCCTACAGTTATAGACCCCACGCTTGTTGTAAAACCTCTTGCGATCCAGCTGCTGCCAGCTTCTCCAGACTCCTCTCCCCCTCACTCGCCCCTTCTCCCCATGCCCGATGCTACGGCAGCCCCGAACCACACAGGATACCCCTCCCAACCCCATGCTCCCCTCCCCCTCCCTTGGAGTACCTTTTTCCTCCCCACCTGGCCATCTACCTGGTGAACTTGGGCTGTTCTTTGGAACCTAACCATCGGCCACTGCCTTGGTGAGCTCTTCCCTGACCAGCCCCCGCCCCCACTGAGTCCACTACCCCATCCTCCGGACCACCTCTGCCCCCTGCACTCATTTCCGCTGTCATGCTTGTCACGTTGTATTGTCACTGTTTCTGTGTCTGTCTCGCCCACCAGTTCCCAAGCCTCCTAAGGGTAGAGATAATACCCCTCTCCTCTCTGTATTTCCAGCTCCTGAAACGCTGTCTGGCACTCAGTTGAATCTTGAAAAATATTTATGGAGCAACTTTGAGGAGCTTTTGGCATAAGGGGAAAGATGCCATTGGCACTGATTTTGGAAGGATTTAGGTTTTTGACACAAAGGACATGGGGGATCCAAGTGCTATAGCGAGAGAAGCCAGGAGAAAAGCCCAGAGGCGAGGGGTCCCGAGAAGAGAGTGGGGTGCGGGCCGGTCAGTTTCTCCCCAGGGTGGAGGGCGCAAAGGAGCATGTGGGGAACCAGAGGAGAGCACTTCCTTGTTTCCAGGCTCTTCACCCCTACCCAGCTGAGGGGGCACCCCATTCCTCAGGAAGACTGGCACTTCCCTCGCCCCGACTCTCACCCCATAAGCAGACCCTGATCTTCTCCGGTGAATTCACTCCCTCCCCAGCACTGCGAACCCCTGGATGGCGCTTGGCATTCAGAGCCTGGCTGGTCAGATAGGACTTACCTGCAGGAAATAACGAGAGAACAAAACAAGACAACACACGGGATAAGAGCTAACTGGAATATCCCCGAGGGCCAAATGCCATATGTCAAGTTAATAACTCCGATGGGAGACTGATGAAAGGCATCCTTGCTGGCTGCTTTCTCGGGGAACGTCTATGGAGCAGGTGGGACTTCAGCTATTTTCTGAAGGAGGGAACTCTTCGGAAATAGGCACAAAGCATCCAAACGGGGGGTTCACGTGGGCCAAGGCACAGAGAGGGCGGTGGCTCGGCACCATGGGCCCTTCAGGTGCGTAGGTGGTGGAGTGTGGTTTCCTCGGCCAGGAAAGTCCGTCCAACATCCCCTCTTGTTGAAGGGGGGCCATTGTCATTCTTCCAGCTTCTCCCTGGAAGGAATGATGAGAGGTCTCTCGCCAAACCCACTTAGAACTCTTACTGTTGGCAATTTCTAGAGGTGATGAGGAGAACCTGAAATAAGTACATTTACCTTCCGTGGAACCTCTTGGGCACAGTTCAGATGGCGGAACAGCCCCCGGTCTGAGCTGCGGGCAGCCACTGGCGAGAGGCTAACCCGCTTGGCTCGCGTTGCTGTTTTAGTGTTGGAAGCCGCAGGGTCAGAAAGAGGCCTGACCGCCAGGCACTCAGGTGGCCCTTCCAGTCACTGTTTGGATGCCAAAATAGGACACAAACGAGAGGACTCCACCAGGGCGTGTCTAAGGATGACTCAGGGTGCCTTTGGTCCTGTGTCTCAGCCTATTGGGACAAGACAAAGGGGGACCCTAGGGTCCCAGAAAAAAGTAGGATCACCCAGGAAGTGAGTTAGTTGGTGAGCAAGAGGTCTATCCCAAGCCCTAAAATATTTGAGCAGAAGTGGGGAGGGCGGGTTCCAGATTTCTTTGGCGCGGCGGTCCCAGGTCACAAGATGGACGGCCGAATGTTGGTCAAGTTACACCGAAGAGCTCATACTTTGTCTTCATTTCTATTTTCTATCTTGACGAAAATGGTGTTTGTTCATTTGGTGTTGTACCCTGCCACAAGATAAATAGAACCATGACTCACGTTTCACAACTCGCAGTGTTTTTATGAGCATTCGAGGATCGGGGCATGCATCCTGCTGCTGTGATTTTTTTCCACCTGGAAAGATGGGGGAGAGGGGGGTTGTGTTCATGCTCCCCACCACTGTGGCTCTCCAATGTCACGTCTGTGCCACACTCTCTCTCCCCCCACCTCCCAGCCCACTAAAGGGCATAAATCATAGAGACGAAATACCATTTTCACATCAGTCCCCATCCACCCCCTTAGGGCAGGAACTATTAAGAAACAAAACCAGTTGGGGCGCCTGGGCGGCTCAGTGGGTTAAAGCCTCTGCCTCCGGCTCAGGTCATGATCTCAGGGTCCTGGGATCGAGCTCCACATGGGCTCTCTGTTCGGCAGGGAGCCTGCTCCCCCCTCTCTCTCTGCCTGCCTCTCTGCCTACTTGCGAACTCTTTCCCTCTGTCAAATAAATAAATAAAATCTTTTTTTTAAGATTTTATTTATTAATAAAATCTTAAAAAAAAAAAAAAAAAAACAGCTGCGCTCAAGAGCCCCCAGTGTAAGGAGGAATGGACCCTCTTGCCTTGGCCACACTGACACGTCCTTTCTCAAACCTCCTTGAAAAGGTAAAACCCTGAATTCTGACAAGAGGCCAGATGACCCGAGACATGAAGAAAGGCTTCTCAAAAGTGGCATGGGGGGAGTGGAAGAGAAACCTAAGAGCCCAGTGCATAATGGGATGTTTTAAACCACATGCCTTTTTCCAGACTGGGTTATTAAATTAATTCAGAACTTATGCTCACACTTAAAAGATTTCTGTCATATTTTATGAACACGATGATCTCAGAGTAATTTGCACTGGAAATGTGTCATATTAAATCAGGGGCACTAATAAACTTTATTACTGAAACTCCACACGGATCAGACGTGGCAGATAAACCATCCTACTTTCGCATTCATATTCATGCCATTGAAATATGGCTCTTCCTATGGGAAAACATAAATAAGCTTGATAATATTCCCTCTACCCCCCCCCCGCAAATGTACCCGTCTGACCCAGAGGTGTCACCTGCCTGTCCTGCCCTCCCACACGGGAGCTTGTTCTAGGGGATTGACCCAGGCAGAGATATTTCTTTGGGATTTTAAAACACTTTGACTTCCATGACTTTATCACCTTCCATTCGCACTGGCGTGGCCCTTATAGCGGACTGCGTGTAACTGCTAAGAATTGTTTTACAGGGACAAGTGTGGTATAAAAAGTACAGAGTGGTGAGTTATGACACCTGAGTTCTTCTGGTTCTGCTACCAGCTGGCTCGGCGATCTGAACACAAATCAGACAGATGGTGTAATAGGGAGCACGTAGGCACGGGGATCAGAGGTTTATTTCCACTTAACAGAGGTTTTTTGAAAGTCTAACACGATCCAGGCCCCGTACAAGGCACTAGAGATGCAAGACTGAATAGGAGTTCTATTAGAATCCCAATAGGATTATTTGAGAAACTAAATTAAATTATCCTAAAATATGTCCAGATTTGTACAATTCCATAGAAATACTTGATGATTTTTTTTAAATATCTTTTTTTAAAGATTATTTATTTATTTATTTATTTTATTTGACAGAGAGAGCGTGATCACAAGTAGGCAGAGAGACAGGCAGAGTGAGAGGGGGAAGCAGGCTCCCTGCTGAGCAGAGAGCCCGACGCAGGGCTCAATCCCAGGACCCTGAGATCATGACCTGAGCCGAAGGCAAAGGCTTTAACCCACTGAGCCACCCAGGCATCCCTAAATATCTATATAAAAATAATGTCTGAGAAGAGCCAAGTAAATTCAGAAGAGTGGGAGAGGACTTGCCTCACCAGATATGAAATACAAAGCTGAGATGTTCCAAATGAGGTGGTGTGTGCCAACTTTCAACCAACAAACTCATGGATATGAGAACCAAGGCGGAAAGAAGAGAAGCCATTGGAAGTCTGTATTAGGAGCAAATGGACATCCCAGGAATCCTCGCCAGCACAAGCAGTCAGGCATCTAGTTTGCCTATTACCCAAGAAAAATGGGAGTTTTTTCTCTGGGGAAAAAAAAAAATTCACCAGAGAGGTCTGAATTCAGGCAGATGGCTTCATCAGAGGATAGGGGCTAGGGACAGAGTCAAAATAAGGGAATTCGGCGAAGTGAGGTGAGGCAAAAGCCCCTCCACTCTTTCCTGCACCATTTCTAGAAGGTAAGCAGCCAAGTACACCTGACACACACCAGCAGAACTCTGAAGCAGGAGACTGGATGACACTTCTCTAGTAGGGAAAAAAAGACACCCCCCACCACCACCACATACCAACACCGGGAAGATGTGGTGCAAAGGGTCCTGCAACCTGACCTGCACCCTCTCCAGTGAAGCCCCACCCCCTCTGCACAAACAGCCCCCACTTAAGCGTGAACAGAGAACCAAGGATCATCAGACCCTTAAGGAAATCCTTCTCAAAGAAGATACAATCAAACACAAACATGAGAAAAAGAATGTGGAAGAAAAGTAGACCACACAATAATATCCTCAAGAGAGAAGATGATTTTTCAACCATAAAGCAAAAGTAAAATGCTATTCAAAAGCCCCAGCTTGAAAATAAGAAAGAACTCTTAGAAATTAAGATTGAGAACCAAATAACATTATTCAAAAGGACTAAAATTAAAAGTTAAGGAAATCTCCTATACATTAAAACTAAATGACAATAGAGAAGAAAACAGAGATAGAAAACATATGAATATCTGGTGTAAACCCAAAGGATGAAAATCCAAATAATAAGAACTTAATAGATAGATGAGAAACATTCATAGGAAGAAAATTATTCGTGGCAAAATTAAATAAAATTTCCCAGAACCAAAGGACACGAGGATACTCTGAGTGACTAGCCTAGTGAATGGGGCAGGGGGGAGATCCACATCAAGGACCATCATTGTGAAATTTCAGAACATCCAAGATAAAGCAATAATCCATAAGAAATTCCATGGGTCAAGATGAGAAGTAAAGGGAGCAGTGCATATAAAAAAATGGGAATCAGAATGGCTCAGACTTCTCAAAAGAAATTTTAGATGTCAAATGATAGTGGATCAAGGCCTTAAAAGTTACAAGGAGAACAAAAAAATCAGTTGCACCTCCAAACACTAACAATGAACAATGCAAATAAGAAACTAAGAAAACAATTTTATTTACAATAACATTAAGAAGAGTAAAATGCTTAGGAATAAATTTAACCAAGGAGGCAAAGGACTTGTATACTGAAAGCTATAGAATAGCCTAAAAGAAATTAAAGAAAATACAGGGGCTCCTGGATGGCTCAGTCAGTAGAGCATGCAACTCTTGATCTCAGGGTTGTGAGTTCAAGCCCCATGTTGAATGTGGAGATTACTGAAAAAAAAATTATATATAATATGTAAATATATTCCAATAATATATAATATTAATATATTATATATAAATAAATATTATTTATACTTCATATGTATTTATATATTATATTTTATATATAAATATATATTATATATATATTTTTTTTTAATTTTAAAAAAAGACACAAAAATAGAAACACATCCCTGTTCATGGACTAGAAGACATAATAAAATGACAGTACTGCTCAAACTGTTCTATAGATTCAACACAATCTCTATCAAATTCCCAACAATGTTTTTGTAGGAAAAGAAAAATCTATCCTAAAATCCATATGGCATCTCAGAGGACCCAAAATAACCAAAAGAATTTTGAAAAAGAAGAACAATGTTGGAGGAGGCCTCACACATTCTGATTTTGTCACATACTACAAAGCTATGATAATCAAAACAGGGTGGCACTGACATAAAGGTAGATTTATAGACCAAAAGAACAGAATGCAGAGCCCAGAAATAAACCCTAGCATATATGGTCAATGATTTTTGACAAAGGTGCCAAAACCATTCAATGGTCCAACAAATGTTGAGAAATCCGGATACCCATATGCAAACTAATGCAGTTAGACACTTACCTAATGCCATATACAAAAATTAACTCAGAACAGATCAACAACCTAAACAAAAGAGCTAAATCTATAAAACTCTTAGAAGATACCACAGAGGGAAATCTTCAAGGCATTGGAGTTGGCAATGTTTCCTTGGCTACAACACCAAAAACACAGGCAACAAAAGAAAAAATAGATAAGTTTAATTCATTCAGAATTAAAACTTTTGTGTGTGTTTTTTTTTAAGATTTTATTTATTTATTTGACAGAGAGAGAGAGATCACAAGCAGGCAGAGAGGCAGGCAGAGAGAGGGGGGAAGCAGGCTCCCTGCTGAGCAGAGAGCCTGATGTGGGGCTCGATCCCAGGACCCTGAGATCATGACTTGAGCCGAAGGCAGAGGCTTTAACCCACTGAGCCACCCAGGTGCCCCAAACCTTTGTATGTTAATAAACACTATCAACAGAGTGAAAAGAGAACTTACAGAATGGGAGAAAATATTAGCAAATCATACATTTGATAAGAGATTGACATTCAGAATATATAGAAAGAGCTCCTACAACTCAACAACAACAAACCCAATTCAAAACTGGGCAAAGGACTTGAATAGACATTTCTCCAAAGAAGATCTACAAATGGTCAATAAGCACATGAAAAGATGCCCAACACCACTAATCAGCAAATCAAACACAAGGAGATACCACTCTACACCCATTTGATGGCTATTATAAAATACAAGTTTTTTAAAAAACAGAAAATACCAAGTGTTGGCATGGACAGAGGGAAATTGGAACCTCCGTGCGTTGCTGGTGGGAATGTAAAATGGTGCACTGCTACAGAAAATGGTATGGCAATTCCTCAAAAAAATTAAATACATAATTACGATGTGATCCAGCAATTTCACTTCTAGGTATATCCCCAAAACTAGTGAAAGCAGGGGCTCAAACTGACATTGCTATACTCACGTACCAACCATCCATCAACAAATGAATGGATAAACACACTGTAGGATAGCCGTACAATGGAATAGTTTTATTCAGCAATGAAAAGGAACAAACTACTGCTACCTGAAACAATATGGGTGAATCTCAAAAAATTTAGGCTAAATTAAAGAAGCCAGGCCTAAAAGAGTAAACGTTACGTGATCCCATTACGTGATATTTCTAACGAGGGAAAATCTGTAGAAACAAAGTAGATCAGTGGTTGACTGGGACTACAGGTGACTGTGGAGGCTGATTTTAAATGGGCACCAGGAGACTTTGGGGGTGATGAAAATGTTCTAAAACTGAGCAGAGGAATGGTGGTATAACTGTGTAAGTTTGCTGAACTCATTCAACCGCACACTTAAAATGGATGAATTTTATGGTATGTAAATTGTGCCTCAATAAATCTGGTTTTTTTTTTTTAAGTGTTAGTCATTCTTCCCAACACATACTCTATTTCCCAAAGAGCTTTGTTCACTTTATTCTGAAATTCTGAAAGTGAACAGGGAGAGGTTGCCAGGGTAAGGGAGGCAAAATAAAAAAGATCAAATTGTCCCCTCTAGTACCTAATGATACCCAGAAGGAAGAACTCCAGGCTTTGGGGGCTGCCATGTCATGAGGCATCAAGAAGACATATGGCGGAGTCAGAGCTCCCCTTCGTACAATGGGACCATGAAGGGCGACAAGGCCCTGTGAAACTCCCGAGTGCTGTTTCTCAAGCTCCCCTTGGGACATCAGAACACTGGTGCAAAGTGAAGTCAGCCCCAGAGAGAGGGATAGTGCTTCTCCTCACTCTCCCGCTGCCAATTTGCACCCTGAAGAAGAAAGAAGAGACGAGTCTCCATCATAAAGTATAAGAGGAAAAGAGGGGAGCTGAAGGTGTATGTGTGTAAATGTGGGTATGTACGTGTGAGCCCACAGATAAACCCATCTACACAAACACGCTCGTGTGCGTATGTGACATAAAATCCAAAGTTTCATCACAATTCTATCACATATTTTTAATTATAGGGAAACGAGAAGATGGCAATCTACTCCAATGCCATTCTTTGTTAATTTTTAACTTGAAAGTTAATGTTACTCAAAAAAGAAAAAAAAAAAACTTGCCTTTTTACTTGGCCCACGTGCAAATTCAAGCTTTTGTGTAATGAAATTCATGCTAATGCAAATACAATTTTTACGGATAAAAAGAGCCTAGAACGTTAGTTTCAAAATCAGGTCTGTTAATGAAAGAACGGACATACTGGGAAACAAGGAAGCAAATGATAAACACAGTCAATGGGTTGAAACGAAAACTTTCACCAGCTTCATGAGTCTGGAAATCCACATTTTCTAACACAACCAGAGGCGTGTGGTTGCTATTGTCACTGTTAAGTGTGCAAGAAGATGAGGAAGACCAAGGAGGCAGAAGTAAACTGTGCGAAGGAAAAACCGAAGTAACGCAGGTCCCCAAAGATAATTCTTCTGCTTGTATTTCCAGAGTGGCCAGTTCCATAATCAGATTAGGCAAACATTTGTATAATTTCTACTCTCCTGTTATGCTTTACAGTCATAACAAACGGTGTGATTCGTTTGTATGGAAAAGTTCATCGAAAGCAAATGTAGAGACTAGGTTTGACTCTGCTGCTCACGGATGGTCAAGCTAGGCGTGTACCGGCTTATGCATGGGTAAGATATGAAGAATAATTCTTACCTCTCAGGATTGTCTTGAGAATAAAAGAGTGCCATTGCCACGAAGAAACCACCCAGGAAGGGGTGAATTTTTCTCCATTCCATTACGCAACGCACCCGCTGTTCACCATCCTACATGCACGCACACATGGCACAGGTCTTACCCTGAGAAGCTTTGCCAATACTTCCCATGCAGAAATAGAAAGGGACCGTTTTTAAGAAACTCAAACAGACAAGATTAGCACGGCAAGGGGCATTTCTGCTCCCAGGAAAGAAGAGCTGGTTATTGGAAGCAGCGAAGGGTCACCTTATTCCCTGCCCTGTCAGGTTCTGATAGGAACCAGGATTAGGGGGCGCCAGAGCACCCAAGTCTGGCCAGGAATCTGCCAGCCCCAGATGATGAGGTCAAGGCTGCATATTCAAGCCCCATAAGGAGATTTATCCTGGCAACGATCTTCCTCCTAACCCAACCCATGCATACATGTGTCCCATTGGATGGAGAAGTTATGTCTGGGGGTTGGGAGAAGCAACTAAATGCAATCTGTTCCCATCATCAGGAGGGAAGAAAAGAAAAAGAAAAAAAAAAAAAACCCTCAAAACATTGGTCCTATTGACAATAAGATGTCCTTTTCAAATACCGGTATCTGACAGAGGCTGCAACAAAGCAGGACTCTGGACTAGAGAGAACTGTATTCCTTAGAGAAAACATTCAGCTGCTATAGTAAAAGTCAAAATAATGGTGGCGTACACATGATAGCTCATTTCCTCCACACCTAAGGCTCGAAGTGTAAATAATCCGGGACGGTAAGGCAGAGCCATAATATCAGGACTCCAGGTTCCTTCAAGCACATGGCCCTCACAGACTCAACATGTGGTTTCCATTTTGTAATTTAAGCTGGCTACTGTGGCTCGTCCTTTCTGCCTACATTCCAGCCAGAAGAAAAGGGAAAGAGCAAGGCAAGGCACCAGATTTCCCTGGTGTTTAAAGGTACAACTAGAAAGTTGTGCGCATTACTGGAGTTCACATCCCAATGACTAGAACCAGGTAATAAGGAACGGCAATACCTAGCTGCAAGGGAGGCTGGGAGATGTAGTCTTACTTTGAGTGGCCATGCGTGTAGCACAGTTTGGGGGATATATTGGTTTTCCAGGGCTGCCATCACACAGTACCACAAACTGAGTGATTTAAACAACAGAAATTTATTCTCTTACAGTTCAAGAAGCTAGAAGTCCAAAATCCAGGTGTTAGCAGAACTGGTTCTGGAGACTCGGAGGGAGAAACCCCCCCATCCCGCTTCTCTAGCTTCCAGTGGCGGCTGACAAGCCTTAGTGTTCTTGCCTTTGACTGCATCTCTCCCATTTCTGACACCATGGTCACATGGCCTTTGTGTTTCAGGATCCAAACCTTCCTCTCCCTTCCGGCGTATAAAGACACCAGTCATCTTAATGTGAGATCATACTGCTAAGACGCTATTGGCAAATAGAGGCACATTCACAGGTAGCAGGAGTTAGGACCTGGACATCTCTTTCTGGAGCATACAATCCAATGCACCACAGGGCATTACTGCCGGAGGAGGAGGGGACTGGGGGATATTGGTGAACACCTGCCACAGCACACTGGGAAACCGCAACACGGAGCCTCCACTGTGACCCCAGAACTCACTTTCCTGGTCTAGTTTGTCTAAAAGTGAACCCAACCAGCATTCTCCTCTGCAAACCCTTCATCTTCTAGACAGTTCCCATGTCCTGTGTCCCCCACACTCACCTGTTCTTCTCCCACAGATCCACGTCTGGGAATGCCCTCCATGCTTGTCCCCTCGGCCCAGCCCCGTTCCAGGGTTTGGCTACTCCCAAAGGGTTTTCCTCTGCCCAGGGGACAGTGGCAAATGGCTGCCACCCTGAGGAGTAGGGCCACATTATGGCTTTTGTGGAACCTAGATGCTTTGCCTTCATGGGCCCTTTCTTCTATTAAAAAAAGAAAGTTAACTATTAAAATGTGCATTTAAATGTTTATATTTTAAATTTTTATTTTATGAATTTTATATAATATTATAGTAGTAATATAATTAGTAATTCTTTTATAATTATAATTTTAAATATGTTATATTCTATAATATTTATATATTATAAATAGAATTATATATTATACATATAATAATTATAATGATAAATATATATTTATAATGATAAATATGATATATTTAAAATTATAATTCTTAATTAATGTAAATTATTGTATATAACTTAAAATTATATTTTATTACTATATTGCTATAAAATTAATGTCTTGGTTATTATATATTAATATTTTATGTTATGTATCATATTATGTATTAATATATTAATTATATATATCAATATATTAAAATGCACATTCGAATGTTTATATTAAAATTGTATTTTATGACTACAGTGCTATAAAACCAATATATTAATATTATATATAAAAAAATTTTCTTCGGGGGCGCCTGGGTGGCTCAGTGGGTTAAAGCCTCTGCCTTCGGCTTGGGTCATGATCTCAGGGTCCTGGGATCGAGCCCCGCATCGGGCTTTCTGCTCAGCAGGGAGCCTGCTTCCTCCTCTCTCTCTGCCTGCCTCTCTGCCTACTTGTGATCTCTCTCTGTCAAATGGATAAATAAAATCTTTAAAAAAAAATTTAAAAAAAAATTTTTCTTCAACTGAAAAAATTTTTGTCATCATTTCAAAAAAAATCCTTAAAAGTACATACACACTAGGCACTGATCTCCTTGCTTAATGGTAAGTCATCCTGACTGGAGAGCATGTTAAAAGAAACAGCAGAGAGAGCAGCCACCAGATCTGACCACGGACTTCTGATCAGAGAATGGGAAGCGCTACCCACCACATCACCTCACCCCCTAACAAACTGTTCACTCTATTTGCTCTCACAACAACTTAGAGGCATACAACAAAGCATGAAACAACTCATCACTAGGTCAGAAAGGGCAGCCTCCTTTCAGAGCTAAGAAACAAATTTCCTCACTCCCAACTGCATTGTCACCACTATTGTCAATCTCAACATGAATTGGAAGAAGCGTGCCCACACCATACAACATGGTGGACACAAAGCCGTTACTGAAGGTTGAGAGAAACTGCCCATTCTTCAACATCATGAACCATTCGATCCTGCACCACGAATCTGACTAATCCCCAAATACATTTCATCCCATACTTGTCAAATCTATTATTTCCCGATGCATTTAGTTTCCACTCATAAACTGACCTAGAAGACATATTTGTGAGAGCGACCAACTCATCCACTAAAACTCGTGTATCCCATCAAACCCCTTAGTCTCAGGCAAACCAGAACAGTTGGCCAAGCCATAATGATATCTAAGTGTCATCCTCTGCTGACATTTATGTGTTTAGACCAATGGGATGAAAAGTGCTAAAAATTTTTTTAAAGTCGTGATTTTAGTTCTGGAAAGTTCAAGTGGAGAGTCCAATGCTACTACTCAGCAAGATGTACCCGGGCAGTAAATGTGGCCAAACCAGGTCCCCCTGGCTTTCACGGCATCTTCTGTGTGGAAAGGAATGGCTGTGAGTCCGCTCCCTCCTTTCTGGGCTCCCTGGAACAGCCTCTTCTAGAAATATTTTAGATAAATTGCCAAAGGAGAAAAGGGAGTTGGGCTGTGCTTCTCAAACCACAGTACACTTAAGAATAAGTGGAACTTGGGGCACCTGGGTGGCTGAGTGGGTTAAAGCCTCTGCCTTCGGCTCAGGTCATGATCTCAGGGTCCTGGGATCAAGCCCCGCATCGGGCTCTCTGCTCAGCGGGGAGCCTGCTTTCTCCTCTCTCTCTGCCTGACTCTCTGCCTACTTGTGATCTCTCTCTCTCCCTCTGTCAAATAAATAAATGAAAAAAATTTAAAAATCTTTAAAAAAAAAAAAAGAATAAGTGGAACTTGTTAAAAGTATGGTTTTCTGAGCCCTATCCCCAGAAAGCTTAGCTTCAGAGAGTCCAAAAAGCAGTCTTTTTAACAAGAACCCCAGCAATCCTGATGCACATGGTTACTGGGTGGACCACAGTTTCAAACTTGAGCAGGGGGGGAGCCTGAGAGCCTCTCCCCATCTCAGCAAGAAAAGCAGAACCATGCACTCATGAAAAGGAAGGCACTTAGTGGTAGGACTGCTGTTATTTAAACGGCACATTCTTATAAATCTTGATAATGTTGCAAAGTGTATCTCAGTTAATCAAGATAACTATGCTCTACATATATATATATATATATACTGTGTCATACATTTACCTATAATGTATACAGACAATGACATAAATGAGATAACAGCCACTAAAGTGACTGTATATAACAGGCACTCAGTAAGTATTTATTCATATATATCCCACAGTGATGCGTTTAACATATACGTATATTAACAAATCCATAGTCCCGTTTTGACCATGTTAAATCTGAAATTAACATGGCCATAAGATAACCAGAAAGAGTTGACAAACGAGCAGCTGGATATAGGAGCCTACAGCTCTGGGGTTTGGTCAGGGCTCAAGTTAGGGCTCAAGATACAGATTTAGAAAGTGAGCCACATAAAGCCTCCAGCGCTTCAATAAAGCACAAGCCATGGGGGCCGGGGTCTTAATGTTAAGTCAAGGTCAAAGGCCCCACGACCTCACTAGTGTGAGCTGGGCTCTCTACATGAAACCAGGAACCAGTAAAGCTTAGGCTAGCCTTAAACAGAAATTAGAATGTTTATCAGCTCAGGATACAGTCCCAAGGCCATGTATGGAAGTCCTTTGCCTCTTGAGGTAAAAACCCTAATTCATTCATAGCTCAGTACAGAAACTCATGGGCCCCAGGCAGAGGCAAGCACAGGATGATCGCACAGCCCAAGACATCAACAGGAAAAAAATTCTCACCGACAACATCCCCAGGGGAAGACGCACTCGGACCAAAATTACAAAATTTATGAGAAAGCCTGAAAACAGGTCAAGCAACCTACAAACCCACACTGCCAAAGCCACCCCAAAAAAGACGGAAGAAACTACATCTGCAGAGCTAGAGATAATAGAACAATCTGAAAGGAACGTTGAAATTGATTCAGTGGGAAACAGAAAATCATTTAAAGGTTTTTGAGAAAAAGCTGAACAGGCTGAAAGTAGTGTTTTAGAATTACTAGGGTAGCCGTGACATGGAGAAGTTTGAGATTGGAGCAGCAGGAATAGCCAGGAGGATTTATACCATCTACCTACTGGTAGTGTTCTCTTCCTCTTCTGAACTCCCCTGAAATTAACTGACACATCTCTTATGACCTTATGACCTCACCACTTTATTCTGTGTTTTATAGCTACCTCCACATATATAAACCATATAAAGGAGCTCGCCAAACTCAAAGACCCTTTGCAGGATAGATGATAGATAGGAACATAGATAGATATGTAAATGATAGATAGACAGATAGATAGACACCTTTCTATATCCCCCAGAGCACCTAACATAGTGTTCTGGGCACATGGGAGATATTCATAAATAACGTTTCATAAATAAACAACCCAACAAATGAACAAAAGCTATGTTAGAAACTGACCGATCAGACCTTGCTCTGTGGATCTCTAACTTCAACTGGAGCACAAAACCAAACTGATGGCACATCATTAGTTCATCTCCCTAGGACCTGATTGGCTCCTAAACTTTGTTCTCTTCTTAATCTATGTGTACATCATCTGTGAGTATATTTAAAATTCAGCTGAATTCAGTGACAGCTTTAAGCCCTGTAGCACTGGCGAAAATCTTTTGCTATGTGTGGATTTCCCTGGTGCAGATTGCTATATAACCTGTCTTCCTCCTCAAATTGATTGTCAGTGCAGAGACATTTGACTAATCCTTATAGTAGGCCTTGCCCTAAATCTGACTACCCCATTCCTAATTAGTTAGAACACTTCTCCTCTCCTCTTTGAGGAAAAGGTCCTGTGTAATGGCCAATGCCTGGAAAACAACAGTAACTTAGGAACTTACATAGGGGCACAAACTTGCCACATTGAAGAGCATAATAGCAAAGATTTTAAGACTTCCTGTGAGGCCCAGAGCCATGCTCATTTCCAAAGCTTTCCTCATTGTGGCGGTGGTGATAATAATGATGATGACAGTGATGCCAATGACACAAAGCTATCTTTTATCACACATCCAATATTGCCAGGCAATATACTAGGCATCTTTCATACAAGTTGGCAGGTAATCCTCACTAGAATCCAGTTAGGAAGGTACTAGCATGTCCACCTTACAGATGAGAAAATTGAAGATGAAGAGGTTAAATAGACTTTTTTGTAAAAATCTAGTAGGTGTCAAAGCCAAGATTCAAACCTAAGTCAGCGTGAATGCAGTTTGCATTCTTTCCACTTCCTCGCACTGCTTCCACTATATATGCCCATGCTCCAACAAAACACCCAGGGGCATCCAGACACTCTGAATAATTATCTCAAGGACTTCAGATGACGAACGTGCATTTTGGAGCTGGAACGTTTTCCCATGAGACTGGAAGCATGAACAGGCACCAGCTTTCTGAGTTTTTATTCCAATTCCATTCATGGCTTCTTCAAGAGAATGACTAAAGAAATCTGGTCTTATCATGCTCCCTCCAGTTCATTCCACTGAGAATGAACTGATCCAGTCCAGCTCCTGATTTTTGTGTCCCCATTGTGAAGCCAACTACCCACCCACGTGGCCAAAGAACTGCAAACAAACAGCTCTGAAAAGTTAATGGACTTCTTTGGGGATACAGAGTAAGGCCATAATAGAAAAATCATATTCACAGCACATTCTAGTACTTACATCATTGAAATAGTCCATTGCTCTCTGAGGCTCAAAGTAACTACAGAATTAATGATTTTAAATGGTTTCAAGAAGCTTAGAATGAGTGATTTTTTTAATTACTCTACTAAGCACATGACCATCAACAAGACAATGGAAGAAGTAAACTGTGGTCAATTCATACTACGATATTATAAATTAGTAAAAATACATAAATTACAGCTACCTGCAACAACATGGATGAATCTTAGAAACATAATTACGAAGCATGCCAAGAAATAGGGTCAAGTGACTCAAAATCCAGAGGGAAAAAAAACAAATAATAGACGAAACAGTGAAGCATATTAATTAGAGTTATCAGATAGCGACCTTAAAGAAACTATGATTAATATGTTCAAGAAAATAAAGGAAAAGATAGCAAATTTTACCAAAGAACTGGAATCTGTGAAGGGAAGAGTCAAACGGAAATCCTAGAACTAAAACAATAAAATTATTGAAATTAAGAATTAACAGATGGGTTCAAAAGCAGATTAGATATAGCCAAAGAGAGGATGATAAAGCATAGAGGAAAAAGAATGAAAAATGAGGGGTGATGGGGAGAGCATAAGAGGTCTAGGGACATGGTAAATACATCCAGCATATTTATCATTGGAGTCTCAGCTGGAGAGGAGAGAGATAATGGGATAGAAGTAAATTTCAAAGAAATTCTTGCTAAGAATTTTCAAAAAATGATGAAAAACATCAAGCCACAGAATAAAGAACTTCTACAAAACCCAAGCAAGATTAATACAAGAAGACCATGTTTAGATAATCACAGAAAAACTGCTAAAAACCAAAGCTAAAGAGAAAAATCTTAAAAGTAGCCAGGGAGGGGGAGAGGACATATTTTTTTTTTTAAAAGAACAAAAATAAACTGACAACGAAGCAATAGAAAAAATGGAAACCATAAGACAGTTAAAGGAAATGTTTAAAGTACTTCAAGAAAGCAATTGCTAACCTAAAACTCTATACTCAGTGTAAATATCCTTCACATGTGAGGACATAATAAAGACATTTTTAGACAAACAAAAACTGAGAGAATTTATCATTATCATATCTGCATTAAAAGAAACACTAAAAGGATTTTTTCAGGCAGAAGATAAATACTTCCAGATGGAAATGCAGTAACGCAAGAACGGAGAACAGCACCTTTAGGTAAAATTTATGGATAAATCTAAAGTAATATTTACTGTATAAAACAATAATACTAACATTCTGTGGAGTTCAAAGTTTATAGGGAATTAAATATATGTTAACAATAGCACAAAAGACAAGAGGAGAGTAAATAGAGTTAAAGTGTTATAAAATTGGGGTGACTGGGTGGCTGAGTTATTAAGCATCTGCCTTCGGCTCAGGTCATGATCCCAGGGCCCTCGGATCGAGCTCCGTATGGAGCCCCACATCAGACTCCCTGCTTGGCAGGAAGCCTGCTTCTCCCTCTCCCACTCCCCCTGCTTGTGTTCCCTCTCTCGCTGTGTCTCTCTCTGCCAAATGAATAAATAAAATCTTTAAAAAGTAATAAAATAAAAAATAAAGTGTTATAAGGTTATTGCACTGTCTAGGAAGTGATAGAAGTGATAGAAGTATTCATTTAAGATAGGTTATAACAGAAGATGATACGTGATGCAATCTCTGGGGTAATCACTAATGAATAATAAAAGAATGGACGAATAACAATGTAATAGAGTAGGGAAATGTATTGATTTTTTAAATGCCTGAATAAGCCAAAGGAAAGAAAAGGGAACAAAATTAACAAACACATGGAACAAATACAAAGTAAATAGTAAAATGATAGGTTTAAACCTTACTATCAGTAGTTACTTTAAATATAAATGGACCAAATTCCCCAATTAAAGGACAAGGATTGTGAGACTGGATAAAAATAAATAAAATCCAACTGTATGTTATAGGCATACCTCAGAGATATTGAAGGTTTGGTTCCAGACCACCACAATAAAGCAAATATTGCAATAAAACAAGTCAAATGAATTTTTGGGTTTCCCAGTACATATAGAAGTTGTCTAAACTATGCTGTAGTCTATTAAAAAGTATAGGTCTACACTATACTGTGGTCTATTAAATATACAATAGCATTATCTAAAAAAATGTACATAATTTTAAAAAATGCTTTATTGCAAAAAATGCTAACCGTCATCTGAGCTTTCAGGGGTCATAGATCACTATAACAAATATAATGATAATGATAAAGTTTAAAATATTTTGAGAATTACCAAAATATGACCCAAAACACAAAGTGAGCAAATGCTGTTGGAAAAAAAATGTCACTAATAGGGTTGCTCATCACAAGGTTGCCACAAACCTTCAATCTGTAAAAAATGTAATATCTGCAAAGTGCAATAAAGCAAAGAGTAATGAAATGAGGTATTCCTGTACAGCAACACATCTTAAACATAAGGATACAGAAAGAAAAGCTATGTGGAAGGTTTAAAACCTAGCCACAAGTCCTTTGATTCTCCTCATTAAAGGTAGGGGTTTAACTCCCCTCCCTAATTTGGACAAGTTTCTGACTCCTTCAGGCAATAGTATATGGCAGAAGTAACACTGTGGTTTTCAAGGTTAGGTCATAAAGGCTATGCAACTTATGCCTTATTTGATGAAGCACTCACTTTTGGAACTTGGAGCCTCTTTGTAAGAGTCTGACTACCCTGAGCCTTATGTGCTTTAAGAAAGCCCGAGCTACATCGAAGGGACATGGGCAGACACTCTAGCAACAGTCCTAGCTGAGCTCAGTCCCCAGTTAGCCTGGTCCAAGTACAAGATGTGTGTGTGTGTGAAAAAAATCTCCAGATGATCCTAGCTCCCAACCATTTAAGTCTTTCCAATCACAATTCCAGACATTGTAGAACAGAGATAAGGCATTTCTGCTAAGCTCTGTGAAAATTCCTGACCCATAACACCTCTGAGTTGTTGGTTTATGCCACTGTTTTGGGGTGTTTTGTTATACAGCAACAGACAACTGGAAAATGTTGAAACTAAAAGGATGGATGGAAAAAGATACACCAAGTAGAGATTATTCAAAAGAAAAATGTTGTATCTAGATGAGTATCAGACAAAGGAAACTTTAAAGCAAGCAGTTTTATTACATTATATCTCCTAATAATAAAGTCGTTGGTTCAACAGAAAAATAATAGCAATATTAAATTTGTGCACACATAATAACATAGATTCAAAATATATAAAGCAAAAACTGACAGAACTAAGGGAGAAAAACATAGATCTACAAGTATAGTTGGAGATTTTAACATAGGTCTTGGAGTATATTTTGGAGTAATATTGACATCATTCAGAGTATATTCTCTGATAACACTGAAATTGAATAAGAGATCCAAAATAGAGAGATAACTAGAAAATCTCTAGATGTTTAGAAATTAAGGAATATACTTTTCTAATTAACCCATAAGTCGACATAAGAAAAAAAAACACCTACATTAAAATATCAAGCTTCTAGCCAATAACAACAAAATACCATTAATAAAGAAAAAAGGCAAATCACAGAATGGAATAGATATTTGCAATACATATGGAGATTAGAAAATACCCTTAACTGAATGGCAATAAAAATAACGTCAAAAATTACTGGGTCCAACTAAAATAGATATAAAGAGAAATAACCCGCTATACTCACCAGAATGCCTAAAAAATTTTTAACTATTACTAGGTGTTGTCAAGGATATGGAGGAACTAGAATTCTCACACACTGCTGATGGACATGTGAATTGGTACAACCACTTTGGAAAATTCTTTGGAAGTATTTATTATAACATGTACATACCCTAAGACACAACAATTACACTCCTATTATACCCAACACAAATGTCCATTAACAGTAGAATGAAGGGGCTCTCTGCTCCTCCCCATTTGGCAGACAGCCACTTCTGGTGCAGTGCCAGCTACATCCCCCGAGACACAACGGTGAAGGTCCAAATAAACAGATTTGGCCATATTAGCTCACCAGGGCTGCTTTTAACTCTGGCAAAGTGGATATTGACACCATCAATGACTGTTTCATTGACCCAAACTACATAATCTACTTGTGTTGGTAGGATTCCACCCATGGCAAATTCAGTAGCACTGTCAAGGCTGAGAACAGGAAATTTGTTATCAATGGAAAGCCCATCTCCATCTTCCAGGAGCAAGACCCCACCAACACCAAATGGAATGATGCTAGCGCTGAGTATATTGTGGAGTCCCCTGGGGCCTTCACCACCACGGAGAAGTCTAGGGCTCACTTGAAGGTGGGATCAAGAGGTCATCATCTCTGCCCTTCTGCTGATGCCCCCATGTTTGTGATGGGCATGAACCATGAGAAGTATGACAACTCCCTCAAGATTGTCAGCAATGCCTCCTACACCACCAACTGCTTGGCCTTCTGGCCAAGGTCATGCACGACAACTTAGGCATCGTGGAGGGACTCATGACCACAGTCTATGCCATCACTGCCATCCAGAAGACCATGAACAGTCCCTCTGGGGAGGTGTGGTATGATGGCCAAGGGGATGCCCAGAACATCATCCCTGCTTCTACTGGTGCAACCAAGGCTATAGGCAAGTTCACCCCAAGCTAAATTGGAAGCTCACTGGCATGACCGTCTGTGTCCCTGCCCCCAAAGCGTCAGTTATGGAGCTGACCTGCTGCCTGGAGAGGTTGTCTCCTGCAACCGTAACAATGATACCCACTCTTCCACCTTTGATGCCAGGGCTCACATTGTCCTCAATGACCACTTTGTCAAGCTCATTTCCTGATATGACAATGAAATTGACTACAGTAGTTGGGTGGTAGACTTTATGGTCCACGTGGCCTCCAAGGAGTAAGAGCCTCCCTGGACCACCAGCCCTAGTTAGAGCAAGAGGAAGAGAGAGACCCTCAGCTGCTGGGGAGCCCTTGCCCCAACTCATCCCCCAACACACTGAGTATCTCCTGACCTAGTCTACACAGTTCCCATCCCAGAGCCTCTGAAGAAGGGGAAGAGTTTGGAGACCCCTATCTTATCATGTACCATCAATAAAGTATACTGTACCCAGCCAAAAAACACACACACACACACACACACACACACAGTAGAACATATGAGTAAATATGATGCAATACCACTTGACCATGAAAAAGAAATGAACTACTAACAAGTATAACATCATGGATGAATCTTGCAAAGATAATGCTGACTAAAAGAAGGCAGACATGAGAATACATACTTAATAATTCCAAAATTTGTCTATGGTGATATAAGTAAAAATGGTGGTTACTTTGCAATGAGACTAGGGAGAGAATTGACTGGGAAGGGACATGAGGGAAGCTTCTAGAATACTATTCATATGCCATATCTTGATCTACATATGGTCACATAAGTGTATACTTTGTAAAAATCAGTCAAGCTATGCACTTAAGATTCGTGCATTTTACTCTTATTTATGTTACACTTTAATTTTTTTTAGTTTTTTAAAAAGCAAAGGGATAATAAACACAAAATTCAGGAGAGTGGCCACTTCTGAAGGAGAGACCATGGAAGGGGATCAGAAAGAAGTATACAGACACTTAAAGTTTACATTCATGATGCATACAAATACTCTTCTGTATATATCAAATATTACATTAAATGTGCATAAAAATTCTTTTAGTAAAAACGAATTATTCAAATAGTTTAAACCCAGGTGCTGAACTCAGGAAGAATTTTTAAAGTAAAATTAATATAAATGACTTTCAGTGATATTTAAATAGAGGAAGACGATGCATTAATATAATGTCTTTCTCGCATGCTGCTGGTTGTAGTTTCAAGAGCTCACTCTGTCTGGGGTAGAGCACTAAGAATGGCGGGCATTATTGAGTATATACTGTCTGTTGGGCACCGTTGTGAATCCTTTCCATGAATCTAATTGTCCCATAACCTTATGAAGCCAGTACTGTTATCACCCCAATTTAACAGATGGGGAAACACACACAGGGAGTTCAAGTGATTTGTCCATGGCCTCACAGCGGGCAAGCCCGAGAGCCAGCATCCGAAGGTGGTTTGGAATTGCCGTCTGGTTTCAGAACCTATACATTTCACCTCTGCACTGCTCTGCCTCTTCTTGTAAGAGACACATCCCCAATTTCTGGAAGTTCTCAACCATACCCAACTCTTGACAAGGCCTGAAATCGAGTTCCAGAGTTTTATAACACCTGCCTCGGAGAGAGGGGTATTGTGATGTGTCCATAATTACAACGACAATGAATTACAGTGTCATTACCGCCAATAACAATAACAATAAACATTAAGCCCACATGGCACTACATTACAGAATACATTTAAAAGTTGCCATGATTGAACAGTTACCGTGTTTCCTAATTTCAGACCTTCGCTAAGAAAGAAGTAACCCGGATAAATTACCTTTTCTCTCTGAACTCCCGTCTGTCCTTTTCGGGCTTATGATCCCTACCACTTTAAACGATGCATGCGATTTATTCATGATGTGTGTCTTACCTCTCCTCCAGGAAGATAGGATTCATTTCTGATTCTTCCTTGCCTCCCATTACTTAGACATAGTAGGTGCTTAGCAAATATCCCTGTAATGAGTGAATGCATGACAAATAAATAAAAATTAGGTTTCTTTGTAAAAGCTTCCACATATCTCTTGACCTTGCCCATCATATTTGCCGCTCTATCCCCAGGGCTTAAAGAACCTCTAAGTTGTAAATACTAAATACCTGTAAATGTTGATTGAATGAATGAAAATATGAAGGACAGATCATTCTCCCACACTGTAAAATACCTGTAGACCATTCCTCACCCCTGAGAAAGGTCTCCCACTCTGGATGGGTCGACATGTCCGTCAGCTCAGAGGAATATGGGATACACACTGCTGGGTCTTGATGATGGAATGAAAGAGTTTACAATGGAGTGATGGGTAGCCGGCTTGAAAGAAAACCCTCCACACTGGCCCAGCTCCGTGGCAGTGGTGGTGGCAGTGGCCTATGTGCAGGAATTGCAGCAAGCTGTCCTTATCACTCAGTCCTAGAGACGATGACGATGAATGTACATGTCTTTAATGTCTTTGAGAATTTTTTTGTTTCCCAGCTTGGTTGAGATATAATTAACATATTACCTTGTTTAAGTTTAAGGTGATAGACTCATCTATTGCAAAATGCAACATATATCACCATACTGTGAGCTAACACTTCCATCTTGTCCCATCATTACCATTTCTTTTGTGGTGAGAACATTTAAGATCCACTCTCTTAGCAAACTTCAAATATACAATATAATATTTTAACTAATTGTATTAACAATTGTTAACTAATAGCATTCTAATATGCTGTAAATTAGATCCTTAGAACTTACTCATCTTATAACCATCTTATAACCAGAAGTTTATACTCTTTGACCAATATCTTTCAGATATTGGTCAAATATCTCCCCAATTCCCTGACTCTGCCAGCCCCTGGTAACCACCATTCTAGTCTCTGTTTTTATGAATTCAGCTTTTTTTAGATTCCACATATACATGATATCATACATTATTTGTCTTCTCTTGTCATTTTTTTCAGCTAGCATAATGCCCTCAAGGTCCATCCATGGTGTCCCAAATGGCAGGTATATATACCACATATGTATCCATTCATCCACTGATGATCACTTAAGTTGTTTCCACATCTTGGCCACCGTGAATAATGCTGCAATAAACAGGAGAGTGCAGACATTTCTCGGAGATCCTGTTTTTATTTCCACTGGATACATACCCAAAAGTGGCATTACTGGATCACCTGGCAGTTCTATTTTTAATTTTTGAGGAACCTCCGGAGTGTTCTCCACACTTGCTGCACCAATTTACATTCCCGCCAACAGTGCACAAGACTTCCCTTTTCTCTACATCCTCGCCAATGTTTGTTATCACTTGTCTTTTTGATGATGCCCATTCCAACAAGAGTGTGGTAGTATCTCTCACTGTGGTTTTGATTTGCATTTCCCTGATGATTAGTGATGTTGAACATCTTTTCATGTACCTGCTGGCCACTCGTTTGTCTTCTTTGGAAAAATATCTATTCAGTTCCTCTGCCAATTTTTTAATTGGATGGTTTGGGTTTTTTTTTATTGTTGTTGGTTTGGTTTTGTTTGGTGTGTGTGTGATAGAGCTGTCTGAATTCTTTAGATATTTTGGATATTAACCTCTTATCAGATATATGATTTGCAAATATTTTCTCCCATTCAGTAGGGTGCCCTTTCATTTCACTGGTGGTTTCCCTCTACTGTGCAGAAGCTTTTGTTTGATGTAGTCCCATTTGCTCATTTTAGTTTTTATTGCCTTTGCTTTTGGTGTCAAATACAAAAAAAAAAAAAAAAAATCCAGGTCATGTTTTCTTCTAGGAGTTTTAAGGTTTCAGGTCTTCAAGTCTTTAATCCATTTAGTTGATTTTTGTGTATGGTGTCCGTTGAGGTCTTGTTTCATTCTTCAGAATTTTCTTTCTTTGTCTATAAGAAGTCATCTAGACTGGGCGTCTAGCTCCATGATAGGGTTGGGGGAAGAAGTTTTCTTCAGTCTTTCCTGCTTCACTTCCATCTCTTGATTTCTTTGGTGTATTATTCTATCAATGGGGAAAGCCTGTGATGGCCCTTTTTAAATATGAAACGTCACCACTCAGAGTGAGCTATGCCTTGGGGCAGCTCTGGAACAGCCATTTGAGGAAAGACTGTTCTTTGCTTCCTTTAAAAAAGCAGGCCTTGTTCTCTGGGCTGGAAACTCGACCTTCTTCCTGACTCCTCCCCTGCCCTTCACCTCCTACCCAGCTCCTCTTTCTAGCCCCAAATGCAGCTGTCTCATCTCCTCTTCTCCCTACCCCGCCTTTCCTTCTGGTCTGCAATGGGGGGGAAAGCCAAAGTTTGATCTCAGATCAGAAAGAATCCACAAAAAAACCCCACAGCGCCTAGAAGAAATGCTCTGGAACAAAGTGTTTCTTAGCGACTCGCTCAGGAGAGTGATCAGAACCGGAGACTCCGGTCCAGTTTTAGCGTTCATATCCTCTTATTGCAAAAGACCAAGTTCCAACTAGCACGTATTTTGATGTCTGATCCAGGGCGTCGCTTAGCAAAACCCTGCGCCCTCCCCACCACCATTCCCTTGGCTAAGTGACATCTGGGGGCGACCAGGGGGGAACGGCCAGAGAGCTGGGGAAACAGCTCACTCCCTGAGACTCAGAACCCAGTGTCTAAGAGATGCCATCTAGAACACCTCCCGGTCTTGTAAAGGCGTCTATTCGTTCTTAACATTCTGGGTGAGTTTTTATGGCACCTGTCTCAACCACTTGGGCCTCTTCTTCCAGTGACTTCTATCTTGGTCTGCCGTCTCGGGCTCTCTCTCCCCACTTCTGTGCACCGTGGCTCCTTCGGTCACTCGGTGGGTCTACCTCTGTGTGTCCGTCCCGCCGCAGACCTCTTCCCCGGGCGGGGTCCGGGGCCCGGGGCGCCCAGCCTCGGCCGCGCTCCCGGGGCGGCGCGGAAATGCCGGAGCGCGCCGCTCGGCCGCGCCGGGCGCTTTCATCCCGATCCAGGTGGCGGCAATCCAGTACAGGATTTACGGGGCCCTGACCCTGAGCCGTCAAGAAGGAACAGCCAGATTAATGGGGTGGGCGGGCTGGGGTAATAATCGTTTGTTTGATGTGACAAGCCTGATAGGCGTTGATTTACTTACAGACTGATGGGCTTTTAATTGAGCACCTCCATCCCAGTCACTTCAAAGGCAGGGGAAGTTGACAAGGGGCCCCTTTCACCGAGGGTTCCCGGTGACTGACAGCCCCCCTCCGCTGACGCTCGGCTCGGCCCACCATTGGGCCCGGCGGCCCCGGCGCGGCCCTCTGGCAAAGTAACACATTTTCGGTGTAACTCAGAAATGGCCTTTTGTCTGCTGCCAAGGGGGGCAGGCCCCGCTCCGCAGGCCGTGCGGCTCGCGGGAGGGCGAGGGCCGGGAGCGGCGGGTGGCCGCCCCGCTCTCCCCGCCCCTCGCCGGCTCGGACCGGCTCCCACCTCCTCCCTCGCCTCACTTCCTCCCTCTTCCCAAACCCGCGCTCCGCTCTGCCCTTCCCACCTCCTCCCACCCCTCCCCTTCCTCCTCCCACTTCCTCCTTCCTCCCCCCTCTCGCGAAAGGCTAGAAAAGGTGGAGTCCGCGCCTGCGATCCCTGGAGAGGCCTGTGAACACCGGTCCCCTCCTGTCCCCGGACAGCCACCCTGCCCCTGTCGGGCCTTCAGATCGGGGCACCCTCGGCCTGGGGAGCCAGACCTCCAGGGAAGGGGCAGGGGCCACAGACCTCCGTGACTAAGGTCCCGCGGAACTTCCAGCCCATTCTCCTTTGGTCCAGAAGAGGCTTTCATAATATAGGCTTTATTCTGCCCGGAATATTAGAAATGTCCTTTATCAGGGAAGTTCCGTCAGAATGGATTTGTTTTGGTTTTGTTTGTTTGCCTTGTGTTAAGTTCTGATTTCCTAGCTGCTGAACTTGACTTGGGCGGGGAAAAGGACAGGCCGAGGGCTCTCCGGCGAGGTCTGCTCACCTGCTGCTCCTGGGCTGGGGTCCAGGAAGAGGGGGCCGGGAGTCATGGAGGCTGGGACCCTATCCCACCCAGGGGCGGAGTCCCTGAACTCTAAGGATGGGGCCTCCAAGCTTCCTCACCAGGCGGGGTCGCTCTGTGAGACCCCCTTGAGGGAGGAGCTTCAAGTTCTAAGTCAAGCCACTTTAGTGACTGTCCAGGACTGTGGGCAAGGCCCCTCCCCTGTGTTTTTCTCTTTTTCCTCTGTAGTGACAAGTCCCAGCTCATATAGCCAGGAAGGAAATGAGAGAGCAAGTACCTGCCTAAAAGACAACAATAATAACTCACATTTGCATAGCATTATTTAGTTTGGAACACACTTTCGCCTATATTATCTTAATTGGTCTTTTAACTGTGTGAGGTAATAAGCTGTTGTCCTTATGCCCATTTAGACAATGATAAAATTGAGACTCAAAGGATAATGTGCTCCCAAGAGGCAAAATCACGTCCCAAATTCAGGGACATATGACATAAATCGCGTCCCAAATTCCCTCCAAGTCAGCTCCTTCCTTCACCGCCCCTCACTGCGTCCCAGAGACTATTGTCTCCCATTCCTTTTGAAGCTGCTTTTTCTTACTCCAAGTAAGTGGTTAATTCTTGTTTCCCTCCCTTGTTTTCTCTTTTCAGGCCCTCCCCTGGCCCTCCACCCTCCTGGTCTGGGTGTCCAAGGACAGAGCCTCTGGCCTAGCTTTGGGAGGCCAAATTGTCTCCCTTAGTCTCTGCCCCAAAAGCCACTTCCAAGGCTTCCTGAGACCATGATGCTTCCTTAAGACCTGCTGCCCCCAGCTCTCCTCAGCATCCAGGTATGAAATGGCCATAGGCGAGGCCCCTACGCACTGTGTTCTCCACTATTCAAAGGCATTCCCTGAAGTTGTCCGTCGCTTATCATCTCAAAGCCAAGAAAACACGTGTTTCTCCTGACCTGCTGGAGGGGTAGTTGCTACCACAGAGCTGAGCCCTAGGCCAGAGGCTTCAGAGAAACTAATCATCTCTCCCTTCTCGGCTTCCATGCCTGGGACCGATTTCCACTGATGCACTGAATACTGCAAGATGTGGTCTGTTTACATGTCAGTGTCCTCGCTGGAGTCCAGTCCTCTAGGACAAGTACGCATCTTTTCATCTTATATCCCCAGTGCCCAACGCTGACATGTCGTGGAAACTTGTGTTGCTGAAACAGTTGTGAAAAGCAGTACAGTGTCGGAGTCAAGTCAGATAGCCCGGGATCACATTCCCAGCCCCACTGCTTGACCGCCACACAGCCTTCAGAGAAGTCACTTACATTTTCTATGCCTCCATTTCCTCATCTGTAAAATGGGACAAAAAGAGCACCTACCTGGTAGAGTTACTGTGAGGGCTGAACAGGTTAATAACCTATGTCATCTAATCCACAGCGCACCGGGATTTGAGATCCAGCAAGGAAAGAAGAAACGGCTGTGAAACGATCTGTGACACAATGCTTTTTATCAATGTCGGAGATGTTTAAAAATGTTTCAAATGTCTACATGAAACCCTTAGAGGGGCGCGTGGGTGGCTCAGTCGGTTAAGCGTCTGCCTTGGGCTCAGGTCATGATCCCAGGGTCCTGGGATTGAGCCCCCGCATCGGGCTCCCTGCTCAGTGGGGAGTCCCCTTCTCCTTCTGCCTCTCCTCCTTGCTCATGCTCTCTCTCTCAAGTAAAGAAAATAAAAGGAAAATAAAAACACTTAGAAGAGTAGCTACCTAAGCAAAAGCTACTGCTATCGTTGAAATGCATTCTCACAAAAGCCCCATGATGAGTGAGTTAGTCCTCACTTTACAGATGAGGAAACAGAGATTCGGAGAGCTGAAGGAGCTTGACTGAGCTCACAGGGCAATGAACCCTCCGCAGGCATTTAAAACCTGCCTTTGAGGTGTGGCAATCTACAGTGATTACAATGGCTGGCAGTCGCCCACCATGCTCCCTCGGAGTTAGGAGCTGGGTTTTGTTCTCAATTGCATTAGCTTTCCTTAATCTACATTTCTTCCCCCTCTGGTATAATAACTGCTTCTTCCTCCCCCTCCTCCTTTGTACTTGGCTCCGATCTTGTTACTTTTCTGTTAATGGCTTCGGGTTCTACTGTATCTGCGATTTGAATTGCAAGCGACTTCATATCTTTTATGGAGGGAGGAGGGGTATAAATAAATATAAAGGTCAAGATTAGCTTTTAAAGATGAAATGTAGCAAGAAAAAGTGAGAGGGAATATGGCCACGATCGCACGTGGGAATGTATATGCATTCCTCCAGAGTGCTCCCTCCAGAGCTACCCTAGTGCTCCCTCAATGCTCCCTCTAGAGCTACCCCAGCGAGAATCTGATGCTCGGTGTCCCGATGGGGGACAGAACTCAGCGGGCCCCTCGAGCTGGGGTAGCTGTCACACCAGACTCTGTTTTTCCCCATAACCCAATGAGGCACTACAGAGTGGAAAGGTAGAGGAGCTTGGGAAGTTCCGGGAGCTGGAGGCAGTGAACTTTTCTAGGACCTTCTCTGGCTCTCCTTGGTACCGCCCCCCACCCCGAAAAAGAACCATCTGCTTGAAAGAGTGTAAGTTTCCAGCTCACTATTGCAATGAGTCTGAGGCAAGAAAGAGCATCCCATGAGCTCCAAACCAAAGCAATGTAAAAGGTGTTTTGCTGTTTTCAACATCAGAAAGGGAATCACCAAGATATATTTTGTTTGGGGTTTTGCGGTCTCCCCACAACCCTCATGGCAGCCCGGGATCCACAGCTGTCAAGGTCCCAGAAAGATGCCACTTGCCACTTGTGCCCACCATTGCCCCACATGAGGAACCCCAATATTCTACCTTTTCTGCCCAGCTCATAATACGCATGCTAAAAGATAATGGAAGAAGAAGAAAAAAAAAAGATAATGGAAGATAATGGATACAATAGGGCATAGTATTGTACTAGGGTTTTGCTTCCCAAGTAGGGAGGCCAGGGGCCGGCTAGAGAGTCGTATTTGTGAATTTGCTTGGGTTTTTCAGAATGGGATCCGGGTGGAGAGGGCTTTTCCAAAACTTCTCTTGACTCTCCCACAACCAAAGCTGGGTGAGCAAGGGAGTTCGAGAAGAACTCCTGCACGGGGAGCTTTGCCCCGGGAAGCAGGGAGAACATGACATCCCTCAGTAACCCTGCATGGAGCCTGCTGTTCTTCCTCCAAGACTGAATAAAATGTATTCTATGCTCAGATCCACCAGATAAAGAAGGAATATATCAACAAAGGCGGGGAAAGATGAAAATGGTTGTTCAGCGATTCATTCACATATACATAGTTCATCTCCAAGGCTTCCGAGAAAGCAGCTGCGCACCAAATCCCTTCCGACGCTGTCTGTATCTGAGCCTCCTGTGAGATAATCCTCTTAATGGAATATTTAAGAAATCGGCTATAAATCACCAACCTTTTATCTCACCTGAAGATCCATCGTCCATAGGGCGGATGATGGCGGATGGCGTATACGTCTCTCTACATATGGTTGGTCGCAGGTGCCTTTGTGAGTGGATGTTGCCATGTTTTAAGGCTCGTTACGCTTTTCAATATCTGAATCTATTTTATTTTCTGAAGATAGGGGTGTAAGATTATAAATCTTAGAGATCAGAGCCCAGAAAACAGCTGCCCCTAGAGACAATTAAAACATACATCCCTAGGAGAAACCTTTTTTGTCATTTGCCACCAACAAAAATGCCGATTATTATGACGCGCTCATAAATAACTGGAGTTTGGCATATGCTTTTGTACCAAACAGAAGATGAATAAATTAAATTTGATTTACAACCTTTTTTCATTTTTATTAGCACTGCTCTGAAGACTTTATGTAAGGGACGTGCCGGAGCAGTTATGCCAAATGTTTTAGGGCGTTGGTATTGATATTATATAAATTAAGGTGTTTTAATTTGCATTCTTTAATTAACTAAATCCTGGCAGAAAAATAAAACACAAGGGCAGCCCTGACTTATTGCCTCTATTAAACTGCTGACGTCTCTGAAAAGATGCTTTAAGTAATCCAATTCATACAGAGTGGGGGAGGAAGGGGTATTAACACTCTCTGATTTGGCAAAACACATCAGGGTTTAAGGAACCAATATCCTGCTTTGCTTGTACAGTGGGTGAGGTGGTGGGTGTATTCTAAGAAGGTCTGCATCGGTGTCCCCAAGGAAGAAGTGATCAATGTGTTTTTTAACTGTGCATCCTGCCCAGTTTTGGGCTGAAGGGTCAAGGGGGAGCCCAGCACTGCCACTGGGTATGAGCAGGCTTCTGGCCTCTATCACTGCCAGTCTAAAAAGAAGACAAGCTGGTTGAATTGAGCCAGTGGATCCCATGTCAACATGATCATGTCCAAAAACCAAGGAAGGAAAGAGTCGAAGATCCTTCAGTACAGTTAGCTGCTTCCGATCAATGCTTCCCATCTCATGTAGGCCCCAAGCAAAAACAAAATCAAACCCAAAAAAGCCTCTCTCAAAAGATGTGCCTGGAGTATTTCAATTCCTTTCCATGCCCTGGGTCCTGTCACCAGCTCCAGAGACTTCCTTAAAACTCACTCTTACAGTGAGAACAGTAACTACTTTCTCGTCCAAGTTAGAATGAACTCTTCCCTACTTTTCCTACTTTGCTCTTCATGTTTGCTCTCGGTTTCTCCTCTCCTATAGGGTCAGAGTCAACCCTGGTAAGGCCTCAGCTTCTGTGATTCTCCCTCCAGACTTGTAGGGAGGAACAGCTATAAGAAGGAGATCATAGTTTCCCGCGTTGGCCGTAGGAAAGAGGTTTCTCCTAAAACACAGGCGAGAACATTTTATTTCTCTTCCCGAAACCCACAGGAAAAGGGCCATCTGTGCAAAAGCCCATACTGTTCTCTCGCCATTCGAAGGGTGTCCGATTTGCCTTCTCTGCCCGGACTGCCAAGCATCATGTCCAGGGTGGGGATCTTGGGGCGTCACAGACACCTGTTGAGTTGACCGGAGACATCACACAGGGAGAGGTGGGGCTGGGGAGCAGAGCTCAGCTCTCTTCTGGCCCCCACACTGACTGTACACTTGCATACAGCACCGCGTCTTTTGAAAGCCCCATAAGAAGCAGGTCAAGGGCAAGCCCAAGCAAGCCCAATGGTCTAAGCCTCCAAGTCCCGTCCTTATGCGATGTCCCTGTCCCAGTTTTCTTCCTCAAGGCTTTTCTTGATTCGCTCCAGAAATAAAGGATGAATTCCAACTTTTAATAAGGAAAATACCGTTCTCCTTTGCCAGCATCCTATCCCCCCGCCCCACCCCCTCCAAAAAAAATCGCACTTTCTTGTCGTTTTCCATCTTGCAACTCTGTCAGTTGTTTTAAAACAACTGCTTTAAAACATGTCTCCTGTCACAAATAAGATTGTCATCGTGCATTTTGACTGCAGTGGTGAAAAATTCACCCAGCTTCGAGAGAAGGGAGGGACCTCTGAGAGCCCCGTCAGGCCTGCCTCGGGACAGGAATGATCGAAAGGAAAAGGACGCCGTCTACGCATGGTTTTGGACTACTGTGGTTTTTCTGGCTGTGGCTGTCTGGGTTGTTTGTTTGTTTTTTGTTTGGTTCAATCATTTGTTCATTTTTTTCTTTATTTAAAGAAATTAATGAGAAAAACAAAGACAGCCTGGCAGAAAGTAGTTGTGTTGAACTTATCAATGACAGGCCTTGGGAGACAGGCGAGAGCTGCCTCGGGATGCCTGAGGAAAGTTCTTCAAGATGTTAGAATTTTACTTTAGACATCCTGGAATGTAAATCTATCCCGACGCCAAGAGCTTATCAACACTCTGCCTGGTCCCGATGGCTCTTCCCATTGCCACAGGGTCAAGGCTACTAAGGAAAAGTGAGCTTTTGACTCAGAGGCCCAAGCCTAGGGCCAGAAGTGAGGGGACCAGAGTAGCACTCCTGTTGGGAGTCTTGGCAAAGAAAAGCTGCAACCCTTGTTGAGAAATCATACACACATGCCCTTTCGTGCCTTTGAATTTGGCAGGTAATACCTCCTCAAAAATAAAAAAATAAAATGAAAGTGAAAATGAAAACTGCCTTGGTACTGTTAGCACGTGACTAACAGTAATTGTTTGATTTCATAATTTGATGTCTTGCAATCCTTCACAGGCCTCCTTCTGGAAATTCATGGTTGGGTCTGGAGATGAACCTTGACGGATGCTACCAAAACCATTTCATGCATTGTCTTTGACACAAACCTTTGCCTTTCAGTGAGCATAAACAAGAAAGGTCTAGATGATACAGAGTTCTTATTGGGGCTCACTAATTGGAAAGTTGGCTTTATTAAAAAGATGCATTTACCAATATCTTGGATTCTTTTAGGCCAGACTTGAATATTCGTCTCCTCCTTTTTCTCCTACTAAATGAGGGAGAAGGTGGGAAAGGGAGAAGGCAGGGTCATGAGAAGCATACACGTTTTGTTTGTTTGGAAACGAGCCTTTCAAGTTCTCCAAATGAATGTGACCAGAAGGTCCTGGATGTGTCCCCCATGTTTCCTGGGGGACTTCCACTTCACCCCAAGTGTCTCCTCCCAACCTTCTTAAAGGGAGTTTGTTTTGAACGTATACAGTTTTTGCCCCAGCATGTCTACTCCTAGGAATATCACCCTAGAGATCTATTAGCACACATGGAAAATGATGTATACTCTATATATACCCATATATGTGTATCTGGTAAATCACTGCAGGAGCAAGACGAGAAAGCATCCAAATATCCACCAGGAGGGGACCAGTCGCGTAAACTGTGGCACATCTGTGTAACAAAGCCAGGAAACTAAAAAATAAATAGGTATGAGGCAATCTCCAACATACATTTTTTTTAAAAAAGCAAATGCAGAATGATTTTTTAATATGTTACCAACTGTGTATCAAAGAAGGAAAGAATATACACATATTTTCTAATATATATACAAAAGATCTCTGGAAAGATGGGCCATAAACTCACAGCACTGATGCACTGGGGAGAGAAACGGGCTGGCAAGAGGGAGGTATTTTCACTGTACATTCTCATAGCTTTGGAATTTGGCGCCATGGGAATGCACTTTGTCATAAATAAATAAATGCAATTTTTCAACAAAATAAAAAATCATTTAAATCAAGTTCAGAGGCAGTTCATTACGTAAATCCCCACACAGAATGGACCGCTAGAGTTGGATACTTCTGGCCAGGGGCTCGGTGGGGACCCGGTCTCTTCGGTTTCCTTCTCTGAGCAGAGGCTGGCAGAGGGCCACCGAAACAAACACTCCTTGAAATTGTTCTGACATCTTGGAATTTGGTTTCATCAAATACAACCAGTGATAACTGAGCCACTGCCGGAGCCGCTCTCCCCTTTTTCTCTAATCGTCTCCATTGAAATGAGTCTGAAGCAGCACATCCCAGCTAGACGAGCCTAGCCCAGAGAGGTGCACGCTTTGGGCAAGTTTAAAGGCTTACCTGCTGGGAGTGGGGGATCGGAGAAACATCATTCTCAGTCCGCCGCCTAGCAAGTGAGGTCTTCCGGAGGGCCTGGGATGCCCACGGGTTCCAGCTGTTGGAAGCTCAGCACATAGCGGCAGGACCTGTGGGCAGACGCGGTTCTGCTTCCCTTTCAAGGGCCTTCGCTCTACTGCAGGACTCCCCTTATACCTAAAGGAGAAATAGAGCCTGAACACACCTCTCGTGGCTTATACTAACACCGACAGGGTACTCAATAAATGTTAGTGGATCTGAATTTAGCTTTGAGCAAATGCACTTAAGAACAGTGGGTAACTAAACTATGGGCTGCTAAGCAGGATTAAAGTTTAGCCCTCCTGACTTTTTTTTTTTTTTTTTTTTTTTTGATCTGCAAAAGAAGCACACAGATCCTTGCCTTCAAAAGAAAGGGCTGCCCTGCCTTTGAGGAGCTGTGGAATGTGCATGCTGGCTTGCTCTGGTCCTCACCCACCTTGGGATCACCTCAGGCCTGTGCCTACCAAATGGTCAATAAAACAGTCATTGAGTGAATTAGTTCAATCCAGTTTCATTAATTAAATGAATGTTCCCCTCACTTCTTTCTCTGCCTCCATTTCCTGTCCGCCATCTTGTCCTTCCTAGGGATGGAAGGGAAATCCCGATTGAGAAGACCAGCGCTCTGGAACACAGTTAAAGTCATTTGTTTTCAGTTTCTCCCTGCTAGAGCTCCCTCAGTCCTGCACAGAGTTGATTGGGTCAGGAAACAACTACTTGGGTTTGAATCCTGGTTCTACCACGTTCTAGCTGTGTACCTTGGACAAGTTACTTCACAGCTCTGGGCCTCAGTGCCTCGCCTATCACACAGGCACGATAGGTGCCCACCTAAATGCGTTATCGCATTCAAGGAGCTCAGAACAGCTCTGGCCCACAGTAAGTGCCCAGGAAATGTTATTATGGCCGTGGGCGACACACTCCCTGTCTGCTAATCATAACTGAGGCATTGGCTGACTATTAAAATAGGATTCCTCCCAGCAGTATTTGCAATTTAAGAGGAATCCCTAAAGAATTTGAAGGCCCAAAGGAACAAAGTAGTCAGGGGTGAATGCCCAGGGCTGAGGCTGATGTTTGGGGCCTATGGGGCGGGGCAGAGGAAGGGAGAAGAGCTTCAGAGGCTCACCGACTCCCACTGCTCTCCCAGGCCGGCCCTGCCTATCTCCCTGGGGGCTGATAGGAGATAAATGAAACCACTTCTTCAAAGCACCCTGCTCAAGGACCCGGATCAAACACCAGGGCTTGAAGATAAGCTCCAGCCTACATTTCCTTTCGTCCATTCCTTCCCACCACATCTCCAAAGGAAATTCAAGGGGGAGGAAAAGTAGTTAATTCCTCTTTCTTTTATCAAAAGGAGTTACCTCCCCACTACACAGCAATGGGCCCTGATAAGAGAATGGGGGGGACCCTTCCAGCAACTCACTCTGTGACTTGAGGCTCCCCCATAAAACTCCCAGTGTCCAAAGGGATGAAAACACCTGCCCAAACTGCTGGGGAGCTGGGAGGGGGTGGGGCGGATGGAGGGGTTGGGGGAATGATGAACACGGAAACACAGTTTTGGGGAATGATCCTTTCACATATTTATAGCTGACATTTTGAAAAACACCAAGCTACCCACCTTGAACCTTCTTGGGACTCCAGTGAGGTGAGACATAAACGAATAGTCCCCTACAAGTAAAATTCTCCTTCAATCAGCAACAAACATTCACTTATGACACACAGACGGTCTGGATTCGCATCCCAGCCCCACGTCTCAGGAGCTGGGCGCTTTGGGCAACTGACTGAACCCCCAGGTCCTCCGCCAAGAAATGGGGTAAGAGAGGACCCAGCTCTTGGGGCTTCTGTAAGGATTAGGATTAAGGGCAAGTGCTGGCTCCCGGGAAGCAATTGCTAGGTGGTTAAGAATACAAAGAGGCAGCGGACAGTTGAGAAGCAGTCACAGTCCAATGGGAGAATGGACAAGTAAACAAACGAGGGCAGATGCTGAGTGATAAGTGTAATTACAGGACGCAGTACGAGGGTGAGAACACAGGGGAGGACGCTCCTCGTGCAGGCTCCCCGCCAAGCTTGCTCTTCTTGCCCCTCGGGCCCTCTCCTGCCCTGGGCTGTGTCTGAAGCTGGAGATGGGGCAGACGGAGGAAGTGGCCTCCCAGGGCACTGAGCGCGGGGCTCTAAATCAGGGCTCCTGGCCAAGGCAGTAATTGCCAGCCGCTGAAAGATATTAAGCGCCAGGGAGGAAAACCAAGTCCTCTATGAGGCAGACTTTTCAGAGTTCTTACAGCTTGTAAAAAAAAAAAAAAAAAATGTAAATAGTTACCCAGTGAGATATTATTTCACGTTGTTGCCATTAGGGTTTGAGTGTTATGCAGAGAGAGGCGATCATTCAGGCAATTCTGCCTGTGCGAGGACTGAAAACTCCACATTAACCCCACACAACAAATCCACTACCTCTGGCTCGCAGCCTGACTCAGGCATTTTCTCCTGGGTGGCGAATTTTATGTAAATGGCAGTAGTGAAAAAAAATCTATAAATATTCAGAATTTCCTAAAGGATTTTCCTGAGGGCTTAGGGGGTGGGGAGGCGTTTAAAGAGACTCATTTTGACAGGAGCTGGGGCAGGGCTCTTCTCATTTCTGGTCGAATTTGGGGACAGCTTGGGTCTCGTGGGCAGGCGGTCCCCAGCGCTGAGAGGTTCCGATCTCCAAGGCGCCAGCCCCACGGATGCACGTAGCACAGCCATCACTGACCTGGGATGAGCATGTGGACACACATTGTCCACTTCCGGCCTCCTGACCCTTGGAGGCCACTCTTATACCTCATATATGGGGAAAAGGGAAGGGAGGTTGACTTGCCCGGGCCCAGACTCACCAGAGCAGCGTGGTTCAAAGGCCTGACTCTGAGAGACCCAATTCCAAGTGACCGCTCCGCCATTCACCAGTCAAGCGACTTTGGGGAAGGGACTAACCTCTCCAGCCTCACTCTCTTCAGCTGGAAATGAGTAGAAGAGTACCTAAGGCTTGTGGAGTGCCTGACACACGGAATGGCACGGGGCATCCTCCAGCAGCCTTCCCCCCGTCCTATCTTAATGGGGCTGCTCGCTCCCGGGGGCAAGCTGAGCAGGTCCTGGAGAGAGGGAGCCTCCTTAACCATACATCTGCCATTTTTCTATTTATTTATTTATTTGATAGAGAGAGAGCACAAGCAGGGAGAGCAACAGGCAGAGGGAGAGAGAGAAGCAGGCTCCCCACGGAGCAGGGAGCCCTACGTGGGGCTCCATCCCAGGACCCTGGGACCATGACCTGAGCCAAAGGCAGACGCTTAACCGACTGAGCCACCCAGGTGCCCCACATCTGCTACTTTCCTGCAAGGCCAGGACGTGGGCCTTATGCCCTGTACAGCATCTTGCATGGGCTTTTCAACCTCATCCCTACAGCACCACGCTCTGCCCGCCACTGACCTGCAGTAAATAAGGCCCAGCTGAATACTGAGCCTTATTCTCTCCCGGGTGACAAGCCATTGCTCTGAACGCTGCCCTTGCTGTGGGCCACTGGGGCCCCAGTCAGGACTCTACAGGTTAGCACTTCAGCTAAGGGAACGTCAAATACCGATTGTAATCATCGTCTAGTCGTGGTTTAATTAGGCCTCTGGCCTGGCTAAGTCTGGGATCCCATCTTCTCTCCTAAGGCCGTTGGGTGGATTCAGCCGGAAAAGCTGCTGTTCTCACCAGCACCCTGAAAGGAAAGGTGTCCCATTCCCTTGCTAGCACTTTCTGGGAGAGGGGAAACAGGCCTGATCTGGCCTCAGTACTGTCCGGCATCCACTGTCCCTATCCATGATCACTGCCGTGAGCTAAAAACATGGGTGGGGTTGTGTGTGTGTGTGTGTGTGCGTGTGTGTGTCTGTGTGTGCGTTTAAGGACAATATATTACTACTGAGGCAAATAGCTCACCTTCTACCCAGAGCCTGCCCATTTTTTTTTAAAGATTTTATTTATTTATTTGACAGAGAGAGAGAGAGATCACAAGCAGGCAGAGAGGCAGGCAGACAGAGAGGGGGAAGCAGGCTCCCCACTGAGCAGAGAGCCCGATGCAGGGCTTGATCCCAGGACCCTGAGAACATGACCTGAGCCGAAGGCAGAGGCTTAAACCCACTGAGCCACCCAGGCGCCCCCAGAGCCTACCCATTTTACCATCATCCCCTCCTTTCTCCTTTTCTTTCAATCATTCACAACTTTTTTCTTCTCTTTTCCTCTAAATATTCTATCGTCCTCTATTCTTCTCCCCTCTCTCCTCTCCACTGCCTTCTACCCCTCTTTTCCTTCCAAATTCTTCTTCTCTCTTCCCTCCCCTTTGTTCCCAACTGATTTCCCATTAATCATCCCTAACGCACATCTGCTTGGATCCAGGAAGGATTTTTTGGCCGGCTCTCACAGCCGGGCCAGTTACAATAATCAAGAAGGAGTCTTTCATCTCTCTCTGCCTCCTGGGTCTCCTCTCTCCCCGGCTCGTCCTCCTCCAGGGTGCCTACAGAGGCCCACCCTTTTCCAGTCTGCAAGGCTTTCTTCTGTTCTCCTTGTTCTCTGTCTGGGTAGCAGTTTCCCCAAGGCCAAATAGCCTTGTAGGTTGCAGCAGCCAGCAATGAACTTTCAAATGTGGTGCTGGCAGTCGCAGCAAAGTCAGAAAGCACAGAGGCTGGCATGAGGGGGGTGGGGCACAGAGACCACCACATAGATGGGCTCACCCCCTCTCTTGTACCCCTCTTGCTGCAATATGGAAGACACCTCGCAGCCCGGGCATCCCTTAGCATTGGTTTCAACCTGACTTTACCAGGATTAAAACTGGGGTAGGCAGAGCCTGTGTAAATTCTAAGAGGTCTGTGCATACTGCCCAAAAAACAGCAGGGATGCAGGGAGTACATTTAGTTTAGTATATGATTGATATGGCCTGGGAGTGGTGCCTGCTGTCTCCTTTACTGAGCATGATAAATGTACAGGATTGCTATTTGTTATTTCTGTGATGGTTATTTCTTTCCGTTTGGAGAACCCCTTTGAAATCACCTATCCCCATCTTGGGTTCTCACGTTGTTTCAAGGCATAGATCAACGCGGCAGAGGCAGGGACGGGTAGTCCCGGAGCAATATGCCCCGAGTGACAGGCCTGACAATCAGTGTGATGGATTGGGTCTGGGAAAGTGGTACCGCAAGGGAGGCAGTGACACCAGCGCGCCTCCACTGGCCGCTGAGAGCACGGGAAAGTGGTTTCCCTAGAGGCCTGCGCACAAAGGACCAGCTTCACCTTCTGACGATCCGCCAACCGGGAACTTTAATGGCAGTACTTATGACGATGTAAAATCTCTGCCAAGCGCGAAGCCGGCAATACACACTTAATCTAAAAGGCGGAGGGAGGGAAGAGGAGAGTATTGTTATTTTTAACAAAAGTTTTTATTCCAAAATTTCGCTGGGAAAAGCTAGTGCATTTCCCCCCCCCCACGAGAAGAAAAGATGGGAATGAGAAGGCGCAACTCTGGAGTTTCTATGGACGTGCAGCACGTAGAGAGAGAGATCCCCCCCCCTCTGATATACTAGCCTCTCCAGTGATCCTGGCCCCCCCCCAAAATAGCAGCAAGGCGCGCTGCAGTGAGGGAATTGCGCCCCTCTAAACAGACACTGTAAGAAACCTGAAACACACCCAAGACCGAACCTATAAATCAGTGTGCAGGCAGCGCGCACAGGCGCGTCCGGGCGGTGGGCACAGCCTAGGACACGGCGCTTCGTCGCGAGCATCTCACGCCGGAAGGCAGTCCTCAAACTTGCAGACTTCGGACAGGACAGGCTCAAAGTAGTTGGAGCGGCGACGCCGCGTCCCGAGAGCTGTGGACGCCTCCAAGGCTCGGGCACTTCCAAGTGAGCACAGCCAGTTAGGGAAAGAGAGCTGGACGCGAGCAGAGCCGGAGCAGAGCCGGAGCAGGGCCGGAGCTAGGCTGGCGCTCAGGAGGCGTGGCCCGCCCCCAGGCGGCCTCAAGGAGAGGCTGGGGCTCGGCTGCGGTGGAGCCAGCGCCTTGCGCCCCTACAACCCCCACCCCACCCCAATCCGCCCCACCCCCGACACACTCGGCTGGCGGGTGACTGACCCGGCCAGCACCACCCCCGGCGGTGTGAAGGGAGAGGGGAGAGAGACAAGAAAGCCAGCGGGGGATAGGGCGCGGAGCCCAGGGTCCTGGACAAGCCTTGTCCTCTATGGGACCCCGGGGCAAGGGCAGCCCGGCTCGGGGGAGGGGAGGAGTACCACGGGTGGTAGAGGCCGAGGCGGCGGCGGCGCGCCGGCGAGGCCCCTTTAAGGTTCTCCCCTCCCACCGGCGGCGCCGGCCTCCGCCCGCCGCTCTCCCCGCCCCGGGGTCCCGGCGAGAGCTGCGATTGGGCGGGCGCGGCGATCCCTTTGAAGTGTGGCTGCCGATCGCGGCTATTTGACGTGCGGCTCGGGGAAGGCGAAGGTTTTTGTGTTGCTCGCCCGGACTAGCGGCGGCGGCGGCGGCGGCGGCGGCGGCGTCGGTGGAGGAGGGGTGGAGGCGCAGCGACTGCTGCACCGCGCTCGACGCTGCGGAGCGAGCCCACCCGCCCCGGGAGCTCGCCTCCCGGTGCTCCCCCTCCCTCCCCGCCCCCCCAGTGGCTCTGCCTCCTCCAAATGAGCGATTCGCCCGCTGGATCTAACCCAAGGACACCCGAAAGCAGCGGCAGCGGCAGCGGCGGCGGCGGGAAGAGGCCGGCGGTGCCGGCGGCGGTGTCCCTCTTGCCCCCGGCGGATCCCCTGCGCCAGGCGAACCGGCTCCCTATCAGGGTCCTGAAGATGCTGAGCGCTCACACCGGCCACCTCCTGCACCCGGAGTACCTGCAGCCGCTGTCCTCCACTCCCGTCAGCCCCATTGAGGTCAGTCTCCTGGTCGCTGCCCGCCCAGCGCCGGCCCCATTCCGCCCACCACTGCCGGCCCGCGGCCCTACTCTCTGCGCCCGGTGGCTCGGTGCGACGCCCAGGTCCGGCCGCGCCAGTGGACGGGGTGAGGGGGGACCGAGGGAACAGGGATCGGAGTCCACCGGGTTCTCCTCAGGCTTCTCCGTGGAAGGTTTCCCCTTCCACACTCGCCTTTCGGAGCTACGTGTTTTCTCTTCTATTGGGTTTGCTCTTGGGAGTCTCCACTGGGTCCTTTACTTTTCCTCTGGCACCCAGTTTCCAGACTAGAGATGATCTCTCCTGGGCCTTTCCTGCCCCCGCCCCCAACACACACACCGGTTTGGTCTCTTTGAATCCTGATCGCCCCCGTCCCACTCCGCCTCTGTCCCATCCGGTTAGAGCGCATTACGCCCCGGCACTCCCGATCCCAGGTCTTTCTTCCTCCCACTTCCCTGGGTGTCCTCCCCGGGAGGGAGGGGCCACTAGGAGAGCGCCAACGGCCGCCCTAGCTTTAGAATGCGCTTCTCCCGGCTCCTACTTCGCGGCGCCACCGCCAGAAACCCGTCCCAAGCGAAGTTCCCCAAACTGAAGGAGTTAAGTTTTCTCCTGGGCACTGGGGAGGGGGAGATTAGAAGGTAGGGGGCGAGTCACAGCCCCTCCCCCAGCCCCGACTCCAAACCAGTCACCTGCTCCCGCGGCGGCCTCTTGTGGACCGCTTCCATTGCCCCCATTTCCCCGGGCCTCTGCCGCACTCTGGGACCCAGTGGAATGGGGGATCTCGCCCGGGCTCAGCGAGCGCAGTTCCACCCCGCTGCGCCGCCCCTCCCGGCCCTTGCTCTTAGACCTTCTTCCCAGGCCTTCCCGTCCCGTCGCGCCGCCGCCGGGGCTCCCCGCGCCCACCCAGCTCCCCAGACACTCCGCTTGCTCCGTCGGTGTGGTGGTCTCATCCCCATCTCCCTTCCCTTGCCGCTGTCTCCCACAGCTCGACGCCAAGAAGAGTCCATTGGCGCTGCTGGCCCAGACTTGCTCGCAGATCGGCAAACCGGACCCGCCGCCCTCGTCCAAGCTCAACGCGGTAGCAGCGGCGGCCAACGGGCTGGGAGCGGAGAAGGACCCAGGCCGCTCCGCCGCGGGCGCCGCCTCCGCGTCTGCGGCCCTCAAGCAGCTGGGGGACTCCCCTGCAGAGGACAAGTCCAGCTTCAAGCCCTACTCCAAGGGCTCCGGCGGCGGTGACTCCCGCAAAGACAGCGGTTCCTCCTCCGTGTCCTCCACCTCCTCCTCATCCTCTCTGTCCCCGGGAGACAAGGCGGGCTTCAGGGTCCCCAGCGCCGCCTGCACGCCCTTTCCCCCGCATGGAGCGCCGGTCTCTGCGTCGTCGTCGTCGTCCTCGCCTGGTGGCTCCCGGGGCGGCTCCCCGCACCACTCTGACTGCAAGAACGGCGGCGGGGGTGGCGGCGGGGAGCTGGACAAGAAAGACCAGGAGCCCAAGCCCAGCCCGGAGGCTGCGGCCGTGAGCCGCGGCAGCGGTGGGGAACCCAGCGCCCACGGGGGTGGCGCGGAGGCTGGGGCCTCCGGGCGCAAGTCCGAGCCGCCCTCGGCGCTGGTGGGGGCCGGCCACGTGGCGCCGGTGTCTCCCTACAAACCGGGCCACTCCGTGTTCCCGCTTCCACCCTCCAGCATCGGCTACCACGGCTCCATCGTGGGCGCCTACGCCGGCTACCCATCCCAGTTCGTGCCTGGCCTGGATCCTAGCAAGTCCGGCCTCGTGGGAGGCCAGCTGTCGGGGGGCCTGGGCCTGCCACCCGGCAAGCCCCCCAGCTCCAGCCCGCTCACCGGGGCCTCCCCGCCCTCGTTCCTGCAGGGATTATGCCGCGACCCCTACTGCCTGGGAGGTTACCACAGCGCCTCGCACCTCGGCGGCTCCAGCTGCTCCACTTGCAGCGCGCACGACCCCGCGGGGCCCAGCCTGAAGGCGGGGGGCTACCCGCTGGTGTACCCCGGGCACCCGCTGCAGCCCGCTGCGCTCTCGTCCAGCGCCGCCCAGGCCGCGCTCCCCGGCCACCCGCTCTACACCTACGGCTTCATGCTGCAGAACGAACCGCTGCCGCACAGCTGCAATTGGGTGGCGGCCAGCGGGCCGTGTGACAAGCGCTTCGCCACCTCGGAGGAGCTGCTCAGCCACCTACGGACTCACACGGCCCTGCCGGGCGCGGAGAAACTTCTGGCCGCCTACCCCGGGGCTTCGGGCCTGGGCAGCGCCGCCGCAGCCGCCGCGGCCGCCGCCTCCTGCCACCTGCACCTCCCCCCGCCCACCGCCCCGGGCAGCCCCGGGTCGCTGTCATTGCGGAGTCCACACACTTTGGGGCTAAGCCGGTACCACCCCTATGGCAAGAGCCACTTATCCACAGCCGGGGGCCTGGCCGTGCCCTCCCTCCCCACAGCCGGACCCTACTACTCACCGTATGCGCTGTACGGACAGAGACTAGCCTCAGCCTCCGCACTGGGATACCAGTAACTACAGCTCTTGCTCCCACCCAACCCTCTTCCCTTTCCCCCTCCGCCTCCCTCCCCACAGCACCCCCCCCC
>CM052899.1:29148113-29178881 GCA_028534135.1 Potos flavus
GCCCCAAACACCCGGTAGTAACACTGCCTGCTGGTAGAGGACCTGTAGGGCTCCTTATTCAGTTAAAAGTCTTAGGAGGCCCTGCTGGGGTGAAACTTTGCTCTTTATATTTTGCAAAGTGCATTGATGGTCCTGTTTTATTCTCCATTTTGGGGGCAGTGGTCCCTCTCCTGGTGGTAGGGGTAGGGTCAATGATTCTTGCTAGATCCCTCCAAAGCGGACCAGTGGCAATATCAGAGGGCAGTACAACCTCGGTAGCTCCATTGGGGGACAGCTGGGGAGTCGGGGAGTACCCGGATCACAGTAACCCCATCACCCACTCCCAGGCCTGACCCAACAGAATCCCCAAAGTTGGCCGTGGACTTCTGTGGGCTCCCTCAGTGACTGGGATTGAAGACTCCAACCCCTGGGTCTTCTCCCCACACCTTCCTTCCCTCCTGGTCTTATGCAGCAGTGCGGGGGGCTGTGGGGCCTGTCTGGGATGAATAGAGCTCTCCCTTGGTAAGACTTATTTTGTTAATAAATGGCTATATTCACACCGTGGTGTGTTTCTCTCTTGCCTCACCCACTGTCCCTTCCAGACACCTGAGCAGATGTCCTTCTTTTATTCTTGTTTAAATACCTTATGGTTTCCTTCTGAGATTTCCGTTCAAGGTCGAGTTTAATGCCTTTCCTCAAGAAGGGGGGGGGGGGTTGCAGGGTAGGAAAAAAACACAAAACTTCTGCGAACGCATTACAAATAACATAAAACCGCCTTTATGGTTTTTTTTTCCACTTGGTTATTTAGCTCCCAGGCTTCCTTCAAAGTCCTTGACATTTCCTGGGGACAGGGTGGAGGGAGTGTGTAAATGCGGTTTTTCCTCCGGGCCTAGAGGTACAAGGGGCTGAACAAGGAACCAGGACGCGGGGCTCAGACTGCTGGCAGCACCTTCTCCAGAGCCCTGCAGGTATGAGAAGTCGACGTGCCTCCGGCGCCACCTAGTGGCAGGAAGACGAGTGACGGGCGCCAGCCCCGACGACGCCTTCCGTGCCTCCCATTCGAAATGCGAATAATTTCCTCTTCCTGACTGCCTTTTATACACCTTGACACCAAAGAGTAAATGCCGCTGCTGAGACGTGCTTTGCAAGGCTTGGGAGCTCCCCAAGGCCAGCGCTGGGCTGTCGACCCCGGCCATTTGCGCCCCCCAGAGACTTCTCTGGACAGGGTTTGGGTTTTGCTGAGAAGGCACGGTGATTACTCGGGACTTCGAAGGCACTCTCAGTCCCTGTTGTCTTGAGCTCACAGGGCTGACACTGGCTTGGGCATCCTCGGACAGGCGAGGATGGGGCGCCGTTTATCAGGAAGCTGGGACCAGGGCCGAGTACCTCCCCACGGCGCGGGGATTCCGTGGAGGAGAGGACGGACCGCCTGCACGTGCACCTTGGGCTCCGGACGCACCGGGCCAGGCCGCGCGGGCTCTCGGCCTCCAGCGGGTGGGACGCTCCAGGCCACCTGTTGGGCGGACTTCGCAGTGGGCTCCCTCGCCCCCTCCTGGCCGCTCTTCTCGATGTCGCCCCGTGTTGCTTCGGGATCCGTTGTTGTGCTGCTGTTTTGCTTGGCTTTTTCTGTGAGGATTGCGACTTACCGGGCAGTTGGTGCTCCGCGAACCGCGTGCCTCTGAAACGTGGGTAGATCTGAGGTCAAGTGCAGAAGGGCGGCGTAGGAGGGATGCTCTCTCCGCCCGGTGGTTTGAGGCCACACCGCACCCCGCTGGAGAATCGAGGGAGGGTCTGGGGACTTGACAAAACCTCAACGTCAGACGTTTTTGTAGGGGGGTTGGATTAGGGTTTTTTGAAGTTTTGCCACTATTATCTTTGTTTCTGGCCAAAATTCCTTTATTAGTCAAGAGAACTTCAGGCTGCTTCTGCAGAAAATGTCAGTGCTGACCACCGTAAGAACTTAGGTGTCCTAGGGGAAAGGACCTGTGCTGCTGGTGTCTTTGGGCACGTGGGGGCACAGGGGGAGTCAGGGAGAAGGGCTGGAGAATGGGCTGGAGAAGCTGCCCTGGGACCACGTCAGGGTCTTCCTGGGGAATCATTCTCCGAGTTCTCAAGATTCAAATTGGCCAGAATATTTAAAAGGCCTGAAATGTTGAGTTGCTTTGTTTGTTTTTTTTTTCCTTCTCTTCTATTGTCTTATTTGCTGTTGGTTATTTCCCATCTTCCTCTCAAGTCCTTCTCTTTCCTTCAGATACCTTATTTATTTATTTGTTTGTTTGTTTGTTTTAATGCCTGCTAAAACTGCTGGAAATTGCTCCCTCTGCAGGAAGACTTAAACTTTTCTCTTTCTTAAACTTTGCGGTCTTCAGACCTCCCTAGCTAAGTTCCTCTTGTTGGGATAGAGAAAGGAAGGAATAGATTCGCTCTCTCCAAGATTGAACTCTCTATAGCAAAAGTCACGTTTCTAGAGCTGCTTGGCTCACCCGGCACTTAGAAACCCCTCAGACTATTGAGTTCCCCCAGAAAATGTATTGGTGGCCTTTGCAGACTGGGAAGGATGCCCTCTGCCTAGTTGGAATAGGCTGTCCCCAGCTACCATTGTGACATCAAAGGGCAAGCAGGGTAGTTTGGAGTGTCCCAGTTCTCACCCCGAAATGCCAGCCCTCCTCACCAGAAATGGGTGCCAGTTCCTAAGAAATGTTTAATTAGCTGGTGGGAGTTGGTTACTTTCAATAGCTAAATTCTCATTAAACAAAGTTGCTGTTTTAATAGAGATAATACTCCCCACCGACTGCTTATTTGCATAATTAATTCATCCAGCAAATCTTTTCTTCTAGAATCACCTCCACCTTCTATTTCTCCACCTCTTCCTCTTCCTCGCCCTCCTCCCCCCTCTTCCTCCTAATCTCTCCCAGGCGCCAGCAATGGGGCCTGTGTTCCCAAGGCACCAGGAAGGGTGGAAGCTCAGAGCTGGAACTTGAGACACTGGACGTTCCTGGCTCCGGGTCAGATTTTCACACCTCTTGCCTGGTTATTTTTGTGGCCTCGTGGGCAGCAGTGGGAGGAAGGGAGGAGGAGAGGGAGGGGAAAGGCTCACTCTGGGATGCAGGTTTAACTTGCCGGCTGCACCCCACCCCCACCCCCACCGCCCCCAAACCCACCTCCTGAGAAACCCGTAGCCCAAGGGGGAGGCGTGAGGCCGCCGTAACTGCCGGGCCCTCCCCCAGCACGCTGTGACGTGTCTCTCAATATATGAGCTAACTCCTGCCTGATGTATGTCTGGGTGACCGTGGAATTCGTCTTGCAATAATCCTGAGGCTCTGCACTTTATTAATCATTCTGTAGGGGAAGCTGCTCTCCAGTTTTCTGTTTGATTTGATTTCATTCATCCTGTCTTTCTACAAAATAGATGGTTGAGTGCATCCGATAATGTATGGTTTAATTTGGAGCACTATGGGTTTGAATTACCATTTTCATAATGTGCTCTGCATTAATGTGTTACATCATTTATAAAGAGGAATGTGCCGGGTTTCAAACTTTCTCCGGAAAGCCAAAGTCACCTAAAGGAAACAAAGCCAAAGCACATCGACCCATCTTTTTACCTCACCGCCAGAGAAACCCCTGCCTGCCGCCCAGCCCGGGTTCAATCTTGCCAAAGCTCATAAAACCCAACATGAGGCTTTTGTGTTCACATAATGCGGGTGGGTGTCAAGGTTTGGGGGGAACTCGCACATGGCTGCCCGGGAGCATTCAATGGGAGCACAGAGCTCCCCCTCATTATTGTGTAACAGCGGCTTTGCAGCCAACCCCGTTGGAGGAGACCTCCAGCGGATGGCTCTGCGTAGACCCTAATCCCAGCCCTCCCTCCCCAATGGCTGTAATAACACCAGCTGTCTGCTACTCAAACTCTGACTGAGGAGGAAAAAGCACTGATTATCCAAATACAGTCATTAAAGGGGAAATGTGTTTTTAGGACTGTCAGAGTGATTAATGAGGGCTAGCCGTCTTTGCAAATGCACTTGTTTAGTCTAACTGGCAGCTTCTATTTTCCTATTGATTTATTGCAGCCGTTGCCGGGCCTTGGTGTGTGCGGAGTCAGGGCCCTCCACAACTGCGCCCTGTTTAAACAGGAAAAGCATGCACCATTTTGTCCGGGAGGGAGGGACCAGCCTCGAGTGTCTCCCTTTGGGGCAGTCTCCAGGGGCCCAGGCCAACAAAGGAGACTTTAAAAACCTGCAGGCTGGAGAGGGAAGGAAGCTGCCTCCCCTCAGTTGTCCCCAGTCACTGGGTTCCAAGGTCAGTGGAGACGCACCGTGGCCCCTGGACAAAGCCTGTCCTATTGTGACACTCCGCATGCTCACATTTCCTCCTCCAGTCCCCCCAGACCAGCTGTCGGCCACTGGGTCCCAGCACAGGAGGGGGGGTGCTGCAGAGAGGAGGGATGCGGCCAGGCCCAAAACAGAACTGATGCAAAGCCCTCCCTGCCAACACACACACCTCTGCCCAGGTCCCGGGGTGGGAGCTAGGCCCCGGGGGCTTTGTGGGAAACTGATAGAGCCCAGAGGTTGATTTCAGCTTTTCAAAAGAGGTCGAGTGATATCTACTTCTTTCCACCTGTGCATTTAATGTTTTGACAAATGATGTATCTGATGACAAAAATAGAGAAATGGCAGCTTGGCACTAGAGTCCCGGTATTTAGGGATTTATTCTTCCAGGCGGTCGGTCATCGAAGGCCGCAGAATCTGCAGGATTCCTGTTACGTGCCCCGCACAATGCTGGATGCCATGAGACACGGGAGAAAACTCGGACAAAATTCTCATCTGATTTAGTTGGGGGAGACAGGACACACCCATGAGACAGGGACCAAGATAGCATTACATTACAAGATAGCATTTATGCTGATCTAATAAAGGCGGAATCGTACGGTGCAGACAGCCGGGGATAGGACAGGATGTAATCCGGGGCTAATTGTGAAGATCAGATGGGCAGGCTGCAGGGGCCGGAGAGGAAGACCACTGGGGCTGATGTGGGGGGGCCCTGCCATGGACGCTCCCATCTGTTGGGAGGCTCCCCAATTCTTTGGAGGCCCTTCCCTTTTTGAAGGCTGGAAGATGGATGAAGCCTTCATTCCACAGGGGTAGGAGAGTTGGAACTTGAGCCCCTGAGCCGGTCATTTCCATTTCTTTTTTTTTTTTTTCTTTTTTTTTTAGATTTTTTATTTATTTGACAGAGAGAAAGAGATCACAAGTAGGCAGAGAGAGAGGGGGAAGCAGGCTCCCCGCCGAGCAGAGAGCCTGATATGGGGCTTGATCCCAGGACCCTGAGATCATGACCCGAGCCGAAGGCAGAGGCCCAACCCACTGAGCCACCCAGGCGCCCCGGTAATTTCCATTTCTAAAGCCGACCAAAGAATAGGCTTCACTAACCCTGTATACAGCACATCTGGATTTCCTTCCACCTGCTTTCTCCCTCATCGACTTCCACCTTCCGCAGAGCATTCCAGGTATGGAAAAGGTTTGTACTTCTTCCTAAATGAAGTGCCTTTCCAAGTTTTCCCAGGGTGGTGGTGTATCACCAGCATTATTAACACTTCCTAAAACAGGAAAAGCTGTCAGTGGATTTGGATCACAGATGAACGGGGAAAAGTTTTCTTAAGAAAAAAAGAAGTTGAGGGGCACTTGGGTGGCCCCATCGGTTAGACATCCAACTCTTGATTTCTGCTCAGGTCATGATCTCAGCGTCCTGGGGTCGAGCCCTGTGCTGAGTACAGAGCCTACTTCTCCCTCTCCCTCTCTCTCTCCCCCTCTCTAAAATAAATAAAATCTTTAAAAATAGAAGAAGAAGGAGAAGAGGAAGAAGGAGAAGAAGAAGGAAAAGAAAAGAAGTTGAACCTATTGGCCAAGATAAAATGAAGTGACAGTATTTTATAAACTTCAAAATAGAGACAATGGTAGAAGCAGAATTTGGTGAACTTTAGGACTGTCCAGGAAACTCTAGAACATGTAGTCATTGCATATCTGGTGGAAAGAGCATAGACATGGGAGTGGGAAAACTGGGATTTTCTTCTAGCTCTGAAACGTAGTTGCTTTGTGACTTTGAGCAAGTCACTTAATCTGAGTCTGTTTTTCTATTTCTGAAATGAGGCTGTCGGGCCTGATAATCTTGAAGCCCTTTCTAACTGGAATATTCTATGAGTTTCTCGGTCCCTGATCCCCAGTCACATACAATTCTACAAGACCAGTGCTCTAACCCCTGAGCTATGGAGCCGCCAGTCAAATACAATTCTGAAGTTGCTATTAGGACAGGGAGTGTGAAAGATCCAGGAAAAGAAACTTTGTGACTTTACCTCACTGATGGGGGAAGGAGGGGCAGGTGGGGTGTACAGAAAAAAAATACTGTCCTGTGAAGTTTTCACGCAGAGAAGTGACTCCAACAAAATGAATTATGAAAAAAATTTTTTTTTTAATTTGAGGAGATGCTGAGGTTCAGGTGATGCAGGTATTTCAAAGGCTGCCTGGGTGCTTAAGGGGATCAGAAATTATGATTTAAAATAATGTGGAAAAATAAAAATAAAAAAATAATAAAATAATGTGGAGAATCCTCTGAGGTTAAACCAAGGTCTATGAAAAGAATCGCATGTTTCGTAACCTACAGCTGATTGCTTTTGGACGATGGAACTGGCAAGAGAAGAAGTGATAAGTAGATAAAAATCCAACCACAGAGGGGTGGGGAGGGAACTTTTGCTCTGAGTGGGCACTGGGTATCGCCACAGCTCTTCGGAACATAAGATAGAATGATCCTTCCGGACTTCAAATCAGAGCCAGGTTTGAGAATGCGAACAGTAATTTGGAAAATGTCGATGCCCATTCCTTGCGTCCTGTTTGCGCTCCTGGGTCTGTGTACCTGTGAATGTGTGCGTGTGCGTAGTGCGAGTTACAGGTTTGTACCTAGTCCACAAGGAAAGGGTGTGATTATGCTCTTCCTTTTTATCTTTAACCATTTCAAATATAAGGACCGCTAAACAAACGTGCAGAAGCAATAGGCCAGGCTCACCTAGGGTTTCTCAAGAAGTATCATTTTGAGTGCGCCATAGCACGGTTAAATATAATGATATATGCTGGGCATTTAATACGACCAACCCCCGGTTCCCTTTGCTGAGAAAACCAAGATTCAGAGAGGTTAAGCAGATTGCCGACAGTCTCGCAGTTCAAGAGCTATGGAACCAGGATTCGAACACAGTTCTGATTATAAAACTCTTTGCACTAAGCCAATAGCTTCCGACTTTGTTTCAAAGGGAGTCTAGATGCTACAGGTGGATAGACTATGGGGATCTGTCCCAACGGAACATTTGGGCCAGTGTACCTGCATGGGTTAGGACTGTGCTGGGTGCCTTTCCAAGCCGAGATGCTGCTTGGTGCCAGGGGTTTGACTCACTGGGAACATTACAGAGTCCCCACTGCGCTCTAGGAACCGTGGTCTTCTCTGGGGTCTAGAAAGATGAGAGAGACATGGGCCTTGCCTCAAGGATCCTACATTCCTGGAGGAGACAGATGTGCCAGCTAAAATACAGGATGGACCAAGAGCTCTATTACTACCACTGAGATGGTCGGTATAGGCCAGGTTACGCTGCAGTAACAAATGCCAAAATCTCAGGGGCGTATACCACAACAAAGGCTTAATTCTCCTTTCTCCTGCACCTCTGTCATTGCCAAGGATCTCCGTATCAGTCAGGGTTTGAGCAGAGGTGCAGAAGGCATTTATGGTGAGGCTCTGGCTTATGCAACTGGGGTGGATAACTCAGTGAGTTGGAAGTCTGTCGGGCAGGCAGGGAAGAGCCAAGGCTAAAACTACTGACATGAGCCCTTTGGAGTCTCTAAATTCAGGGAAAGCCTAGCCCCTCTGCTAAAGGGCTTGCCTGATTAGGTCAGGCCCACCCCCCAGACAACCTCCCTTTTGATGTACTTAAAGTTGACTGATTAGGAACTGCAATAGTATCTGCAAAATTCCTTCGCAGAAGCACTGAGATTCGTATTTTGTTGGATAGGTGGGGACTGTCTAACCAAGATGACACATCAGAAATCATCGCAGGGTCGCACATAATTAATGGGGCCCAGTAACTAACAAAGGAATATCCTCAGTCATAGCAGGGGAAGAACTGAAGAATCTTGTACAATTATGTGTTTCAGGTCAAAATGACATATGTTCTTTCTGTTTATCTGCTCATACTCCTCTGGCTAGAACCGATCACCCAGCCCCTCCTAACTGCAAGGACAGGAGGACGCTGACCCCCTACCCCCATGCCCGGAAGGAGAGAAGATCTGGAGGGGGTTGCAACACAGGTGCTGCCTGGGAGCGCTGACCAGCTTCCATCCTGCCCTCCCCGTGCCCATTTTACACAGAGGGAAACCGAGTCTGTGCTTGAGATGAAAGCATGCATGACTGCCCATGGCCACACGTAAGGCCCAACTCTCCTCGCCCTCCCTCCAGCTCAGCTGCACCCTGCTTCCTTGGGCCTCAACAAACAGAAACTCCTTCCAAACCCACCGAGCCCTGTTTACCTAGAGAAAGTTTGCATTCGAAGTCACAGGAAACTTCCCTCCAGGGAAGGAGTGCTCCCGCCGGATAAGCGTGGCCCTGCCACAGGTAGCACGGGCATCTCAGAGCTGTGAGGCCTCGAAGTTCAAAGAGATTTGTGACCTTCTGCCTACTTCGTAGTCCTGAGATCTCCACCAAGCGGCTTGCAAAGAAGCACCTACTGGAGCATTGAGGCAGCGTATGAACAAGCCCTCCTTACGAGAAGGGCAGAGACCTCCCACGTGTTGGCCTCCAGGAAGGCTTTCATCTGGGAAACTTAAGAAAGGTAAGGATTGACGGAATGTGATAATGATCAATGGTCGCTGGCAAACAAGTGCTGTTTGATGAGCTGTGCGTGCTCTCCATTAGAAGGAAAACAGTCTGGGCAACAGGGACCCGACACGGCCTTCTCCTTCTCCAACGCTGATGGAGTGCTCACTGTGCACCAGGCACTGTGCTAAGCACCTTCCACACAAGGGTTCATTTACTCGTGGCAGCAATTCTCTGTGGTGAGTCTCTTATTGAACACACTTTGCCCAAGGTCACAAAGCCAGTAAGCCCTTGGTAGAAGCAAGATCCCTACCAAGTCTATCCGACGCCCAAAACCTGTACTCCGGCCACGAGGGCCACGACGTACCCTTGTGAGGCTGGTGTCCTGCATGAGAGCATCCGGCCAAGCGAGGTCTCCACAGCCGCCGTGACGCCTGGCCTGGGTGCGTCGGCGTCGAAGGGGGACTCTCTCTAAATCTCTCAAAGGCTCCGGGTGGGTGGGGGCAGGGTAGGCCGAGCCGTGCCAACTTCAGGCCCTCTCCTCTAAAGTCTACAGGTCAGAAAAGAACTTTAAATCCCCTGATCCCAGGCTCACCTCCTGATGCTCGCACCTGAACTTTGCAGTGCACTTGTACTTGGGGAAACATTTCTGGAGAAGCTACTACCTGCGCTAAGCGCTATCAAAGGGTAGAAGACGGATAAGACCCCGCCCCTCCTATCAAAGTGTTTACAGTCAGTAGGGAAAACCGTACTAATACAAACACATACTAATAATGTGAAACAAGGTCTGACATTAACCCATGAAGGGGACTCATAGAAAGTGCTGGGCGTCCCGAGCACCCTGGGAGCGGGAAGGATCCGTCTGTTCACCCAGCCCCCAGAGGGAAGAAGGTCTTTGAGGCCAGTGGGGCGGCCTGAGCAAAGCCCAAAGCCGGACCGTGGGGGAGGCTTCCATCAGCAGGGAGCATGAAGGCAAGTACGGCTTAAGGAAGTCCGAGCTTTGGGGACCACCAACAGCCCAGGGGTGGAACCCAGCAACCCTGACCCCGGCAAAGGAGGGACAACAGCCTCAGGGCGGACAGAACAGTAAGCACAGTGAAGGGGCTGCCGCGGAGGGAAGGGAGAATCTGCACAATTCAGCTCGAGGCTCGGAACTGAAATATTCATCACATATGCCGGTCCCACTCATCCAGCTACAACCACCCACCCTGGGCGCCCCTCCTCCCAGGGCCCACCTTCCTGGCCCCAGTGACAGTGTCAGGGACCAGAGCACAGAGAGGGTCGCAGTGACAGGTGGGGCCTTCACACCCAGCCCCTTCCTGATACTCACCTGTCTTCCCTGACCCCACGCCCCTTCTCAGGGAGTGTCGGAGCAAAAGTTCTCGGGGAGCACCCTCCTTTGCACCCTTTGCTCCTCACATCACCATCCCCTCTGTCCCACCCCCAATGGCATTCTTCCCCCCAACACACACACACACACACACACACACACACACACACACTCCCTCTCACCTCCCTTCCCTCCCCCAGCCCTTCCCCTCCATTTGTTTCAATGAACAGCCCCTTTTATCTATTCTGTAGGTACAAATGAAGCTGTCAAATTTGATCAAGCGCTTGATATGACAGGCCGTGGGAGTCAGGACCCCTTGAACAGAGTGGGCCTTGTCTGTCACAGCCTGCCTGACACTTCCCATAATGCCCAGACTGATGAGATTCTGAGTAGGGCCCAGCACATTTTCAACTCTATTTTGGGTGAAAACCCTTCTTGAAAGATCTTGAAAGGAGCTGGCAGTTCAGCCGCCCGGATGATTAATGAGGGTTGGCTCCGCTGGATGGATTTCTCCTGGTGCCAACAGCCGTCCTCCCAACAGGCTAGAACGTGTTGCCATTGACTTCCCCCCGCACTTCCCCCTCACGGCGACGCCCCCCAAAAAACCTCTCCCACCAGCCCTCGGACCTCCCCGTGGCCACTGTGGCGGCGCACCTCTTGCCCATCCTCCCTCACTTTCAGACGCAGGAGTAGCCCCGGCATATGGAAAAAGTTAGCCATCACGCTGAACGAGGCCTGGCGTGAGCGAACGGGGCCCGCTGGGCAGCATGGCAGGTTTGAGGGGCACAGAGGGAGGGCTGAGAGGGCACCAGATAGGACAGTCACCCAGGTTCTCCTTGAGCGCCATGTCCCACGCTCTGGGGGACAGGGGAGGCCTGTCCACCTTTTCTCCATGGACCTCAGGAGCCCTGGGGACAGAAACCACTGGGTGTCTAAGGCCCCTGCGTGATAAAGCCTTAAAGTCCTTGCTTTTCCTCACTTGTCTCGCTCTGTTTCTCAGAGGGGGCACGACTGACATTGGAGCAAGACAATTCTTTATTGAGCAGGATGCTCCGGCGTACGGGGGAAGACTTAGCATCCTCTGTCTCAAGACACTACTCATTTGTAGCACCTCCCCGCCCCGTCATGGAGACAACCACAGCCGTCCCCTGCAACGCCCAGCCCTGGTTGAGAACCGCCATTAGGATAAAGAGCCTCCCTGCCTCCCTCCCTCCCCTGTGTCTTGAGGGCCTTGCCCTCCACTCTGCCTCCTCCAGATCTCCCAAGCTCACTCAGTGGGGAGAGCACCTTGAAGTAGGGGAGAGAAGGAGAGAAGGAAAGAAGAGTGTTCTCCCACCCACCCCAATACTACCTTTCCCCTCTGCTGCTTGCCTTCAACCAGCCCTGCTTGAAACTCTCTATTCCTCCTTTCCTCTTCTGCGTTCCTATTTTCCCCAGCAGATTACAGCTTAAGCACGCTTACTTAGGGTGAAAGAAGGGTGCCCAAAACTTCTTTGGGCTTTCTAAGCTCAGACTCTTTCAGGAACAGGCCAGTGCCAGGGAGTTGGGGTCAGGAATATGCTGTTTCTTTTTGGAACATCCATACGTTCCTTTTTCAAGCCAGGCTCCAAGGTCCGGGGACTCCATTGGAGGAGAAGCGGGGTCCCTATAACCAATGGCGTCACCCACAATCTCTTGTGGAGCAGATTCCACGGAGCCAGGCCATGAGAGAGGGTTTCCAAGAATACCAAGCCATACCTACTCTCCTCACTCCACGTTTTCTTCTCTCCCTTTTCTTCTGAAAAAGAGAGGGGAAAAAGCCCATAGTTTACCCACCCCCAGGCCACTGGATAAATGCCCAAACCCACCCTTTACCAATGCGCAGTCAAGGGCCAGGTGCTCCAGCCCCCAGATGGAGCCAGCACTATCCATGCCTTCATTCAGTACCTTCTACTGAGCATCTACTACCAGCCAGGCGCTGGGCTCCACTCTGAGCATACAGTAGTGCATAAAAAGACACACGGCTCCTGCCTTCATGAGACTTACAGACTCATAATAAGAAAAAAAAATGAGGGTGCCTGGGTGGCCCAGATGGTTAAGCATCTGCCTTCGGCTCAGGTCATGATCCCAGGGTCCTGGGGTCGAGTCCCGCATCCGGCTCCCTGCCCAGTAGGGAGCCTGCTTCTCCCTCTGCCTCTGCCTCTCTGTCTCTCATGAATAAATAAATAAAATCTTAAAAAAAGAGAAAAAGAAAAAAAATGAAACAGATCGATGTAGGATTATAATTGCGGTAAGTAGCAATGACGGAAAAGCAGAGTGTTTTTTACAGTGCACCGGAGAAGGTGTAGCAAGGAATCCTCGTTTAGAACTATGGTCAGAGAAAGCCTCTGTGGGATCATGATCATGAAGCTGAGACCTGAAGGCCGAGCAGGGTCAACCGGGTAAAGACTGAAGAGTGTCTCAGGCTGGGGAACCCCACACCTGAACATCAGCCAAATGTTCCGACGGCTCCTGTCGGGTGCAGGTGCTTTGCCTTGTAGCCGTGCTTCCACGGAACGACAAACACTCACTAACTCAGCCTGAGCCCTGGAAGAACCAGAAGGGAGAGGAGCTGGGAAGAGAAGGGAAGCAAGGGGCGTGTGGGGAGAGCACTGACCACCACCACCGTCCAGGACACCAACAACCATCCCGGCAAGCGAGAGGGAGACTGGAGACTGGGCTGGGGCTGACAGGACCTCTCCCTGGAGTTTCAGGGATCCCCCGGTGCCAAGTTTTGAGGTTCTCTAACTCCTGGAACTGTGATGTGGGCAGCTGCTGATGGAGACAGAAATGGAACTAACGATGACACAAATTAACATATAATTACAAGATTCTTGCCCAAGAGTGAAGCTTGTGGGAGACTCGGCTTTCTCTCTTCCAGAAAGATAATATTTTAATGAAATACAGGAGAATGTGTTTCTTATTCTTGGAAACCCACAGGCCTTCGTCGGCTCCCCACTGTCTAAATGAGGCCAAACCTTTAACCTAGCAATCAAGTCCTCCACAGAATGGCCCCGACACCTTTCCACCTGCCCCTGCCGGAACCAGCACAGGAGCCAAACATGACGGCTCACTGTTTCCCAGACGTCCAGCTCTGGCATCCACTTGTTCCTTCCTCCCGAGGAGCCTCTCCCCCCTCACAAATTCACGGGTCTCGTTTTTTTATCCCAGTTGGTTGCGGTTTTCCCTTGTTCTGAATCCCTCGAGCCCCTCACTTTATCTCTCGGAGAGTCCTTCTGTATGTGAGGACCCCTCATCACCCCTCCCTGGACCATAAATTCCGTAATGGCGGGAAGGGTCTTTTACACACACTCACGTCCTAAGACAGTGCCAGGCGTGAGGTAGACCATAACTGCTTGCCGAATTCCATTTAATTGGAAAAGAGCTAAAGAGCTTAAGCAGTTGTCAACATCCTTGAACTGAAGACACTACTTTGATGAAAGAAGAGGCCCAAGAGGTAAAACTCAAAGACGGAACAAGAGGGATAAAAGAACAATCGGGAAAGAGAAAAAAAAAAAAATGCCCGCCCTTTACCAGTGGCCTGGTGGCCAGTTGCTCCAGAAGCCTTCCCTTCTCTCATTGGTGTCCCCATGCCCAGAACAGGAGAGGTGGTTCTGAGGGCACCCTGAGGACCTTGACCATCGTGGAAAACCCTAGAGGCAGGCAGAGGATGCCCACTGAGGTATGGGCAGTCAGTGATCTCCTTCCTCTACCAACTTGCCATGGTGATTGGAATTCCCACTCCCCTTGACTCATTTCTTGGAGTTAAGGAGCTAAGTCCTGGAAAAAAAGAACATAAAAATGCGATACGAATGGGGTAGAGGGAGAAGACACCCCTCTTAAGTCATCAGTGTTCACTAAACGTATTTGGGAACTGCCCACACCTAAGTGGATAGAGGCCAAGGCTACCAGGAATGGCACATCAGACTATGGAGGGGTCTGGTCAGGAAAGTTCTAGAACATGAACGTTTTCCCAGGAATGGCAATTCCAGGGTTGGTGGCTCCAGGGAGGACCTGGCAGCCAGGCCCTTTTAAGAGCGACCCTGCCCCAGTACCGACTCTCTATTTGATCCTTGTCTCACCCACAACAAGCCACCACCACGAGGGGAGCGACCGTGCCCCATGTTTACTGCCGTATCCACACTGTCCAATCTGTGCCCAGCAGGCAGCAGGCACTCGACAGAGATTTCTTGAATAAACCTATAAATCAATAAGGCTGTAAGAAGGTGCTAAGAAGGGACCCCAAGGAGAAACTAGTCCTAGCTCTCGATTCTGCAAAGGGCCCCAGCAAACCTGTGGATGCTCAGACCCACGTCGCTGGAGGCCATCCCCGACATTAGCCAAGCACCCCCATCTGGCAGACAGAGGTCCACACCTGAGCAGCTTGGGGAGGACGCATTTGCAAACTTACCACACCAGCTTTTGGAGCAGAACCGACCTCCTTGCTGTCTTTCAGGATTCCTTGAGGGAGAAAAAGAATTTTCCTGGCCATTGGGCCAGAATATAAAAACAAGGCTACATAAAACAGGCCTAAGAGGGGAAAAGTAGGCCAAAAACAATATGCTCCTCTCCCCCTGTTTTCTTAGGACCTTAACCTCTTTTCCCCGTGAGGAGGAGGAGGGGGAGAGAGGAGCAGAGCCTAATGACCCTGTGCCCCCTTGCCAGGACAGAGGCCCTCCTCGCGGGCAGGGAGTCAAAGAAAACTTTTCCGAGACTGATTACCAAGAGGGTAACTAGGTACACAGAGCGCATGTGAACGGGCTGCTCGTTTCCAATTCAGGACTGTCAGATGGTGATTAATGACTAACAGACACAGAGAGCCTTGATCGCCAAGCGCCGTATTGTTAATGCTGACATTTAATGAGGCCGGACACAAGTCCAGCACAATTCCACACCATCATCTGCAAATAGCGCTCAACAGATTTAATTGGTTAAGTATTTGTGTGTGTGTGTGAGAGAGAGAGAGAGAGAGAGGGACAGAGGAAGGGAGGGAGGGAGAAAGGGCAGAAGAAAGGGATAAGACGTTGGTGTGTGATTTTGCCCTACAGGCCACCTCTATTTTAATATGTGTGTAACTGTGTGATCCCTCGAGTCCAGGGGAGTGAGTGCGTAGGACAGTATCGCAGACCCGCGAGATGACCTCAGTCCCCGGCAGGCAAGCCTCGGATCCGGCAGAGGCTCCCGCGACCCCCTCCGCACCGCACCAGCGCCTCTGACTACCGCTGTGGTCTCCCCACCACCACCCACCAGCATCACCGCCGTCTCTCGGGGGCAGCTGGGAACTGGCATGTGTGTGAAGTGAAAACACATGAAAGAGAGTTGAAAGAAGAAGTTGTCTAGAAGTGGGCCTGGGTCCAGGGCGCCCGAGAAGCCACTTTTTCACTGGACTCAGATCAATGGTCCCTTGGCCCGCCTGACTGGGCGGCTTCTCCTTTGCCAAGAGAGAACTGTGACCCCCATTCCGGAACTCAACGCGCTCTTAGGAGAGGAACGGAATCCATCGTATTGTTCTAGAACAAGAGTCCCTGGCAATAGGGACAGAGAGGCTGGCCCAGCGAGGGTTCTGTGGGACAGTTGAGCGAGGTGATGAAGGACGCAGAGAGAAGGAGATGTGGGCTCGACACGAGGAGTCTGTGCTCGCAGCGGCCCGGCTCTAGTCGCCATCTGTGGCTTGGCCCTTTGGGGACGCAGAGAAGGAGGTGAGGCCCAGGCGGCCAGCGCTCTAGTTGGGGAAATAGCAAACGGACCAGAAGAACAGCCTGGACAGCGGTTGCTAAAGGCTAAATGGGCCACGGGAGGTGGTCAGTGCCTCCAGGCTGCAGAGGAGAGGTCAGCTCAGAGTCGGGGGCTAGAAATGTCTAGAAAAGGCAGAAAATATGTAAACTCTTTGAAAGATGGAAGCTACCTCAGGTAGAAAGCGCTAGCAAGACCATTATCCAGGTGAGGGCTTTGAATATTTGAATGGCCAGTAATTCCCCCCTTTAAAGCCTGGTTCCTGCAAGGGCGGCCCTAACATCAGCGACGTCACCATGGCCCCACGCCTGACCTGTGGCTCTAAGTCTGCCTTTCGACAAGATCCCCAGATATCTGCACGTGTGTCAAAGTTTGATAAAGGTTGATAAGCTCTAAAAGCCCTGGCCCGGAAGCCACGCACACGTAGCTAGGCCTGACTCAGGGACCGATACGGCTGGAAGTCCCCTGACATTTGTCCACCGTACCGCTACGTCCAGCAGGGTCCCCTGGGTCCCCCTCGGCTCCAGCATCTGTCCCGTCCACCCCGCCTGACACCCTGTGGCCCTCTGAAGCATGGCTGGAACACCTCAGAAAATCGTCAGTGTGGGCTCCATCGTGCTTTCGTTGCTCCTTTCCATTTGGAGCAGAGGCAGGGCGGGATGGCGGGATGGCCTGTCCCAGGCCTCGCTACCACGGGAAGGCCCCGGGCGGCTTTGCGGGCCTCACCCCTGCTGGTCCCCGCTACAGGCTGGAAAGCTTGAGTCACAGGCAGGAGCAGGCGACTTTCCCCCGCGGGGGTCCCAGGTCTGGAGTCTTCCCTCTGGCCCAGGGGTCGGTACCTAAATGCTCCGTGCTGAGGAATTCAGCTCATCACGGAGGCCCCGCGTAATTACAGCCCGCCGCTGGCCTTCATTCTGTCAGACATCCCTGACCTCCCCAATCGCCCGGGTCCTGCCCCCCAGCTGTGGGAGGGTCAGCCTCAGAAAATAATCATTAAAAGCTAATGTTTCCTCTTGAGACTCTGTGCCCAGGGGTGCCCCGGCTGTGACCCAACCTTCCAAACCCCTTTCCATGAGCCACCACACCGTCCCTGCCTAGGCCTCTCCTCTTTGAAGTGGCAAACCATTAGGGGCTCTTCCACTAGCTGTTTCCCCCCCCACCGACCCCCACCCCACACCATCTCTCACCATCCTCACCATCCCACACCACCCCCCACACCTGGCCAAATGAGGCTGTTCCCCCACCTTCATTCAGTGCTCCAGTGACCTTGGTCCCGACCCCACTACCTCGGCGTAGGAGACAAGGGGGAGCCAAGACACTGGGCCCCTCTGGGTCCCCACTCAGGGCAAAGCACATCCCACATCCATGCCTCAGTTTCCTCCTGGTAGAGGGAAGGGATTGGATCAAAGTGATCGTTCCTAAGGCCCCTTTCAGCTGTAATAGTCCACAGTTCTACCTCAGAGAATTGTTGGGAGGGCCCTATGAAATGAGATAATGGCTATTCGAGTAGGTTGAAAAGTTTCCAATGATGCACAGACAGGGTACTAAAGAGTCTCTTTCCCTCCAGTCACCCGCCAGCATGTCTTTGCAAGCGTCCTCTTGTTTTGTGGCTCCTGTTTTTCTCCACAGATTGGGGGCAGCATGAGGGCAGAGATGGTGGTTTCTATTTCTTCGGTGGGCTCTCTCAGTGACTAACACTCACCGAGGCCACTGGGTGACAGACCCATTACCCCCCGCGGCTGCTCATTCACTTAAACGGACTTGTAAGAAAATCACAGGAAAGGGGTCACCTTTGCTTTTTAGGAGGGGAAGGGAACGGACCTCTCTCAAATACGCATGCCTCATTTCTCTTGAGGAAAAAGGGTAGTTTGCCCCCTTAAAATGAGTTGGATGTGGAAATTCAAACGGAATTTTTAATGCTGCCTTGCAAATTAGCACAAACCAGCATGCCTGGGGCTTAATTCCATTCCTCAACTACTTACTGAGCATGGCGTGTGCAGGGTGCCACCCCTCTGCTCCCTCGTAGGGGAAATACAGGAGAAACGCTAGAAAGTAATAGAATGTTTTTAACGAACATAGCAGGAATTAGATATCAAAATAAATACTGTCCCATTCAAAATAGTTACTTTGGAACGATCTACACTTATTCTAATACTTTATCTTGCTCTCAACGATTTGGCATTCTTTGAAAACCATCTCCAAAGCCGGCCACATTCTTTACTGACAATGACAAATCTTTATGTGTTGATAGGTGAGAGAAATGTCTTTTGAAGCCAAGCCCGGTGCATAAGCTGGATGGTGGGGCTTATTCAGTCAGATCAAAAATCTAAATAATGTGTATCTTCTAATAAAGCTCTTAATGAACATATACAGGCATAATGTGCAGCCTTTGCCTGTGAATATTTTGAAGGTCTTCTTTTTACTGAGTTGCATGAGCTTGGCTGTGGGTGTAGCGATCGATCCCACGGTAGGTCTCCTCGCTTCCGTCCTTGCTCTCCAGGCCACCCCAACCCCCATCCTCTGTCCTCAACGCAGCCCCAGAGCTCCATCACGTCACTCATCTGCTTGAAACACTGCAAGGGCTCCCGTCTCACCTGGAGTGGAGGCCAAAGTCCACAGGGTGCCTTCTGAGACCCCACATGAGCCAGCCCCCGCCCCGTTCCCCTCCCAGCTCCTCTCCCGGCCCTGTGGGCTCCAGCCTCGTGGCCTCCGTGCCTCCCCTCAGCACATTAGACAGGCTCCCACTTAGGGGCTTTGCTCTAGCTGCCCCCCCCCCCCCCCCGTCTGGAAAACCTCTCTCCCGCATGGCCGTGTGCTCAACTCCTTCATTTCCCTCAAGCCTTTGATCAATTCTCACCTCCTCAGTGAGAGCTGGTCTAACCTTCTAGTTCATACCTTCCACGTAAAAACTCTACACACCTAGGCACGCATGCCTACTCACCCACGCACACATCCCTGACCCCCTTATCCTGTTCCTCTTTTTCTTTTCTCTGTGGTACTTACCACCTTTCACTAGACTATGTAATTTACCTATATATTATTTATTGTATTCATTGTTGTTTGCATGCCTTCCTGAGCCTGGATGCTAGTATGGTCCCTGCCTTCCAGCAGCTGATAGATCTGATGGATAGAAGGAGACACACACACAAAAGAGCAGCTAAACAATACACAAGGATACTTGGCCACATGGGATTCACAGTCACGCCACAGGGGAGCCGTGGAAGGAGACCGCGCCTTCCATCGGATCAAGCAGACCTTGTCCTTGTCCCCGGCACCTGACTGCATCATCATTCCACCTTCCAGAATACTCACTGGCTCATGCCCTCTGCCTACAGTCCTCTATTTGTGCTGTCCTCTTAACCACACCCTACCCACCCATCGATGCTCAGCCCCCATCCCCTTCCTCCATAGTCTTCCTTGATTATCCCAGCCCTCCCTGACTTCTCTCTCCCCCGAGCTCCTAGAGCACGTATACTTTGTATCAGACGGTTTAGTCTTTAAATAAAAACACTACGTGTGCATGGTGTATTCTTAAGGATGTCTTTTGCTGCTTCTCTCTTTTGAATGACGTTAGCATTGTTCAAGAGTGGCCCTGATGCGCGTGGCTCCCATTGGTTGGGTCATAAGTCAGAGAGAAAGGGGGAGGGCATTCCAGGCAGGCAAAACCTCAAAAGCAAAGATACTGTGTGGTATGAATGGACATGCTGAACATAAAGGTATGACACTAGTACTTCTCGGCCCAGCTGAGATTTGACTCACCCAAAGAGCTTTTAACAGTAACTCCACAAGCTTTTAACAGTAACCTCACGTGGAGGCCTGACCCCAGACAATTTTATCAGAGTATCAGGGAATGTGGTGGAGGCATTGCTATTTCGTAAAAGCCCCTCAAGTGACTCTAATGCACAGCTGGGGGGGGAGGGGGGTAAAGACAGCCATACTATTAGGAGAAAAATAGGGAGTAAAAGAAAAAGGGGGATAAAGGATATTGGAAAATAGGCCTCAAAAAAACTATTATTATGTCTGTCCTTTTTTTCCATTTTGCTTCTATTAGTTTGTCATGGGAATTTGTCTTTGTCGGAGTGGTCCAGATGGATCGGCACCGTGGACAGATGATTCTGCCCCCTGCCCTGGGGAGAACAGGGAGCGCCAACAGATGTGGGCACAGCCAGGGTCAGTTGGAACCCATGGGAATCAGAAAAGTTCGGGGAAACTCGACTATTTTAGACCACTGAGAAATTTGTGTTGCAATCTCTCTCCTTGCCAGGTTGTTAGAATTCAGTTTACTCTGTCTTGTGCCTGCCGGTCCAAAGAGCCAAGAAGTACACACTTATATTCAGGCTACCGGTTCAGGAGTTCCTGGCTAATTCCTCACACCCCTCTTGCCCCCACATCCTCGCTCTAAAAGGCAGCCTGGCTCAAGGACACTGAAGAGCATGCCAGCAACTTGAAGGCTATGGGCGTCCTCCGCTGGTCTGGACTGAAGAAGATGCTCTCTCTAAACACACCGCTTTTCTGGGCTTTCCCCTCCCGCCCGGTTTGAAACCGACCAGCAACCTAGGCGCACTTCCCAGCAGCCGCCGGTAGGGGCGCCAGCGCAGCCTGGGCCTGTCCTCCCCCTCCACCCCGTGACCCGCCCGCAGACTGCAGCTCTGTACCAAAGCAGCACTATGGCCAAAGTCACTGCTCACCACCTGCCACCCTTAGGGACGAAGCTGATGGTACCCGCGCCTCTGGGAAAGGACACGGGCTTACATTCGGGATGAGATGTGCAGGACCGAGATGAAAACTTGTCCTGAGTGCAGGACCTACTCAGCTTACTTGGGAACAGAGGGTGAGGGCAAGGAAGGGGAGGGAAAGGGAACCTACAGGGAATTATGTTGGCACTTAGTGGCTGAAGGAGGGAGGGAGGGGAATGCCAGGGAGGGGGAGGGTGTGGAAAGATGAGGCCGGAGTGCTGACGACAGGCTTCCCCAACTCCACAGGCTTGCCAAGGCCCAGCCCTAGATCCCCGAAGGGTCACAGCCCAGGGCTGACCTCTGGAGCCACCTCCTGTCTCCCCCTCGCTCCTTAGTCTCTGTGCAGAACTGTGGTCTGCCAGGCTCTGGCCAACCTGCGGCCTCTCCACCCTGAAGGAGTCCCCTCGAAAAGCCAAGGGGGAAGAAACCAGCCCCCAGCAGCGAACTCCATATATACCGAGAGGTAACTTGAAACCCCAGAACTGGGCCAGGGGAGGAAGGGAAGGGTAGAGGGAGATGAGGTTTTTCCACTTCCATTCGCAACTGTCAGGCGGGTGATTAATGACCAACAGGTTTGGAATCGCCTTTATTGCCAGATCAGTATTGTTGCCCGTGACAGCTAATGAGGTCGGACAGCCTTCTCCACACTGAGCTTTATGGGGCCGGCTCCCTCCCCTGCAGAGCTCACAAGCCCTGCCAGCTTTTGTGCACAGGAATGTTCCAGCCTCCCCCCGTCCAACTTCTTCATCACTACCTCCCCTCAGTGCCCTGAGCCACCCATCTCACCCAGAACCTGCCCCATCCACAAAGGAAGCTGAGTAACAGGGGTTTCGATCTCTAGCCCAGCTCACAGAGACCCCTCCGTTACACTCGCATCCCAAATGCACCTCCTCCCCACCCTTGTGGGAGCTTGAGCCGTGGGACTGGGGGAGTTCGTGAAAAAAAAAAAGGAAGGCAGAGGAACAAAAGCAAACATTACAGCCCTCAGGTTTAAGACAAGGGGAAGACGCTTCTGCCTGCTTGGTCTGGACGGTCTGACCAGCAGCCCTAACAAGCCACTCGGCAGTTAGCTGTAAAATTCAAGACGTAGTTTATACACTTACCACTTCAGTCCCGAGAATGTGTCGAGGAGGTGAGGTTGGAGGGGTGAGGGAATTTAGGAAAAGAGGTCTAATAACAGTTAATAATGTTTTTTAACCAAACACTTTGAACCCGGATACACACAAAGCTAGTTTCCAGTGCAGAAATCAACTTGATCTGAGGTCTCCGGGTGAGGAAACACCAGCTTTGTTTTCTGCTCTCTTACAAATAATCCTTACCTTTGTGCTAGTTCACATCTTGATACGGTTAAGCACGTGTTTGCCTGGGGTTTAATATTTGAAGGAGTTGGAGCAATGTAATAAGCAAACAGCTTAAAAAGCCCAGGAAGACCCCCTCAGCTTAAAACTCTATTACTTTTCAATGCGATATAAATGTATTTTGCTTCTGCTCACAGCAGTTTCCTAGTTTATTCTTATTAAACCAGGAGACGGCTTAGCAGAGTTCTTGATTTATGAAACACATACTAGATTCATTAAAACCTTAAAAGATTTAATACATTTTATCAGGACATTAAATCTATGCAGGCTTTTTAAATCAAATACCTGCCATATTTCATCCCCCACACCCTGCACACTTACTTAAGAACACTAAAATGTGGACTGACAAACATTACGGGTGTTTCGGGCCTGATTTCTAAGTGGCATTAAAGTCCTCCCCTCTAGGATTTATAGCCCAGCTGCTCCCCAAGGCAGATCTTCCTTCTTTGGAATTCAGTTCCGGAAGTTAGCTGAGCTCTACATGTCCCACCCATACACAAATGTTTCCGCCTCTCCCGGCCCCGAGCCTGGGTGGGGGGGGGGGGGGGTTATCCTTATAGGTTCTCTAGGACCCCACCAGCAATACCTGCCCCCCGTCCTTGACTCCTGGGATCTGCTTCCCTACACCCACACTCTGCTCCCCAGACTCTCTTGGCCCACACAGAACCACACCGGGACAACATCTGTCGCGCCTGGGAAAGCTTGCTCTTTCTTTCTCAAACCCTCTTTCTAAGTCTTGCCATACAACGGTGGCTCTCGGCTACGGGGAATTTTGTCACATCACCGCCACCAACCCAGGGGACATTTGCCAATGTCTGGGGACATACCTGATTGTCACGACTTCAGGGGAGAGGAAGACAGTCGTTAGTGGCATCTAAGGATAGTGTATGGAGTTGAACTAAACTGCTATCCTGATACACTGACATTTTCCAAATTCACGAGCGTGGGGGGGGGGGGAATATTGGATCGACGATCACATGAGGAAGTGACTTACCCAGCTCACCCGCACGTCTTTGTTTGTAAGATGGGGTGACCGTCATACTATCCTCGCCGACTGTTAGGAGGTTCAGATGAGCTCATGTCACTGAAAGCGCGTTTTCCGTCCCACAGGGTCACGTGACGTTTACTATTTTGTTCAACAAGCACTATGGAGAGCTGCTTATGTACTAGGAATTCTGTCGGACCCGCCGGGGTGGGGGTGGGCGACACGAAGAGGAATGAAAAGTATCCCATGCCCTCCGGGAGCTTCCATCCCCGTGACACGCGCGGACATAAGCAGAATGTTTCGGCATATTGGAGGGGGTGCCGTAGGAGAAGGCACGGATGCTGCGAAAACACAAAGAGGAAGCATTTGGAAGGGTCTTGAAGGATGAGTAAGAGCTGGTCTGGTAAAACGCACACAAAAGCCAGGGAATAATATCACAAAAGCTAGAGCTGTAGGTAGGGAATCACCACACAGAAGATCGTATATGACTACTAAGAGATGGGAAGTTTTTTCTCCATAGGATCAGGTTTGGGTTTGTTGGGTTTTTTTTAAATGGTTTATTTATTTATTTATTTATTTGAGAGAGACAGAGCACGAGGAGGGAGAGGGGCATAGGGAGAAGCAGACTCCCCACTGAGCAGGGAGCTTTCTATGGGACTCGACCCAGGACTCTGAGATCATGATCTTAACCAAAGGCAGAGGCTTAACCCACTGAGCCACCCAGGTGCCCCTAAAGGCAGGTTCTTAAAATAATCCAAGTGAGAAAAGATAAAGCCCTGAACTAGGACAGTGTCTGGAGAGGAGGGGTACAGTGGCAAGACACAATGAGAACTTGGTGACTAAATGAATGGGGCAGATTAAGGTAGAGGCTGAGTGGCGAGCTCGCCAGGTTGAGTGCGTGGTGGGAGGTGCCTTTCGTGGGAGGAGTACGTCTGAGGGGACCTAGCAGTTCAGTTTGCGACACGATTGGTTTGTCTTCACCCCACATCCAAAGAGATGGTGAAGTGAGGAGATGATGGAAAGCTCTCAGTCCCTGAGGACAGAGGAGGGATGAAATGAGGAATCCAGGTGGAAAAAGACTGGCCTACAATAGAACATGGATTCCCTTATCCTCCGAGATTCACATACCAAGTATCCAAGGTACCTCTTGGTCTACTGCAAAAAGGAGTCTATCCATGAAACGAAGAGATGTATAGATAAATACATGCAGACAAAATGCATGCAATCTTTTTTTTTTTAACTCCTAATATTGTTATAGATTAAGAGATGTCAAAACAATGGTCATCCCCAGCAAAAGAAGCCAAGCCACACTTCAAACCACCAGGCCTCTTGGACATTTCCCAGGGCAGCAGGCTGCTTTCTCTCAGTCCCCAAATGCACTGTGACCAAGTCCCTGCCCTAGACACTTCCTCCCCTTTGCCTTCTCTTCTTGCATGAGTAACATAAATGGATTGTATTAAAATCACAGGCAGCGATGTGTATGCCCATCAACAGATGAATGGGTAAACAAATTGTTGTATAGCCGGGCCATGGAATAAAACATAACAGTAAAAACGAATGAACTGTTGATATATTCGAGAACATGGACGAATCTCTAGATAATTATTCTGGGAAAAAAAAAAAAATATATATATATATATATTATAAATGTTTATATATGATTTAATATATTTTATATATTTTTATAAATTTTATATGTAAATATATATCATATATTTCTAAAACATAACTTTATAAAATATATTTATAAAATTTATAAATTATTTTTATTTATTTTAATTTATTATTTATAAATTAAATATAAAATATAAAATTTATAAAATATATTTTATGTGTTTATAAAAATATATAAAATATATATATTTTTTTTTTACAAGAAGCCAGACACACCCTCCCCCCAAAAACAGTCCACACTGTATGAATGCCATTTGTATAAAATTGTACAAAATGCAAACTAATCTACAGTGACAAGATCAGTTGTTGCTTGAAAATCGGGGCTGCAGGATCATGGAGAGGGGCAGGAGGGAGAGACCGTAAAGGGGCATGAGGAAATGCGGGGCCGTGAGGCATATGTTCATTATCGAGATTGTGGTAATGGTTTCGCAGGTGTATACGTATGTCAAAACTTATCAAGTTGTGCACCCTATATGCACTTTATTATAGGTCAATTACACCTCAATAAAGCTGTAAAAACATATCATCACAAAATGATCTTTAGGTGACTTCCAACCGACTTCCAACTCCATTTTTTTTTCATGATTCCTCTTTGATCCCTTTACCAAACTCCTCTGAAGAAACACTAGCCCCGAGCAAAGATCCTTTTGTTATTAAAAGGCACGAATCCTGGTTTTTCCAACTGAAAATAAGAGAGGAGTGTTGGAAGGAACCCCCTTCATCATTATTAAGGATATAGTTCTTCACTTCTCTTCTCCCACGCTCACCAAAATCTTACTAGGATCAAATGTCCTGAAAAAAAGACCTTTATTCCCTGTTTGAGGGCATAAAGAAGAAAAATAAAAAACTTTTTCCAGCAACTTCCAGTCTTGTGATATAAATGAAGACCAAGATTTTAAGAGTTGCCTGGTTCCTTTGGGGCAAAATGATTCTGCTCTAACTGTGCAAAAAAGGGGTCTCTTTTCGCTTTGGACTGGCTCCTTCAGTAACAAGCTTGGTAAGAGGATGAAACAAACAGCAATCCAGAAATAGGGAGGGGTGGGTGGCTCGGGTGCGGGCGCTTTTTTTTATCCTACTACAACCCACGACTGCAAAATGAACTGGCCCGATTTAAAGGTTTTGCAATTTCTGACCATTGATCTACATTCCTGAAAAGTTACATGTGAGATAAATGCGGTAACTCTGTGTGCGTGTGTTTTAAGTTGAATCATTATTTTCTCATACATTTACTATAATGAAACAGATCTTTTTCTTGGGATTACTTGAATTCTGCTTTGCAGTTTACAAGCTCTGTGCTCTGGGGCAATCCCTTGATTTCTCTAAGCTTCAACTTCCTCCTCTAGAAGGGAGTTGAACTCAAAGGGCTGACCTCAAGATTATATAAAAGGAGAACGGTGTAGGGCCTGGTACGTGGAAAGCACTCGATAATTCTTTACGAAATTTGTATTGTAAATAAATATCTGTTGGAGCCGCATTTCAGAGTCCCTTATCTCTCCTTCTGATAAGCCTTCATTTGGTTATTACTCAATACCACATAACTTTAAGCTTATCCTTCTCTCACCTTCTGTCACATTAATATTGCAAATCTACAAACAGCCAAGAACACACTATGGGAATTTGCTATTTAAAACAGCAACAACTAACGTTACTGAAGACTTAAAACGTGCCAAACATTGTGTGTGCTTTTTGTCTTGATGCATAGGTGACATACGATGTTATATTTGTTTCCGGTGCACGACACAGTGATTTGACAATTTTAGTGCTCACTATGATAAGTGTACCCACCATCTGTCACCATACAACATTATTACAATATTATGGACCATATTCCCTATGCTGTACTTTTCATCTCCGTGACTTAATTATTTTATAACTGGAAGTTCGTACTTCTTAATCGCTTTTACCTGTTTCGCCTGTCCCCCCACCCACCTCCTTTCTGGAAAGTACCAGTTTATTCTCTGTACTTAAGCGTCTGGCTTTTTGTTTGTTTGCTCATTTGTTTTGTTTTTTTAGATTCCACATATAAGTGAAATCATAGGGCATTTGTCTTTCTCTGTCTGACTTATTTCACTTACCATAATACCCACCAGGTCCATCTGTGTTGTCACAAGTGGCAAAACTTCGTTGTTGTTGGGTTTTTTTTTAAGATTTTATTTGTCAGAGAGCACAAGCAGGAGGAGAAGCAAAGGCAGAGGGAGAAGCAGGCTCTCCGCTGAGCAAGGAGCCCAAGGTGGGACTTGATCCCAGGATCGTGGGATCGTGACCTGAGTTGAAGACAGATGCTTAACCGACTGAGCCACCCCCGTGTCCCAAAACTTCGTGCTTTTTTAACGGCTGAGTAATGTTCCATTGTGTATCTATACACCACATCTTCTTTATCCATTTATCTGTCGGTGGACACTGGGTTGCTTCTAAATCATTGCTATTGCAAATAATGCTGCAAGAAACATAGAGGTGCCTGTATCTTTTTCAAATTACTGTTTTCCTTTTCTGTGGGTAAATACCCAGTAGTGGAATTACTGGGTCATAAGGTATTTCTACTTTTAATTTTTTGAGAAACCTGCACACTGCTTTCCACAGTAGTCATACCAATTTACACTCCTACCGAGAGTGCACGAGGGTTCCCTTCTCAGCACATCTTGGTGAGCACCTGTTATTTCTTGTCTTTTTTAGTCTAGCCATTCTGACAGATGTGAGGTGTTATCTCATTGGGTGTGTATGCTTTCCTTGATCTGCCATTTATTGCTTACAACAATCCTAGAAGGTTCGTACTATTATTACCCCCATTTTACAGATGAAGAAACTGAGGCACAGACAGATTAAATCATTTTGCAAAGTCACACAGTTAATAAAAGGCATGGGGTGGGATGAAAGGGCAGGATTTAAACCCAGGCAGTCTGACTGTGGAGTATCTCCACTCAACCACTTAAAAATGGATTTTTAAAACACTTTTGTTAAAGAAATCATCACAGGCTTATCTGCTTGATAATGCTGGATATTGTCAGAAAAATCACAGGAGCCTTAAGAAAGGATTTTCTTTCCTAGATGCTAGATCATCTACTGAAGTCCCTCCCCAGCCTCTAGGCAACACCGCAGTTAAACGACCCAGGCCTTTCAGAAAGCTTCCTGAGAACAGGATCCCACAACTTCTACTCATAGTTCATTCCAGAGTTTAACAGTCAGGAAATTCTTAAATAACAACTAACCCAAATCCTTTATGCTGCAGGCTAAGCCCCATTCCTTGGGTTGATAAACCCCAATATTTTCATTTCTCTGACTCATTCGCTCGACTAAACAAGCTTATTAAGCGTGCCCAGCTGAATTATACTGAACATGGAGACAAAAAGCTCTTAGGTTCCAATAGGATCAATCAGGAGACTGGCCAGCTGGGAGGAGGGGGGATTTGTAGAGACAGGGTGGGGAGACAAGAGCCCTCACTGACAGAGATGTGGGCACACAGAGAGCCCAGGCAGCACCACACGGCCCACTTGTGGCCTTAACCATACAATGCTGAACATACCCAGCACAGACTCACCCAGAGCAAACCTAGGGTAAATTCCAAGCAGAGATGCCTGGAAAATCTACTCTTTCCTTTCCCTGTGTCCTAAATCTGTCTACCACCACCACCTTGCCATCTTCTCTGTGTAAAAGCTTTTCATTTACTGAGCGCTGCAATTAAGTGGACTCTTTCTCTGCTGCAAACAAAATAACTTCAGTGGCCGAATTAGAAATATCCCGATGTGATGCTGCTGAACAGCCAAGGCAGCGGACAACGTGACGCCCTTAGACTAGGACACACGAGATCTAGATCCTGCTCCTGGAGCCACTACGCCTTCAGTCTGCATTTACTGAGTACCTACGCACCGGCAAGTGCTGATGCAGTCCCGGCCCCCAGGGAACCTACAGTCCAGCCTGGGAGACGGTGGCATGCACCAGCCAGCCCTGTGGACTGCGGGCAGGTGTTACAAAGGCAGTCAAGCTCCAGATGTTAAGGAAGCGCCGAGGGGGCTGTCATCCACGGTGACCCTCGCACCTCACTGAGCTCAGTATTCTGTTCACGAAAACTAGGATAATTCCTTCTTAAGCTGCTGAATGGTGCTGTGGGGGCCTCAAAGACCAAGGCTCCTGGAAAAGCATAAAGGGCAATTCAAAATAGGGACTGTTTGTAGATGAAAGACGTAGTGGGGCTAATCCACGCGTTAAAAGATGTGCTCGGTTCAGCGGCGCCATAGGCAAGCTCGAGCAGACGGCTACAACGGTTGCAACTCGCGGGTACCTGTTCCGAAAAACAACACACTTGACCTAATCGGGGGGGTGGATCCGGAGCAAATTCCAAAGTTAGAACTTCGGAAAGCGATACCCTCAGTCATTCAGCACCCGCGGCCACGAGCGTCCTCCCCCGCGCCACTCTCCAGGCACTCCGCACGGGTCCCGGATCTGGAAACCCTACACCGACGTCTTGACAAGTCGGACCGAGCCGCGGGCGCCCTCTGGCGGCCAGACGCGGACTCTGACCGCTCGGAGCGCGGGGGCGGGGCTTGACGACCTAAGGGGGGGTTCTTCTCGCGTGAACTAATGGCGTCATCAAAGCGACAGGCCCGGAAGGAAGTAGCGTGTGGAGGGCGTGGCGGTTTCTACGGTTGCACGGGGGTTCGGACGAGTACGGAGCGCCTGGAGGGACAGCCTGGTACGCGGCCCCCGCCCCTTAGTGTGCGCACTGGGCCTAGTTGCGGCTCTGGGCCGAAGCTCATCAGCCGTTCCCCTGGGCCCTAGCCCCAGCAGCCTCTCTCCCTCAGGAGCGACAAAGCAGCCCCTTTCTGTCCCGTCCCTTCCCCGCGAGCCCCAGGGCGCTTGGGACGCGCGACCCTCTCTCGGAAGAGGGCAGGGAAGGGGCGCGGGTTGGGGGTGGGGAGGCGGGGCATTTGCAGAAAGGACGCAGCTGCAGATCGGTAGCTGGAGTCCGCCACGGTAAAATAAGCGCCTCGCAGACGTCTGAGCCCGAGTTATGTTAGCCCCGGGAGGCAGAATCCACGCCCTGCGCGGGTGGGCCCAGGCACGCCTGACTGTGAACTTTGCTATCAGTTAACCATCGTTTTTCCAGATCCTTCAGTGTTCAGGAAACGACTCTCTAGATGCCAGCTCTTATCCTGGTGCTCGAACGCAGTTGGACCCAGGATCCTAGTCATCCCACCCTGGGGAACTCTCTTTCTCCTCTAACCATGGGCTTGGGGACCTGTCAGGTGCAAAATGCCAGTCAAGTGTATGGGAGGGTGTATTCAGAGCCCTCCCCCGTTTAGATCCAAAGGAATAACTGGGAAGGTGGACCAAAGGCCAGAGAATCCCATCATGTGAACTCTGCTCACATGCTGACTCTGTGGCTCCAGGATCTGAAAGGAGTAAATAATGGTTTCCTTTGAAATGGCAGGCAATTAGGACTGGGAGGCTCTGACCAGAATTACATAGCCACAACTGCCTGTCATTTGACATCCTCTGTAATTTGGACAACATACTGCAGCTGCCTCTCTTCCCTTTTACTAGCATGAGTGACTCCAATGACAGCATATTCATGTTCACAGGAAGAGAAGGCTGTGTTCTGAACACTGCCCAATTGGCACTGGTTCTCTCTTGGGGCCCCGCTGCATGTGGAGCCACTGCCTCCCTGGGGAGGTAGGGAATATGATCCCACAGCTAGGGGAGGAGCGGGAATGTTGCCTGAGAACAAGGATGAAGAGAGTTGGAGGTCTAGCCTTGTGTTCATAGTACAACAGGCTGGGTCTGAGCCACTTCCAAAGAGCTCAGCTTAGTGAGGTGCTCTCGCTGTCGTAGCCTTTCTCCTGCATGTTGGACCACACACGTTTTCCTGCGTCTTTTTCCCTAGGATACAGTTTCGCCGATGGCTCAGTTGGGAGCAGTTGTGGCTGTGGCTACAAGTTTCTTTTGTGCATCTCTCTTCTCAGCCGTGCACAAGATAGAAGAGGGACATATTGGGGTGTATTACAGGTAAGGAAGAGTCAGAAGCTTGCAACTCCCTATTAAATGTCTCTTTCCTAGTCACTGTCTAGCAGATTCTGTTGATTATCTTGTGTCTATTGAATAGAGGAGTCTTTTTTT
>CM052899.1:29179381-29190139 GCA_028534135.1 Potos flavus
GGAAAAAAAGAATCCTTTGGATTGATCTATATCAATCAAGGCAAGCCCAAGAGTAGTGATTCTTATAAGAAAGGAGCCCGTTGCATCACTGTTTATTTTATTGCCCTTTTTTTGGAAAAAAAAATAAATGTATTTTTTCCTTCGTAATGCAAAGCAAAGAAGCACTTATAACTCTTGGGTTGCTTTCCTTTCAGTAACCTCCGTGACCAAGTTTTTTTGCTTTGAGCCTTTATGAACTCCTTATATGTGCCCAAGATGCTTATTCCTGGATTGCCGATAGCAAGTTCTAGAAGTCTCATTGGGCTCCATTCTCCCCTTTATTTCTCCCCACCTTCTACTCATATGTCCCCAAAAAAGGCTTTTAATTTTGTTACCCTTTACCTATAACTTGGTTTGAAAGGTCATTCTACTGCCCAAAAAAGGTTTGTAAATGACTTTTAAAGCATTCTTAAAATTATTCTTTTGGTTGTTCATGTCCCTTGGCTCCAATATTAGTGCAGTTAGTTGATAAATGTATTACTGGATTTAACTGCCCCCCCAAGGATTGCCACAAACTCAACGGGTATGACCAAGTAAAATAGACTTCCTCTTCTGTTAAGGATTGCCAACAGAGATCCCGCTATCTTCATTCCACTTGGCCCACGTGCCTATTTTTCCTGCCGCAAAAGCATGAATAATGGTTTTATGTTTTACCATCAGGCTTCCTAGAATATTAGGGTCGAGCTGAGAGGAAGGGGTCTGTGGACATGGGTCGGGCACATGTCACTCTATATGACACGTTTATGGGGCTGTGGAGAAGGTGGGTGCAGATCGTATTGCTGTCATTGCTAGCTGTCTTGCTAAACCGCCTCTCTCTTTCTCCTCTCCAGAGGCGGAGCCCTCCTGACTTCGACCAGCGGCCCGGGTTTCCATCTCATGCTTCCTTTCATCACATCATATAAGTCGGTGCAGGTAAACTGGGTTTGTGGGGCATGTTTGGGCCACTGCAGGTTTGGGGTGTTGGCAAACACGTGATTTGGAATTATTTCCTATTACATGAGTATATCGCCTGTTCAAGGAATCATGTATATATATAACGTATCATATGTATATAGAAAGAATGAGGCTCCATGAACCACATACTCTAGAGCTTTGTATGATTGTTGAACTAGCCTAATGGGGTCATTGCCTCGGCCCATCAGCCCCAGATGGGAATTATTTCTTCACTTAATCTGTTCCGAATGTATAGAAGGAAAAGTAGGGTGTGTGTGTCTGTGTTTTCAACCACAGGTTACCCAGATAAATGGAAATAAAACATGGTAATTTTGCTGGTTCTTATTGGAACTTCATAGATGTGAACATAATTTGGGGGGTGGGGGGAGAGGAAAACTTGGTGAAGGGAAATGACATCTAAAGGAAGAATAGGATTAGTTATGATGGATAGAAAGCCTGGCTCAGATAGACTAGCCATCTTTGAAGTATGTCCAGCTAAGAGGGGTAAGAAGATTTAGAGGATGACTTTTGAACCAACTCAGGAAAATATTCTGGGACACCAGCATTCTCCCTGTTCATTTCTTCTGCCATCTCCTGTGCCTGATGGTTTTCAGGGTGCATTCGTGCCCAGGATCTTAGGAGTCTCACAGTAATGCTGAGAAGGGGCTGAGCCAGGTTAAATACAGAATCCTCTGGTTTCAAAACTAGTGAAAGGAAAAAGTGAAGACAGGTCTTAGGAATCCTAATCCAGGGTCTTTTATACTAAATCATTATTACTCAGCTTATCCATATGGTGATTCACTTACAGGGAAGCTGGGGTAGGTACCTTTGTTCATCTGAGTCACACACTCTATGTAAATAAAGAGGATTAGGCGAAGTGTTCTTGTTTAATAAGGCCAAAGCTCAACCCAGATAACCTCAAGGACCGGGCGTTTGGGATTCCAAAACTAAGTGACTTTGTTGTTCATGGCCCATTTTACAGCCATTTTATGTCTCCTCTATTTCTAGACCACACTGCAGACAGACGAGGTGAAGAATGTGCCCTGCGGGACTAGGTAAGCTGCCCTGGGTGAAGGGGTTAAGCCTATGTCGGCGGAAGGGCTGGCTGGCTGCAGTTAGAGACAGTGAAAGGAGAAGCATTTCTTCTCGGTGGTCTTACCAAGTTCCCTGCCTCCTTGCTCCCTTGATTCCGATTTGACGAGGCCGTGCGGTGCAGTAGGGAAAATCACAGAAGGTAGACGGGTTCGGGAGGGCCTTGAATTCTGTGCTGAGTGTGGGCTTTTTCTGTTATAAGTGAAGATCCACTAAAAGCTGTCAGCAGATAAATGACTTGATAGCTGAGGAATGTTGTAAAGGTCAGGGGTGACCTCAGGGTCTGGAAATCCAAACAGAACACCACTCCAGTGGTCTGGGTGAAAAGTAAAGAAGGTAAACTGGAATAGAATCACAAACCACCACCACGAAGAAACATTCGGGCAAATCCAGAATTAGGGCCTCTCACAGGACAGCTGGCCTGATCGCCGCACAAGGAGGAGCTTTGGGTTGAAAAGCAGACCTAAAAGACATAAGCAAAGCCATAGTGAGCCTTAATTAGAACTTGGTTCAAAAATACCATCAATGAAGACGGGGGACTGGATGAGTCAGCTCGGGCAGCCATAAGAGAGTGCAACAGACTGAGCGGAAACAGAGTCCAAGGTGCCAGCAGGCTTGGTTTCTGGTGAAGCCGCTTTTCCTCGCTTGCAGATGACGACTTTGCCATGTCCTCATGTGGCCTTTCCTGGGTGCACGCAGGGAGAAGATCTCTGGTGTCTGCCTCTTTACCAGTCCAATTGGGTTGGGGACCCACCCCTATGACCTCATGGAGTCTTAATTACCACCTTATGGCCATGTCTCACTCAATACAGTGACAAGGGGCTTTTAGAGTTTCGGCAAATGGACTTTTGGAGGGCACACAGTTCAGTTCCTAACAGGAACGACAGGAAATTGGAATAGGGACCTGGTATTAGAGGTCGTTAAGAAATTATTGCTAATTTTCTTAGGTTTGGGACATAGGAGAATGTCATTATTCCTCGGTGCGTGTTGCTCACTAACATGTTAAGGGGGAAAGTATCACAACTGCAACTCGCTTTGAAATGTTCAGCATAAAGAAGCAGAGCAATCTGTAAGGTAAAATGTTAACAATTGCTAAATTTAGGTGTTTGGGTATGGATGTTAGTTGTATTATTCTTTCAGTGTTTCTGTATGCTTAAAATTATTTATAGTGAATGTTTGCCGGGAAAGGGAAGTACTGAACCAAAGTGATGGTGAAGACAAAGTGAGAAACAGTGCCCATAAAATCCCACGGTGGCCTTCTGAATTCTGAGAATTCCTTGACTTTTCCCTTCAATGGATTGCTTTAATCAAAAGGCATTGCAGATTCAACAGCTATGAACTATTCTTTTCTTAGTGGCATCCAGAAGTTTTTCTCCTTCTGGAGCTGTTTTGAGGAGGTGTGGTTTCTCGGGAGACGGTGTTCTTGCTGTAAGCTCAGAAGATTCCTACTTGGAGATCTCATGCCTTCTGGCCTCCTGTGAACTCCTCTGCTCCTTTTCTGCCAGGTCATACACCCGAGGCCATCACCTAGAGACGGCACTCTGTTCCAGAGCCTACTAGTGACTTCTTTGTTCATTCTTTCCCCAACAGTGGTGGTGTGATGATCTACTTTGACCGCATTGAAGTGGTGAACTTCTTGGTCCCAAATGCAGGTACGTTTTTCCAGTTGACCTTCACCGCCGGCTTACTTTGCCCAGCATGTCCCTCCATCCCCACCGCCACCCCAGGTCTGTCTCAGCACCTCAGGCAGAGAGAACCGCCGTGTCTAAGAAAGGGAGTCCTGCCTTTTCTGACTGCGATCCCACCTTCCCTCCAGTGTATGACATCGTGAAGAACTACACTGCCGACTACGACAAGGCCCTCATCTTCAACAAGATCCACCACGAGCTGAACCAGTTTTGCAGTGTGCATACCCTTCAGGAGGTCTACATCGAGCTCTTTGGTAAGAAAGCCTCTGCTGGCCGTAGCATGCCTCCGCCACTGTTTCCCCCACCGCATACTTCTGAGTACTGCAGGGGAGGATGGGTTCCCAGGGACAGGAAGTGTCAAAGAACCCAGTGCCTGGGCACTGGTCGCAAGCGGAATTTCTAGCAGTGTTGATGACGGTGACAGAAGGTCGTGAAAGCAGGTGAGCCTTGGGCACAGGCATCATGGTGGACTAGGGGACTCCTGGCCCAAATCAGAGGACTGGAAGGCAGGGCATTCCCACTGTCCCTAAAAGAGCCTTCTGTAATGAAGACAGGGTCCATTCTAGAAGAACGTTAGAGATTATCCAACCCAAAACCCTCATTTTCAGATAAGGGGACTGAAGCCCAAAGAGAAAGTTTTAGAACTATTTGGTAGCAGAGCTGAGGCTAGAACGAACCTCCCTCTCCTGGCTCTCGCTTTCAGAGTGCTTCTTGGTCCACCACACGGAATGAAGGGCCCCCGGGAAAGGTGAGAATGGTAGGGTTCATGTTCAATTCTAGAAGTGGGACAAGGACCATATCTGCTTAAAGTTCCTAGTTTCTTTAAGCCTGTACCCGTAGAGATGAATAGGAAAACACTTACAAGAATCCACGTGCTTAAGTACATACTTTTTGACCTTTTTAACCAGTCAAAGTAAACACAGCCTGACTTTAGCAACAAGAGAAAGAAACAGTTCGGTAATTGTTCTAGCTCTTTTGTGGTTAAGTGTTCTATTTAAGCTTGCTGCCAGAAGTTTTCTCCTGGCCAGTGCTGAGAGTAAATGGTAGTACAGCTCTTCCTGATACTAGGACTGGACAATGTCTTTTTCCAGGAATCTTCATTAGAAAGGACCCCAAGAGAATATTCCTCAGAGTGGGGGGGGGGGGGATCCCCGGGGACCCCGGGTGCTACCCGTGATCTCAGTCAGAGAGCCCATTGCACACATTTCTGATTTGGGAAATCATCAGAATCACTTTTCATTTCTCTGCAGTAGAAAATGAATCTAAATTCACTTTACGGAGTTTGGATTCAGTATGCTTTAAAGAAAAATTCTGTAAATTTCCTATTATTTGGTTTTTGTTATTGTTGTTATTGTTGTTGTTTTAACCTCAAACTGAGAGCATTTTATAAAATACCATTAGTTTTCTCGGGGTACCTGGGTGGCTCAGGCATTAAGCATCTGCCTTCAGCTCAGGTCATGATCCCAGGGTCCTGAGATCAAGCCCCGCATCCAGCTCCCTGCTTGGCCAGAAGCCTGCTTCTCCCTCTCCCAAAGCCCCTGCTTGTGTTCCCTCTCTTGCTGTGTCTCTCTGTGTCAAGTAAATAAATAAAATATTTTTTAAAAAATAGCATTAGTTTTCTCTCTAGCCCTGGTTTTAGAACTTGTGCCATTAAAGGAACACTTTAAAACATTTGAAACAACAAGAGACAAAGGACTGTAACTTCCATGACGAGAAAATGAAAATATGAAATTGCTTTGCATTAGAAAACTTTTTACTGTCAGGGCAGCTGGCAGGCTCAGTCGGTGGATCACACAATTCTTGATCTTAGGGTCATGGGTTCGAGCCCCACATTGGATGTAGAGATTACTTAAAAATAAAATCTTTAAAAAAGAAAAAAAGAAAAAAGGAAACTTCGTATTGCCCTAGAGATAAACTTAGTAGCTTAGTGAAACTTCTTAAACAATGAAGCTGGGAAAATGTAATTGCTTTGAAATTTTCTTTTTTTAAAGATTTTATTTATTTATTTGACAGAGAGATCACAAGTAGGCAGAGAGGCAGCCAGAGGGAGAAGGGGAAACAGGGTCCTCCCCGAGCTGAGAGCCTGATATGGGGCTTGATCCCAGGACCCTGAGACCGTGACCTGAGCTGAAGGCAGAGGCTTAACCCACTGAGCCACCCAGGCGCCTGAAATTTTCTTTCTTTTTAAAGTTACATCTTTTGAGCAAAAACACTGTCTTGCTTGGAATCTATTTGTGTTTGTAAAGGAGGAATTCATGTCTCTAATCCCATTCCTAGAATGTGGGAGGTTTTCCACTAGTTCTTTCCTCTCAGGACTCACGGCCTTGACTTCCCACATGACTGTGTAATTCTCATCACTGCTTACGCTGATGCCTCCTCTATGCCCATCTTACAAAAACATTCCGTAGTTCTTGTTCAGCAGTGACCTGCAGCAACCTCGTTGTGTGATGTAACCTAATCTGCACTTATTTGTGTGACCATAATGTATAAACAACTTATTACCAATATCACTTTCGTAATAAACCACCTGGCAAAATATTTCTTTCAGATTTTCCTAGAAAGTTAGGAGCCCAGGCCCACAGTTGTCTGCTTTAAGTCAGATATAATTTGGTCTAATAAATGACTCCTTATTATTAACATAGGGAGGGCATGGAACATCTTGAAGTTTGGTTGGTATCCTATTTAAGAAAGAAAATGTGAAATGTGATGTTTACCTTTGGCTGTCAAGTTGTTAAACACGTATCAGGTCTGAGGTGCTCCCTCTTGGGGCTTTCTCCCTCGTGCTCAGAGGCTCGTGAGAGTTTCCAGTGCGTGGAAACGATAAAATCTCTTGCTTACCGAAAAGACAGTTGAAGATAGTGCTGTTTTAAAGCATAAAACAGCAAGCTTAGTAATGAAACAAGTGTATTGTTTTGGCTCCCAAGTAGCTCGAACATATCACTGAACTTCCGTGGGCCTCAGTCTGGTCTGGGCATCTGTTAAAGGCAGGGAGTTCCACTTGCTGTTCCTCAGAGGCCCCTGTTTTGGGCACCAGTGACCAAAAACGGCCGCTTAAAGCGGGTGGCAGCTGACAGTGAGGGAGGTGATTCAGTTGGGATGTCCTGGCCTGGTTCCGTGGAGTCTCAGCGCCGTCCAGCATCTTACCGAGGACTTGGCGGGCAGGGCGTCAGGACAGAGAGGGCAGCTGTGGGCGCTGCAGGATCCCAGCCAGAAGGGGGGGTCAGTCAGAGCTCTTCCTACACTGGCCTACGAAACAGTTCCCGTGTGAATTCCAGACAGAGCAATCAGGGCCAAAGCAAACGACGTATCAGAAGGCTCGGGCTCGTTTCCAGAACCATAAATTTTCATTTTCCCCACTGTGTTCTTTGATGGAGTTCTTAATGGAAATAGTCTTCCTTGGAGCTTTCATTGACGTCAGAGTCTGTTTTTCTTTTAGAAACGTCTCAAATGACTGGATTTCCATGGCTTGGCTCTCTTCAAAATACCTAGCATAGCCACTCCACCTTCCTTCCTCTTGAAAACGGGGTGCCTGCCTTCTCTTTAGCTGCTGTTGTCTAGAAAAAGGCTGCCACCCGACTCAAGAAATGTGCAAGAATTGTTTGTCCTTTTTCTTATTAAAGCTCAGTTTCCTTTTAGGCAAGGCTGCTATTTTCTACAGCCTCGGTGATTTTATCTGGAGGCCACAGGAAAAGGGTGCTCCCACATCCAGCTTGCTTGGAGGGGCTGCAGAGGCGTGTTGCTTTGAAAGATGTGCCAAGGATCTTCAGATTTCTGGGCTCTGATAAGCACTCTGGAAAGCCCATTGGCCTGTCGGGTGCATTCTTGAGCTGGTGTTGTAGTTTGTCCTCTACCCCTGTGCTTTCCTCCCCCCTGCCTACAAAGTGTAACAACTCTTGCTGTCTTTCTTGATTCCAGATCAGATTGACGAAAACCTCAAGCTGGCTTTACAACAGGACCTGACCTCCATGGCCCCCGGGCTTGTCATCCAAGTAAGCATGGCCACAGTGAGAGCACCCTCTGCCGAAGGGGCATCCCCCACTCTTCCGAGAGATGTCCTCTTTGTGCAGGAAGATGCAGGGCCAGCGGCAGCTGCTTCTGTCCCTCACCACCCTCACCTTCCCATCACGGGCTGTTCTTCTCCTTCCGCAGGCTGTGCGGGTGACCAAGCCCAATATCCCTGAGGCAATCCGCAGAAACTACGAGTTGATGTGAGTATTCCCTCTGCCCGAGCTGTACCCACCACTCTCTCCCCACCCCCACCTCATCCCGTCCCAGAGTTAACCGAAGCCATGCCAGGAGCTTATTCACCTTCTGGAATATTCGTTACAGCCCACCGCTCTGTAAGATGGAGCCAGTGCGCCAGGACAGTCACCTGGGCTCCGGGACTGTGGTGGAGAGCCTCGGGAGAAGCCCTTTCAAGCTGTGATGCTTTTCAAAGGGCCGGCGGGCATTGTTTGTGCTTCCTGGCTCATGCCAAAGAAACGGGAGCGGCAGGTGGTCAAGTGGACGGGCGGGTGCATTTTACCAAAGTAAATTATGCTTTATTTCCCACAAATGAGATATTTTGGAGGTGAAAGAGAGCCATGTTACTGTCAACAGATCTGCTTCTCCCTGGGACATTGAACAGCCTTCCAGGAGAGAGGACGAACTCCCAGTTTGCCTCTCCTCAGCGGAAGTCTGCCTTCTCCGGGGGACAGTGACGTTCCTCGGCAGCTCCTTCCATGGCGGCCTCACAGCTGCGTACCTTTTTTGCCCTTCAGGGAAAGCGAGAAGACGAAGCTTCTCATTGCAGCCCAGAAACAGAAGGTGGTGGAGAAGGAAGCTGAGACGGAGCGGAAGAAGGCCCTCATCGGTCTGAATGTGGTTCTGTGATCCCCTCACAGGGCGAAAGGGGCTGGAGGGGGTGGCAGGAAGCTGCAAGATGGCCTCAGGCACCGTTAGATCACACAGCCCTCCAAACCCTTGCCAGGCGCGGGAGTGGCATTCATACTCCCAGAAGCAAAGCTGATGTCGTCAGATCCCGGCCAGGGGCAATGAGTTTTGAGTCTCCCCTTAGGTCTCAAATGAAAGGCACCTTTCCTGTTAATTCGTAATGGATAATAATAATGGCTAATGCCTATCGAGCAGATCTTAGGAGTCATGTACTTCTCTAAGCACTTACATGTGAATTACCTCACTCCTCACAACCACGAGGTGATGCCGGTTCTATCATTAACCTCATTTTCCCGAACCGGACACCAGAGGGGTTAAATAACGTGCCCAGGGTCATATGGCAAGTAACTGGTGGAAGCGGGGTTCAACCCCAGGGACCCTATCCAGAACCTGGTTCGTAACTACTACACCAGATTATCAACAATTTCTAACTGCTTCCCAAAGCGAAGTGGCAGGGAGAAACTGTTTAGAGAGTGTCTTACTCCTTAGACCATCCGTTCAGGAGAAATCCCTTGTGACTTAGGGGCGAGGTGAGGGCCTGCTCACCTCCGTCGGGGGGCCCGGATCTCTCCGTTTACTGCGTTGTGCTGGTGTCACGGCCCCGCCCTCACTGGTACAGCCCACGTGTGCCCGTCACAGGGCTCTCCCTCTGAGCTAACCCACTGGCCTGCATCAGGGACTCAGGAAGGGTCAAACAGTCCGGCTTTTGAAATAACCAGCACTCTGAGCCTCTTCTCAACTTCATTACCATAGAGGCAGAAAAAGTGGCTCAGGTCGCAGAAATCACCTATGGGCAGAAGGTGATGGAGAAGGAGACGGAGAAGAAGATTTCAGAAATTGAAGGTGAGCACGGGTGAAGTGAATGCCCAAGGTTTCCTCACCTCCCACCTTGTGACAAGGGGGCGGGAGAGTCCTTTCCTTCACTGTTTCGTCTTTGTTCTAAGATGTGATGATTTCTTTGGAAAATCGCTTTTTCTCGGTGCTTTGAGTTGAGTTTGGGGGAGATACGGGCCAGGCTGGCATCAGTTTTCCCTTCAGAGAGCATTCGCTCGCTCAGCAGGTGTGCACTGAGTACGGCTGGGTGCGCTCACGTGAGGCCTAAGGAAAAAGCAAGTCACTGAAGTCCCTGCTGTTTGGCAAGGGTCTCAGAGCCTTGGAAGTGAGCGAAGAGGTGAGGCCAGAATAGCACCTCCTCCCCATGCCTTCCCTAGCCCCCTGGCACGTCAGCGAACACCCCAACTGCGGCCTGTACGTCTGCTCTCGGCACCCCCTGTCGTGGTCACCAAGGCAGGTGTGAAAAGGACACCTTTTCAGCACCACCAACACCATAGCTGGAAAAAGAGGGTTTTCTTTGCTGGCTTTTCAGAACTTTATTCATCTTCAGTTCCCTGCCCCTAACCCCTCAGCTCATTCCCACCACCTACCCTTTCCCTTCATGTGGTGCCTTAAATCAAGCAAATTCTAGGACAAAAATGGGCCTTCGAGGCCCAGCTTCCAAGCACTGTGCCCACTTGTACTCACTGTGGCCTGTCACGCTTTGTGGGGGCCCGGTAAGGAGCTAGCTAGGATTTTACAGGTCAGTGGCTCCTCATTAGGGAGCTCTTAGCAAAACAAGACATTTTTATTTCTTATAAAAACATGTCATCAGGTGCTAAGGCCACTTGAGCGGGCCACCTGCAGCCAGCAGCCCAGCCAGACTCCGGCCTCCTTCCGCCCAGGGTCGTGCAGGTGGGCAGGAAGAAGCCGCCCACAGACTGGCCGTCCTTCCCAGGCTTTTGGCTACAGATAGCACTCACAGGAGGCTGGCCTCATTCCCAAGGCAAGCGAGGAAGCGTCAAAAATTTCGCATCAGCTTGACAGAAAGCTGGTCTCAGCGGATTGAGGAAGTGTGTTGCGTGCACCGTGGAAGCTGAAATAGGTCTTCATCCACACAGGTGTTAGTTTGGACCGTGGTGTGTAGTTGCCTTATTTACAGTTGTGCCAGCTTCACCACTGTTAACGAGGACCTTTTTGAAATGATCGATGGAAATAAAAAGGGAAACGAAGTTGGAGAGGGACCGGACTGTTTTCTTTA
>CM052899.1:29190239-29209613 GCA_028534135.1 Potos flavus
GGGCACAGCAGCGGGCGTGCTCATCTTTAGTCCCCACCGCAGGGAGATGCTGTCCAAGTACCTCTTCATCGTGGTTGATTTTCACCACAATTTGTGAAATAGGGAAAAACGCCTCTTTCTGCGTTTCGCAGAAGAGGAAACCAAAGCACAGAGGGAAGAGAGCAGTCTCCGAGGTCACAGAGGCAGGCGGGGGAAGGGCCCAGGGCCCAGTGTTCTGGTGGCCTCCGCCCTGCACTCACTGCCCTCTTGCCCGCAGATGCTGCATTCCTGGCCCGGGAGAAGGCAAAGGCCGACGCGGAGTGCTACACCGCTATGAAGCTGGCCGAAGCCAACAAGGTAAAGCCCCGGGCCGCCTGGGGAGGAGAAGGTCTACTTGGCCTTGGGCTAATGTTGTTTGAGAGTTCCCGGTGTGGGATGGCCGCCACCACCAAAGCCCCACCTGGCCAGAAGGGATGGCCGCTGTGCTGTGGGGGACGGGGGCTGCCCATCCCCTGAGCCGAGCCTCCGCAGACGTTTCCTCATCGTGTGAAACGCGGAAACTCCTCAGACTCGCAGCTCTGACCTCGCAGATCCATTAGTGCCCCGTCACTCCGAGAACAGTGAGGCCGGGAGGAGTCGAGAGAGCGCATCGCTTTGACAGAGACCCTCTCCTTGTGAGAAGTGAAGGGTGCCACCCAGAGTTTTCTCGGATCGGGCTCCGCCTAGTCTCTGCTTTGTTTGTTCCAGCTGAAGCTGACGCCTGAGTATCTGCAGCTGATGAAGTACAGAGCCATTGCTTCCAACAGCAAGATTTACTTCGGCAAAGACATCCCGAACATGTTCGTGGACTCTGCAGGCGGTCTGGGCAAGCAGTTCGAGGGGCTGGCCGACAAGCTGAGTTTTGATGATGAGCCCTTGGACGTAGACCCCGAGGAGAATTGAAAGTTTTTTTTGTATACAACCTCGGATGACACTTACAAGAGATCTTTATTTTTGAATGATGAACCGGGATGCTCCTCCCTCCCACACTACCTGCTTCGACTCTCTTCCATGTTCTGTGGAGAAAAAAGAAGAAATGGATTTAAATCTATTCCCCTTCCTGGGAAGGGAGGGCTGGGATTGATGATTTGGGGTCTTATTCAGGTAAGCGGGTTAGGTGACTTCTGTTAAGTTGGGCGAACCATGGGTTTGACCTTTGACCTCCAGACACTAATTTTAGCCCTTAAACGCTGGCTTGAGTAGGGATTCGATCATTACAGAGTGGGAGAGCTAGAGGCTGTTGCCTCTAGGTGATTTGCTCTCCCCGATTTGTCCAGTTTTCTCACCTCTGCCTCCGAGGCAGGAGACGCCTGTGGGTGAGGGTGAGCAGCTGTGGACTTGTGAGTCTGGCCGCCGAGCTGGGGGGGAACAACTGCCGAGAACTTGGGCTTTGCTGGTATTTCTGGCGGCACACGCGAGTTATTTTATTTTAGCAGCACGCGCTCTGGAGCCCTCACAAGGAACGACTGGTGCTAGGTTTTGCAAGCTCCTCCCCTACCCTCCTTGCCCCGGGGCTTAAAGAGCGGTGATCTCAGACTACATTCCAGAGGCAGGGTTTGGCCACTACCCACAATTCTTAAAACTCTTCACCTGTTCCGTGATTCGGTCCTTTTTTTTTTTTCTTCTCGAATCTGTTCGTTGATTCCACTCAGCATTAGGAAGATAGGAACAAACAGCCCAAGTGTCCTACTAGCTGCTAAAGGGGGATCGTTCCGTCTCTCAGCCACCGCGGTACCTGCTTGGCAAACTGCGTATGTTCCCCAAGACCTTTCTCACTGTGGAGGTTCTCTGCGAAGAGCTCCTCTGGGGGCGGAGGAAGGTCCCTGAAGGATCTCCTAGTCTTACTGCTTACAGCCTGCGTTGCAGTCTGTCTGACAGAGTGATAAAAAGGGAGCCCACTAGGTAGCACAGGTTTTGAAATCCAGGGCACGGACAGCCACACAGGGGTCAGACCGGATGTTCTATCTCCAGAGACAGCTATGGGGTACATGTCAAGAGTTCATGCCCAGGGCCCTGGCTTGGAAGGGCTGCATCAAAATCTGTTCAGATGTTTTGGGTGGTTTTTGTTTTGTTTTGTTTCATTTCGTTTCTAATTGGGAAAATTTTGTGTCATTCTGGGAGATTTGGGATGGAGAAGAACAAACGTGAAAGGAAGGTTTTCTTGTATCCTGAAATTGGAGTGGGGGGGTGGTGTCCCGCTTATGTAGGCCATGAGCTGTGTACCAGATTGTTAGGTTATCTCCACTGAACTTGCAGGCGTGTTGGTATTCTCCCTGACAAACTCCGGCTCGGGATCTGGCCTGGTTATTAGCTGCCCTCCCCACCACCAAAGAAACTACCACGCTACCCCTTTTCCCTCAGTGATACTATGAACCATACCTTCTGGCACAGACGCCCACCTGATTTTTGGTCCCGTGCCCAGACTGCTGCTTTATCGAATGGCCCCAGAATTTGGGCCAGCTTGCTCCCAAGTAGCACCAGGCTTGTCGAGAGTTTGGGGAGCATTCAGCCTGCTTAGGTAGAAACAACATGTTAACTCCTCTTAATTCAAGCATTGCTCTTCCCTGTTCTCGTTTCTGGGACTTCAGAATTCTCAGACCAGTGGTCCTGGTCACACTTCGTGTGAGCAGCCACCTGTTCCTGGGAATGATGGATTTTAACGTGCTCAGAAGCGCTTGCAGAAGACAGTCTCCCAAGGCCAACACAGGGTACCCGTTATTAAGATCTACTCACCCTCCTCCCATTTCAATGCCGGTAATCCCTTGTTAGAAGCAACATGACATATGACATCTAGCATCCCCACACATATTTGTCTGCTCCCTCTACTCCGAGACTTGCTGCCTAGGCCTCAGAAAACACTACTTCAATAGGATAGAAAGCAAGGGTCTCTCCGCCTCTGAATAGCACGTTTGCTCAGGTTCTTCTCTTGAAAGCGCAATACTAACATCCTGTGACAGCTTGTCCCTTGCACTAGATACACTTGAACCACAAAAGAGCCTCAATGAAGTCAACTCCTGCGGCCCCTGTCTCCCTCAGTGCTAATGTTGCCTCCTCTTTGAACAAAAAATGTAAATGTCATAGTGCCCCTCAGTTTAAATTCCGTGGTTATCTGCACCTGCCTGAATAGTAAAATCATGGAAGTCAGCAGTTTGCTCAGCACGGGACGACTAACCAATCTGTGCGACTCTGTGTCTTCAGCACTCACTAGAAAATCTGATCTTAAAACATTTGAATCCTAAACATGTAAGATGTGACAGCCTACACTTTTGTAGGCAGTGAAGTCATGGCTGCTATTTGTAAATGGAACTTCTATCAGAATACGTAACTGTTTATAAAATTCAGTTTTTGTAGGATTTTTCCAAGGAAAAGTCACCTTGGTTGAATGTTTCTCATTAAACTTTACAGAAGTGGTTCATATTCGTACTGTTTTTAATCACTTTTTTAATATAAGGACAGAATATTTGCAAGGAAGCCAAAGTTTGTTAATAATTTTTATAAGACTAAAAATAAATATGAAGGGATCTGTGGTCATATTAACGTGAAGGAGGAAAAAAAATAATTGAAAGAATTTGGGCAATATATGGATCCAAAAAAAAAAAAAAAGTTGTTTTCTAAATGATCTGCTGTAATTTCTCTGGACCTATATATCTTTCATCACTGATGACTTTGCCATTTACAGAGAGTGAGTAGTGAAAGTAAGATCTTTGTCTTTACTGACTTATCCTTTTAAGTTTGATTGAAGATAAACCTCAGTCCTCAGTTGAGAATAAACCTGTGTGTTGACTAGTGGCTGCTCTGTTTGTAAACTTAACGGGCTACTTCGTTAGTTCTACTCGGTAGGGTTCGAGCCACTCTTTCTATTGCTTCCTTAGAAAAGAGGTAATAGTCAACCAGTTAGTGTTTGTATTTCCATTTCTTTTTATTTCTGCTTTTGTGTAAGCTGGTGATTGAACAGTCAAAACTAATGCTACTTTCAAAGAGCCCCAACAGTTTAATGACCCCCTTTGTAAATGAGAAATTATTCTTGTTCTATTAATCACTCTATAAATAATATGCTGGATTAATTACCGTGGGTCAATAGCTGGAGGAATTGTTTTAGACAACACTAAAGGTGTGAATTTATATCTCAGTTTTATTTTCAGTCTTGCTAAATAAAAATCATTCTTCTTTGTATTTACTTTTTTATTAAAGTGAAATTTAGCAATAGCTAATATTAGAATGGGTGATATAAAGAAATAAAATGACCCTCCTTAGCGAGTCAAGTGCATGATCACCCTAAAAATATATTCAGATGAATATCCCCATTATCAATGTAGAAACAATAAATAACTAATTTGTAAACATGGCATGATTCTTGGTAGGTGCTATGGAAATTATCGTCTTAAGGAATCCATTCACTGCTGCAATTCTGGCCCAAAGGGTAGAGATACTTTCAGTTGACCCAAAACTTATTTTGATACCAATTCAGTGAGAAAGTCCCAGTCTCTACTCTGGAAAGTTGCCCAGCCTAAAGCTGCCAAGTAAAATACACGATGCTCGGTCCAATTTGAATTTCATATAAACAACTAATAACTTCTAGTATGTCTCAAATACAGCAGGAGACATAGTAAAGAATTATTTATATGACATGCACTTCTAACTGAATATCCTGTATTCTTATTTGCCAAACATGGCAACCAAGCCCAGGCTTTCTTGGGTTTTTTAACAGTGCTCTCAAACTTTCTCTGTTGGCCTGAGAGCCACATATGAACTTACAATTGAATAGGTAAGTTAAGAATGTAGTCCCTGGGGTTAGATTGCCATGATTCAGATCCCTGCTCAACCACTTCCTATGTATATGGTCTTAAATAAATTCTTTAGCCTCTCTGAACTTCAGTTTCTTCATCTATAAAATGGGTTGAGTGGATTAAATGAAATCCTGCCTGTGAAGGGGTTAGCACTGGGCCTGCCATGTATAACATTTTCAGTCATCTGGGAAAACAGGCTAGAAAGCACACAGCTATTAAGTTGGTACCAAGTGGAAAATCAAACAAATGCAATAACACAATAAGATTACAGATTGCATAGCGCAGAGAGGAAAAAGGGAACAATACTGGAATGCAGCAAACAGTATTGAGAATACATACATCTACAAAAATGTCATATGTACAAAAGAAGCAGGTTTGGCCCTCTTCAGAGGAATTCCGGGTTCAGGGCTCCTAGCAGGGGTGCCTGGGTGGCTCAGTGGGTTAAAGCCTCTGCCTTCAGCTCAGGTCATGCTCACAGGGTCCTGGGATCGAGCCCCGCATCGGGCTCTCTGCTTAGCGGGGAGCCTGCTTCCCCCTCTCCCTCTGCCTGCCTCTCTGCCTACTTGTGATCTCTCTCTCTCTGTCGAATAAATAGATAAAATCTTGAAGAAAAAAAAAAGGCTAGCAAAACAAAAAAGGTTAAAACCAAAATTTTAAAAGTAAAAAAAAATAAAGCCAGGGTGCCTGGGTGGCTCAGTTGGTTAAGTGTCTGCCTTCGACTCAGGTCATGATCCCGGGGTCCCCGGCTCAAGTCCCACATCAGGCTTTCTGCTCAGTGGGGATTCTGCTTCTCCCTCCCCCTCTGCTCCCCCGCCCCTGCTCATGCTCTCTCTCAAATAAACTTGTTTTTAAAAATTAAATAAAAATAAAACCCATGAGTTGACCCCATAAAAGGCGGAAGGGGAATTTAACGACTTCACTTTGTAAAAGTTGCATAAGGGTTGGCTAGGTATTCTCTAGCTCCTCTGAGACCAGTGAAGAGTAAAGTAGCTTGCACGATAGAGTATTTTAAAAGATGTCACTTAAGGTAAGATTGGCTAAAATTTGAAATCAGGAGAAGTAGTTGTGTGCAAACAGAAAATAAATCCAGGGGCGCCTGGGTGGCTCAGTGGGTTAAAGCCTCTGCCTTCGGCTCAGGTCATGATCTCAGGGTCCTGGGATGGAGTCCCGCATCGGGCTCTCTGCTCAGCAGGGAGCCTGCTTCCCCCTCTCTCTGCCTGCCTCTCTGTCTACTTGTGATCTCTCTCTCTCTCTCTGTCAAATAAATAAATAAAATCTTAAAAAAATAAATAAATCCAGGGATTAATATGAATAACATTTTTTTTCTCTGATGATCTTCAGAAATTGGGGAGAGTCTATGCTGTTTGGGATGATTTCAATGTCATTCTTTCTATATGAAAAATCAAATGATCTCTAAAGGTTCTGCCCAGGTCTGCGGTTCTAGAATCTATATTCACATTTCAAAAGCCAAATGTGACAGTATGTTTGCTGAGGGATTGTTGTCATGGCTTCTCTACCTCAATTCATTTAAACTGGGACATGGGCATTATTTCTCCATTTCTCTTTAGAGCCAAGTAACCAGGCAACTGTAATTTTCTATTATTTTATCTTTTTTTATCCCCAAAGAATTACAGTAAGCTCAGAAGGAAGCAGTTTTAAAATCCATGAATGTTTTTCTCATAATTCAGGGCCTCAGACGACAGAGGTGCATGTTTTAAATGCTTGATGACATTTATGGTGAATGAGTATACTAGATTTTTATAAAATTATTTATAAAATCTGTTCCTCTGGGTATTTGGCTTTTTAATCTTTCTCTTTTTCTCTTTGTCCTTGCAAACTGTTGGAGCAATTTGAAGATAGTTACAGGTGGTGAAGTGATTGTGGACCTCCATTTTTCAAGGATTAGGGAAGAACGAAGTGTTGAATTAAATGGTTGATGTCCCAGGAAGTGGAAGAGAAAAAACTGAAAAAGAAAATAAGGAGAGGGGCGCCTGGGTGGCTCAGTGGGTTAAGCCTCTGCCTTCGGCTCAGGTCGTGATCTCAGGGTCCTGGGATCCAGCCCCTCATCAGGCTCTCTGCTCAGCGGGGAACCTGCTTCCCCCTCTCTCTCTGCCTGCCTCTCTGCCTACTTGTGATCTCTCTCTCTGTGTCAAATAAATAAATAAAATCTTTAAAAAAAAATAATGAGAAAAAGTGGAATAAAATTCATTCAACAGCATAGCTGAGAAGTAAAGACATTGAAAAATGTGACATGATGAGAACGGGGTCACCTTGCTCTTTTTGTCTTTACTTCCATTTTCATAAGCCTATAGAAGGTTAGAGGTGAAAAGCATCTTAGAAATGAATCCACAGTAAAGCCTGTCTTATGCATCCTGGTCTCTAACCCAAGTTATCTTTACAGAGAAATGCCCCTATATATGTTGACTGAATAGATAAGCAGGATGGGGAAACTAACATTTGTTGAACATTTGCACTTGCTTTGGTGGAGCACTCTGCTAAGTGTCTTCCACCTCCTGTCTTGATTGATCCCCACTGCACCTCTGAAGGAGATAGTGACTCTATTTTATAGATGAAAAATTGAGAGCTTCAGTAACTTATCCAAGATCACAGTTTAGTGAGGAAACCAAGATTCATTGTGTCAGCCCTATGCCACCACTACCCAATCCTGGCACTACTGTCCTTATTAACTTGAAATCTTAAGTCACTCTTCTGATGCCTTTTTGGGAGCCACACACAGGTATAATATGGGGAACGGGGATGGGGGAGGTTGACCTTAAAATTCCAAGAAGACACCTGACTTACTAAATGAAATCTCCTAGGGACACCTGGGTGGCTCAGTGGGTTAAAGCCTCTGCCTTCGGCTCAGGTCATGATCTCAGGGTCCTGGGATCGAGCCCCGCATCGGGCTCTCTGCTCAGCAGGGAGCCTGCTTCCCCCTCTCTCTGCCTGCCTCTCTGCTTACTTGTGATTGCTCTCTCTCTGTCAAATAAATAAATCTTAAAAAAAATAAATGAAATCTATTAAATGAGGACTCTTGCTTGTTGTCATAATAATCTATACCCTGGATTGTACGCACATCCTTTAGATCTGATGAGGTATTTATGGTTTTTAAAATGTTTTCCAGAGTGCCTGTGCAGTTCAGTCAGTTAAGCATCTGACTCTTGATTCTGGCTCAGGTCATGATCGAAGGGTGGTGGGATGGAGCCCTGAGTCAGGTTCTCCTGGGTGTGGAGCCTGCTTAAAGATTCTTTCTCTCTCTCTCTCTCCCTCTGCCCCTCCCTGCTTGCGCGCTCTCTCTAAAAATAAATAAATGTGTTTGAAGTAGCCTATCACTTTAAGTATGGCATGTTCACCCAGTCCTTCCTCTATACGTCTCTTCACAAGAGTCCTGGTTACTGTAATCCCCTTTGTTCCTCCCAGCACTGACTGCTATCTCTACAGCAAACTATTCATACCATGAAGGGCTGTTCTATTCATTTTTTAATTGTTCTCATTTAATCAGGAGTAGAAATTATCAAGTCCAGAGCCATTTTATTTGAACACGATTACTACTAATGTCTTTGGCAACCCTAATTTACAGATAACCCAGTTACCTGTACCTGGTAAAAAAGAAACTAACCAAAAAGTAGTCCTTGATGGCAAGTACCCTCGGTTCTGCTCAAAAGTGATTTTCCCAGAGCACAACATACGAGATTTCATCTCAGTTCCTGGAGTCAGGGCAGATGGGGAGAGAAGAAAGAATATTGCCCTTTATTTCCCGAAGATTCGAAGTAAGCCGAGTGGCCTCAAGACAACCTGAAAACAAACTTTGGCCTTTTCTCCAACATAATAACATCCCACTTCATTAAATTGAAATATTTGGGAATCTTTAAGCCGTACAGCCAAAAGCGCTTTCCTTAACACAAGTGATCTCTTTCTACCTACCCACAGCACCTACTATTTCACCATCTATCAAACTTTGTATTTTATTGTGTTAGCCTTTCTATTGCTTGGCTCCTCCTCCCAGAGCTGGACACGGAGGACACTCAAGAATTGGACTGAATGTGTGCCGAGGTCATGCTAGACCGTCTAAAGCGGCCTGTGCCCTCCTCCGACAAAGTAGTGCTAGCCGCGGGCGGCTACTGACCTCTTGAAATAGGGATAGCCCGAATTGAGGCATGCTGTCAATCAAAACCAAACACCGAGTTTTGTAAACCAAATACAATAAAACAAAATCTCATGACGCCTGGCTGACTCAATGGGTAGAGCATGGGACACTTGATTTTCGGATTGTTAAATTCAAGCCACACTTGGGTGTACAGATTACTTAAAAATAAAATCTTAAAAAAAAAAAACACTAAGTTTTCCTATTGGTTGCATAGTGAAACCTTACTTTGGAGATACTAGGTTAAATGTATTCAAGAAAATGTTTTACTTTTTATGTTCCTATTGCGAATTCTTAATTACTTGTGTGGCTCGCATATTTCTATTGGACATCCCTGGTTTCAAGGATGACAAGAAGAAATATACATTTGAATCAGGCCGCATTCTTTAGAAACAGTTTTATATCTTTTAACGGTTCCTCACGAGACTCATCTGAGACACTGAAAGCCACGTCTCCCGCTCTAGCAGCTTCGAGCCCTGGTCCCCGCGCAGAAATCTCGGTTCACAGCTCTCTGAACGCCAGGGAAGCGCAAACCTGGGGGGCATTTGGAAAAGGACGAGGACCCCGGAACAGGCTTTTTTTTTTGTCGGAAAGCTCCCACAGGGGCGGGGGCGGCGGCTCAGGCAGCCAGACGTAGAAGGCTCGCCGGGGGGCACCGGAACCACTCATCTTTCTAGGAGGGGGACCTCCAAACCCCCTCCCTAGCGTCCAGACCCGGGCCTTGCGGCGCCCAGCGAGGCCCGGAGCGTCCTCTCCAAGATGGCCGGCGCCGTGGGGCGGGGCCACCCGCCATCCCGCCCTCGGCCCGCCCCCGACCCAGTGTCGATTGGGTGAGACGACTCGGTGCTGCGCGGCGATTGGACCACACTAGACGCGAGCTGGGCGGGACCGGAAAGCGGTCTCAGCCTGGGGGTACCGGGGGTTTGGGCTCGGCGTTGGTCCCTGGGGATGTGGAGAGCTGGCAGCATGTCGGCAGAGCTGGGAGTCGGGTTCGCATTGCGGGCGGTGAACGAGCGCGTGCAGCAGGCGGTGGCGCGGCGGCCGCGGGTGAGGAAGGAGACAGCGTGGGGACGGTGGGCGGCTGCTTTGAGGAGGGGACACCTGCGTGGGAATGGGTCGTCACGGTGACGCAGAGGGGGTCTCCCGGCGGGCCGGGAGCCGTCCTGCCGCCTTGGCTTCGGCGCGGGTTGCAGAGCACCCCACAAGGCTAGCGAAGGGTTTCCCCAGCGACCTCGCGGTGAGCCTGACAGGTTTTCTGGAGGTTGGTTCAGTTGGAGCAGAAGGTGTCCGCTACGCGAGAAAACGATGTCCGTGAGATCGCGGCCCTTGCCCACCCCGCCTCGTGTAGGAGTCCACAACCTTAGCAGACGGGAGCAGCGCCCGTCCTACGCCCAGAGGCTGCAAGAGAAGACGTCTGCAAGAGCACCCAGAGAGGGCCGGGTCTCCTGAGGTCGCCTGTGTGACAACGTCTAACGGCTAGTAGTTGCTCAGTAATTGTCGACACCGGAGCTGCGCTAGGACGTTTGGGGCAGGAGGGAGCTGACATCCAATCCCAAGCAGTTTAAAGGGAGACTTATATTCTGTCTGAGACCCTTATATTCTGTCTCCTCTTGGAATTTAATTAGATCGAGGATCGGTATTTGCTCCCATCCTTGTAAGTTTAAGCTGAATGGTGTGGAGTGAAACACAACTGAACAGAAAGATCAAAGTTTCTCTGATCAAGCATTTATGGTGTCAGAATTCAGAATGCTGTCCTGGAGGCAGAAGACCTAGGTTAATGTAGTCTTTCCTTGGCTACTAATAAGATGTTACCTTGAACTAAGTCACTTAACTACTCTGGCCCTGAGTTTCCTCATCTGCCACAGGCAGTGGAATAAGCTCTGATTGCTTTAAGCTCCCTGCTGGCATTGATGTTCTGTGATTCTCAGTGATTCTCCCTAATACATGTCACTCTGGGAGGTTCTCCCAGCACAACTGCTCAGGCAGATGGGCTGCATGTGCACTTTTCGCTCTGGAAATCATCAGTTCATCAACATAATAAAAGAATCTTATGACTCATGACCTAGTCTCATAAAAGTCTGGTAATGCATCCCTCGGAAGGAAGAGGAAACTTCTTGCTAATAGATCTGAGTCTTCGGGGCCTTTGAAAATACAGTGATTCTCATAAAATTAGCCATCACAATCATATTAGAAAAAAGCCAAGGTTTCTTCCATGTCATGTTCAGAGACATGAGGTGTTGCCTGTTTTAAGCCTATTCAGTTAGGGGTTTTTCTTAGCAGCAAAGTAATCCACATGAATGGAGGACCCATTGTGCCTGACATGACGTTTCCCTCATTCATTTCTACTGAATCTCTGTGAGTGTATCATTGCTGCCCTCCTAGAAAGATGAGTCTCTGCTTGGTTTTACACACAGGCAATAAAAGAGATCTTTGGGGGAAAAAAAAAATACAGTGATTCCGTAAAAATTGCAGAGGGTGACAGGGTACATGAAAACTGAGCCGTATGAGGATAGGTGGATCTCTTGTTGCCTCTATATATATTTGGTTGCAGAATGCAGGGATGCCCTGCTTTTTATGTGATGGCCATCACAGGGGGGTCATATGGGCCTAATCCTGAGTCCGGAGATTTTGGTGTCCCTGCCTCAGTTCTGTTACTGGTTCTTGATTAGATTGCACAATAAATTACATAACTAACCCACACAGGCCACTTTGGAAAGCGGAGGGCAATATTAGTTAATATACCAGGACCAGAATGAGTTTCCAAAACTTAACTTTGGAGTTTCAGAAGCCAGCAGGGGCATCCCCTCTAGTCAGAGAGTAATGCCTTCCCTTAATGAAGTGACTCTTAAACCTCCAACCTTAGTATGCAAGAGCGTCATCTGGAGAGTTTGTTTAAAAAGCAGTTTCTCAGACTCTAGCCCCAGAGATTCAGATTCAGTAGGTCTGGAGTGGTACCCAGAGGATGCTGATGCAGTGGGTCAAAGACAGCATTTTAAGGAAATACTGCTTTTACTTACCTTCCCAGTTCTCCTGAGAGAGACTAGATGTTCAAGTAGCTAACACGGGGTGCCCGGGTGGCTTAGTGGGTTAACCATCTGCCTTTGGCTCAGGTCATGATCCCAGGGTCCCAGGATCGAGCCCCACATCAGGCTCCCTGCTCAGTAGGGAGTCTGATTCTCCCACTCCCTCGGCCCCTCACCCACTTGTGCGTGTGTGTGCGCTCTCTCGCTCTCTCTTTCTCTCAAATGAATAAGTAAAATCTTTAAAAAATAAATAAATAAAACAGCTAACACACTAGATTTGAATGCCATACATTCAAAAGACATTCGATCAACATTATTTGGTACTGGTCTCCCTCCAGTATTGAAATAATGGAGCTTACTTAATGTCAAGTTAAGACCTACACCAATTGATTCTACAGGCTCCATCTTATAGAACTTATTGGGATAATATTCCTAAACATTCACTCATTTGGCTCTTTCCCTCTTGGCAGGATCTCCCAGCCATCCAGCCCCGGCTGGTAGCAGTCAGCAAAACCAAACCTGCAGACATGGTGATTGAAGCCTACAGTCACGGCCAGCGTACTTTCGGGGAGAACTATGTAAGAGTCCTTTTCCAGTCTGCCTTTGGAAGAGTCATGATTGCCAGACTTCTGACTCATTCTGTTTTTACCCTTTAGGTTCAAGAACTGCTAGAAAAAGCATCAAATCCTAAAGTAAGTGGATATCTGAATTCTGGAGTTTGTATCTAATCTTGGCCCTTCAACTGAAAGGTAGACCCATTTTGGTGGTTGAGTTTTACAGGAGGGTCAACTGGTGGTAGAAATGTCTTCAATCATCTTGAGCTCCAAATATTTCTCGGCTAGATTTTCTTTCTTTAGTAAAACTAAGACTATAGTTTTCTCCTTTGCAGCTTTTTGGATGTGGTGATTTAGGAGCTTGCTATAATCCTGGGTCCTTTTGAGATTTGAAAGCTTTAATCAGTTCATCCTTTGTTTTGTTGTTGTTGTTGTATTAGCGTTTTGTTTTGTTTTGTTTTATTTATTTATTTTTTTTTTGAAGTAGGCTCCGCACCCAATGTGTGGCTTGAACTCATGACCCTGAGATCGATAGTCATGTGTTCTACCGACTGAGCCAGCTAGGTGCTCTATAATCAGTTCATCTTTAATGCATGATATCTAAAAGATGGAGGGAACTGATGGGCACAAGCAAGAGAAACAGAGTAGAAGCTTTAGGTTTTTCTCTAAGTATCCTTAGGAGCCTGGCTGAAGATGGTGATAGTGGTTTATTGGATAGACATGAAAAGACAGAAGGGAGTGTGTAAGGTATTTGAGCCAGCAAGGTCTTCATAAATTCTCAAACATGGTTACCTTTTTCTCTTCAGATTCTGTCTTTGTGTCCTGAGATCAAATGGCACTTCATTGGCCACCTACAGAAACAAAATGTCAACAAATTGATGGGTAAGATAAAATTCTAAATATGAAGACAAAAATCTCTCTGTCATTATATTACTTACACTACCTTCTGTGGAAAAGGGAACAGCTTTTAGGATAGTCCTAATTCACCATTTGTGTTTCGGAGTTTTTTGGGAAAAGAAATCTAAATTCTTAGTATAAGGAAAAAGCCTCATACCAAGAGCAGTTTCTGCATTGCATTCCTTTGCACCTTTATCAAAAATCAGCTATCTATGGGTTTATTTCTAGACTATTTACTCCGTTCCACTGATCTATTTATCTACTTTTACACTGGTAGCATGCTATTTTGATTTACTGGAGCTTTAAAATAATTCTTGAAATTGAGTACTGTTAGTCCCCAACTTTGTTCTTCTTTTTCAAAGTCATTTTGGCTATTCTAGATCCTTTGCATTTCCATATAAACCAATTTGTCAATTTCTACCAAAATAAAATAAAACAAATGTCCTGCCAGGTATCTGATTAGGATTGCATTGAATCTTTAGATCAATTTGGAAAACATTGACATAGTAAAAATACTGAATCTCCCGACACATAAATGGGGTATAGCTCAGTATTTCTTTAGGTCTTATTTAACTACTCTCAGTAATATTTTGTAGTTTTCATTGTGCAGGATTTCCTCATCTTTTGTCTGATTTATATCTGAGTTTTTCTTATATTTTGATGCTATCTATTGATACTATTATTGATGCCGTTACTTCAATTTCTGATTGTTTGTTGCTAATATATAATACAATTGATTTTTGTATATTCATTTTCTATCCTGCAACTTTGTTAAACTCATGCTAGTAGTTCTACTTATTCTAGTAGTTTCTTAGTAGTTTTTTAAGTTCTACTTATTCTACTAAGGTGTTGTGGGTTTTTTTGCAGATTCCATATAATTTTCTGTATAGACAATTATGTTACCTATGAACAAAGACCATTTCCAATCTGGATGCCTTTTATTTCTTTTTCTTGCCTTATTATATTAGCTAATACCTCCAATACAGTATTGAATAGAAATGCTACGAGTTCACATGCATGTTTTTCTTGATGTTCTTTATCAGAAGGAGGGATTACCCTTCTAATCCTAATTTGCTGAGAGGCTTTATCAAGAATCAGTGTTAGATTTTGTCAGATGCCTTTACTGCATCCGTTGAAATGATCCTACGGTTTTTCTTTTTCAGTTTATTAACATGTTGCAATTACATTTATTGATTTTCAAATGTTAAACTACCCCTATATTCCTAGGAATAACCTCACCTGGTCAGGCAATATTATCCTTTTACTGTAATGTTGCATGTGATTTGTTAAGTTTTGCTTAGAGTGTTTGCAACTACCTTCATAAGGGACATTGGGCTGTCGTTTTCTTGTAATATCTTTTTTTAGGTTTAATAACAGAATTATACTGGCCTCACAGAATGAACTGGAAAGTATTCCCACTTCTTCAGTCTTTTGAAAGAGTTTGTGTGGAATTGGTATTGTCCCTTCCTTAACTGTTTGGTAGAATTCACCAGTGAGGCCTGGAATTTCTTCGTAGGCAGGTTTTTAACTATTTCAATTTTGTTAATAGACTGTTTTTTTCTTGGGTGAGCTTTGTTACTTTATGTTTTTTGAGGAGTTTGCCCATTTCATCTAAAATAATGAACTTATGAGCATTAAGTTGTTTGTAATATCTCTTTATTATCCTTTTAATATCTGTAGAATCTGTAGTGATTTCAATTCATTCCTGATGTTGGTAATTTGTCTTCTCTTCTTTTCCTAATCCATTTGGCTGCAGGTTTATCGAGTTTATCAATCTTCTCAGAAAACTACTTTTAGTTTCATTCATTTTTCTCTGATGTTCTATTAGTATAATATGTTATATAAACAAAAATAATGATGTATTACAGGATTTATAACATGAAAAAGTAAAATGCATTGAAACGATGACATACAAAATGGAAAGTAAGAAACAGAAGTACACTATTATAAGGTTCTTTAAACTTTATATGAAGTAGTATGACACCATTTTAAGGTAGACTGTGAATAAGTTCAACTTTAAAGCAACCAATAAGGGTGCCTGACTGGCTCGGTTGGTAGAGCATACAACTTGATCTCAGGGTCATAAGTTCAAGCCCCACATTGGGCATAGAGCTTACTTAAAAAAATAAAATAAAGCAACCAATAAAATAACACAATAGAATATTATAGCTAAAAAGTCAGCAAAGGAGATAAAGTGGAGTAATAAAAAGATACGTGAAATGTTATCTCATTGTGGTTTGATTTGCATTTCCCTGGTGACAAATGAAGTTGAGCATTTTTTCATGTGTTTATTGGCCATTTGTACATCTTCTTTGGAGAAATGTCTATTCAAATCCTTTGTGTGTTTTTTAATTGGGTCTTTTTATTATTGAGTTGTAAAATTTCTTTATATGTCCTAGGTACCAGTCCTTTATGCTGTATATGACTTGCAAATATTTTCTCCTGTTCCATGGGTTGTCTTTTCACTTTCTTTATGGTATCATTTGAAATCTTCCATTTTAATGTACTCTAGTTTATCTCTTTTTTCTTTTGTGGCATGTGCTTTTGGTACTATAGCAAGAAATCCAAGGTCACAAAGATTTTTTTTTTTTTTTTTCTTTAAGTAATCTCTGCCCAATGTGGGCTTGAACTCACAACCGTGAGATGGAGAGTCAGGTGCTCTACCAGTTGAGCCAGCCAGATGCCCCCAAGGTCACAAAGATTTGCTCCTGTTTTCTTCTGAGAGTTTTATAGTGTTAGCTCTTACCTTTGGGCCTTTTTGAGTTAATTTTTATGTATAGCCTAAAGAAAAGAGAGGTGGCACTTCATTCTTTTCCATTGAACTTTTTTGTACCTTCACCTTTATTTTTCAAAGATATTTTTGCAGACTATAGAACTCTAGCTTGACAGTCTTTTCGTTCAGTACTTTAAAAATATTGCTTCACTGTCTTTACTTACACTGTTTCCAATGAGAAATACAATGTCATCCTTATCTTTGTTCCTCTGTATGTAACATGTTTTTTTTTCCTTTAGCTACTTACAAGATTTTCTTGTTATCACTGGCTTTGAGCAATTTGATTATGATATGCCTTGGTGTAATTTTTTTTTTCACATTTCTTACACTTGGGGTTCATTGAGCTCCTTGGATCTGGGGTTCTAATCAAGTTTAGGAATTTTTCAACTATTGTTTCTTCACATGTATTTTCTGCCTCCCCCTTTGTCTTCTCCTTTAGGAACTCCAGTTACCTATTAGTCTGCTTGAGGTGATTCCACAGCCCACTGATGCTCTTTTAATTTTTATAATTTTTTTTTCCTTCTCTGTGTTTCATTTTGGATAATTTCTTCAAGGTAACTAAGCCTTTCTTTAGCATTGTCTAATTTGCCATTAATCCCATCAGTGGATTTTTCATCTACATCGTGGTTTTCATTCCAGAAGTTCAATGTGAGTCTTTTTTTATATCTTTCATGGCTCTCTCTCTTTTTTATATATGGCACACGGTTATAGTAACTGTTTTAATGTGCTGCCTACTAATTCCATCATCTTTGATGGTCTGGGGCAATTTCAGCAGATTGATTTAACCCCTCATTATGTATGAGTGTCTGATTTTTTTTTTTGGACAGCCAAACATTGTGAATTTTCTTGTTGGGAGCTGGTCATTTTCATATTCCTATAAATATTTTTGAGCCTTTGTTTGGAACACAGTTAAGTTACTTGGGACGGTTTGATCTGTTTAGGTCTTGCTTTTAAGATTAGTTGGTGTGACTGGAGCAGAGCTCAATCTAGGGCTCATTATTCCCTATTACTGAGGCGAGGCCCTCCGTGTACTCTACCCGGTGCCTGTCTGGTGGGAATAGGCACTATTCCATCCCCTCTGTGAACATCAGGCACCGTTTCTTCTAATCCTTTCAGACGGTTCTGTCCTCAGCCAGGAGTGATTTCTTTACATGCACGTGCCGATCTGTACCCAGCCGAGTTCTGGAAGGGAGCCCTTCACAACTCACCAGTGAGCTCTCTCTGTGCAGCTCTCTCCTCTCCCGAATTCTGCTCTGTGAACTCTAGCTGCTTAGTCTTTCCAGAGTCTCGGTTCATGTCCTCAACTTGGGTCCACACTCTTCCTGCATTCCCCCTTCCTGTGCCACATTCTAGAAACTTCCCAGGCAGAAAGCTGGGGCAGTTGTGGGGCTCACTTCATTTGTTTCTCATCCCTCAGAGATTACTGTCTTTCACTGCATGATACCCAGTTCTTTTAAACCACTGTTTCATATATTTTGTCCATTTCAATGTTTAGGTGGGAGGGTAAATCTGATCCCCATACTTCATCTTGTCGGAAAGCAGAAGTCTATTATATTATTTTTAAAAGCTATTTCATACTAGGTGTGGGGGAAGTAGGGAGCCTATTTATACTTAAGTGGCAGCAAGACAATCAGCTTTTTATTGGAGAAATAATTAAATTAGATTCCCTTCCTCACAGTGTAAATTCCAGTGACATTAAAGAATCTTAACTTGAAAATCAAAATTATGAAGTATTAGAAGAAAAATAGGAAGATATTTTTATTTTTTCAGGCTGGTAAAAGACCTTTCTAAATAAAACAAAGTCTGGAAGCCATTAAAGAAACAATTAGCACATTTGCTTACACAAAAATTAAAGCTTTCTATATATCAAAGCAAAGGGAAGCACAGATTGGTAGTAAAATAATATTTTCTAAAAGGGGAAGAGGTTAATGTCGATAATGTATAAAGAATTTTTTAAAGATTTTATTTATTTATTTGACAGAGAGAGGATCACAAGTAGGCAGAGAGGCAGGCAGAGAGAGAGGGGGAAGCAGACTCCCTGCTGAGCAGAGAGCCAGATTCGGGCTCAATCCCAGGACCCTGAGATCATGACCTGAGCTGAAGGCAGAAGCTTAACCCACTGAGCCACCCAGGCGCCCCAAATTTTTTAATGCATAAGAAAAACATAGGGAAAAACTAAGAACAGGCCATTTATAAGGATAAAATATACAAAAGACCAATAATCAAACGAAAAATGCTTACCCTCGATAAGAGAAATGCAAAACACAATAATAAATTCTACTTTTCACCAATCAGGTTTGCAAAAAATAAAAAGTCTGCTAATATCCAGTGTTTTGAGAGCATGAGTAAATAGGAAGATTCTAAAATGGCTGGGCTTTTTTGGATTTCTAGTATCTAACACAGTTTTAATCGTATTTCCTCCTTAACTAGTAATTTCAGTTCTTGGAACTCATGTATCCTATAGCAACTTGTATATATGCACAAAGATCTGTTTCTAAGCTTTGGTTTTGTAGTAAAAAAAAACAATGTCTGTTAATAAGAACAATGTTAAGGAAATTGTGATCATCTGTTCTGTGGAATGTTGCAGTTGTTAAAAGTACCAGTAGATTTATGGTACTAATGTAGAAAAAATCTCCAACATGTATTGCTAACTGGAAGCAAGCAACCCGTAAAACATTACTATGATCCAGGCGCCTGGCTGGCTCAGTCAGTGGAGTGTGCAACTCTTGATCTTAGGGTTATAAGTTCAAGTCCCACGTTGGGTGTAGAGATTACTTAAAAATAAAATCTTTAGGGGAAAAAAAAAGTATGATCCCATCTACATGTTATTTCAAAAAATAACTGGAAATTATACATCTGGGGGGGTGTATGTGATTGGAGGGAAATACACTAAAATAGATCTGGAAGAATCCTCAGCCCAGTGGTAATAGTGGTAGTTTCTAGGGTAAGGGGCTTTTGAGTTTTTACTGCATGTACTTCTATATTGCTTTTTTTTTTTCCCTCCACATTAAGCATATCTACTTTTGGTCTCTTTTTTAAATACGTATTTTTAAAAATGAAGTAGCCTGAACTCAAATTCAGCATTAAGAATATGGAGTCATGGGACGCCTGGGTGGCTTGGTCAGTTGAGGCTTCAGCTCAGGTCATGATCTTGGGGTCCTGGGATCGAGTCCCACAT
>CM052899.1:29210113-29233797 GCA_028534135.1 Potos flavus
GATCTGGAAGAATCCTCAGCCCAGTGGTAATAGTGGTAGTTTCTAGGGTAAGGGGCTTTTGAGTTTTTACTGCATGTACTTCTATATTGCTTTTTTTTTTTCCCTCCACATTAAGCATATCTACTTTTGGTCTCTTTTTTAAATACGTATTTTTAAAAATGAAGTAGACTGAACTCAAATTCAGCATTAAGAATATGGAGTCATGGGACGCCTGGGTGGCTTGGTCAGTTGAGGCTTCAGCTCAGGTCATGATCTCGGGGTCCTGGGATCGAGTCCCACATCAGGCTCCTTGCTCAGCGGGGAGCCTGCTTCTCCCTCTGCCTGCTGCTCCCTTTGCTTGTGCGCTCTTGCTTTCTCTCTCCCTCTCACACATACATAAGTGAAAAACCTTTAAAAAAAAAAATACGGAGTTATGGGGCACCTGGGTGGCTCAGATGGTTAAGCATCTGAGCATTTGGCTCAGGTCATCTCAGGGTCCTGGGATGAACCCCCATGTTGGGCTCCCTGCTCAGCAGGAAGTCTGCTTGTCCCTCTCCCTCTGCCCACCCCCTGCCCAACACTCACTCTCTCTCAAATAAATCTTTAAAAAAATATGATGGAGTGTGCCATCGTTTAAATCACAGCTCTAATATTTGTTAGTTTTGTAAACTTGAATAAACTTTATCCTTTCTGAGCCTCAGTTTCCCCATCTGTAAGGTGGAGGTAATAATAGTGCTTCCTGAACCATGGTAAAGATTAAAAAGCAGTAATGCATGTACACCGGTTAGCAAATTGCCCGTTTGACAAGAGCGAGCTGCTGCTGCTGCTGCTTCTGTCTTTGTTGTTTCGTATCTGAGGCAAGAGTGATGATACTTCACGTCACATGCATCTTTGGGAAAGGAGACGGTTTCGATGTCGTCAGCGTCTCCCTTAGCTGTCATTCCGGTGTCCTTGTTGAACCAGAGCACCCCCGTCCCACAGTTTCAGAACATGGCGTTATCATGCCAGCAAAGCACTGGGGCCTCCACAGTTATCCTTTCCTTATGGTCGTCTTGACCCGGTTCTCGCAGTGTGAACTGAGGTGTGGTCCCAGCAAGCCTGCTCTTGGGAATCTGCACAATTTCCAGCCCTCTTGAATGCGTGTGCCTTCTGGTTGCGGTAGGTCACTGTTTCCCTGACTGGTCCTTTCCGATGAGATAGCAGTGGGCCGACATTCAAACTGACATCTGGTAAAACCGTCTCATAAGTCTGAGCATAAGTCTGTCCTGTTCTTTTTCTGGGAAATAGTTCTTCCATCCACCAAGTCAAAAAGATTGGTTATATGCTTGCTGCCGTCGGGTGAGTGAAGAATTACCTTGCCTCTTTCTCGTTACAGCTGTCCCCAATCTCTTCATGCTGGAAACAGTGGATTCGGTGAAGCTGGCAGACAAAGTGAACAGTTCGTGGCAGAAAAAAGGTTCTCCTGAAAGGTTAAAGGTTATGGTCCAGGTTAACACCAGTGGGGAGGAGAGTAAGTGACCCGACCTGAATTGTAGATTTTTCTTCCCTTAGTACGGTTGAAGGTCAGGAAGGGTGGCAGGCCGAAGGTTCTAGAAGGAAATCACAGGCCTTTAAGTAAGCTGTTTTCTGTAGGATGTAGATGGCACAAGGACATCTAAGCCAGTCTACGTGTAATTCTTTCTCACATTGTGGTTTGTTAATTCTTAATTTTTTGGTGGCCCAGAATAGGACAAGCCAGGAAGGGGACTGTAACTTCAATCTCCTGAAAATTCCTAGAAGTCCATCACTCCTAAAAGAGAATTCATAATACATGTGTAACACTCAGGTGTTAAAAAAATTACTTAGTGTTACATTGGGAGAGAATAGAAGGGAGTCACTTGAACGCCGGTTAATGAATGCCTTTGAGGGGTTTGGGTTGACAGTAACCTAGTGAACAGACCAGGAGCTTTGAAATCACACCTCGGCTTCGAGCCCCCGCACTTGCCAGCACTGTAACCTCAGGCGAGTTACCTGACCTCTCTGTACCTCAGTTTCCTTGACAGGCAGCGATAATCACAGTGCTGCGTATGTCAGAGGGTGTCGTGAGGATTGAAAGTGCAAATGTGGGCGGAGCTGCTGGTGGGGAAGCCTGCACAGCTTACTTGTTAGCACTTGTTAGCAGTGAGTGTTCCCAGACCAGGCATTTGCTAGCGACCAGCAGAGCCCCAGGATTCACCACACCGAAGGAACACGGTGCAGGCTGCCTGCCAGATAGGCCGTCAGGCCAGGCATCCTGGCTTTAAATCCCAGTGGTGCGGTTTCTAGTTGGGGGTCCTTGGGCAAGGTACTGAGCCTCCCTATGCCTCAGTGTTCTCGTTTTTAGAGTGGAGATAGTAAGAGTACTTACTGCCTAGTTTTGTATTAAGGGAAGAGCTCTCAGAACTTGGCACATGTGCCTGACACGTAAGTGTTCTGTAAACTGTAACAATTTTTATTTCTACACGCACCTAGATTATATATTACGTTATCAGTATAGGTACGTCTGAAACTGGCTCCAGGTGAAGTCTGTGACAGCATTTTTGATAATTAGCTATATTAGGCTGTAACTAAAAATTAAAGTGAACATTCATATTATCTCCATTTGATAAATGAGGGGAAGAGAATATCCGCGTTCCTTACAACTGCATAACAAATAATCATTTGCTGCAGATTGCTCCTCCATTTGTTATTTAGCAAGTTCCATTAAATTTTACAAATACATAGTGAAAACTGGGATATATACTTTATTTTAAAATGTTTACAGCTCTAATAAATTAATGAAGCTATAGAAATACCAGAGCTAGGAAAAGAATTCTCTGGTGAATCTGGCATTTGGACAATGTGAGTCTACTTGGTGTCCCAAGAAAGGCAGTGTTTTCTTCTCTTCCTTCTGCTCTGGCTATTCTCAGCTCAGATCACTGAGATTCAGATGATTATTCCTCAGTTCCTGACCAGAAGGGACGCAATAGAGACAAAAGGCCACAAAAATAAAATTCCTCTTTAGGACTTAAGGATAACATTTTTTTTTTTTTCAAGAAGTCCTCTAGCCCAAAAGTCACCTCCTTTGTTGTAAGGAAGGGATGAAAACGAAGCCTTCCTCTGGCTCCTTCAAACATGTTGGTACAAGTGTCTCCTGTTCCTTTTTGTGAAGGTAAACATGGCCTTCTGCCTTCAGAGACAGCAGCCGTAGTGGAACACATAAATGCCGAGTGCCCCAGCCTGGAGTTCGTGGGGCTGATGACCATAGGAAGCTTTGGCCATGATCTTAGTCAAGGACCAAATCCGGACTTCCAGGTACTGGGGGCCAAGGATGGGGGGATTGCTCGCAAGTGAAGGAAGCATCTTAGTGAAATGCTGTCTCAGGACTGGCTGTCGTGATAGACTTCAGAGACATCCCAGATCCTGCCTGTCGGGGGTTATAATCCTCTTGTGAACTCTGCTCAGAAGGAAAGGAGAAAATAGGTTTCCAAGACCCTGCAGATCTTTCTCAGCCCCACTGGAACCTGGCTAAAACACAGTCTTCAGAGAAAACCAGTGCTTTTCTTCCTTTTCCAATAGCTGATCGTTTGGGGTTTTTTTTGAAAGTAGGAGCATTTGCTAAAAAAAACTCTTTTGGTAACTTCTGAAAATTTTGACAGGCCTTGAAACCACAAGGAATTAATAATCTTTGGCAGAGATGTTCAGATTCAGCTACTTTCAGGCAACCTTGGAGAAGGCAGGAATAAAGTAAATGTCACACTCGTCTTTCTGTCAGGTGTTACTGTCCCTCCGAGAGGAGCTGTGTCAGAAGCTGAACATCCCCACTGAGCAGGTTGAGCTGAGCATGGGCATGTCCGTGGACTTCCAGCATGCAGTGAGTGTCCCCCTGGGGGCCCTCATCCGCCTCGAGGGGAGGGTGCAAAAGGCCACAGCAGGGAGCGGTTTTTGCCAGAGAAACGTTTGAAAATGCCTCACCGTAGCAATAGGGTCCCAAGTAGCAGTGGCTCTCCCCTGTCCCAGCATCCCCCACCCCCTTCTTTCTTGAAATTAAATGTATAGAAATTATAGCTTGACACATAGCTTTTTTTAAACTCAATATAATTCCCTGAGTGGATTCTAAAGAACTAAGAAGGGGCGCCTGGCTGGCCCAGTCGGTATAGCACATGACTCTTGATCTCAGGGTCATGAGGTCGAGCCCTACAGTGGGGTGTAGAGATTACTTAAAAATAAAAAAAAATTAAACTATAATTTTTTAAAGTTTATTTATTTATTATATATGCTTTTTTGGAATAGTAAATAACTTGATAAAGTGCTAAAAATCAAAGTATAAACTTGACTCTGTGCATCCAGTAGTTGTATTCTTGGAAAATCACATAAAACAGTGCAAAAATACTTTGTGTTTCTAAGTATGATGGAATTCGATCCTGTGCTCCAACAATCAGGAGGAGGCTATTTTCTTTTTTTTTTTAATGAAGATTTTATTTATTTATTTGTCAGAGAGCACAAGCAGGGGGAGCCACAGTCAGAGGGAGAAGCAGGCTCCCCCCTGATCAGGGAGCCCGATGCGGGACTCGATCCCAGGACCCTGGAGTCATGACCTGAGCTGAAGGCAGACGCTTAACTGACTGAGCCGCCCAGGCGCCCCGGGAGGAGGTTTTTTCACCTACTTAATCACGGAGCATCAGGAAGGGCTGGGGCTGTGAGACCTGTCCATTGTGCTACCGCGTCTCAGTCACAGTGTGACCTCTCACATCTCGGCCCCAAATAAGCGGCAGTCGTCTTCCCTAATCACGGTGACAGCCACGGACATGCTTACTGATTTCTCAGACACAGCCTGGCGGTAGGATCACCCCCAGGTTAACCACTGCCGCATAGCCCTCTTCAGCTGCGTTAGCGTCCTTCTTCATAGAAGCCGCTCGAGAGCCATAGCGACAGGCACGGCTTCAGCGTTGGCTGCCTGATTTCAAACGCGGGCCCCGATACTTTCTCTGCTTTCCCGCAGATTGAAGTAGGATCTACGAATGTCCGAGTAGGAAGCACCATTTTTGGAGAGCGAGATTACTCCAAGAAGCCTGCCCTGGACAAGTCGGCCGCCAACCGGAAGGCGCCGGTGGAGGTGGCGCAGGCGCACTGAGGCCGGGCACGGCAGGCATTGGCGCACGGGCCGGGGCCGGTCCAGGAGGACGAACTGTGCGCTCAGCTGGATTTCCATCTCAACGTTCCCAGTGTCACAGCACAGCCGTGCTCTCCTTGTGACCCGCAGAGAGCGTACTGATGATGACGTGTGTGGATGGAAACCATCTGTACTTAGTATCTGACCCAAGAAGTTCACTTCAGGTAGTGGCTTTGGATTGGATCTGAGAAATCCAGACATTTCTGCAAAACAGATATCAATAGCCAGGAATTGAGTTCAGTTTCGAATCTCGCCCAGGAAAACCAACCAACTCATGAATGCCTTCCCCGGGTTAAAATGTGGCCACTGATGCCTGTAATCACCAGAGTGAGAGGGATTCACATTTGTCGTCCCCTTTCATAGAAAATTCTCTTCCTACAAACCCCTGGTGAGTCTTTGCTGCTCTGGAGCAGAGTGATTGTGCCCCCAGTTTCCACCCTACCCAGTAAATATTCCTCTCTGCTCTGGAATGACCGGACAGGTGACTTCAGGAACTGGCTCAAGGCAGTGCTCCAAACCCAAATCATGGCTCATGAGAGCTTATGGCTTTGGCCACCTTGTGGTATTGACCCTGAAAATGACAGGTAACATAAATGGGTTTGGACCTTTCTAACATCCTCCTCAAGAGACAGGGCTTTAAGCTTTTCCCCCTGGGCTCTCCAGTGAGGAGAATTCAATGCTGTGATTTCTTCTACACCATAATCCTCTTAATGGTGATTTCTTATCAAAGACCAGTGAATCTCATCGCTTCCCAGAAATTCCTTCAAAGCCAGTTCAGGCTCACAGTTTCAACAAGGCCTTGCTTTGAGGTTCCCGCCCCTGCAGAGCATTTTCCAGGCCCATCTATAGCCTCCCCTCCCCTACTATACTGATAAGCCAGAATCTTGAAAATTCTTCGTTGTTAATAAAGTAGCAAGAGCTTCAAAAACCAGAAAGCACAATTCTCAGATATTCATAACAGTCTTTATTCAAGCCCCAGTCTTTTATTTCATGAAATAACTTTCAGAACCTGTTGCTGCTGCTGAATGTAATTTTGTAAAACTTAAAACCATTATGATGCCTGTATTCTTTCAATCAGAGCTATAACATGATGTTTCAGAGTGTGTTAAATAAAAATGTGAGTTTGAATTATACCATCTGTGCCGATTACAAAGCAATTAAAAGATTTATTTTTTAAGACCTGGCGTAATGAGTGAGTATAACAGGAGCGAGGCATTGGAACCAACAGGTAGCCACTGTGCCCGTCACTTGACACGGTGCCAGCCCAGCTTTAGAGGAGGACTTTCCCTGGCTCAGAGATGCAGCCAATGGCACACCGTGGATGAGAGGAATTCTGAACTTCTAAAGGCAAGAAAAAAATGCTGGCATTTCAGGAAGCACAAGGAAAGCGGTATTACCTCTTGCCACAAGAACCTCTATTTTAGGTGGCCTCTAGGTGGCGACATTGGCTAAGCTGTGGGCAAGTACTGGGGCTCCACCTTCAGCACATTCCCTGGGAGGGGCCCCTCACCCTGAGTCTCGCCCCTTCAGAGGGCAGGAAAGGAGGCCAAAGAGAACATCATTTTCCAAGTGATAGGGCTGACTCTTGCAAAGCCACTAGGTTCTTCCAGATACCTCATTTCTTCGCCGACTGGCCTAGGGGTACGAGGGTGGCTGTGGAACACTGGGAAAGGTGAACTTGCCTAAGCTTTTTAATAAAGAACGCTCTGGATTGCGCCTCCAGATTGAGAACAATGAAGGAGGCAAGCCAGGAGAGGCCGAGTCAAACCCAGATAAGGGAAGGAAACCAGAGTAGGTCTGTCCAGCGTACCCACAGCAGGCCAGGACCTTTGGCAGAGAGAAAAGCCAGTAAAATGGTGACCTTGATTTTTGGTACATATGACAGGCAGCAGGTCCGAATCCTCCCAGATTTTCATCAGATGGGTGACAGTATCCACAGCAAGTTCCTGAGTCACAACAGCGTGCTGTTGTGGGACAGACCCCGTCGTGGCCTAGCGTGGCCCTCGTCTGCCCGGTGCCAGCTTCGGAGGCTTCCGACGCTCAGAGGCTCCCAATCATCCAGCATGTCTTTGTCCTGAGAGATTCCAACCACTGCATCTCGTAATTAATCAAATCAACTCTCCCCCATCCCTTTTATAAACATCCCTGGCCTAAAAAGCACTCTCCCCTATATTCTCTCGTTTTGCTCTCACAAAAGCTGGTGGGATAATTTCGGCAACATGGTGGCATCCCTTTGTGGACAGGGCCCTGAGTCTCAGAGAAGGTCCTGTGCTCCTTTCCTGAGGTCCCAGTGGGTTGGTGGCAGAACGAGAAACTCAAGGCGCTAAATTCCCAGTCCAGAGCTTCACTGCACCACACCGGTACCTTCTGTTGCCTCGGGCTTAAAACAGTTGGTAAGTGGCATATTCTTAGATTTATAGGTTTAAGTTAAGAGGAGCGTATTACCAGAACAGAAATGTATGTTTTTAGTCTATTGTAATTGTTGAGAACTGACACATCTTTAATGCAGAACAAACTCTGAAACCGCAAGCAGTGGGGATGAGCGGGGAGGAGAGAATTAAACCCATCCTGAGTGGGATTAGCCTCCCCCTTGTGTGATGCTGTTTCCCTAACACACACATTCCTCCCCCGGATTCAAACTACCCCACGCGCTGCTGTGAGGCCCCGATCGTGCCCTTTACCACCTAGAGCCAGACTGGCAGACGATTCCATTCCCCATGGCTACATGGGAGAAAAGAGGTCAAATGGGACATTCTCAAAACCCAAGACACCTCTGCCTTTCTGAAAGGAAAAGGGCCTGCGCCCTCCACCAAAGCTCTGGACAGGAAGGACTTGGCCACCAATCTGAAGGGCCTGATAAGGGTGGGTGTCGAGGGCGGTGCAATTGGAACCAATTTACTCTGGGAACTGTGACCGTCTTTACCGTGAAATCAGTTGAATGCTATTACATCAGCCTCATGACTAAGGGCAAAAGAATCCAAACCGTCCACCAAGAAGCTTTACAAATCTGCCCTCTCCCCTCAAGAAGCACGTAGGTAAAGAAAGGGGCTTCCTTGTCCACACAGTCCTCTATCACCGGGCATCCGCTGTGGCTTTGTGGGGTTGAGTGGCTGGTCACAGGGCAGGGGGCCCCTAACCTTCAGTTCCTCTCCTAAAATCCCTTCCAGGGCCCAACGGACCTCAGAGCTCACACTCCTTTCCCTGTGAAGTCCAGCACAGATGAGCTGAAATGGAATATGCTAGGGACAAACGGGAGGGGGCTTTTGGCACCTTTCTTGTATCTAAAGCCACCCCTTGAGGGCCTGAGTGTCTTCTCCAGGCTGGGGCTCCCAGGGCTCCCCACGCACTCCCCGCCCGCGCCTGCCGCACCCGTGCCCCAGCCCAGCTCCCCTGCGCTCCGGCTCCAGAGCAAAGCCCGGCCCAGCTGCCAATCTCCCAAATAAAATCAATCTGTGACCTTACTCACCAGCTGTACCGAAGAAACTAGCATAAACTAGGGCCAACTTTGAAGCCAAGAAGGGAAGATGAGAAGTTGGGAGAGAGAGAGAAAGAGGGGGGATAACTTGGCTAGACTTGAAAGGTGTCTTGTCTGTCTGTTCCCCATTAGGCGCAATTCTCTCGCAATCTGCAGCCTCGACATAATTCTCTTGACCAGAAACTCTCCAGAGAGATAGTGTCAGAAGGAAAAACAAACAGAATAGCATCTCTGACAGCAAAGTCACTTAAAAACCTATTGGGGGAGGGAGGGGAGAAAAGAGATGTCAGGACGAGGGGGAAGGCACTCCACAGTGGGCCACGTGTGGAGACGCGCTTATGGGGGGGGATAGGACAAGGACAGGACTGGGAGCCCAGGCGAGGACAGCCCCAGGAAGCGAAGCTCCCAAGTCCTCTGCCCTCCGAGCCCCCCTTCGCAGCTGAGGAATACTTCGTCTAGCTTTCTCACCCGTGCACCCAACACCGAAACCCAGTGCCGGGCTCTTTGCAGCCTGGGGGTTGCCCCAAGAGGGATTCAGAAGGACTGTCCTGCCTCCCTTTCCCATTGCTGACCGCCCCCCAGCAGCAGCAGAAGGCCGACGACCTAGCTCTCCCTGTAAGCCGGGAGCCGGCTCCCAGGCAGCAAAGACCCTTCTCCCCAAGGCCCTTTGACCTGCCTTAGAGCCAAGCCTCCTAGGGTTGGGGGAGGCAGGCCCCCCTCTTCTGCCGGAGCCCGGGGGGGTAAGTACCAGGCAGTGGGGGATACAGGGCGGGAGAGGGCACGGCTCTGGGCTCAAGTTTCTGGGGCCAGCGTCCTGTTAGAGGAGAAAACTTTTTTTAAGGGAAGAAAAACTAATCAGAAGAAAGAAGCAAGAGCTCTTCCCTGCCTTTCGGACTTGTTTATTACTAGGATATCTGATTTCAGCAGAGGAAGCAGGCACCGAAGCAAGGTTTTTATTGGCCATGAGCAAGAGGAATTCACGGTTTGCCTCTGATTTGGCTTCCCCAGAACGCGCAGCAATGAAGAGTGCTCGCTGCTTTCAGGGGGTAGCTCAGGGCCAGAACTCCCACTTTCTGCAGCCTCGACTAAAACTCCCCCCCACCCCCGTGGGGGATGAGGGCAGAGCAAGGGGCCTCCGCGTGGAAGGTGGCCTCATAAACATTTCAGAGAGGAGAGTGAAATAGGGGACAAAAGTTACAAAGAAGTTCAGGGATTGGCTCCAGGGGGCCACGAGTGAGGCTGTGCTCAGCGCCCCCCTTTCCGTGGGGACCTGGAGGAGGGCTGGCCTGGTTTGGATGAAAGCGCAGTGTCTCTAGCTGACAGAGCCGGGCAGGCTGCAGTCACGGGGCCTGATGGTTTCAATGTGTGGGGAAGATAAAGCCAGGACGTGCAGAGGCAGCCCCTGCCAACAGCTTTCCTCAGCTGGGGCGGCGGGCCTCGGGGGATGGGATTACCAGCTGGGCCTCAGGCTCGAGGAGCTGCTGCCGATCCCCCAGGGCTCCCCACGGCCGCCTCCTCACAGTCCAGTCGGGCCGGCCTCCCTGCCTCCCGCTGGCTTCCAGAAGGGGACATCTCCCCCATGGAGAAAGGGCGAGGGTGTCCCTCCATCTGGGGGGCCTCTGGGGGAGCCCAGCCACCTCCCCCTCTTCCTTTTTCCCCTCTCCGCTTCCTCTTTCTAGCCACCTTTCCCTCTGAGGCCTCTCATAAACCTTCCCGCACAAACCCCTGGGGACAGGAAGAACCCCGAAGCTGAGATCTCGGAGAGTCCCCCGCTTTGCCGTCCTACTTGACCCATCAGGAGCAGAGCCCTGAGGCTCAGCCCAAAGCTGCTGAGGGTGAGGGGACTTGGAGAGGCCGGCCCCTCTGCCTGGGGAGGACTCTATTCCAGGGCCTGCTTGGAGAGCCACGTTCTTCCTCTGCCTGGGCGTGGGTCTCTGGGACAGGGCCCGGGGCCCTCTCCCAGGCTGGGTGTATGCCCGGGCCTTGCTGTGGGCTGTCCCCAGCTGGCCTGCTCACCTGTGAGGCCCAGGCCCATTCTGCAACCACTGCGCCGCTGGGAACTCTGAACTGGGGCCCAGAGCCTGGGCGGGAGGTGGGGGTGCGGGATGGATGAACAGGGCTCTCACTATGCTGGCTTCGAGGAGCCCAGCCATCCAAAGGACTTCATGCAATCAGTCGGGAAGGTTCTCTCAGGGAGAGGAGATGCAGGAGTTAAAGCAGATTGCCCGCACGAGGGGTGGGGAGCTGCTACTGCGGGCAGGCACGCACACGTGCACAAACACACACGCACGTGCACACACACAGCCAAAACGCTTGCTCCAAGACCCTGACACCAGTCTCTCTGGGTTTGACTCCCCACATCTGTTCCTCACCAGTCAAATCACCTTGGGCCAAAGACTTAAGCTCCTTGGTGCCTCAGTTTCCTCATCGGTAAATAGGGGCGATATTAAGAGCAGCTACCTCCTGGTGTAGCTGCGAAATTTAAATGCAATACAGCGTGGGGCCCCCAGGCTGGCTCAGTCCCTAAGAGCCCATGACTCTCGACCTCAGCCAGGGTCTCGAGTTCGAGCCCCACGTGGCAGATAGAGATGATGTAAACATTAAAAATCAAAGACATATTTTCTTTTAATGTGACAAAGCAGGTAAAGTGCTGTGTACAGAACCTGGCACATAATAAAGGCTCAGTAAATGTAAGACCCAGTCTGGTTGGGCTTTACAGCCTCCTCCAGTCTCCATGGAGAAACGGGGTGGAGCTCTGATGGCCCAGCAGATAAGGACTGTCGGGAAAGCTGCGGCCTTCCTTCATAGATGAAACTTGATCCTCTAAGGCCCAGGAGGAAGGGTGACCCTCTGAGAGAGAGGCGGCTAAAGCTCTGCGTGCCCACGACAAGCTCTCCCCGCCGGCATCTCACTGAGCACATAAGGAGGCTGGACACAGGCGGAAAGGCCCCGCTTCCCCTTAACGTGCTGCCCAAATACGGACGCCCAAGCCTTCCCCTCCCGTCCCCATAGCTTTTAACTAAAGACCTAGCTGGGGACTGGGGCATAAAAACAGTGAAATCAGCCCAGAGTGAAACCAAAACTAGATACTCTGGCTCGCACACCCTGGGCTTTGAGACTCTGGTGACACACCCAGGCTCCCCGAGTGCAGTCCCCAGGAGGGAGGCCCAGGGAAGGAGCTCCTCTTTCTGCATTTCTCCCAACCTCCCCGTCCATGACCACCACGGGCCTCCCAGGGCCCCAAGGCGCCCAGCCCGGTCTTAGGTAGTAGAGCCCAACCTCCCGCCCAGAAGTCTGACCTTGACCTTCCAGGGAGGTTGCAGGGGGTGCTTTGGTTAGGGTACAAAGAGTGGACAGGAGAGGAAAGGAGAAAGAAAAGACAGAGAGAGGAAAAGAAGCCGAGGGAGGTAAGAGAGACAAAGGCCAGTCCAGAAACCCCCCATGGCCAGCCAGGCATCCAGAGGACAGCTGCTTCACGGAATTGGGGTTCCACGCAAATTACTAACCCAACTTGCCAGGCTGATCAGCCTTAGCTGTGTCTTAATGAAGCTCCCCGAGAGTGGAGGGTCGTCCCACATGCTCCAAGAGGGCCAGAGTGTGCTGCTGGGACGGGCCGAGGTGTTGGGAGAAGGTGACAGTGACCCAGAGAATCAGGCTTGAAAATGGGCACCTGTGTGGCTGTCGGTTAATTGTCTGCCTTCTGTTCAGGTCATGATCTCAGGGTCCTGGGATCAAGTCCCTCAGCAGGGAGTCTTCTTTCCCCTTTCACTCTCCCTCTGTGCTCTCTCTCTCAAATAAATAAAATCAAGAAAGAAAGAAAGAAAGAAAAAGAAAGAAAGGAAGGAAGGAAGGAAGGAAGGAAGGAAGGAAGGAAGGAAGGAAGGAAGGAAGGGAGGAAGGAAGGAAGAGAGGGAGGGCAAAAGAAAGAAAGGAAAAGAAAATCTATGGAGAGCCACCACCCTGAAGGCCGACCCCCCCCACCCCACTGGGGAGCTTCAGGGGGCACTTCTCCAAGCTGGACCTGCAAAGCCGCCCTCAGACAGGGAAGTCCTCTGGGTACTAAGGCTCTCTCAGTGGCTGCGTCCACAAATCCACGAAGAGCATAAAACTCAAAGCAGACCGGGTGAGAGCCACCTCTGGAAAGCTGGTTCAGGAGGAGAATGTTGCTTCCCATTTCAAACGTTTCCATGCTACTTCATTTCTAACCGTATGTGTGTACTACTTTGATACAAATAATTTTTATAACTAGCGGTGAGGGCTGGAAGCACGCTTTAACTCTAGACAAAGACAAAGTCAGAGGTCTGCCTGGGCCTGAGCCCCTGCCACATCCCTTGCAAAGGGAGAGCCGGGTCTGGAGTCTCACCAGCCCCCAGCTGGCCCCGCCCCGCCGCCAGCTGGCCCCGCCCCCCTGCATGCGGGGACCCCGAACTTTCCGGGCTTGTCTGCGCCTTGCCTCCTGCCCAGAATAACACGAAGAGCCACTAAGTAGCTTTTTGCTCGTCTTCTGTTTTCTTCAGTGCTGGGTCAGGCCTCCCCTAGGGTGAGAGGGGCGCAGATGTGTGAGCCCCCGCGCTGGGTCATCGGCGAGCCCAGAGAGTCACACCTGCCCACGCTCTCCCAGCGTGTGCCAGGTAGCAGGTGGGGTGGGAGGGGCGTTGGGGGAGCCGGAGCCCCACCCAGCTGCTCCGATGAGTCACCCTGTCAGAGCACAGAGAGGAGGGAGGCCAAATGAGGCCTCTCCAGCCCCAGCACGCATGTGCACACACACACATGCACACACGCACGCACATCCCTTAATCTGCAGTCCACGGGAGAGAGTATAGCAGCCGCATATGGGGCCGTGGTAAGGATTAAATGAAATAAAGTTGACCCTCGAACAACATGGGGAGTTTGGGGCACCGACGCCCCCCTACACAGTCGGAAATCTGAATACAACTTTGGATCGCTCAAACACTTAACCTCTACTAGTCTACCGTGGACCAGAAACCGCACTGATAACATCAACAGTCACAGACTGTGTGGTATATGTCGTATGTACCGTATTCTTACAATAAAGTCTGCTAGCAGAAAGAACATGTTATTAAGAAAGTCATAAAAAAGAGAAAAGACATTTACTGTACCGTAAAAAACCCACAGAGAAGTGCGCCTGCGCAGGTCCAGCCCACGTGGTTCGAGGGTTGGTTGAATGCGCACGCGCCCTCAGGGCCTTAGCCCCTCAGTAAACGTCAGTCTTGTTCCCCTCCTCCCTCTTCTTTCTCTACACCCTTGATGCCGCACGTCCAAAAGCCTTTGTAAAAACGTGGCCCCCTGTGTCACCCACTGTCCCCTCCACGGCCACCTCTGCCCATCCCACCCCCACCCGCACACACTCACACACGCTCTTCCGGCCTGTGTTGCCTGTCCTCCTGGGATAGTCCGACCCCAGCAGGGCTCAGGGAGAGAGGGGTGTCACCCTGTCACCGGCCTCGTCCTCTCGAGGGCCTCTGGGGAGAAAAGGCAATGGATGGAGCAGTTCCTCGGGGCGGGAGTGGGGGGTTGGGGGTGAGGCCTAGAAGAAACAGGTCCCAGACCCGCAAGAGCCACGACACCAGATGGGAAGCTAGGCCCCGATGGGCTGGACTACCTCAGCCCGCCAGAAAAGGCCTTCCCTCTGTGACCTGACAAGGCTGTGAATCAAGAGGCCTCCTGAGACCTGATCCATCTGTAAGACCCTGGGTAGGAGAGACACAGTCTATCCCCTGAGTTCGGAGGAGCCTGGAAGCCTGCAGAGGTGCCTTGGGGCCATCAGGGAGAGGAAGGAGGGAGGAGGACAGCCCTCACCCATCCACCACCAGCCCCCCTTCACTCCCTCACACAACAGGGTCTCTCTGTCTAAGGCACCAAGCTTTCCCCGCCCAGGGTTAGGGACGCTCTTGGCCTACTCCTCGCCCGGCTGATGTCTGCTTATCCTCCAGGTTGGCCTAGCCACTCTTCCTCCGAGAAGCCTTTCCTGGTCCCCATTGGAAAGTACGGGCTCTCTGTCCCCCCCATTATTCCATCTAATGCCCCCCTTCCCTTCACATGCATCACCCACGTCACAATTCGTAATTATAGAGCCATTTGTGCCCTTCTCTGTTCAGTCACAGTTCTCCTACTAGAATCTCAACTCCCTGAGAGCGGCAACTACGGCTTTGTTTTGTTTTGCTTTGTTTTTTTTCACCATTGTATACCTAGCACCCCGCCCACAGCGATGGGCCAAACTTTATTTTCTCCCCCAATTTTATCCTTCCTGAAGCTTCTCTGGCTTAATAAATGGTGACTCCACTCTTCTCACAGCAGAAGCCCCACACCTAGGGACCCGATCTTTCTCTTTCTCTAATTGAGTAAAGTTGACGCACAGTGCTGTTATTAGTTTCAGGTGTACGACACAGTGATTTGACAGTTTTCTACATTACCCAGTGCCGGGGGTCATTCCTGACAAATTCCAAGGGAATCTCGTTGGACTCGCTTTCTGCGCACACCCAGGATCTAACCTCTTTCCACCTCCTTCGCCACCCCCTCTGCCCAAGGTGCCATGGCATCGCCACTCGACGGGCCTCCCAGCTGGCCTCCTGCCCCCCAGACCCGTCATCCTCCTACATAGACAAGAGATGTAAAAGTCTAATTCAGATGAGAAGACACCTCTTTTTCAAACCCTCTAGGCTTCTCCTCGGATTCAGAATAAAATTCAAAGTCCTTCCAGGGTCTTTTGTACTCTGGGTGATGGGGACATGAAGTCAGAGGGCACTGTGACTGCACTGGTCCCCAGATCTTCCTTGACTGAGCACAGAGAATACTCGCCCACCTTGCTGCCGCTGCTGTTCCCTCTGCATGGAATGCTCAGTCCCCCCAAATCCACGTGACCTGCTTCCTTCCGGAAGCTGCTCAAAGATCACCTTGTCCGAGAGATCTTCCTCATTATACTTTATTTCCTTAAGAGACTTAATTTTGCTTCATTGACTTTATCCCCCACCTACTAGGTTATATATATTTGTTTATTTACATACTGTCTATCTCCCTCTTCAATAACGTTAGTGTCGTGAATCCACAGACTTTCCTCTGGTTTATCACTGTATCTTCAGTGCCAGAAACAGTATCTGGCACATAGTAGATGCTCCATAAATGTGGCTTAAATGAATAAAACTTCAGTAACACTGTGTTGAACAAATTAAATAAATGTCTCTTCTATTTGTTGGGCACGAGAACAGGCTAGAAATCATAGAAATAAAGAAAAGAATTCCCTCCTCTGGGATCTTACCGGCTAATGGAAGAGTCAGATACGTAAACAGTGAACTCTAAGAGAGGACAGAATTAAGTAGGTACTGTGGGGAAAAAAATGAGATTCAACTGACTACATTTGAAGATCTAATTGGCTTTACTCACTGATTCATGAGTCAGGCAGCATCCCATCTAGCAAGTAGAATGGGGCTCCTTGATGCTGTACAAAACTGAAGGCTTTTATAGGCAGAAAGGGGTGGGAAAAGGAAGTTCCTAGCAAAGAGTGGATAGGTTCAGGCAAGATCTCCTTTCTTTGGGAAAAGGCTGGAGTCCATCAGGCAGATTACCTCACTAGTGCTGACCAGGTAATTTCAGATCGACTGGTTAAAGGTCAGATTTCTAGGAGGGCTGAGACCAAAATTAGGCTAGGTATGAAGTCTTGGTTTGCTAATGCGGGGCTTAGCGCGAGTGACTCCATTTGGGATCTGTTGTTTCTTTTTCAGCGGTACCAATAAGAAAAAACAGCAGCGAGCCCTAGGGGAGGAGCCTAGCTAACTTACTGAGTACTTGTGCGAGCGAGGCTGGGCTGTTCTCCGATAGCAATCAGTTCTCCACCGAGTGTCCTACAGTTCAGTTCCGCTCAGAGACAGTACAAACCCCACAGGTTAAGGGCTCGGTCCCTCCACTTCAGGTGCGAGTTGGGAGTCTTGGGCCACCCATACTTGGGACTGCCTGGCTGTCAATCCAAGCCTCCCATGATCCCTTCTTCGGTTTCGGTAACTTGCTAGTGTGGCTCACAGGACTCAGGAAAACACTTTACTTACATTAGCGGCTTTATTTTTAAGGATTCAAGCCAGGAATGGCCAAATGGAAGAGAGGCATAGGACAGGTATGGGGAGAGGGGACGGAGCTCCTGTGCCCTCTTTGGGTGTGTGGCCCCCTAGCACCTTGGTGTGCTCGCCAATCTGGAAGCACTCTGAGTCTCACTGATGGAGTTTTGGTTTTTTTTTAATGAAATTGAATTTTTTTAAAGATTTTATTTATTTATTTGACAGAAAGAGATCACAAGTAGGCAGAGAGGCAGGCAGAGAGAGAGGGGGAAGCAGGCTCCCTGCTGAGCAGAGAGCCCGATGCGGGGCTTGATCCTAGGACCCTGCAAGGTCCTAGGACCCTGAGAGCACGACCTGAGCCAAAGGCACAGGCTTCAACCCACTGAGCCACCCAGGTGCCCTTAGATTTAGCTTTAAGGGTGAGTCTAATTTTAATAGACACAGAGATCATGACCACTTTCTGTGGGAGTGCCTAAATTACACCCAGGTGCCTAACATGTGGTAAAATCTGGTCACCAAAGGGAAGCCCTTGCAGGCCCAAATATTTATCTAGGTAGCTTGTCACTTCTTTTTTTTTTTTTTTTAAGATTTCCTTTATTTGAGAGAGCAAGAGAGTGTGTGTATAAGTGGGGACGTGGGAGCAGCACAGGGAGAGGGAAAAAGCAGGATCCCCATGTGGGGCTTGATCCCAGGACCCTGAGATCATGACCTGAGCCGAAGGCAGACGCTTAACCTACTGAGCCACGCAGGCGCCCCAGCTTTTCATAATCTTATTCATTCCTTCTGGTTGAGGCAGGAGCGTTTCCCCCTCATGAACACCCGGGGCGAATGTTCCAACAGGACAAGCAGCTCACCACTGTCCCCAGAGGAAGGTACAGGACAGGGAAGAGGACAGAGAGCCCAGAGGACTGCCCAGCACAGCCATCCTGGGAGGGAGGTGGGAGAATGCAGCTGTGGGGGGGGGAGGATGTCGCAGGCTCTGTGCCTCCACAGCGTCTAAGCTAATGGAGCCCCGGAGAAATGTCATATTCACATTACCGACCCAATTATGGGACATTATCTCCTCTACTGTTGTCCTGGGTCTGTGTTAGGATCCTGCTTCCGAAAGGCAACAAGGCACAGAGGGAGTTAGAAAACCTAAGAATTCATGGGGCGCCTGGGTGGCTCAGTGGGTTAAAAGTCTGCCTTCAGCTCAGGTCATGATCCCAGGGTCCTGGGATCGAGTCCCTCACTGGGCTCCCTGCTCAGGGGGAGTCTGCTTCTCCCTCTTCCGCTGCCCCTCCCCTCACTTGTTCTCTCATTTACTCTCTATCTCAAATACATAAATAAAATCTTAAAAAGAAAACGTAAGAATTCAAAGGTGAACCTCCAGGATGGGGCCCTCAGGCAGCTGGGAGGAGACGGCAGCACGTGGGGCCGGGAAACGCTAGCTCCTGCCGGTTCAGTCTTTAGTCATCCCTTCCTTTCTTCTAGCCGAGCGGCAAGGCTCATTTGGAAAGTTTCTGTCGTCCTGGATTCTGTTAGACTCGGGGCGGGGGTCCTGGTTCTATTACCAGCTATGGTTTGTGAGTGGACATCTATAGAAGTTCCGCTCAGAAAGGGCCAGGGAATCAAAATGAGGAAACGTCGAAGGAGCAAACTTTAGGGGGAATTGTTGAGAGCCCTTCTCCTCCCTACAAATTACAGAACGTTGTGGTTAAACATTTGGACTCTGGAGCCCGGAGTGCCCGGGTTCAAATCCTGGTTCTATTACTTTCTAGCTTGTATCCTTGGACTACTAAGGTGTGTTTTCACTCCTCAGTTCCCTGTCTGCTAAAACAGTCATCCCCATCCCGTTGGAAGGACTTAATAAGCGAATTCTTGTAAAACGTAGTCAACAAGTGCCTGGCACATAATAAGCACGCAGTAGATGTTAGCTCTCCTGTGCATGTCCTCCTGTGGTAGCTCTCGGCTGCTCCGGGCTCGGAGGGAGGGGACACTGACCATTACCGCCCCTGCCCCCCCTGCCCCGTCCACTCCCAGCTGCTCCTAATGGAGAGGCTAGTCTACCAATGGGGTAAGAGCCCCCAGCTCCTCCTTGACAAGCAGGACTGGATCAGCATTGCAGCTGGGGGCAGAGAGAGGTTGACTAAGCAGCTAGAACCTAGCGAAGACAAACTTCTTTTGAGAGAGGCAGAGCTCATGTGAGCCCCAGATACTTAAGGGAATAATAATGGTTTAGTAGAGTCAGGTGGGTTACTCTTCGGCCCTAAACTGGACTAAAACTTTTGGTAAGCCCCCTCTCTCTGGCTTCAATAGGATCAATTCACCTGCCTCTCTATTATCATGGCACCTTATCCCTACTTGATTAAAGAGCTTATCCCACTATCAGGGAGTATTTAATTGGCCAAACTCCCTACCCAGATTTCTTGAGATTGGGACTAAGTTTGAGTTCTCTCTCTGACACAAACAAACTTCAAAACAAAACAGGCGTTCATGCAGGCCACTCATCCATCCCACCCTGAGCCTCTGAGGACAGATAAGCCAGGGAGTTTCCTCTAGGAAAAGCTTTGAGTGGCTAGCACTTGAAAAGCAACCAGAGGGTAAATCCCCACCCCCTGGCTCTTTACTGCTTATGACTCAGTTTCCTCATCCACGATTGTAAAATGGGAAAGTAACTCCTGCCCCATTCACTTCTCTGGTAGAGAAGCCAAATGTGATGACATAAAGGACAGGACAGTGTTTTATTCTTTTCTCTCTTTTTTAAGATTTTTATTTATTTATTTGACAGAGAGAGAACGCGCACGCCAGCTCATGCACCAGCAGGGGAGGGGCAAAGGGAGGAGAAGCAGGTTCCCCACTGAGACCATGACCCGAGCTGAAGGCAGACACTTAACCAACCGAGCCACCCAGGGGCCCCAGGACAGCGTTTCATAAATGTCTCCAGGCAGCACCTCCTTCCCACCCGTGGGGAAGCTTTGCCTCGTTAAATAGCCTTTGGCCTCAGTATAGCTCACAGAGTGCGTGTCCCAGTGCAATTCCTTTCCAGACTTTCGAGTGTCTTCATTTAGCAAAAAGAATGGACCAAAAAGCTGCTTGACCTAGGCTCTCCTGCTCCTCTCTGAGAAGTTTCCCTTGCCCGGGAGCAGGAGAGTGGAATGGCAGACCCTGCCTGTGGCCGTGGCTCCATCTCGACCCTTCCAAAGGAATGCAGCCTCAGCCTGCCTGCCGCCTACGGAGGGCTCCTGCTGGGGAGTCCATCCCCCTTCTCTCTTACTCCATTTGCAATCACTATTTATTTATCTTTGGAAGTTGCAGGAACCAGAGCCTGCAGCCAGGAGAGACTGGTGGAGCCAGAGAGGGAAAGTGAAGAAGGCAGTGTCTGGGCTCTGTGTCTGCCTCTGACGGGACAGGGAGAGAAGGCGCCTCCCTGCAAAGGGGGGTGGGAGACCGGACCGAAAGGCCACAGTGCTGGAAAAGGTGCCACACACACCGGCAGGGCCAAGACCACAGAAAGGAGGTGGCAATTAGCGACCTTCTTTTTTTTTTTTTTTTAAGATTTTATTTATTTATTTGAGAGAGAGAGTGAGAGAGAACATGAGAGGGGAGGTCAGAGGGAGAAGCAGACTCCCCATGGAGCCAGGAACCCGATGCAGGACTCGATCATGGGACTTGTTCATGGGACTTGATCCTGGGACTCTGGGATCATGACCTGAGCCGAAGGCAGTCACTTAACCAACTGAGCCACCCAGGAGCCCCCAGTTAGCGACCTTCTTTGGCAATACAGTGAATGATGAGGAATAGGAGTTCTGCCCAGGGATCCCCCAACCCAGGCAGCCTGCCCCTCAGCAGCGAAGGGTCTATTAAGGTCAGAAAAGGCAGCATTTGTGGGGAAGCTGAGGGAGCAGACATACTAGGCCACACTTCTTTTTCTCTCTGTCCCCAGCCCATTCCCCGCTTGCATCACGGTCCATCTAGGATCCTCAGGCAACTTTCATTCCCAGGCCCCTTTGCCAATGTCAGACACTACCCAAAGCCACTGGGCTCTGCTTCTGGAAACTCAGTGCCCCCTCTCTTGCACTCACTCATCCAAATGCCACAACTGACATTCATAAATTAGGAGGCACGCAGAGCCCCGTGTTGACCCCAGTGATTAGATACTCCAGGACGTTAGAGGCTGTATCCAAAGTCAAACAGAGCCATCTAGAATGAAGCCCTCCTGACTCACAGGCAATGCTCTTTCCACACCATGGCCCAGATCCCTGCTTTTCTTCCTATTTCCCTCATTCCCACTGCCTCCCAAACACACACACACACACACACACACACACACACACACACACACACACACAGTGATATGGAAAAGGTAGGAGGCCAGATCTAGCCTGTTGCCTTGGCCTTTGACCCCTCCGTGGCCGAGTGACATGCACCCCCCACTGGGTGAGGTCACTGGCAGCAGAGGAGGGTCTGAGCCTTCCCAAGTCTCTGGTTTGTATCCTGCAGTGGCTGGAGCAGGGCTGCGGGAGGGAGAGCCTGCTTCCAGACTGGCCCATCGGGTCAGGGGCCAAGGGAAGCCGAGTGTCAGCAACGCCAGGGCGGTGAACAAAGTTCAATCCCAATCCCAAACAGCGAGCACCAGCCATCTCTGGCCAAACCCGCAGGTCAATGAAAGACCGAGAACGTGGGGGTGCGGGCTGGATGAGCAAGAGCCAGGGAGGGTTTTGTGGAAAGTGATGGTGGTGGCTTTGAGGGCTGAGATGGGTTGTGGAGAGGAAGAGTCCTGGCCCCGAGAAGGGGCAGGCGGGAGGGAGAAAGAGTCTAGGCTCAGGGCGAGTTCGGGGACACGCGGGGCCTCAAGCCGCCTGGCCCGCTCTCTCTCGGAGAAGGGCAGCAGCCTGGCTGCGTAGCGGGAGGCGCTAGGGCCTCGCGGACGGGCGAGCTGGCGAGGGGAGGGCGCCCTCTCGGGAGGGCGGGCGGGGGCTGGCGGCGGCGGGAGCGGCGCCGCGCCGAGCTGCCTCCATCCATGGCACGGAGCGGCGGCGGCGGCGGCGGCAGCAGGAGCCCGGCGCGATCCGCTAGGTCCCAGCCCAGCGCGGAGCGAGCAGGCGACGCGGAGGGGCCTGGCCTCGGGCGGCCCGGGGGCACAGCGCAGAGACTCGGGCCGCGCCGCCGGGGGCCGCCCGCGCCGCGCTGACAGCCGCGCCCGCGTCCTCCCCGCCGGGGCGCTCGCCGGACATGCCCCCAGGGCGCGGCGACGGGGACCCCGGGGCTTGCCTCCGCCCAGGGCCCCCCGCCCCGCCCTCGGACGCTCCGGGCCCCCGCTGAGCACGCCTCCCGCAAGCCCAGGTCCCTCTGGCCCGCGCGCAGACGGGCCCCAGCGCTGTGGGTCCCCGCGGGGCGATGGGCTGATGGGCGCCGCGGGACGCAGGATGCGGGGGGCGCCAGCGCGCCTGCTGCTGCCGCTGCTGCCGTGGCTACTGCTCCTGGCGCCCGAGACCCGGGGCGCGCCCGGGTGCCCCGTCCCCATTCGCAGCTGCAAATGCTCGGGGGAGCGGCCCAAGGGGCTGAGCGGCGGCGCCCCCAACCCGGCGCGCAGGAGGGTGGTGTGCGGCGGCGGGGACCTCCCGGAGCCTCCCGAGCCCGGCCTTCTGCCTAACGGCACCGTTACCCTGTGAGTACCCCACTCGGCCGGCCGGGCCCCGGCCCAGACGAGGGGACGAACGGAGACACGACGGGAGGGGCGGGAGGAGCGGGACGGGGACGTTGCGGCCACTTCAGAGACTCTGGGACAGGCCTGAGTCCAGGCGCCGAGAAGGAAGGCTTGGAGACGTATGGGGAGGATTAGGTCTCCTAATGGAGGGAGGAGGGGGCTTCGGGGGGCGGCTGCGCCGGAGAGAGAGGCACCGCAGGCGCCCACTCACTTGCACAGGTGAAGGGAACGTGCGCCGGCGGGACGCCCACGCCCCTTGACTTAACAACCTGCGCTGGTGTTGCCGACTTAGGGGACCTGAGTGGGTGGGCTGGGGGAAGGCTCAGGAAAAATCGACGCCCGCGGCCTCAAAGGTGGCTGCGGTCGTTACCTCCGCGGACGCGTCCTTGGCCGGACTGGAGGAGTCCCCCGAGCTCACCCCAGGGGCCTGGCTCCTGGTCTGGGGGGGTACCATCCGCCCCCTCCCCACTGCACCCACGCTCCCCGGCCCCAGCCTGCCAGCCCCGCTTCCGGTCTGTCTCCATAGGCGGGTCCGGGCGGGGGGTGTCGGAAAATCTGTCCTTGGGATTGCGGCGCTTCTGGCCTGAATGAGACCCCGGCGTCCCGGTTGGACTCGCGCCCCTCACCCTGCGCGCGCATCTGTGAAGTGAGCTGTGCGCCGGGTCCCGCAACCCGCCCTCTTCTTTGCTTGCCCTGGGTATAACACCAGCTTTGGCTGTTAATCGATTGACTTCTTCGCTCCCAAGACCGCGAGGAAAAAACCCGGCTGAGGGGGAGGCGGCTGCCTCCCAGCCTCGTTCCGTCATCCCGTTTCCTTTCTCAGCTGGGGCCCTTACTGAGCCCTCACTCTGCTGCCTGCGAGCGCGGCCCCGTGGCGCCGCGCCCCGACCCCACCCCAAGCGTCCCCGATGGAGGGCTGAAGACCCCGCCGCCGCAGGACAATCCGCGACCCCAGCCCGCCGCGGCGATTTCCTGCTCTGGCCATGTGCTCCCAGCTCCACGCACGCCGCGGAGTGGAGGGTCCGGCCCAAGCGGCCCGTGCCTTTCCTGTCCCGGACCCAACCTGCGAGCGCTTCCCCTTTCCTGTCTTCCTGACCCCGGTGGCAAGCGTTTCCCCACCGCCCGTTGCCCAGACTTGGGGCTGGCTCACGGTCTATCCTGATTGCGTCCAGAACAATACAGTCATGCCTCTGGTTGGGGGAGTTCAGAGGCTGCCGGCTTCCTGACAGGACACGACTGGTCAGCCTCTGACGTTGGCGGCCTGGCCTGCATTTTCCCCAGCTGGGGGGGGGGGGGGGGGGGGTG
>CM052899.1:29234297-29246508 GCA_028534135.1 Potos flavus
CTCCCGCGCCTCACCCCGGGCCGTGCCTGCCGCCCCGGAGGACGGTTCCCCCGTATTCGGAGAGGGCCCCCCCTCCCTCAAGTCCTCCCTGAGCGGCAGCAGCGGCCACGCGCTGCCCCTGGGCCCCTGCAAGCTCACCAACCTGCAGCTGGCCCAGAGTCAGGTGTGCGAGGCGGGGGTGGTGGCCCGTGGGGAAGGGGAGCCGGAGCCCACGGGCTCCAGGGGCAGCCTCGGCCCCCGCCACCCCAACAACTTGCACCACGGGCGCCGAGCGCACAAGAGTCGGGCCAAGGGGCACCGCGCGGGGGAGGCCGGCGCCAAGAACCGGCTCAAGGCGCTGCGTGGGGGCGCGGTGGCCGGGGCGCCGGAGCTGCTGTCCAGCGAGAGCGGCAGCCTGCACAACAGCCCATCCGATAGCTACCCGGGCAGCAACCGCAACAGCCCAGGCCTCCAGCTCGAGGGCGAGCCCATGCTCACGCCGTCGGAGGGCAGCGACACGAGCGCGGCGCCGCCCCCCGAGGCTGGCCGGCCGGGCCAGCGCCGCAGCGCCAGTCGCGACACCCTCAAGGGCGGCGGGGCCGGCGCGCCGGAGCGGGAGAACAAGCGGCGCTCGTACCCGCTCAACGCCGCCAGCCTCAACGGCGCGCCCAAGGGGGCCAAGTACGACGACCTCGGCGGGGCGGGCGCGGATGCGGCCGGCGGCACCTGCATGAAGACGGGCCTCTGGAAGAGCGAGACCACCGTCTAGGGCGGGGGCGGGCGACGCTGCGGGACACGCCAGCTTCTCGGGGGCCCTCAAAGACGTCCAGCGGTAGTTTGAGGGAGAGGTGCCCCGGGCTGCCGCGCGGCACACCGGCTTTATAGTCCCGGAGGCTGGGGAAAAGGACAGGCCGAAGGCCTGCCACTGCCAAGAGAGCCGTCCCTCTGGGGTAGCGAGAATCCCAGGACCGCCAGCAGGATACACTTGCGTCCCAGCCCAGGCTAGTTTTGGCAGTCGCCGTGCCGTCCAGGGTAGTGGGGGAAGGTCCTGTCGGCCTGGGAGGCAGGCACCGGCACAGCCCCCAGGTGGGCTCCTCCTTAGGTATTCCCCACATCTCATCCACCATGCCTCGCTGGTGGCCGTCCATTATCAGGAAAACACCGACGATGGGAGCTGGAGAACCGTGTTCTCCCCTCACTGCCCTCTGCAGTCAGCCATCCGTGCCTAGATCCTAGGGCCTCTCCTCCACCAGGCTTCCGGCCAACTAGAGGGCCAGGACCCACAGGTGCTGCTTTTAAGATAAACTATGCAAGAGAAGGTGGAACAGTGTGAAAGGCAGCCCCAGAGATGGCATTCCAGGTAAAGGGTGCACAATCGGGGACACAGGAGTAGTACACAAACCACAGGGCAAGGCTTTAGAGGTAGTGCCTCAGGACAAAGCCAAGTCCCTTCGCCTGAGAAGCTGACTCTGCCGACACCCAGGAGAGATCAGAGGCAACTAGAGATGAGTGCTTCCATCTGGAGCCCCATGCAGTCCTGCCCTAAACCGGGCCCTACAAACAGTGCTCTGAAGAGAGGCACCACAAGGCCGCAGGTGGTGCTAGAGAAGCACTTACCGCTCAATGACAAGCCCCATGGCCCCAGGCTCCGCCTGCCAACGCGGAGGGACTGTGGAAGAGCACTTCCCTGCCTCCAGGAGGCCACACGCAAGAACCATTCCAAGAATTTATCTCCGGCTCCGTATTAGGGAGAAACCTCCCAAACATCGAACCGCCTTCCTGCCTCCCAGAAGCCCAGGCTGAATCCCCCAGGGCAGCAGGGAGGGTCCCCAAAGCTCACGTGGGGCCTGTGCCTTCACTATTTTGAACACCAGCACCCTTGTTTCCCCCGACCTAAAAAGCAATCACCAGCCTTACTACAGGACCCAATGAAACATGGAGGGAAAGCTGAGCCGGGTGAAGAGGAAAGGAAAACCAGACCTGGTCCACGTCCCCTCTGTCCACGTCGCCACAGCCTAATCACCAAGGCGAAAGACAAAAGGGAGGGGAGAAAACCCACACACCTTGGGATGAATCCTGTTATTTATGCTTGCTGCACAGACAATATTAGACCCCCCCCCCCCAAAAAAAAGCTTCGTATTATTCTTCCACATTATGCTGGCTGCTGTTTACATACCCTGCCGATGCCCTAGCACTGGAGAGCTTTTGGCAATACGCTGGGGAAAGGGGAGGGAGGGGATGAAAAGTGCCAAAGAAAACATGTTTTTAAAAGCTCGGGTTTTATACAATAGAATGTTTTCTAGCAGATGTCTCTTGTTTTAATATATTAAAATTTTGCAAAGCCCTTTGAGCTATATAACTTTAGTCCACCCACAGTCCTTTTGTAGGTAGAGGATTTTATGAGTCCGTACACGAGAACCCGCCTATGCCTGCAGATGGGCACAGGGCCAAGAGTTGCCCAGTTCCCGTCCTGAGGGCTGATACCATTCCAAACGCCAACCGCGCCACACCAGCGGGGAGGGCCCAGCAGGCCTGCGGCAGCAGTGCAGCCAATCCAAATCAGGAGGAGGCCTGACATCCTCCCACCGGTCTAGGAGGAAAGCCATCCCTCATAATACAAATGTGTGCGCCTTCCCCTCTGCGACCATCCCTCTCAGGGCTGGGATTCTCTCTAACCCAGTTGTTCCTCCATCACTCCCAACTTCTACTCCAGGACCCGGGGTCCAATTAACTGCAGAGTCCCTTGGTTCCTTTAAACGAGAGAAAAAAAAACTACCACGACCCCAGGACTCACATACACTCACTCCTCCGGGTGGGACAGGCCTGTGGTCAAGCCGCTGCCAGAGCGGTGGGAGTGGCCCCTCGGATGCACATCAGGGAGGGTTAGGAACCCCCGTGGCAGCCTGTCTGGCAGCTCGAGCTTTCTGAAAGTCCCTCACTTCCTGAGGGGTACGCAAATACTGCTCTATTTCACTATCAGAAATGTCCTCATCGCCGGTGACTGTGGAGCTAGGGGGTGGGGGACAGATCCGCTTTGGGGGCTTCAACATGCAAGGTGGGAGGAGAAGGGCAGGACTGGCTGGCCGCTTGCCCTCAGGCAGATCTAAGGAACTACTCGCCGCCGCCGCCTCTTTTCCCTGCCCTGGCCCCGGGCCCTGGCCCTGCCGCTCCTTCTCCCCCGCTTCCAGCTCTGCCGTTCCATCTCGAAAGGCCTTGCGGACCAGCGTGTGGCGGTGCTGCAGGAGGTCGCCGATGTGCTTCACCACAGACCGTCTGTCGAGCCTCAGCACCTGCAGCCAGGCCAGCTGCTCGGCCATGCGCAGCAGCACGGCCAGCAGCTCCTGCAGGCGGGAGGAAGCGGGGCACGGCAGGTCCACGTTGGCCAACTTACAAAACCGGGCGAGGGAACACGTCAGACGCTCTGAAGGCTGCAGCGACTGCCAAGCCAGGAAGGTAGCAGCAGTGATGACGGGCAAGGGATGCCGCCCGGTCACCAGCCACGTCTCATCTGCCAGCTCCACCAACTGCAGTGTTCGCGACAGCATCTTCTCTTTATCTTCCACGTATTTGGCTGGCACGGATGGGGAAGCTTGGAACAGTTTGAAGCTGAAAGAACCAAAATGAGAGTCTGGTCTCCACACCTATGGGGGAGGGGGCTGCTCGGCCAAAGTGAGGAAAAGCAGTCCACTCATGACGGACACACTATTCTCTCCTCTTGGAATACTCAAGCTCGCTGGGCAGCAGCTTTCTACAGGTAGAGTGTCGTACCTGTGCGGTGAAGGGCAGCAGAACCCACAAGGAGGCTCACGTGTGTCAGCACCCCCGTCAGCCGTATTCTGAGTGCTTTCCAAATGTTCTCCTTTCATCTTAACACCCCATTATATGCATTTATAGTTAAAAAAAACTGGCCCAGAGTCATCAAGCTAGGAAGTAACCCAGCAAACCCAACACGACCTGTCACGGAGAGCCCTCGCTTTCTCTCCTATCTTTCAGAAAAAAGAAAAGAACACAGCTATTTAGGAAAAAAAGCCTCAGCTTCTGCCTCCAGCCCCATCACTAACCTCCTTTCACCTGCCTTCACAGATGGTCCTGCCGAGGCAGGGCTCTCGCACACAGCCAGGAGGGCCACGCACAACACGAGAGGCGCAAACTCGGCAGCCCCGGGCCAAGGCTGACACCTACTTTGCCCACAGCACTAGGCTGCAGTAAGGGCAAAGGGATTTGGAAATGACTGCAGTTTAGAACTGTAAAATGGAATTAACCTTATTAGTACGAGGCACAGGGGAGGGAGAATAGGTCTTCCTCCCGAATCCCTTTAGAGGTGCTTCGGTGAAAAAGAGACAGCCAAAGGTCACAGGGTCCAGATCTAAGGAGCCATCCCATCCCAGGGTTCCCCAGCGGGCGGGTACCTGCTACAGTAAGTCTTCACCAGGTCCGCCAAGCACAGAGACGGCACATCCAGCCCCAGGAGCTTCACTATCTGCATGTAGGTGCCAGAAAACACATCCAGATCTGCATACAACAGGGTGCAGATGGTTCCCATGGTGAGGGGCCAGTTATGCTGGCGGCAGGTGATTAAGACACAGCACCCGACCAACACCTCCTTCTTCTGCAGCCTGGCGGCGCGGATGCCGGAGTGCCGGTAGGCCTGCTGGTAGTAGGCGACTGCTGTGTCCTCAAATGTCGATGGCAACTGCAGAACTCGGCACAGGTCTCTCACTCGGCGGAGACCTAAGAAAGCCGACAGCAGGACTCAAAGGCGTCGAAGGTGCGACTGTGCAGCTCCTAGCAATTTTTGCTACACCTGCCTCTGACACGAGATGCACAGATAATGTACCTTTCTATGATGACCAGGGTGACACTTGGTGAGGTCATTCTAAAGACACAAAGAAATCCATGGAAAAAGTCACATTTCAACCCACCATTCTTTGGAGGCTGGCTTGATTCAGAGCCAGGCCAAAGTATGATACGGAATGCGTGGCTGTACCTCTAATGCAGCCCTGACAGACCCAAAGTGTATACGGAATTAGAGCTGTATACTCGGGGCGCCTGGGTGGCTCAGTGGGTTAGGCCTCTGCCTACGGCTCAGGTCATGATCTCAGAGTCCTGGGATCGAGCCCTGTGTCGGGCTCTCTGCTCGGTGGGGAGCCTGCTTCCCCCTGTCTCTCTGCCTGCCTCTCTGCCTATTTGTGATCTCTCTTTCTCTGTGTCAAATAAATAAATAAAACCTTAAAAAAAAAAAAAAAAAGAACCGTATACTGTCTTAGAACCACCTCCATTCTTTATTTCTAATTACCAATTTCTTCTACTCTACCTTACACAGTAATGCTGAATACAGGAAAAGCAAGAGGATGGGCTGGACCATCAGAAGAATTCTCTTTAAGGTCACCGTATCACAAAGGTTGATTCTCACCTCGTTGTTGGCTGCGACTAACTTGTTCATTCTCCCCTGTGCTTCGGGAATAGGTTACTTCTGTAAGATAATGGACAACAAACAGCTTGTTTAGCCTTTATACACCAGATCCCGGGCCTCACACCACACAAAACCGGAGAGATTTCATATCCTTAGGCTCTGCTCCCTGTCTCACAGAAGGTACCCATTTTTGCACGTTAAAAGTCTATCCGGTTTTTATGCCCACATGCAGTATCAAATACAGAGATTGAGGAGGTTAGGAATGCACTACATTGGCTTTGAGTGTTCCAAATTTTTTGCCCTCCCTCCTGCATATCCAGTCCAGGCAATATTCCTGACTGCTGATTTTGAGGGCTGCAGTGGCAGGGACTCAGAAAGCAAAGAAAAAAGATGTTTTTGCCAATTAGCGCTAAAGACTACTTCGAGGTAATAATTTGTCTATATCTGTAAAGAACTGACCCACAACCCTTCCATCACACCCAGACTAGGTAAATGTAGTGGAACTTTGTTTCTCTATTTCACTTGGTCAACGTTTATTATACCTTCTCTCTCTCTTCATATAGATAGGTAGATAGATGCCAGATACCGTACTAGGTGCTAGAAAAACAGACGGAGGGCAGTCCCTGACCTCCTGCAGCTTACTCGGTCACTTTCTCGCGTAGTTTAGCGCACACGGGACGAGAGGGCGCGAGAGGAATCAGAGCACTCTGATGTCAATCCCTCACCACCCCAGGCTATACCCACGGCCCTGGCAAGGCCGGCACAGATACCTCGGAGGTTGCCTTCGTCGCTGAAGGTGGTAGTAAGGACCCCCTCGGTGACCACGCAGCCACAATCCGAACACACCAGCTGGCTCTGCGAATAGTGCGAGTCTTCCACGAGCTCAGCGGACCCGCAATCGGGGCAACGGCCTCCGCCCGGCATCTCAAACCCCAGAGCCGCGGAAGCTTTCAGGTATCCACTCCTACCTCCGCAACAGCAACAGCAGAGAAGCAGGAACTGGGAGGGGAGCCTTCTAAGCGCTGCACCCTTCTCTTCCGGCCAGAGCAACCGCGGTGTACGTAGGTAGTATCGTCCGCCGGCTGCGCGTCACTGCGGTCCGTGTCTCTGCGGGCTCGGGTAGAAACGTGAGCTAGGAAAGGAGGTTCCTGCTGTGGACCCCGTCTTCGCGTTCCCCGGTACCTGCGGTCAGTTTGTGGGTTGAATTTGAGTGAAACTTTTACCTACGTGGACTCACTTAACAGACAAGAAATTGTTCCCGTTCCCAAACAACTCTCCCTTCTGAAACGCTCGGGAAGTCATAGATCCTCCGTTTCTCTTTCGTAACAAATGTTGATTTTGGCCATAGTACAAAGTTTGCCTAAAGGAAGAATACTGTAGTGAGAGAGCAGGAAATTATGTTCCACTCTCCAGAGCGGCTTTCCCAGCCAAGTTATTTCCTCTCTTTGCAGTCTGTTTTTCTCAACTGTAGAATGAGGGAGTTGAATTGAAAACCCAGAGTAGCAAACACAAATGCTTTCAGAGACTAGGTAAGGAATGACTAAGGAAGTTGGGATGAAGGAATATGGGGCTGGTGAGGCTTTGGGCAAACTGGAGGCTTCAGGCAGATTTAGACGTTTTTGAAAGCTGAGCTTTAAGGTACTCCGAGATTCTGGCTCCAAAGTTCCTGATTTGGTACAAGTATAGATCAAAGGATCTAGAACAAAATTGTGCCTCCAGTGATGCTATCACAGAAACCAAGCTTACACATTTAAAATTCTATTATGTTGAAATATAAATTAGAAGTCACCGAAACAGAGTATTTCTAATTAATCATAATTGCACTCATTAAGAATAAGGATTTTAGGGACTCCTGGGTGGCTCAGTGGGTTAAAGCCTCTGCCTTCGGCTCAGGTCATGATCTCAGGGTCCTGGGATCGAGCCCCTCAATCAGGCTCTGCTCAGCGGGGAGCCTGCTTCCGCCTCTCTGCCCACTTGTGATCTCTTTCTCACTGTCAAATAAAATCTTAAAAAAAAAAAAAAGAAAAGAATAAGGATTTAATGCTTGAAAGTTTTAGAATCAGCTATGTCTGAAAAACAAGAACAGTGAGTTAAATGACAGGTACCACCAGAAGTCTATCCCTTATGATTCCAAGGAAGCAGATGGGAGTCAGCACAGCAAGTGCCTAAAGTGTCTGTGGAGAATTTGTTTCTCAGGCTGACAGTGGAGAATTTCAGGTAGGCTCCTGGCATTAGCAGATTTTAGGAACTGCTGTGGGCTCAATTTCAACCTTATATTGGGGGGTTGAGGATGGAAAGGTAAGATCAGGACTTTCCACTGAAAACAGAAAATGATTGGACAGTTGCATGCAGAATGAATTGAGGAATAAGGATGTTTTGTCAGGGGGCACCTGGGTGGCTCAGTGGGTTAAAGCCTCTGCTTTCGGCTCAGGTCATGATCTCAGGGTCCTGGGATCGAGCCCCGCATCCGGCTCTCTGCTCAGCAGGGAGCCTGCTTCCCCCTCTCTCTCTGCCTGCCTCTGTCTACTTGTGATCTCTCTCTGTGTCAAATAAATAAAATCTTTAAAAAAAAAAAAAAAAGGGATGTTTTGTCAGACCTTAACAAATTGGGATGCTCCCTCGAGGAACAAGATACAGGTTATAGCTGCCTTCCTTCGAAGACTAATAAATTGTGCATTCTAGAGCTGAAAATATTTCAAAATAAAAAATGGAGCTTATTAGTCTGAAGAGACAGGTGACACAATGACCTGCACCCAGAGAGTCCTCAGAGGATTTGAGCCTCAGAAAGAAAGTGATCCAATTGGATGAGGCTGTAGGTTCTTTTGAAAGAGCTATAATCAGCGGTCAGGTACACAGGATTCCCCGTATGTCTAACGAGACCATGAGTTCCCTGGACCACAGTGGGAAACAAGGGCATTTCTGACACAAAGATTGCATTTTATCTATAATCCAAGCATCAGCTTTCTCTGCTTCAGATGTCACTTATCTTTAGTATAAATTGGGAAAGAGGTGCTGTGCCTTACAAGAAATGTGCATTCGACAGAAGCCCCTCTGGCTCCCAGTTCCTCCCCTCAGCTCATAGCTATTCCGCAAACCTCCCCTGCTTTGCTACTGCTCCAAAGAATTTCCTGCACCTCAGACCTCAGTGGGCTGGCAGGATGCTGTTAGTTGACCTGTGAACACAAAGCAGCCAGCTTTCCATTCCCTCATTTTCCACACCCGTATCACGAGACTGTTAATGCACCTTGCTGAAGGGTTGAAGAACTTAAGGTGATCATAATAGAAATGAAAAACATTTATTTGTGAAATGGGAAATTTCATAAGACTCTCCTCACAGCTCAAAAGGAAAGCATTAAACAGACAAGCAAACCAAACCAAAATACCTTCAAAAGCTGCCAGCCCCTTCTTTTCCAGTTTCTTTCCTTGATATCCAGACCTAAAGACGCCACCCCATCCCCAAGAGATTGCTTTCTCAGGACATAAAACCTCTTCTCCTTTCTAGAAAAGTCCCACCTACTACCACAGGACTTGATCATGCTGGAGCATTCATCCCCTCTCCCCAACCAAGGGCTGCAGTAATCCCCAACAGTCCATCCCCTACATCTGAATTCCTCACTCTAGCCCCACACCACAAGGGGGCTCAGCACAATAGCTTTGGGTGGGCACTGGCATTCCAAGTCCCCTTTCTTCTAGACTTGCCCACGAGAGTGACGTATGTGATAAGGATTTACTTCTGACTCTCCAGCAGATAAATATTGAGACACACTTGCATGCTCGTGTGCGCACACACACACCTGTCCGAGACATCCAGTAGTTTTCGACAATACCATCGACATCCTGGTTGGGGTGGAGAAATATGTCTCCAAAAGCAACACAATTGCATTGGGAGTGCTTCTTCACATTATCATACAGAACAGCATCGGACTCCTCTCATCCTCAATTTTGTGCTGATCTTGACCCTGTGTTAAAAAAAAAAAAAGAAAGAAAGAAAAGTGGGATTTCATTAGAATCCTCTACTCATGATAGAAGCCTTACAATTCTGCTTTCTCCAACATTATTCATTATAAAGTGGAAGAGCGGTTTTATGATCCTCCAACCAGCACCTCTAAGGGGTAGAGAGGCGTGATTCTCTTTTCCAGTCTCTGGTGTATGATACCCTAAGAGAGCCTGGGCCTTAGATGCAAACAGGCTGGCAGGTAGGCAGGACTCAGACCAGAAGATGGCGTGCTCTATTAAGACTTGTAAGTCGAGGGGAAACCGGTTGGCTCAGTCCCCTGGCTGGCTCAGTCCGTAGAGTATAGGACTCTTGATCTTGGGTCGTGAGCTGGGGCCCACGTTGGGGGGTAGATTGTACTTAAATTAAAAAAAAAAAAAAAAGGACTTGTAAGTCTGGGGTTCTCTACTTTCTTAGGAAGAAATTGATTTATTACGAAATGGATATGCTTTCCCCTAGAAATCAGGACAGACACATCCGTGGTGCCCTTCCCGATGCTATAGGCTCTTCTAAGGGTTACCATCATTCAGTGATAGTGATGATCTGTTTACCAGATGCTCCTGAAACCCCTCTTCCCCATGTTACGCCCCCCAGCTTGTGAAACTGGAATCAGGTTTCTCGTCTCCGTATCATCAGTGCCCACCTGGCAGCTGGGACGCAGGCTTTTGGAATCCCCCCAGAATGTGGGGGATTTCAGTAGAAAGCTCCTGGGGAGGGGAGGCTGTTGGAAAGGCTGCCCCAGCCACGGTCCAGATGTGAAATACTGACCTTAAGGCCACCGTTCTTTCCAGAGAGGTAGCGGAAGAAAGGTTTTCTGATGGACAAGGAAGGCGCTGACCGCGTGGGACGGAAGGAAGCTCTCACCAGTCCTCCCTCAGTCAGATGTGTGTATTCTAGCTAGTTGTTTGTCTGTCTGGCTCTCCCTTTGCTTGCAAGTCTTTGCGGGAATGATGTGGCTCCCTCGGCCCCCCGTGTCCAGGGAGCCCCTCCTACAGGGAGGGCTGGCACTCAGCAAAGAGCTAGTCAACTCCTGGGGAGACTTGTCCCCAGTCGGCCTGTTGGGAGCCACAAACAGACCAAATTTCTCAGAGGTAAGACGATTCTAATTTAAAATAAGTAACTGGAGAGAGTTGGGCCGCCTCGGTCCTTAATCTGGCCTCACCCCTGGGCTCCTCCCAGCTCAGTTGACTGAAACATTGTCACTTTAAACCAGTTTCACTCGGAGCGCAAGGACACTCTCTCCTTGTCACACTGAGCCAGGTCCCGGCTCAGGCGGTGCAGTCTTTCTGACCCATCTCCTTCCCATCACCTCAGCTCTCCGGCAGATACTCCTTCTCCTCTACCACTCATGATGAGACCGCCATGGCATAGAGACCTAAATCCGGGCACCAGCTAGCTTTCCTTGCTCATATCTGCTTTCCCCTTTCGTGTTGTTTATTCCATCCCCACTACCCACTTTGCCTTTCTCGGGGTGAGGATTAATGTGTTCAATTTCTTGAGCTCGTAGGAACAAGGGCATCTGAAAACTCTAAGAAAGTGGTCATAGGCCACCACTCACTGCCCAGACAGAGCATGAATACCGGTCAGCTTACTTACCTGGACCTTCCCTCCTCGGGGGGGCTGTGGCTTAGCTGGCCTCATCTTGAGGGGAAATTGAGTCACACCTGCCTGCTCCAATCCTTTAGGATTCCAAGAGAATCAGAACATTATTTCCTTGACTCCCAAAGTATCCTAGACTGGGGAGAGCAAACTTTTTCTGTAAAGGGCCAGACAGCAAATATTTAGGTTTGGCAGATGATAAGGTCTCTGTTACAAGTACTCAAGTCTGTTTTTATAATGTGGGACCAGCCATAGACCATGATGTAAACGAATGAGCATGGCTGTATTCCAATAAAACTTTGTGGACACTGACATTGGAATTTCATGTCATTTTCACATGTCATGAAATATTGTTATTTTGATTTTTTTTTGTTAAAAAATGTTTAAAATCCCTGGGGCGCCTGGGTGGCTCAGTTGTTAAGTGTCTGCCTTTGGCTCAGGTCATGATCGCAGGGTCCTGGGATAGAGCCCCACATTGGGCTCCCTGCTCAACAGGAAGTCTGCTTCTTCCTCTCCCACTCCTCGGTTTATATTCCCTCTCTCGCTGTCTCTCTCTGTCAAATAAGTAAACAAAATCTTTTTAAAAATGTGAAAATTCCAGTATTCAGTGTGGTGTTGTTGACAGGTGGTCATCATTCCATACATTAGATCCCCAGACTCATTCATTTGATGTTAAAAAAAAATAAATAGTTCGGGCGCCTGGGTGGCTCAGTCAGTTAAGCATCTGCCTTCGGTTCAGGTCATGATCTCAGGGTCCTGGGATCGAGTCCTGAATCGGGCTCCTTGCTCATCGGGGAGTCTGCTTCTCCCTCTGCCTCTGCCTGCCGCTCCCCCTGCTTGTGCTCTCACTCTCACTCTGACAAATAAATAAATAAAACCTTTAAAAAAAAAAGTAAAAATCATTCTTGCCTTGAGGGCCATACCAAACCAGGAGGCAGGCCATACTTGCTGACCTCTGTTCAGCTTGATCTTGCTGATCTCCAGGTCAGAAAGATGAGTTCAAATCCGTTCTGAAGTACTCACTGTGTGACCCAAGGGGAGCTAAAGTTCTGATGCCTAAGACTCAGTTTCCTCATCTGCATAATGGAGATACTGTCTACCTTGACGGGAATTAGAAATAGGACATGTCAGTGCTTAGGGAATGGTAATAATACAGTAACCGAGCCTTCCTTTGCAGTCAGGGCCGCGCAAACACAGGAGCGGCTTTCTCTCACTTCTGTGGGGGC
>CM052899.1:29246608-29320598 GCA_028534135.1 Potos flavus
TCTGCCTAGAGACTGGGTTTTGGGGTTAAGGGAGCCTGTGCTCCTGATGTTTGGGTCACAGCTCAAGAGCCCTAACCAAAAAAAAAAAAAAAAAAAAAAGCCCTAACCACACCCTGTTAGCGGCTGTTTTCCCTGGGAAGTTGTGGGGGGAGGGGGGCGGAAGTAACCTGGATTGCGTGTGTCGCTGGGGGGCGGGGTGGAGGGAGTAGTTGCCTGGGGCACGTTCTCCCCCAGAATCACTCCGTCCTTGTTGCAAAACAGTATCCAAAGGCACGCAGAAAGGTTCAAAGCAATCCGTCCTGTGTACTGCCTGTTCCCATCTTCATTTTCAAGTGTATCTAAATACATAAGATACGGTGGGGGGGGTGAATACCCCCAGAGCTGTATATGGTGACAGGTGGGAGCCAGGCTGACCGTGGTGATCACGTGGCTAAGGCATATAAATGTCGAATCACTATGTTGTACACCAGAGACAAATATAATATTGTAGGTCAACTACACCTCAATTTTCAAAAATCCAAATTTAAATTTCTTTAAAAAATTAAGTATCTATTTGCATGAGGGAGGAAAAACGCCTGGCAAAGAATCAAAATGACAATGGTTAGTTACCTCTCCCGTGCAGCCGGGAATTTAGGGTTTCTTTTTTTTTCTGAGAAAAAAAATCTACAGACCAAGTGGGTGGACAAGGGAGTGGAGGGGTTCAGGAGGTGACACTCTCCTTCAGAGGGTGAGAGCAGGGGCTTTGACACCAACCGAGAAGCCAAGACAAGCACCCGAAGCCGCCTGGCAGATACCCTCCAAGCTCCCAAGGTCCGAGGGCTTGACATCCTTCAGCTCAGGATTCTAGATTTGGGAAAGTTCGCTCTTTACGCTGTTCATATATCCTATAATCATTCTATTTTCCTGTTTTGTTTTAACTTTTTGTCACTAGCAGCTGGCCAAAGGGGACTTCAAAGAAAGGAGTCGTGTTCCTCCTTGGGCTGGAGTTTGAAAGACACAGTAGCCTGCACCGGAGGGCTGGGTCTGGGGGCGCCAGCGGGGACCAGACAGGGGTGGGTGATCTCTGAGGGAAAAGTTAGGGTCATCTGCGTAATGAAACTTTCCTTCCCCATGACTCCTCTAGAGGGCTTTTTTTTTTTTTCTTAAACTGAATCTGGAGGGCCGTGTTTTAAGAGAAACTGCTCTCACATTACTTTACATGGTGGCCCCACCTTTGACCATTTTGGATAACCAGGGAGGCCTCGGGGGAGCGCCCCCATCCCATCTGGGGGGTTTCACAGGCACTGCCTGCCTCTGTCCCTCTACAGTGTGACTCTTATCACTGAGCAAGAAAAAGCGTCCCCTCCCTTTCAAGAGGCTAGGGACCTTGGAGCACAGCCTGTGTTTGGGAGGCAGGCAGATCTCTCACCTCATCAGGAAAGGCTCAGAGTTCCGGGAGAGCTGAGCTCAGGAGAAGATTCTCTGTGCTTCTCTAAATACCCTCTACTCAGAAATGAATAAACTAAGTTGACTGAACGAGGGATTTTGCTCCCAGAACTGGGGCAGTCTGAAGCCCATCTGAATTTAAATCATGTCCCCGCAGTGAAACTTTTACTCTCTAGGAAATCGGGGAGACATCAAGGAAGGGACCTTGTTCATACGCTCAGTCGAAAGTGCCCGGTGCCAAGGAAAAGGTGGCAGCTCTTTGCAGCGGGGGCAGAGAGTTCAACTGATGTTCTTCTGGTAAATGCCATGGTCCCTGCAGGCCAAGATGAGGCGAGTGTCATAGGGAAGGGATCAGAGATGTCCCACCCCCCTGCAGGAGAAAGGACATTGGGACCTCTGGGGACCAGGCAAGGGGGAAGCCACAGGAATCCAGGTGGGAGATGCCCAGGGGGTGACAAACACTGGTCACTCCCCAAGAGAGGTTTTCCAGGACACAGAAGACGTTTTTATTGCACCCACATGAAAGCACAGGCACAAATCTTTGAAAGGTAGTACCATTTTATTTAGTGTTGTCGAAATTTTAGGTTACTTCTTAAGAACAAAAACAAAGAAATTAAAAACTCCCATACTAACAAGGCAGGAAAATCATTTTATAATCCAAAAACACTGGGCCATCTTTTAGTCGGAGGGTGGAAGGGGTCAAGTTAGTAGCTCGTACAATAGATACGGAGAAATCAGAGTCAAGGTTGGTATGACTTCTAGGAGGCTAAGTTCCCCACCGAAGGCAATTAATCTGTCAGCCTTGAGGGTTCATTAATTCGTAGTTCTCAGAAAGAAAAGAAGATCGATTGGGAAAAGGGACTCAGGGAGGGAAGATCCTGCCTAATTGAACATGAAATTGCCTCTGGCCTTCAATTCGGTGTGTGGCTGAGCCTCACGGGTCCTCCTCCCTCTCTGCCCTTTTGAGCTCCCACTGTTAGCAAAGCTGGAAGCCACACACACATACACACACACACACACACACACACACACAATTCGTGTGCACACACCTCCCACGCAGGGTCAGCAGCTCTTCCGCATGGCAAAGGGCAGACTTTCTTGTTCCTCCGTTCTGATGTGCTAGCACACAGGAATCAAATGGAGGGCAGGAAACCCGCCAGAGTCCGAGGAATGAGATGACAGGAAGTAGGCAAAGGACTGACATTTTTTTCAGGAGGCTGACCTCCATCTGAAGTTCACGGCGAGGTGTTCGGTATTTAATCTGACGCTTCCCTAAAGAACTGACAGTCTTTCTGGAGGCAGCCGGGAGGGGCCAGAAAAGAGCTGCTCCCGCTTCTCCAGGACACAGCCTCCCCCCAGCGTGCTTCCATCGGGCTGGCCAGCGTCTACAGCGGCTGGAGCCAAGCCCCGACGCTCCTCGCGCAGCCTCGTGCAGGCGGGTGAGCGCCTCCCCCCACCCCATGCCCCGATCCACCCACCCCTGTTAATGGCTCGGGGCAGACATAAATCCTCCCCCAAAGCAGAGCCCTCACGGACAGTCATTACCTCATGCCCTCCAGGTTAGCTACTTGAGAGGTACAGGAATGCTAGAAATTGGATTTTTTTTTTTTCCCCAGTAGTGGTAGAAGCCAGACACCCTTGAAGTAAATTGTCCTTCATTCTCCAGAGTCCCCAAGTGGCATTTCAGAGCACAGGACTTCACTCTTCCACCCAGACGTCCCTCTCCAACACTGACCGAGTCACATACCCGAGGTCCTGGCTGCAGAGAGTATGTCCAGACCAGCTCCTCTAAGGAGAAATCATTCGGAGCACCCCTGCCCCCAGTGCCCTTGGGTTATCACAGTCAAAATGCATTTTTTAAGTAAAAAAAAAAAACCTATCGCGGAACGAATATATACACATACGTTTTCAGAGTGGAGGCGAATATATGATTCTCTTTACAGGCACGTAAATAACTCTCACAGCACTACAAAAATACAAGTCATCTGGGAAGTTTACAGCGGTCCCCACTACTGTAAGAGCATTAAATAAAACAGCTATAGATAATCAAAAGCTGATTAATCGAGTTACAGTATCGCCCTTCAGAACAAAGTGCTCTCATGTAACTAACATTGGCGCTAATGTGAGATCCTGAAAAGGGCTCTGCTGCCAACCGTCTTGGCTCCTGCCTCTTGCCCTTCATAGAACAAGAACAGAGAAGAGAGCCCCAAGCTAATAACTGTTGTTGCCTCAAGCCTTGCCCTCCGCACTGGCCTGTGATCTTCTTCCGGGCCCGGAGAGAGGTCAAGGTTAGGTAAGATTCTGCCACAACCAGGAGGAAAAAAACGAGCAACACAGAAACATTGTAATTCCAGTGTTAGGTTCCGGACAACGAAACGACCTGAGGAGTCCGACTGTGGGTTATCAGTTCAGAAGCGTCCTAGCTTCAAAAAAATAGGTGTGTTCTTCTAGATTGAAAAATACAGCCAACCAAAACTAAGTGTTATCTTCTCGCTCTTCATAATTTTATACCAAGGGTTGGGGGTGGGGTGGGGGATCGCCAGGAAGTGTTGCTGAGGAGATCAGGGAGCCAAGCAAAGGCACTGGGGGAACGGGCCACAGGAGTCCTACTGATACCATTCCCTACCCGGTGGAATCGAGTTAGCCAATGCCTGGGCCACCCGATCCCTTCTCAAGGCACTGACAAGTCCACTCCACCCAGCAGGAACCTGGCTACCGTGAAACTTTGACCAACGCCCGTTAAATGGGTGCAAAGTGACAAACCCACTGTTCTACTTCTCACGTCTCCACAGACGGGCCCTATGCACCGATTGGGAGCACACTGTAAGGCTAAAGAGTGGTGGCAGCTGGTGTTAGAAAAGGCAGCTTGTTCAAAATATAGCAAGGCACACTCACGAGGCTTTCTTTCACCTCCCCTGCTTCGGTCAAATCAACAAGATCAAGTTCAAGAAGCCGGGAAGGTTTACGCGGTATCAAAACTCAGCACCTCCAGCCAAATGCCACCCTGAGCTACTCTCAAAAGCCAAGCAAGTATGTGCCCGGTCCTTCTCATTTCACCCCGCACTTTACTGACGGGGCGGGGTGGGGGCGAGAGTACGTATTTTTAAATGTCAATATCGAGGAAAGAAAACCCCAATGTTAAATACATGAATAACCCTGCGCCACCCGAAGCTCTGGACCAGGAGCAGATCTTATGACCACATCTCCGGTCAGAGCATAAAATATTTACAATATAGTTAAAGGCACAGTGGCGTTTAAAAATAAAACCCTGGGAATGTACAGTAAAAGGTTCATTGTAATAATTAACCTGGCTTCAGTCATGGAACTGACGCTTGCCAGGTAACAGGCAAGGGAGGCAGCTGCTGACTTCGAGCCTGTATGCTGGTCATCAGGCCTACGGAGTCCTTGACCTCAGGAGCGGGTGGAAACAAACTCACAGAACAGTCTCGGTCTCCTGGGCCGACGAGTCACATCTTTTCTGCCTTTTTGCCGACCTGAGCCGACACGCGGAGGATGTTGGGGGTTTCCTCCATGACCCTGACCAGCAGGTTGTCAATGTAGTCTTCCAGCTCGCGGACCTGAAACTCCTTCTTGCTTATCGTCTCCTTCTGCTTGAGGACCAGCTGGATCAGCTCATCGTGGGTGAGCTGTGCGTAAGCAAAGGCGGGGTCCGAGGGGTTGTATTTCTTCCGAAGGGGAGAGAAGGGGGAGAAAAAGTGGTAAAGTCAGCAAAGAAGGCAAATATCGAAAAGAAATCTAAAAAAGGAAAATGTTATTAGCGATCGGAGCCTCTGGGGAATGTGTTTTCAGTTCAGGTGGAAAACTGGATTATTGACAAAGTTTTCTGTAAAGGACCAGAGAGTAAATATTTTAGGCTCTGCCTGCCACATATGGCCTCTGCTGACTCTTCTTCTCTGTTGTTTCGTTCGTTATTCCTGTTTTATGACTTTTTAAGAATGTAAAAACCGTACTTGGCTCCTAGGCTACAAACCCCTGGATTAGACTCTGGATTTGAGGTTTTAGGAAATGTAACAACTGGAGGTCTCTGAACACTAGGAGCTGGCACAATGAAATATCAATACGAGCTGAGAGCCCCAAGCTAAGGCGGCCCACGAAGAAACCCTAGTGACAGAAGGTTCGGGAGACGACGCTCACCCATCACCTCCCCACGCCGCCGCTCATCCCGGACCGCCTGCTACTTCCTTAGCTACATACACTCAGAAGGGGTCCACGGGTAGGTTGATGCACTGGCCACTCGGAGACCCCACCTGAAGTCATGTCATACCCAAGACATACACAGAGTCAGAGCAAAGTGCCATGATGGCGCGTCACTCAGTCAGCACGCTCAGACACCATGGCGCACGCTCTGGGCACACAGCGGCCAGCGCCAGGGCTGAGCGGCCCCACTCGTGCCAACAGCAGGAGCCTAAGGAGTGACTCCATCAGCATTTATAATCTGAGGTGACTGGAGTCCAGCTGCAAAGTGACCAGGCCCACACCGTGAGGAAACACAAGATGAGGATTGAATGAAAAGTACCATGTGGTACCAAGTCTCCAGTTGGAGACGCTAAGTCGAGAGCAAAACCATCACTCGCTCTTTTGACAACACGATAGACGGTCCTGCTCAGTACAGGGGCGTCAGCTGCCTACACACTAGCCAGAAATCAGACAGAAACCCCATCGCTCTTATCCCGGCTCAGAAGGAAAGCACAGCGCTCGCAGCCTCCGCTTAGAAGCACACACCAACATTTCCACGCACGGAGCAGGTTCGCGCCTAACACACTCGACACAGAAACGGCGAGAGGTTGGACCACTTTTCCCTTAATCCTTTTGTTGTTTTTGTTTCTTAACTTGTTGAAGGCACACATTCCTCTGGACCTCAATCACCCTATTAGTAATTCCAAAACCATCTTCAAGCAGAAAGTTGAGTGTCTGGAAAAGGATGCTGAGGACTGGGTGTACAAGGTGAGTGTACTTAAGGCTACTGATCTGTACACTGAAAAATGCTTACAATCCCTCATGCACTACTGCCGGGAATGCGAGCTGGTGTGGCCACTGTGGAAAGCGGTAGGGAGGTTCCTTAAAAAATTAAAAAAACGAATTGATCCAGTAATCCTGCTACTAGGTATTTACCCAAAGAATACAAAAATACTAGATCGAAAAGATACGTGAGCCCCTGTTTGTTGCAGCATTATTTACAAGCGCTAAACTATGGAAGCAGCCCATGTCTCTCGAATGATGAATGGATAAAGAAGCGGTACACACAGACACACACAGACACACACACACACACACACACACACACACACACACACACACACACAGAGGAATATTACTGAGCCATAAAAAAGGATGACATCTCGTCATTTGCAACGATGTGGATGGAGCTAGAGAGTATAATGCTAAGGGAAATAAGTCAGTCGGAGAAAGACAAACACCATATGCTTTCACTCATATGTGGAATTTAAGAAACAAACCAAATGAACAAAGAAAATAAGAGACAAACCAAGAAACAGACTCTTAACTGTAGAGAACACACTGATGGTTACCACAGGGGAGGTGGGTGGGGGGATGGATGAAATAGGTGACAGGGATGAGGAACATACTTAGGATGAGCAGAGTAATGCATAAAATTGTTGAATCACTAAACTGTACACCTGAACCTTACATAACACTCTGTGTTAACTGTGCTTGAATTGAAAAAAAATTTTTTTTAATCTTGAAATGCTTCAGATGGTAAAAGTTTTATGTGATGTTTATTTGACCCCAATTTTTTAAAAAGGAGGGGCACGTCTGTTGATGGATCGTATGAAGGAAAAAAAGTACTCTTTGGGAACGGCAGCCCGAGAATGATGTCCTCGAGGGTTTTTAGATTATATCTCGGTCATACAAGGATTTTATTTATTGGAAATTGTGGATCATATAAGATATGGTGCAAGGCAGTTTGTGAGGTCGAGAGCTGAGGAAGCTGTCGGCTGGAGGCAGGAGCAGCAGGTGCTTCTCACGAGTAGAGACCAGGTCCTTACAGAGCCTCACATACAAGGGCTTAGGGGCGTGGGAGTCCAGAGAGCTGGACAGCCCAGAGCCCTCTGCTACACAGGAGATCGGGACAGACTGCGAAGACGGGCAGTGATATCTCAAGTAGACTTTGAAGATGAGTTAAAATTAATTTTCCCCAGGGGCGCCTGGGTGGCTCAGTCGGTGAGGCGTCTGCTTTCGGCTCAGGTCATGATCCCAGGGTCCTGGGACTGAGGCTCATGTCGGGCTCTCTGCTCAGTGGGGAGTCTGCTTCTTTCTCCCTCTCTCTCTGTGCTCTCTCTCAAGTAAGTAAATAAAATCTTAAAAAAAACTAATTTTCCGCCAAAATAACAGAATTCTGTTTTCACTATAAAGGGAATATTTCCTCATAATGGAAAATCTCAAATACAGAAGAGGGAAAAAATTATTACCTGGAGCTCCAACACATAACACTTGGGTCTCTTATTTCTTCCTTGGTTTCTTTATGGTATGTTTTACAACTTCAAGCATCATGCAGAATATGGTTTTCAAGCATTTTAAAATTATTACTTTGTGAGCATTTTCCCATCACTAAATTTTAGCAAAAATTATTTTTTTTTAAAGACTGTATTTATCTATTTGACAGAGAGAGAGAGAACACACGCAGGGGGAGCAGGAGAGGAAGAAGCAGGCAACCCAGCGGGCAGGGAGCCCGATGCGGGGCTCGATCCCAGGACCCTGGGATCACGACCAGAGCCAAAGGCAGACGCCTTAATGGACTGAGCCGCCCAGGCGCCACCCGCTTTTTTGTTGGTTTTTTTGTTTGTTTGTTTCTTTTTTGAGCAGAAATAATTTTTAACGGATGCTTAAAAGTTCATTATATTTTACCCATCTCCTTTACTAGATATTTAGGTTTTTTTCAGTTTTCACAATTACATATAACATTTTTATTAACATGCACGAGCATAAATCTTTGATCACATCTCTAAAATAGTTCCTTACGATGTGTGGGGTTGAAAAGGCATGTACACTTCATACCTTACAGACTATGAAACAGCTATTCAATTTGGATTTCATAATCCAAAGAGGAAAGTATGTACGACTTTGAAATCATTAGGCAATCCTAGATACGTGATGATTTGAAAAATTATAAAACAATCCAGCATTACTGAAAGTGAGCAACGGCCAGGGTGAAGAAGAGGTACATAGAAAATAACCATTAATTCAAGAAAAAACAGTGCCCATTGTCACATATTTCCTTCCAGGATTTTCACATTGGATGTTCCCACCGTAGTTGTAATAATAATGACGTATATTCAAATTGGTGTCTAACTTTTTCCATATTAACAGGACAGATGAGTTTTGGATCTAGTTGGCTGTATTATTTGTAAATGGAAGTGTTAAAGCCACCTGGGTAAATAATACACTCCTAAGTTACAAATCATCTAAAAGGGATGGAGGACCTGAAACAGCAACCAAAAAAAAACCAAAAAAAACCCCAAAAACGAAAACCCATTATGGTAATGATTCAGCTAGCTTTCCATAACTTTAGCCATGCAGTTTCTTTCCTTAACCTCTCTCGCACTTTGCAACATTCCAAAGAGTAGTTACCTTTGTAAATATTATTTATGGCTTAGTGCAAAGCATCTGTTATATGGAGGGCCAAGAGGAGTCTCTAGGAAACTTTCCTTCTTTGCTCAGAATATTTACTAGGTATGGTCCAGGGCCAAGTGCTTTGTAGCAGGCAGGCAGAGGGGCAGTGGCCGGGCTTACAAATCATGAGCAAAATAAGCAGCAGTTGCCTTTGTTTTAAGGCAAGTTATTCTCTCAGTCAGGGCCAGGAGATAAGCCCCTGATTAAATGAGCTTTGAAGAATAAATAAAATGGGAGCCAAGGGTCTTGCTCACTTCCCGAGAGCTGGGTGTTTGTTTCTCTTTGGAGCCCAGCTGCATTCCACAGTACAAGGAAGAGGGGATGGGAGGCTGCTCCATGACCCTAGCTTTCATTACTGTCCCTTTTATGCTGTTCTTTTGCCTGGTTTCCTGGTAAATATCATTAACCTCAGCAAGGTACGTGCTGTCTCTTCCCCACACCCTCAGAGGCCCACCAAGCTAAGCTGGGCAAGTTATCGAGCATTTCTAGGCTAGGGCTAATTAATACATAGCAGGCACGTCTGAAAACGATGCTCACTTACCACCGGCCTCAGCAGCACGCAGTACAAGGGAAGAGAAGGCAAGGCGGCTAGAAGATGCTAGCTTGTTCGCAGTGCCCATCTGTTACCACTGCTCAGCCTCTAGCCCTGAACCTCAGCTCCTGGCAGCAGAGATGCAATAGAGCCCAGGTGGTAACAACTAACCGGCATTTTAAAAACCTTTGCAGGGGGGACGCCTGGGTGGCTCAGTCGGTTAAGCGTCTGCCTTCAGCTCAGGTCATGATCCCAGGGTCCAGGGATCGAGTCCAGCATCGGGCTCCCTGCTGAGCAGGGAGTCTGCTTCTCCCCTTCCTCCCTGCTCAGGCTCTCTCTCGCTATCTTTCTCTCTCACACACACAAATAAGTAAATAAGATCTTAAAAGAAATAAAATAAAAATGCTTGCAGGAATAAAGGAGAAGTGAGCAAGAAATTTTTATTCTAAAATCGCTAAGACTGCTTGATGTCTTACAGTGCACAGGACTGTAAAATGTCTCATTGAATGAAGCATCTAGATGCCCTGGACTAAAATAGAAATAAAGTTTATTCCTACTGACAGTGGTCCCCAGTAGTCAGTCAGGAAATTCCTCTCCACATATTTGAAACGCAACACAGTCTTGCCCACCAGTCCCTCCGTGAATCGTTCTCCTCCAGCCCAAGTGATGATGAGTCAAAGACCAGAGGCTTGCAACGAAGCAGTGTTCTAGATCCTCCTGATTTTAGAACCAGAAAGGGGAGGGTGGAGATGCTCCAAAGCAGAGATCATCTGGGGGGCTGGTTTGGTTTGGTTGGTGGGCAGTTCTTTTTTTTTTTAAAGTAGTCCGAGCTTTTGAAAGAGAAGAGATCCTCTAGTCAAGTGATACTGTTCCTGGAAGTTTAGCTTAAGAAGGGAAAAAGTCCTATGCAAGAAATTGACTGTAGCGTTATTCACACTGAAAACCAGAAAATAACCCGAATATCCAATAACAAGGGAATGGTTAAGTAAATATGGGTATAAGCATGTCAAAGAATAATTAAGTAGCAACAAGCAAAAAAATGCTTATGATCTACTAATAAATGAAAAAGAGACTGGAGCAGTGTTTCCAATGCGGGCGATGGAGCTGGAAAACCACCATTTCGCCACTGCCATATTCACCGATGGGAACACCGATGAGAGCCTGGGAACAAAAGGGCGGTGAGGAACAGGATGCTTGCGTAGTCTGAAATTAACACCCCATGAATTTTGTCTTGATTGTAAAGGAGGCAAACAGCAACTTTACACTAGAAAACCTCGTGGACACCGCCTGAATTCAGTCATCAGAGTTCACGCTCCCACCACCGTGACAAGCGGCTCTAATGTGCCTCCTTCTACGATGCACCGAGAAGGATGCGTGATTTGCACGGTTAATTCCTGCCAGGAATGCGTGACCTCAACCAAACCAGGAGAAGAGAGCAGACAAATCCAAACAGAGGAAAATTCTACAAAACAACTGATCTAAAGTCTGCGAGAATGTCAAGGTCTTGAGAGACTTCAAGAAGGCTGGGGAACGATTCCAGGATAAAGGAGCTTAGGGAGACACGGCAACAAAACAGTGAGAGATCCTGGATTGGATCCTGGACTGGAAAGAGAAACAGGAAAACTGAGGAGCACACTCATGAGACGACAGGTGAAGCTCAAGTGTGGGCTACAGATGAGAAAAGAGGAGTACATAGACTTTAAATGTCTCGATCTTGATTAAATGTCCTTATTCTTAGGAATTACGCGCTTAAGTATTGTAAATGAGGCACGAGGTGGGCACTTACCCTCCGATGGTCCAGACAAAAAAAAAAAGTATGTCTATATAAAGAACAGACAGGGACAGGGAGAGAGAGGGTGAAAATGATAAAGCAAACGTGGTAAAATGTCAACAATGGACGAATAGGGAGGAAAGGTTTATAGCAGTCCTTTGTACTATTCTTGCAACTTTTTTTTTTAAGTTTGCAACGATTGCAGAATAAAGTTTCAAAAAAGTATATCTAGGCAATGATGGCAACCACAAGAATTTTACGCTTTTGCCAAAAGATAAGAAAGGATACACGGGGAAATGAAAATATCTGATTGGAATGGACCAGATGGTGGGTGACATTTTCTTCTCTCTAAAAAGCAGCACTGGTATCAATCTTGTTGCTTGAGACCCAAGCAATTCGACAATGACTAAGTAACTCTAAGGGGAGCAGCGGTAATCCCCTGGGAAGTGTAGGGGCTTCCCAAGATTATATGAAGACCGTACGTATTATACGGTACATATAATATGAAGGCGTACATATGGTCAAGTCACTCCTGGCCTTACTTGCTGCCCGGGAGGGTGTATATAATGGTGACTCTAGACACGGGTTTTTTATAGACCCCTAACTAGCAATGCCTACTTCTTGGAGAAGACATACCTTCATGGTGGTTTCACTGATCAAGTTCTCGCTGATGATGGTGGCGGTGCCCAAGCTGGAGTTAGCAATCTTGGTGGCTGCTGTGTTCATTGGCTTCACGGGGTGGAGTCTAAAGAGAAGGGGAAAGGCCCCTTAGACCTTTTGGTAATGACCCAACCGAGAACCCGTCCATCTCACAGCCTGCGGCCGGCGAGACAGACAAGAGGGCAGAGTGGTGACGTGTTCCGCTCGCACCTCTGGTCCCGGCGGGCGCCAGTGTCCCTGCGGGAACGAGGGCGGTCGGCACGAGGCAGCCATGTGCAGGCCCGCCACCGCATGCCGGACCGCCAGGTGTCCCCACGTTCTCACGAGACCCTTGGTCTCGTTATCAATGTCAGAAGAACATTAAAGCCAGCCTCTTATCTTTGCGCCAACTAGAGCCGAGGACCCGCACAGCGCGAGGGGTCCTACACAGCCTCCCGTTCCTCAGCAATAGAGAAAGAGCTGGGAACAAACACGCCGGCTTCACCTTAAAGCCTTCACCACTGTTCCGTTCCACCACTCTGCCTCGGTTGGTTTCTGATGCCAGAAGATAACGGGACACTGCACGTCGCTGCAGGTTGAGAGCCCCAAATCTGACTGTGCAGAACAATTCTAAACCATCTGTGAAGACTGTCACAACGTTCTCCCTACAAATGCACGAGTGTCCTGAGGAGGTACTCCCACCCCGGGGGGACGGGGTGGGGGGAGACCCTTTGAAAACAGGCCCTACCAGCTGAATGCATGGCGTGTGCCATCGGGATAGCCGTGCACTTAGAAAGCCATCACCTCCGCGGGCGAAAGGCAAAGGGTCAGGTTGGGGGGGGTGGGCCTCACTCCCGTGGATGAAACAACCTTCCCCAACTCTCACCTGTGCTTGGCTGACCCAGTTCCCGCGCTCGGCGGAGCTGAGACAGGAAGTGTCTCTGAGGGTGAGACCCAGGCCTGAAGAAGCGGCTTCCTCTTGCCAGAATTTTCCACTTTACCAGCAGGGCCCTCTGCTGTGGCCTTTTTTTGAGATTCTGCTGTACTGGTGTGGTGGGTGTCAGCGTGTGGGTAGCTGGGGAAAGAGTGTGTAACAGGAAAGGTCTCAGAAAAGGAGGGGCTGGCTACAGGAGAATCCAGGGCCGGATCAGGAGGCTGGCTTGGCCTCCCATTTTCCATCAGCTTTTCCCTCTCGCCGCCGCCAGGACCTGGCAGCCGTTTATCCGAGCGTGAGCTCTTGCCAAGATCTGGCTTACGAATTCCCGAAGCTGCCGTCGGCTCTGGAGAGGCTGCCCCAGATGTGTCGGGTGCTTTTGACCTGGGGTCGTGCGGGCCCTCTGCTGGCGCCGCCCAGCCGTCTGCCTCGCCCCTCGGCCCCTTTTCCATCTCGGGACGGGCAGGGGACACGCTCAAGGAGGAGGGTCCTCCTTCCGGGGCTGCCACCTGGGCTGTCTCTCTGTTGTCTTCAACCTGATCCACTCTCTCATCATCCGATGCCACTTCGGGAATGGAAGGAAGGGTTAAGCCCAGATCAGCCATGACTGGAGAGTTAACCCCCGGGGTAGGGTGAAGGCCACTCAGGGGATCGGACAATAAACCTTCGTGATCACTGGCTTTGCTCTGATTTGGGGCCATAAGTATTTCGTCTGGCTCGATCCTCAAGAGCGGAATGTCTTTCCCTGAGCCTGCTTCACTCACGGGGCCTTCTGAGCCCCTCTCCTCGCAAGAGGGGCGGGGGAGGGGGCCTGCCCCGGAAGCCGGCACACCACACTTCGCTGGTGGGGATGCGGCTTCCCTCTCCGTGGCCTCGGCAGGCTCCGCGTCTGACGCGTTTCCAGCGGCGGCTCCCTCACGTGTCGGCTCCTGGGGATGACTTCTGTCCTCTCCCGCCAACCCGGCGGCCTGCTCTAGCTCCTCTTGCGGAGACAGCTGCTCAGAAAATGACACGTGCTTCTTGATCTTCTTTTGGCTCTCGCCCACATTCTCCTCGTGTCTCTGCATTGCGGAGCCAAGAGGGGGAGCCGGCTCTCCCATCGGAAGAGGGGGTGCCGCTTCCGTCACTGCAGAAGTCATGCTGTCTTCCTGAAGTCTGGTCTCCCCAAGGGACGCAGACGGACTCTCCGAGTCTGTGCCTGCCCCCATCGGAGGCTTCCCCGCTGGGCTTTCAATCCGGCCCCTTCGGAGTGAAAGGCTGAATGTTACTTCTTGGGCCTCCTGAGATGAAGGGATGGAGTTTCGTCCTGAGGGGGGAAACCCCAGAACTTCTTCCTGGTGCCTCATTTCAGACTGCTTCAGGACAGACTTTTCTGAGTCACTACCGACAGTGCTCTCTGGGCCTATCTCACTGGTCTTCCTCGTGGGAGAATCTTCTGTCCCTTTACACGCTGGAGTGGGTAGCTTTCTGGAAAGTGACCCCGAGACATCAGAAACGGTCTTTGGAACTTGTATGAGACTCTCCCTTGGCAATTCTGCCTTAAGGGGCAAAGATGGTTCTTCAGGACTGGCCTGGCCCTTGGCTGTGGAAGGCCAGTTCTCAACCGGCGTGGATGTGGAAATGGGAGCTGCTAAGGGAGAAGAGAAAGAGAAGACAGGGGGAGATTCAGAGGACGGTGTCTCTGCACCATGCCCCGATTTAGAAGGGACAGGTGTCTGGCCAGAAATGGAAAGAAGAGCAGAAAAGAAGACAGGAGAGTCAGGGGAAGAAGGGAGCCTGGCTGTAGGTTGAGCCTCTGGAGACACGTCCAGTCTGCAAAAAGGACAAAATAAAATCTGCAGGTCAGTTGCAGATGCATCGTGAGAGGCGAGAAACACTTACAAATAAAGTTGTTCCAAAGGGGTGAACACTTTTATATGGGGGGCAGTATTTTAAGAAGTTAAAGAAGGAACATCAATTACTTAACGTACTAAAGGGACACTTTTATCACCAACACATCTGCCACAGGAAGGGCTTGTTGCAACAGAAACAGAAAGCCCCAGGTAAAGCAACAGCCCACGGCTTCTTTTGGTGATAAACAAAAAGCATCTACAAAGTTCGAAGCAGTAAAAGATGCCCCTCGGGGCAACGGGCACCAGTTCTGAAGAGGAACAGTCTGTGTGTGTGTGTGTGTGTGTGTGTGTGTGTGTGTGTTTGTGTGTGTGTGTGTGTATGTGTGTGTGTCTGTGTGTGTCCGTGTGAAATCAGAGTACGTAGAATCTCAAAAAAAGTCTCTCCCCCCAGACCACAGAAATATAGTTAGTGTGACTGTGGGTCATGCTGAAAGCAGAAAGCCCCCGACGCTCACTCAGGCTCTCACAGGGAGATGCACGCTGGACACGCAGAGAACGGGCACGCTCGAGAGCGGACCAAGGGCCCCGCGCCAGCACACCAATGCCAAATTGCAAGGAGGAAAGATACCATCTGCCTCGAGGGGAAATACGTGATGAGGATGCTAAAAAAGCACATGTTCTGCACATACCACAACCAAAATCTGGTACGCCCGACTTGGAATACTCGGAATCTGCTACAAACCAGGGCGTTCCACGGGGGCTGATTATCTCACGGAGATGGGGCAGACCGTGCCTGCGGGCAGTGGCGTGGGGCGGGGGCGCATCGCTGTAGTCTGTGCAGGGCGGCCCAGCCGACGGGCTGGTAGAAATAACTCAGGCCACTAAATGCTTGCCGTACACAGGTACCGCTCTGGAACCACAGGCAAGGTTTGCTCCAGCAGCAGACGTGGCTGATCGCCACGCACAGCGAGGTGCGGGCCCTGCACGAGGAGGGCTGAGACTCACCGAGGCTTGACGGCTTTGGTCTGCGGAGCCCGTGCAGAGCCCACGGGCGGTGCAGGCTCCCGCTTGGGCTCTCGGTCGGCTTCCGGTTCTGTGATCTGCACTTCCTCAAAGGGATTCAGGGATTTACCCCATCCAGAGACGACAGCCAGAGTGTCCTTCTCAGATCTTTTCAGTAGGTCTTCGTCAGGCCCCGGCTGGTCCTCCCTGGGTCGGACTTCCAGCGGCGTGCCTTCCTTCTCCTTCCCCAGGATGGTAGGCAGACTTCCGCCCTCACTGCCCTTAGCCGCGTCCTTCTTTCCCGTCACCAGAGAAAGCAAAGAGGACTTCTTGTTCTCCTGCTTCTTGCTCTCTTTGGTTTCTTTTGCGGCTTCCAAGCTCGCTGGAGCCGCGTTCTCCCGAATATCCCCACTGCCCTGCGGCCGGTAGGATGGCAGAGACATGGATTTCGGAGAGTCCTTGCTGGAGGACTCCGAGAACCGCCTGTCGGAAGACGCCGCCCCTCCATCCCCAGGCTCCTTCCAAGACCGAGGAGCCAGGTTCTCGGTGGAGGAGAACAAGTGCTTCTTCCTGAAGCCCTGGGGGGACGGAGAGGAGGAGGGGGTGCTGTCCTTGGTCTCGCTCTTGGCTTCCGGCTGCTCCATGTAAACATGGTTCCCGTTGATACAGACATTAGAGCGAGAAAGGACGTCATTCTTAGACCGAAGGCCGCCGAGAAAGGAGAGTCCTTCCTTCTTGGGAAGGCTGAAATTGATCTGGTTCAGTTGCTTAGCATCTGCACTCTCTGTTCTCTTGTGAGACATGACTGTGGGAAGAAAAACAAAGATCAAAAGGAAACAAGAAGTTAAACGACCGGTTCACAACCGAAAGGGGGTGCCCATCTCTCGTGTCTGAGTGCATTTCTGGTTCCTGGCATCTAACAGGGGGAGGCCAAGGATAGTGCTAGAGATCCTATCACGCACGGGGCAGGCCCCACAATGAGGACTCATCTGGCCCCAGCTACCAACAGTGCGGAGGTTGAGAAACCCTGCATTAAACCAACGAGAAGGGCAGAATCTGGCCAACAGTAAGGATTTGGTCATTGAAACTGAAGTTCAAATCCGCAGTTAATTCATAGTTAAAGGAACCAGATTCCTCAACTTTCATTAAGGATGATTCCCCTGAGGGTTAAACATATTAATAGGATCTCAATAAATATCTGATGAGTTAATAAAATGTCAGAATTACTCTAAGATACTATGATTTTACCCTTAATTAAAAAAAAAAGAAGAAAAAGCCTGGATACAGTCATTCTGTTAACACCAAAAGCTTTTTAAACGTACATCAGTTACAGAGACATTTTCTTTTTCTTTTTTTTTAAAGACTTTACTTATTTATTTGAGAGAGAGTGAGAGAGAGCACAAACAGGGGGAGCGGCAGAGGGAGAAGGAGAAGCAGGCTCCTCAATGAGCAGGGAGCCTGATGTGGGGCTCGATCCCAGGACCCTCATGACCTGAGCTGAAGGCAGGGGCTTAACTGACTGAGCCACTCAGGCGCCCCTGAGCCGGACATTTTAGAAAAGGAATTTTCTTAGGAACCAGAGGGCTTAGAAATAGAGAAGCCTTTCTGACCAAGACTAACCATCATCATGGCCGTCGTCGTCATTTCAGTAACCGAGGAACTGGATTAAAATCCTTTCTTTAAGATTTGCTCCTTCTCTCTTAATGCAAAGTAGGCTGAGAGAGATTGAGCCCAAGCAAGAAGGAGGAGCCGACTTACCATCCGAGGCAGAGGAGGAATCCTCCTTGTTGTCCTCATCCTCCCACCGGGACTGAAAGTCTCCAGGACGAAGCAGCACTCGGTTTGACGTTGAAGTAGGCAGGACGGACATGGACTGGGAAAGTGGCGTTTTCTGCAAATTCGACTTGGAAAACAGGGTCTTGATCTTCGATTTCTTTTTCTTGTCTTTGGAAGGAGACTCCTCATCACTGTCAGCGGAGGGTGTGACACTGGGAATGATGGCTGAAGCGGCGTCTGACAGGCTATCCTTATGCTTCCCCTTGATCCTGTCCTTCAGTTTCCCAAATGGATTCCGAGACTTGTCTTTCATGGACAGGTCAAACATGCTAGCAGTCATGTTGTTTCTCATAAACTGGATGTCAACCTCAATTTCTCCTCGCTCTTTATCCTTCTTTCCGGGTTTGGATCTCAAGGTATACCACCTACAAGGAGAAAGGCTGAGAGGTTACCTTTGAATCGAAGAGCCTAAAACAACGTTCAGCATCCCCATTAACCGGCCTCTCGTCCCTGCTACCACCAACTCTTACATAAACACATTCTTGGGTTCTCTTCTTTGGAATAGAGAGGGTGGGGTAGGGGAATGGGGGCAGAACTTGCAGTTTTGTTTTTGAGGAGATGCCCATTATGCAAAGATAGGATCTGACTCTGTACTTAATGTACAGTCACTTAAAATCTTGATTCAATAGCTATTTCTAACAATAAGTCAAACAAATATTTCATCCAATCATTTCCTGTGACTGGTATTTTCCGTCAACGGGGTAAAAATGCAAAGATCATACACAGTTAAGAAGGCAGAATGCAGTGCTCGCTTCGGCAGCACATATACTAAGAAGGCAGAATGCAAATTTACACATACATCTCAGGGGGAAAAAAAGCAAGAGTTTGTAGAACAGTCCCTGCCAGGGAATAATAGAAAACATAAGACAGAGTAAATTTTTTCCAAAAAGAATGAAATATGCCAGTCACAGAATGACAAACACTGTGGGGCGCCTGGGTGGCTCAGTTGGTTAAATGTCTGCCTTCAGCTCAGGTCATGAGCCCAGGGTGCTGGGATCGAGTCCCGCATGAGGCTCCCTGCTCAGTGGGGTGTCTGCTTCTCCTTCTGCCTGCCACTCCGCCTGCTTGTGCTTTCTCTCTCTCTGACAAATAAATAAAATCTTTAAAAACAAATGCCATGGTATGATTCTACTCATATGAGGCACCTACAGTAGTCTAATTCATAGAGTAGGAATGGCGGCTGCCAGGGGCTGGGGTAGAAGTGAATGGAGAATTAGTATTTAATGGGTACAGTTTCAGTTGGGGAGATAAAAAAGTTCTGGCCAGGGATGGCGGTGAGGGGTGGCACAACAATGTGGATGTACTTAACTCCACAGAACTATACACTAAAAAAATGGTGAAAATGGTAAATTTTGTGATGTATATTTTACTACCCTAAAAAAAAAATAGAAATTGAAAGGAGGCATTCTTTCCTAGCTTAGTAATCTGAAAAAAAGAATATTTCAAACATGATTCAAGTATTTCAACTTGTTGTTTGTGGACTACAAGATATGGCCAATATTCTATCAGCCCAACTCTCCCGAAAGATGAATGTCAGAAAAAGGAAATCTCCCCTGGGCATTTTCCATCTGGCGAATGGCAAGAATGTGAGGCCGATTAGGAGCCATGACCGCTACGGGGCAGAGAAGTCTGAGTGCGTGCTCCTCTGAGAGCCATCCCCAGGGTTACCGTCAGACCGAGAAACCACATTTGGATGTTCTGTGTGGTGACCTACTTAAGAGCGGAGGGCCGGGGACGTTAAGGAAGTGATAGGTTTCCTCAAACGAGCACAGTTTCCTCTTTCACTCTCAGCCAGTCTGCTCACAGGGCAGATCGCCGCCTCACCAGCCCAGCTGATTACACACTGAAAGGAAAGGGGCAGAGCGAAGCAGACACCTAACACTTAAGTAGCGCCTACAGCATACCTGGCACTATGCACACTTTGGGACGTCCTCATCTAAGTCTCGAAAGACACTGAGGCTCTCAAGTGAAGTGATTTGTCCAAGGTCTTGCACCTGGTAAAGGGCATGGGCAGGATTCTGAGTCAGTTCTGCCTTTCTCCAAAGCTCCTATTCTTTCTCTTACACCAAAATTCCTGCTTTGCATTCTCTCCTAACTCACCTCCCCTTTGCAACGCGGGAGAGGGTTCAGATTTAAGTTCTTTCCGAGGCAAGTTTAAGCTTCTCATTTAAAAGTCCTATCTTAAGGGGTGCTTGGGTGGCTCAGTCGTTGAGCGTCTGCCTTCGGCTCAGGTCATGGTCCCAGGGTCCTGGGATCAAGCCCCGCATCGGGCTCCCTGCTCGGCGGGAAGCTTGCTTGCCTCTCCCTCTCCCATTCCCTCTGCTTGTGTTTCCCTCTCTCGTGTTTCTCTCTGTCAAATAAATAAAATCTTTAAAAAAAAAAAAAAAAAGTCCTATCTTAAGAAAAAAAGAAGTGTTCTTGGAAGAAAGGGGGAAAACTCGCCATGGCTGGCCACCCATCATAAATCCTAAGATTACATAGGAAGTCCAGTATGGGGGCACCTGGGTGGCTCAGTTGGTTAAGTGTCTGCCTTCAGCTCAGGTCATGATCCCAGGGTCCTGGGATCGAGCCCCGCATCGGGCTCCCTGCTCAGCGGGGAGTCCGCTTCTCCCTCTCCCTCTGCCTGCCTCTCTGCCTACTTGTGCTCTGTCTCTCTCTCAACAGATAGATAAATAAAATCTTTAAAAATAAATAAAAAATAAAGTTAAAAAAAAAGAAAAGAAGGTCCAGTATGCAAAGTCATCGAGAAGAACTTAGACTGGGTTTAAAAAAAACACAGCTGACATCGGAGAAAATGAGGTAAGCTATGATTCTGGACCTTTAGGGGGAAATCTTTTATGGTTTTTAAAACCACAGGCCACAGCTGGAGGTGGCGGTGGGGGGGGGGATGCAAGGTGTTTATACACAGCCTCACCCCCCGCCAGTCTGGTGTCTTTCCAGTCTATTTTCTAAGACCTAGCCTGGAAGTGTTTGCATGCTTGTCATCTAGACGTCCAGAGATTATTTGTATTTTTCTCTTCGGACAGTCACGTGGCTCAGCGGTCGCCCGGGTGATGAAGGGTGGTTAGCTTTTGTAAATACCCATTGCAGGCACCTGGAAAGGGGAAGTTGCCGAAAGCTGACTGCGGAGCTCAGATGACCACACCAAACCGCAAGCAGTTTCACCTCTTCACCCTGGGGACAGGAGTGGGTCAGGCTGCCTCCCCAAGCTCTCCCACGCAACTCAGTCCCTTAGCCTCCCAGGGGATGCGGAGATGACCTTCCGAGCAGGCAGGCTGTCGACAGCTCCTGGGACCAGCCTGCCTCTCCAAAAGCATCAGCACTGGTCTGTCTGTTTTGAGTGACGCCACAACCAACTCTAGAATCCTCCCTGGGGGACCTATTATTACCTGATGCATAGGTTCGGTCCTGGGCACTAAAGTGGGATTTGTTTGGGGAACCTCTAAAACCACTAGGGGGTGTGAACAGACGCTTCATCAACTGTTCCTATCATTTATTTTCACAAGCACACCTAAAACCAAATACCAGGCAGCCAAGAACGCTAGCACATGGCACATGGCACAACGCTCTGCGATGGCAGAGTGGCTGTGTTCCAGCACTGCCTTTCGTGGAGGCCCAGAAAGCTGGAGTTATCTCAGAAATCAGGGCTGGGTTCATTTTCCTAGTCCAAAGGGCAGAGTACAGAAAGAACATCATCATCCCAAGGTAGTGAGTTTGTTTTTAAGCCCATATTCCGGAAAAATCATGCAACCAATCAAGAAAATCAAGCGATCCCTTCTATAATCAAATAATTATTTTAACTTAGAATTAAAAACCCAGTTCTTCAAAAATCAGAAGGATCGCTGAATACATAGAAAGTGACCGAAGACTTATATAAACTATATTTTAAAGTAGTAACAGGCATAAGGTAAAAATTCAAATCATGCAAAAACGGTACAAAATGAAAACTTCCATCTTCCCACCCCTCTACGCCCCTCAGTCAAGTGATGGTCCTGGGCATATATAGGCAAAAATGCCTATTATCCAAAGAGGCTGCCCTGCTGTTTTAGAGTTTTTTGGGTTTGGGGTTTTGTTTTTGTTTTTGGGGGGTTTGGTCAAACATAAGACAATAGCTCAAAATATAGAAAAATTCATTTATGTCTTCTATCGCATCTGCATTGTCCAATCTCCTGGACTTTTACGCTTTTAAGCAATCATTTTGAGCAGAGCTAAAATTATCCAACCATGGCCAATTCTCAGGGCCGGTCTGCTTCAGAGCGCACCGTTTCTCACCATCCAGCTCAAATACAGGGAAAGCTGATCACAGGGGGCCTTCCACCGGAATGTGGCAGGGCGAGGGCAGCGCGGTTCCTGCTCTTGGGAAATGAAAAGTCTCACAGCAATGCAGACTTTCGGGATTATACTTGTAAGGGACTGGCTGGTATGTCTCAAAAATAATCTTCTGCAGCTGAAATAAACATGTTTTTCCTTTAAAACATTCCAGAGGGCAGACACGTACAGGGGAACGATGGCTTCGGAGATACAGTTCAAACATTTTTACATAGCAGGCACTGGAAATACAAAAGGAAAGGGCCAGATTTCTGCCCTAAAAAGCATACCATACCCTCCAGTGGGAGCAAGAGCCCAGGCTCAGCAAACATCATCAAGTGTTACACTGGGACCGCTGCTGCCTTTTCTGACTTTGAAGCATGAGAAAATAATTAGACACGGGAAGAAATGCCCGCTAAAGGATACAATTTCATCCCAAATAAGGACTCTCACACACAAACAGGGTCCTCAGCAAAATTAAATGCCAAGGCGCTATGTGAACCACCTACTTAGGGGCTCCAGTAAAATGAATACTGTATTATCGTATTAGACACAGGAGGCTCCAGGAAAGGGAGGGGAAGACCACTAGCTCTACAAGTGACTTCAACATTTTCATGTGTGTTCATTTCAAGGGATCCTTGTCTGTGGGTCCATTCGGGACCCCAGGGTCAGTGGTAAGCTGCCCATTTCCCTCCCCCTGCAAAATCTCTACCTGCCTTGTAGCGTGAGTCACGTCCACAGTAACCAAGCATTGTGACGCAGGGGATTATGGCCTCAGGTGAGGGAAGAAGCAGGAAGAACAGAGCAGCACCTGATGTAGTGTTTGACACAGAAGACATTCTCAACCGCTCTCAGAAGAAGAATTTTTTCAAAGCAATTCATTAGTTGGAATCCAAATAAGGCTGAAAGTCACGTGAGCTTAGCAGCTGAGAACATCTAAAAGGTGTTCTGGAAAGGGGTGAGTCCGGATGGGTGAAATGTCTGGACCCTTCACTTGGTAAGCCTAGAAGCAACACAGAGCGAACAGGGAAGGAAACGTGTATGACCTATAAAACGTGTGTGGTGTGCACCCTACAGAGGCTAAGTAGTTTAACAAGTTTTGTGATTGCCCCTTGGTAGCTGGTCATCATTGCCTAACTCGGAATACCTAATGACCGATCGGCCAACCTTGCCTCCCTAGGTGGCCCTCTCTGCTCGTTGTCGACAACTTGGAAGAATTTGTGGTCAATCATGAGAGAGGCAAATGGCTCATTTTTTTTTTACCCCAGTCCCTGAAACAATCATTCGGGCAGCACTGAAAAGCTATCTGTAGCCCCCAAGTTGAATCCTAAAAGCTGGTAAGTGCCAGGCTCCAGAAGAGAGAACAGAAAAAGCAGGTTGAAAATGTGTGGGTCCTTTCCATATTATTTGCTCTACAGAAATTATCTTAGATAGTGAGCAGAACAGGTTACAGAAAATTTTTTGTTAGGGCGCCTAGGTGGCTCTGTCGGTTAAGCATTCGACTCTTGATCTCAGCTCAGGTTTTGATCTCAGAGTTGTGAAATCTAGCCCCATGTTGGGCTCCATGCTGGGCATGGAGCCTACTTTTAAAGAAAAAAAGAAAAAAGAAAAAGAAAAGAAAAATTTTTGTTAATTTTTTAAATGAACTCACTTCCATGCTAATCTGACCGTTACTACCTTTTTATGTATCTTTTTGAAGTCTTTTCCCTATACATTTTAACACTCGGTAGCTGAGAGACTTGAGGCAAGTTACTTAACCTCTCTGTGGCTCAGGCTCCTCCTCTGAAGCAGGGCTAAAAGCCCCTTCCTCATCAGGATGTTATGAAGATAAAACGACCTAACGTAAGACAGGCGCTGAGAACAGTGCCTGGCACTTAGTAAGCATTCAGTAAGTGTTAGCTATAATCCTTACTCAGCTGTAACCAGAGAAGACGTGCAATTTTACTTATAGTGTGTTGTACATTATTGCCCTCCAGTCTTCATACCTGCCATTTCTAAGGGCTGCGAGACCTTCTGCGAAGGGCACCTATACCATGGTTTACCCAGTCAGGGGGTTCTCAGAAGGGAATTTAAGATATTAACATTTCTCACTGGCTGTACTCCTAGTTTATCCAACCTTATCCATCAAATCCAAACAACAATGGTTTGCATGTGAAGGGAGGAGGAAAACACTCAGTTACAGAATCAGTTTGTATTACATAATTTCTAAAATTAATTAGTATGTAAGAGTTTTAAATATACCATGATCTGTGTATATTTTCTGTAACTTACTGAAAAATTTACCTACCCTCAGATACAACTCTTTAGCAAGGACAAGAAACAGAGGGCTTCCAAACCCTTGTGGAGATACGACAGGATGGCATAACTGACTGAAGTATCAGGATTGAGACCTGTGTTTTGTTTTATTTTTTAAGCTTTATTTTTTATGAATTTAAAAAAAATTTTAAATTTATTTTTGCACGAGTGCGCACACCCCTTGTGCACGTGCTCACGCGCTCTCTCTCAAATAAATAGAATCTCTAAAAAATAAACATAAAAAATTTAAAAATTAGAAAAAATCAACATGTTTTTAAATATGGAAGGCTACCCTTCCTATAATCATTTACTTGTCAATTTGTTTCTTTACTTGATCATATCTCAAGAAGCCACAAATGTTAATATTCTACCATCAGATCCTGGATCTCACCTCTTGCCCAATGGGTCTGCCGAAGAACTATCTCCTAGCAATCACGGGGTCCTTTATCACTCGCCCAAAGAGACTTGAAGAACGGGACAAAAATGCAGTGGCCTGGTTCCCCATCTCTTGACCAGGACAAGAGAAAACAAACACACCCTAGCATGAGGGAACCTACCAGTCCGCTCCCCACCGCACAGACAGATTCGCACACTTTCAGAGTTTCTGGCAAGGAGGCAGAGTATTGATGATTTATCTTGCAATCAAACTAAGACTCAAGAAGGAGAGAGGAAAAAAACCCCACATTTTTAAATCCTGTTTTAACAACCAATGCTTAGTAATACTAAGAAGTGCCACTGGTGTACAAGAAAAACCCCACAAGACCTGTGCTAGAGGAGGCAACGCCCCCGCGCTGGGGCCCTTCGCACAGGACACCCGTTCTTCATGATCGCAAGAGGCCTTTTCAGACCAGGCTTTCTGGAAGCCTTAATTGTTCTACCTAGCTTAGCCGCGTCCTTTCTCATAAAAGAGTATTTAAAAAGTGAAGTGCGCAGCAGCCACACCTCTAGAAAAATTTTTCTGGGATTCCTTATGAATGCCTCCCCTCTACTCCATTCAAAGGCCAGCCTTCAGGAAAGGACACTTAATTACAACTGCCTTTTTTCTCTCTCGGCCACATTCCTAAATGTGTCCCTTGGGGACACCCTGGAGACTAAAATCCTTGATTTTTCTCTAACAGATTATCTACAGACTTCTCCCTGCAGGAAAGGAATTTCTCATCTCATTAGTAGCTAAAAGCAGCTCCTTTGCCAAAGGCATGGTTAGCAGAAGGGAACCTGCTTCTTCAGTGTTAAAAGGACTGGCGAACAAGCCACGGCCAGAACTGAGAAATGGAAAGAAGCAGAACTCTGCCTTCATACCTCGGATGCCCCTGGTCTTTAATCCACGGGGCTAAATGTAAGATTAAACCCTTCCCCACATCTTTCCGGCCCTGTGCCAACAGGGACTTCAACCAATCATCACTCGCTTGCTCACACAAACAGATGTTCTGAGCTCCAGCCCTGGGTCACATGGCAAAGCACAGGACCAAAGTGGTCCCCGCCCCTGGCCAAGGGAAAAGCAGGCAAAGCCAGGCTGGGTCTCCTGAGCCTGCCGGGGCCACAGGACCGGACTCGGGACACCTTAAGAGAGATAGTTCTCACTGCCAAGTCTTTTCCAAAACAAATGATCTTGGCAGGGGACTGATTTTCTTCAAAGGCCAATACAAGGGTCTGGGTGTTGATTTTGTTGGAATTCAAAGGCCCTGAGGCTTAGAGATCTGCACAAGACCCAGAATCAAAGGCCACCCAAGGGGACTGCTCTGGGAGGAAGATAAGGCCTGAAATGACCTCTTATCACTTTCTCCGGTAGGAGAGGGCTTCTTAATCCCTCTGGAGCTAAGCCAGAGCTAGCGTCTCCAAGAGTGTAGAGCGCCGAGCACAGTTCTCTAGGATGTATGGCAACTGAAACTGTAGTATTTTAATAGATATCTGAGATTACTGTTAAGGGGGAAAAGAGTAAGGTCAGCAAATCCGTGTTGGGGTAGGTAACATTTTAATAAGCACATGTATTGCTTTTAATGTAATTAGAACATTTTTAAGTTAATCACTACAATTAAATGACATATCAGATACTGTTTCTAAAAACCTCCCTCTGATGGTAGTTACAGAAATACAATAGAGGTCTTTGTAACCAAAGGGAAGTTTAAGCAAAGTGAAAAACGCACAAGACTCCTTTGTACACTTACCTTCCCTAATGTGCAAAACATGTAAATGGGTGACTTACTTGCCTCCAGAGTTTTATTTTTCACTTACAGGTTTATTTTTCCTACTGTTATATACGATTTTTTCCTTTTCTTAGTCCTGTATTCCTGAAGCAATGACTTCATCAGCTATGTTAGGGCACACCAGTGAGATTTCATTAGCTATGTACACTATTACAAAACAAAGACTTGGCCTGTATTAAAACTATAAATACTTGGCGACACACACACACACTCTGGTTTCAGTGGTGGTTCCTACAGAAGACTCCACTCACAGGTGTCACTGCCCAAAGCTGTCTTTGTAATGGTGACCTCACTCCAGTATCACGGTGGCTGCTGGGGAAAGAAATCGCCACCACTTCCTGGTTCATTTTCAACAGCAAGCTCTCCCTACTTTATTAGTTCATTTTTATCACTTCCTCTCTCTCACCTCCACCCACACACGACCCATCACAAATCAGGCCAACTGAACCTCCAAAATATTTCTGAAATCTACCACCTCTGTCTACCACCATGGCCGTCGCCCTAGTGCAAGCCACCACCATCGGGGGCCTACATTAGCGCAACGGCCTCTCATTTTGTCTGTCTGATTCCAGGCGAGGCCTGCTTCAGATCCATTCTCCACCCAATGGCCACAGTGATGTTTTTTAAACAGGGATCACAACTCCCCCCCTCTGCTTTTAATACTCAGGGACTTCCCACTGCTCTTAAATAAAGCCCTGTCCTCCTCTTCAGCCTCAATCTACACAATCTCTTCAGTTTCCCAGGCATTCCTGCCTCAGGGCCTTTGCACAGGCAGCTCGCTCTCCCTCAGATCCTCTTCCTCTACTTTTCACCAGAAAAATCTCTTCGTACTTCAGGTTATAAACAGCCTCAGAGAAGCTATTTGCCATCTCCTTCTTTAAGTCATGTCTTTCCCTCTCCATTCTCTTATGACACCCTGTTCTCTTCCTCCACAGCGCTTATCACAATACATGATTATTTATTTATGTGTTCATTTGTTTAATGTCTATCTTCCCCTCAGAGCTCTGAGCTTCCTGAAAGTAAAGATCATGTCTATTTGGATCACTACCGTTTACACCCCAGTGCCTGGCACGTAGTAGGTATTAAAAAATATTTACCAAAAATATAAGCATGCAATCTTGCCATTTGCAACAACATGGATGGGCTTAGAGGGTATAGTGCTAAGTGTAATAAGACAGAGAAAGATAAATACTGTATGATTTCACCTATATGTGGAATCTAAAAACCAAAACCAATAGCAGAAACAGACTCATCAATACAGAGAACAAAGTGGGTGGTTGCCAGCGGAGGAGGAAGTGGGGGATGAGCACAACGGGCAAAAGGCAGTGGGAGGTACAGGCTTCCAGTTATGGAACGAGTAAGTCATGGGGATGGAAGGCACGGCACAAGGACAGTCGACGGCAATGTAATAGTGTTGTATGTGACAGATGGTGGCTACACTTGCGAGCACTGCATAAAATCACTATGTTGTACACCTGAAACTAATGCAATATTGCGTGGCAACTACGCTTCAATTAAAACAATGTACTAAAAACATAGATTTTAAAGACCCCAAAAAGAAGAAGAAGAAAAAAAAAAGCAGTTGAAACTTTCCCGAAGCTGACTGAATGTCTTACAGATGAAATCATAATCAAATAATACCATGCGGGAACTTCTTTCCCATCACCAGAACAATGACTCGAGAGTCCCCTCCCTCCTCTTAGTCACTTCACTCCATGGCTACCAGCAGGTTAGGGTTACCTCTCCCGGAGCGGACAGAGCCTCAGTCTCCAGTATCTCCAGTGAGGGAAGCTCTCAGCTTCCTACACTGGAGTGGGAGGGGACTGGGGCCCCATGAGCTGCGGAACGGTTCCCAGTAAGGCCCAATGTTATCTTTAAGGGGAATCCCAAGAAAGGAAAAACTTCATCAGTAACATTGCTCCAATTTGCCAATCTGTTACAAAAAATCCTAAATGCACTGAGGAGGCTTGACCGTACAGGCACAAACACTGACTGCTTATTATCTATCTCTCTGCTCATCTAAATCATTTCTCTGCATCCGACCCGTCTAGAAAAACAACTATTGAGCCCTTATTTCTTTTTAATAACCCGGATTTCCTTTGGCAACTTACTACGCTTATACTTACTACACTTAATAGTTCTTCGAAATCTCTAATCTTTATTAATATCCAAATCCTTTCATATGCAACCAAATTCCCTCTTGCACCTTCAAGAGATATAAGAAAATGACTCTCACTCACTCTGTCTTCATGGCTGAAAGACTAGGACAGTCCTAAGTTTCATGATATTAGTTACACAGTGGCCTTCCGGTCACCAGCCTGAATGGATGTTTATTTTAATATGCCCCAAACAGATTATTGCCCCACATCTTGTTGCTCTTAGTATCCCAGAAAGGTTTTTAGTTTTTTTTTTCCTTAGATTAATCTAGGATCCCAAAATACCTAAGACTAGAGAGCTGAGCAGAGAATCCCTGTTGGTCACCTGTTTCTGCCTCGCAGATTCACGTCTGTTTTATGATCAAGAGACTTAACCGGTTCCCATTTTACCAAGGCCCAACTTTGACCCTGGGTCTTTAACAGGTAAGGATAAGTGCAAAATCAATGCATTTTCAATTTCCTCTTAATGACAGGCGCCATGCACTCCTCCCTATCAAAACTATCCTACCGGGGCGCCTGGGTGGCTCAGTGGGTTAAAGCCTCTGCCTTCGGCTCAGGTCATGATCTCAGGGTCCTCGGATTGAGCCCCGCATCGGGCTCTCTGCTCAGCAGGGAGCCTGCTTCCCCCTCTCTCTCTGCCTGCCTCTCTGCCTACTTGTGATCTGCCTGTCGAATAAATAAATAAAATCTAAAAAATAAATAAAAATAAAACTATCCTACGTTTACCATAGGTCAGCCTCTCTGTGGCATTTTAAAGATGTGTGTCATCACACTAAACTTGAGGTCCGCAAAATCTGAGCCCCGAAAAGCATATTCTTTTGCCTCCAAATGTATAACAGATGAGGGCTTATCAAGAGAACCAAAGGAAATTCTAGCGCAGTTACCTCTTGACGTCTTGAGTTTCTGGACCCATGACAAGAGTCATACTCTATAGCAGCAACTCTTTGCCGAGATTAACACACATACATGCATGCATACACACACACACACACACACACAAACCCAGAGACCAAAATTCGAGCTTCTGTTTTGTTGCTGGTTTTTCATATCTAAGGTGGAGTCAAACCTTTAATAACTAGTTCAAATGACTTTCCTAGCCCAACCAGTTTCTTTCTGGTAAACTTCCGCTTCTCGGTATATATCTCACTCTTCAAATCTCAGCTATCTTGAGCACCCAAGGGACATACTGGGGCAGCTGAGAGGCTTGGTTTAACTAGGTTCCCCAGCACCTTGGAAAGTCCCAGGAAGCGGAGAATGGAAAGTTTACGATTTTACCTACTGCTGAGGGGGCAAAGAAGACTTCGTTTGCAGTTATGGGGGGGAGGACCCAACACATCAACTAAGCATCACTTTCCTACAGGTTGATACTGTGACTAAGTGGTAATCAGCCCATACAATCGAGATGGGAGTAACCATCTAAGTTCAGGATTACATTGGAGAGGAGGACAGAAATGAAGATGCAGACCTCCGAACCCTTCCTAAAAGAGGGAACTTAAGGACGTTTTCGTTTCTCACAAAGCAGTAACAGAAGCTATTGAGTCTATACACAGGCCCAGTAATCCAGGAACCCAGAAACATCTTATAAATATCAATTAAGCCTGGCAACAAACTCCATGTATAAATAGGGAAATCTGGGTGTTTAGAGACCGAGCAGCCCAAAGCCTAACAGTGAGTCAGGACCACTGTGGGCACCAGACCCAGGAATCCGGAATCCTCCTCTCTGGCGGGAACACGCAGTCTGTCTTTCAAGGGAATAAAATGTTCATCCGAGAAACAGACGGCAGAGACAGATGACAATATTCACACATCTTGGGATGGAACAAGACAACGGATGGCCAAATGGCGCCCAGTTGAAGCTGGAAAGAAAGCCAACCCAAGGTCCCGAATATCAGTCAAACAGAAAATCAGCATTGCTTCAGCGCCTCCTTAGCAAAGGCCCTGCTCACCTTATGGCTTGTAAGTTAATGCCAAGAGATACCCTTTCCATACCCTATCCTCACCTCAAGGCTCTTTTTATCTGATTTGAATTCAGAAATGCCTATTCATCTTTGGCCAGGAAAGTGAATCGGGTATTGCATTTGCAAGCATGCAAGCTGAAATTGGACCCACGACACAGAAAAGGGAGTCTGGTAACTTCAAACCCTCTGTCTTTTCCCGTCCCCTTCACCAGGGAAAGTTAAAATACCACTTATATCTAAAACATCCAATGTGAATTTGTGTGCTTCGCAAGCTGTAGGAGTTGTGGTAATATGACTGACTTGCGTATTTAAGGTCCAGCAAAGTAACCAATTAAGCTAAGGAGGCCAGGTTTTGGTACAGTACGTGAGCATAATCAAATGTTCCATAATCAAACGCTCCATGGCAAACACCTGCGAAGGAGAACAAATAAATGGGTGACACCTTGAAGAGAAGTGGGTGGTACCCAGTTTTCCCTGTGGGAGTGAGATACCCTAGCACACAACTCCACACGGAGAAGCTACAGGTGAGCAGCCATCCTTTCAGAATAGGGCCAGAGAGGACCTGACAAACGCCAAAAAGAAACAATGTCTACCTCCCACTATAGCTGGGCCAAGGGCAGACCCTGGCTCGGACAAGCATTGGGAAATCCTTGCTAACTTGGGGCTCAGGGGAAACAGGGTTAATAATTTTCAGTCTGAAAGTGAAGACCAAACTGTTCTAGCAGCTTCGGGGGCCGGGGGTGGGAGAAGAAAAGGGGAAGAGGGAGAGGCAGATTCTCTTCACTAACCACGGAGGCAGTAGTTGAGGTGGGGGTGAGGGATATACATCGGTGGGCGGCCTCCACCCCGCATTGCAATGCCCCAGCTCTGTCCCCGGGTGAGCCTCTAAGGCCAGAGAGTGTCAGTGGGGTTCACCCTCCTTCTTGATCCTCCCTGCTTCCGGACCCAGCCATTCCCAGATCAGAGCCTGGGACAGTAAAATACCCAGGAGGCTTTCCACATAAGCCAATGAGTGTATCAAACACCCACACTACGAAGAAGAATTCGTCAGCCCACATGTATTTTCAATTCGTCGAAAATTCACAAAGTGCTTACTAAGTTCCGGGCGCTGAGCGACGTCCCTACAGATTCAAAAACACCCCAGGTACTCCCCCACCCCCACCCCTAGCGCCGGCTTCAAAGAGCCCACACGCCGGGAGAGCTGGGGCGGGACAGCCGAAGGAGAAGTTGAAGCTAGGAAAGACTCTGATTATCGGCCAGGGGGGTCCTTGTCCAAAGGCCTCTCTCCGTCCGTCCCCTTGGGACACAGCGCCGCGGTCACCGCCGCGCTCGCTCTAAAAGGATCTCAGCGCCCAGCCACACGTTCCCCACCCCGCGCTGCCCCGCTCCCCGGCCCGCCGCTCCCCGTCCTCTCCCCCCGCCCGCACTCACTGGGTCTTCCTGCGTCCCTGGTCCGGGTGCAGCTCCCGCAGGTCCACCTCGGCCCGGCCCAGGAACTTGTCGAGGCCGAGCAGCGCGCGGTGCAGCACGGTGAGCTGCAGGGTGGCGGCGGCCGCGGGCGCGGCCCCGGCGGACAGCAGCGGCGGCAGTTCGAAGGTGGCCTCCTCCCGCCACACTGGCGCGCCCAGGCTGCGCTCCGACACCGAGGTGGCGTACTTCTCCTTGCCCACCTGGATCACCGCGTACGCATCGCTCGTGCCCCCGGGGCCCTTGGCCCTCAGGCCCCGCGCCTGCAGCACCGTCACCTGCACGTGCGTTGGGGACCACACGGACCCTGGACCCCGGCCCGCCGAGGCCGCCAGGGACATGGTGACGGCGCCGCGACCCGCTGAGAAAGAGGACACAACCGCCGCGATCCGCGGCCTCTGCGACCCGCCCCGCGGCCCCAGCCTCTTTAAGGCTTCCGGCCACGCCCCCGCCAGGGCCCGCCTCTCCACGCCCGGGCCGCCGCGCCGGCCCCGCCCACCCCACCTGCCTGCGCCGCGCCAGCCTCTGCCGCTCAGGCTGCCGAGCACTCCGGCGCCGGAGGCAGGCGCGGCCGGGGCGGGGGCGGGGGCGGGGCTTGGAGAATTCCGGTGCGAGGGGTGTTGGTTAAGGGACGGGGTCCCCAACTGCCAAAGGTCGCACGGTCCAACCGGAACTGACCGGGGCACTGCCTGGGGAGTCAGACCTCGTTCCCAGTCTGGCACCGCCAACGGGCAGGTGTGTGAGCTGGCACCGATTACCTAACATCTTTTGGTCTCAGTTCCTTCACCCATAAAATGAGAGAACAATCTCCTCCTAGTAGTGCTGTAAAAGAGATAATGTAGCCGGGCACACGGTGAGTTCTCAATCAGGAGAAGCTGTGAGGGCGATAATGAACGCGATCCCGAATTCACTGTTCTTTTGATTTTGGCCAGCGGGTAGTTTACTCTGGAGGACGGCGCGTTCTGGGATGGCGCCAGGTGGGCGGGGAGGGAGCCTCCTCCCTCATTTGAGGGCCTGAAAAGGGGAAGGTAAGGGGGTGGAGGGCGGTCAGGAGGTGGTGTGGGAGTGTCCTATTTTGCCCTGCCCTCGCCAAATAAGGTGAGGCTAAGAGGCTAAATTAGGGAAGGGGAATAAAGGAGGAACTGAAAATAGGATTGCCAAACCAGACGTCAGGAGAATAGAGCGCCGCCCCCCTCCAGTTAGTTCCCCAGCTGTCCCGGGCTGGATCCTCTTCAGTCTCTCCCTGCTCCTTGTCTCTGGGTTTCCAGTCATTCACTTATTCCAGATGTCCATGGGATTGGCAGATTTCTTTCATTCCCAAATCCTGCTGAGTGTTAAGACTTCACTCACATTGACTTCCAGTGTCCCTGTCAGGGCAGGGACCAGGTGGTGACTTATTTAACTTGTCCCTTCCATAGCCCCTGGCAGAAACCTGGGTACACAGTAGGTCCTCAGGAAGTGCTATGGAATTGAAGAATATGCAGGTTATACTCGCCAACCATGAGCACATGGTGTATCCTTTTCCCATGGAGGGAATTAGAGGAGGCATGATGCTTGGGGTTTACAACTGAGGGTGGCTCCCGTGTGGGAAAGACCTGATATTCAGTACGTTGTAAATATGTAATGGTGATAGAAAGGGGAAAGAAAGAGGCACCAGACAGGTAAGTGATGGCAAGCCCTAATACAACTCTGTTGTTTTGGGGCCACTTCCGCTTCTTGACCATCTATTGGTGTCATTCAACCTCATGGGTCCATTCATTACCATAAAGATTTACTGAGAACTTACTTGGTGCCGGTGCTAGGAGCTACGGAGAGCACAAAGTCCTCTGAACAAGATCCAGTTCCAAGGCACGCCATGACATGCTATAAAGGCAGTCCCAGGGATACCTGGGTGGCTCAGTTAAGTGTCTGCCTTCGGCTCAGGTCATGATCCTGGGGTCCTGGGATGGAGCCCCTCATGGGGCTCCCTGCTCAGCAAGGAGTCTGCTACTCCCTCTGCCTGCCGCTCCCCCTGCTTGTGTGTGCTCTCTCTTCCTCTCTGACAAATAAAATCTTCAAAAAAAAAAGAAAAAAAAAAAGGAAGTCCTATACTAATAAAGTGCTTTGGGGGTTTTGAGGTTGGAGTGATTTCTCTAAGCAGGTGGATTTTTTATGAAGGAAGTGACATTGAGCTGGGCCCTAAAGCATATACCAGATTTGACAGGCAGAGAGGGGGACACGGGGCTGGAGGTGGGGGGGAGGGAAGAGCATTTCAGGAAGAGAGAACAGAACAGCCTAAGCAACTAGGGGGGCCAGAAAGCAAGTTCATGGCACGTTTAGGGGTTATGAGCACCCCCTTGGGGCTGGAATGTGGGATATTTTAGGAGGGCACTGGGGGTGGATGACAGAGATAAGACAGCCCAGGTAGGTGGGCCCAGGTCCCGTAGATCACAAACACCGGACTAGGGGGTTTATGCCACAGCGTTAGGCCAGGGGGAGCCAGCCTTCAGAGGGTTTTGAGCAGTGGGGGGAGGAGGCTGTGTTTCACGTGGTAAGGCAGGTATGAGCAGAAGTCACCCAGCGGCCAGTATCATGGAGGGTCACAGCCAGATGCCTTCATGTTCCCCTGGGGCCTGTCTCTGGCCCCACTCCACCCTGCCCCTTACCCGTCCTTGCTGTCTAGTCCAAGTCCATACTGTGTTCAATAAGGCGTCAGCGTCCCTCCTGGTCTTCCAACCTGTGCACTGCTCCACTACATCCCAGCTGGACAAAGTCAGAGATCTGAGGTCCAACCTGACCCCGGGAGGAAAGGTTTTCAGCTCTGCTCTCCCGTCCGCCCCCACGCTCACATGGTTAGTGCTGCCCCACAATCAAGACAGCAAGGAATGAAACCTAGCCGGACAGCCTCACAGGCTGAGTTGGAACACCAAGCATCCCTTCCATTCATGGAAAGGATTAGAGGACAAGGAGGGGGGAGGGGGAAGGAAAAGTTATGAGTACCTTGTGACCTCATGTGTTTGGGTTTCTGTCAGACACACAGAGGCTTTGTGGTTAAGGCAGAGGTGTGGGTTGGGGGGAGGTAAGGCTGTCCCCCCCACCACCAGGAAGAAGATCAAGATCCCTCCAGACACTGGATGCTGGCAGGGGTTAACTCAGAGGCGTGGGGGCTCACCAGAGGCTGGAATTGGAAATACCTCAGGGGAGAGAGAGGCCAGGAGCTAGGGCCCCGGATGTACCTGGTGCTAGAATGCCTTGGTGGCTGTTTCCTCCCTTCCTCCAGCCGGACCACATAGTCCCTCAAGCCTCACTTGCTGACCACCCGGAAGTGAGTCTGTCTTCCCCCCGATTTTAGAGCCCCACAGTCCCGGCTGGGGGGTGTGCAGGGGCAACGACAAGGAGCACGCCAGGGCTGGTGCTCCACGCGGCCCTGTTCCCCCCCTGCCCTCAGAGGAACCCACCTGGGCATCCCTCCCACCCTCTCCCACAGGCCGGGTGCTCCTGGGGCGGCTGACCCCTCACGGGTTCACTGCATTCCGGGAGTGTTTACAACACCTCCCACAGCCAGGGTGCGGCGGGTTGGCTTCTCGTTCCTCTCACCGGCCCGCCTCTGGCCCTGACTGAAAGAGGAAGAGAGTTTCTGTTGGCCCTGAGCACGTGGACAAGGTGCCTGGCAGGTTGGACTGGGCAGGTTAGCCACGTGTCGTCCTCCCAGAGCAGCAGAGTGGACCGCGCCGGGGACTCCCAGAGACCAGCTGTGCAGTTAGATGACGAGCGCAGATTTGCCCTGGGGAGCAACCAGGAACAATCCCCCAGGATAAGACATTGTGTAGAGCCACGCTGCGAGGTGTGGGGGGAGGGCCGGCAGAGGGAGAGACATTTACCGCCCTGCCACTGCCAGTCACTCCTGCCCATGGCTCCTCAGTGCACCCCCAGCCGCGAGAGAACTAACTCAAAAAACGCCTGGAGGTTTGAGATCAGGTCATGATCTCAGGGGCGTGAGAGCAAGTCCTGCATCAGGCTCTGCACTCAGCTCGAGTCTGCTTATCCCTCTCCCTCTGCTCCTCTCCCTCCTCAAAAAAAAAAAAATATCTCTGGGTGCTCTGAATGGGCTAATGTGCTGTCCCAAGGGAGGAGCAGAAAGAGGCTCGTAATGGTAGCTTGTCTTTCTCCTTTGCCTCGGTCTCTGGGGTGTGGTGACAAACGTCCACACACATGACTCATTCCCCGGAGCGCTTGTAAATAGCCTTCTGGCTTCTCCAGGTCCAGCTGCCTCAGACTCTTGCCCACTCAGCAGACCAAGGAGACTATTTTCCAGGCGTCGGCTCTGGGAGCGAGGGGCTCCTGCCTCTGGGGTCAGCGAGTCAGGGGAACAAGTCCCCAACATCAAGCTCTCTTTCCATTCCCCAGTGGATGTGGCAATGCGGAAGTTAAAACTGTGGCCACACTGGGGGGCTGGGGGGCTCAGTGGGTTAAGCATCCGACTCTTGGTTTCTGCTCAGGTCATGATCTCATGGGTTGTGGGATGAAGCCCTGTGCTGGGCTCCACGCTCAGCAGGAAATCTGTTGGAGATTCTCGCCTCCTGTCCCTCCACGCCCCACCCCCCCCCCGCCCGTGCGCGTGCTCATTCTCCTCTCTTTCCCTCAAATAAATCTAAAAACACACAAAAAACAAAAAACAACCATAGCCACACTGGACGGAGGATGGTCTCAAGAGGCCGATGGCTAACATTTCCCCCTTTCCCCTATTACTCTGTTTAACAAAACTTGCGTCATAGGTAACACAAAGATATTATCTTCCCAATTTGCCGAGTCTCTTTAGAGAAGGCCCTTGAAGCTTACAAGTACAGTCTTACAGACTGTAGAGAGAGAATATGGACCCCTTATCTTCCTCCCCTCTCTCCACTAAGCCTTCCGCTGTGCCTCTCCCATTCAGAATGGCTTCTGGTTTCCTAGCTTCTTTCTTAAACTCTGATTCAGCACTTATTCCCCTGTAAGCATCTCGAAGGCAGGAAACATGGTCCTCACCATTTCCAGCTCTCCCAGTGCCTTGCAAACAGAAGGCAGGTCAGGTTAAGTGGGAGAGGCATAGACGACTCTGAAGCCTTTTAGCACCACCCGATATAAGCATCTGTTGAAAATCTAGGTTTATTTTTTCTGATTATAAAAGAAATATGTGTTCCTCATCGATGCCAGCTGTCCTTCACATTTCCAGAATCAGTTTCATGACGTACAAGAGGAGAACAGAAGTTCTGAGCATTTATTCCTCCTTGAATTGTCCCATTGGAAACCACCCTTCTGGGTCTTGTTCTCCTTCTGGCCTCTTCTGTGTAAGCCACGAGCCTCCCCTTTCTCAACTGTAGGGACCCCTGGACCCAGACCCGCAGAGGCAGAGCCAGCCAAGAGGTGGTGTGAGCAGCCCCACCCCCCCCTTTCTTCTCTTCCCTTTTGACGCCACAGCGCAGGGCGTGAGGCTGATGGGCCTGTTGACTTTGACCCTAAGGAATTATAATATAAGCCTGGAAGCCTCAAGGCAAGCCCAGTGTTTGACATTTCACCAATTCCAAGGCTAGGGTGGGGGTGGGGGCGGGGGTGGTCACAGCCAGAATAAGAATCCTTACGGAAGAGTCTCCTCTAGGAGGCAACCCAGGTTCAAACCAGGTTCCTTAAGTACTCTCTTCTTACCTGCCCTTATGGTCCCTCTGACAAATCTCTGCCTGACTTCGGGAAATACTATCCCTTATCTATCCTAGGATGCATAACGCTTTTCCTAAGTCTAATCATTCACCCTGTAGTAACATTTCCCATTGCCAACCCAGCCACCGGCACTCCAAGTTTGGGGGACGCCTGCAGCCAGGAAAGTCAGTGACACTAAGGGCTTGTAGAGCAGTTCGGGAACAAATTACGAAACAGCACAGTCTCCGGCACCATTGGGTCCCCCAATTCAAATTTCCATCAAAACCCATTAGACTTAAAAACAAACAAACAAACAAACAAAAAAACAAAAAAAACCCCGTTAGACTAAAATATGTATATACATGTCCCCAAAGAGACATTTCTGAGAGATGGTAGCCCCTGAACCCATAATGAGAAAGAAAATACTGTCAATAATCATTCATAATTTTTAATAAACATTAAGTATTGAATTCTAATATGTACAGGAAGTAGAAGAAAATGTGAAGAAGGTGAAGAGGAAAAGGTCCTATAAACATTATCTGCAGAAAAGTGCAGAATTGTTGGGCATGGCGAGTCCTCACCACCCACATCAGGGAACAGCAGTACTGGCGCGTGCAGAACCCATGCCTGCATCCCTCTCGGTCACTGGGTCCCCTTCTTTCCGTGGGGTAGCAACCACCATCCCAGCTTCTGTCCCCTAGATTAGTCTTGCTATTTTTGAACATTATATAAATACACTAGGTATTTATTTGGGGTCTGGCTGCTTTCGCTCAGTATTATGAGAGTCAACAATGGTGTTTGTGTAGCAGTAATGTGTTCATCTTTGTTTTAGAGTCATCTATCACAATTTATTTTTCATTCTACAGTTGATAGACATTTAGGTTGCTTCCAGTTTGGGGCTTGTAGTGGGCTGAATGATACTTCCCCCACAAATATGTGCACGTCCTAATTTCTGAAACCTGTGAGTGCTACTTGTTTAGAAATCAAGTTTTTGCGGGGGCACTGGGAGGCTCAGTCAGTTAAGGGTCTGACTCTTGGTTTCGGCTCAGGTCCTGATCTCACGGGTCATGAGATCGAACCCCATGTTGGGCTCCATGCTCAGTGGGGAATCTGCTTGAAGATTCTTTCCCTCTACCCCTCCCTCCAGTCTCTCTCTCTCTCTCTCTCAAATAAGTACATCTTTAAAAAAAAGAAAAAAAAGAAAGTGAGTTTTTGCAGATCTGATTAAGGATCTTGAGATGAGGAGCTCATCCTAGATTGTCCAAGTGGGACCTAGATCCAATGACAGGCATCCTTAAAGGGATGAGTCAGAGAGGTTACACAGAAGGGGACAAGACCATGAGGAGACAAACGCTGGAGTTAATGCATCCGCGCACCAACGAATGCCCATAGCCAGCAGAAGCAGGAAGAGACAAGGACCAGAATCTCCCCTAGAGCCTCTGGAGGGAGTCTAGCCCTGACACCTTGATCTCAGACTTCTGACCTCCAGAACTGACAGCAAGAGAATCAATTACTGGGGCGCCTGGGTGGCTCAGTGGGTTAAAGCCTCTACCTTCGGCTCAGGTCATGATTTCCGGGTCTGGGATGGAGCCCCGCATCGGGCTCTCTGCTCAGCAGGGAGCCTGCTTCCCCCTCTCTCTCTGCCTGCCTCTCTGCCTACTTGAGATCTCTCTCTCTCTGTCAAATGAATAAATAAAATCTTTAAAAGAAAAAAAAGAGAAACGATTACTGTTTTAAACCACTGAGTTTGCGGTAGTTTGCTACAGCAGCCACAGGAATCTAACACAGAGCTATTAAGTTGCTGAACATTCTCCAATGTCTTTTTGTATGTATACACATGCATAAACACACACACTCCCCTAAGAATGGAATTACTGGATCGGGTTGGGTATATGTTTAGTGCTAAGAGATATTGCCAAATAATTTTTCAAAGCATTTATACCAATTTATACTCCCACTTGTGATGTTTGAGAAATCCAGCTTCTCCACATTTTTGTCAACCTTGGCATTGTCAGTCTTGTATTTTGCCCTTCTGGTAGATGCGCAGCAGTTTTAATTTGTATTTCCCTGATGACTAATGAGGTTGGGCACTTGTTTATTGGCCATTGGGATATTTGGTCTTTTGTGATTGGCTATGCAGGTCTTTTGTCTATTTTTCTTTTCTGTTGTCTATGTTCTTACTGATTTGTAATATTTATATATTTGTATTATATATAATATATAATTTCTATATTTCTATTATATATATAACATATATATTTAATACCTTTGTCCAAAAATGCATTGCAAATATCTTCTCCCACCCTGTGGCTTGCCTTTTCACTCTCCGTGGTTTTCCCGGGTGAAAAGTACTTTGCTTTAATGAAATTTAAGTTATTCGTCTTTTCTTTTATGGTTAGTGCTTTTTGTGTCCTGTTTAAGAAAACTTTGCTGCCCCAAAGTCATGAATATACTCTCCTTTATAATCTAGAAGCTTTATTGCTTTACCTTTCACATTTAGGTTAGCAATCCATCTGGAATTAATTTGTATGAATTGTTAAAAGATTTTTTTTTTAAAGATTTTTATTTATTTGACAGAGCGAGACACAGTGATAGAGGGAACACAAGTAGGGGGAGTGGGAGAAGCAGGCTTCCCACTGGGTATTTATTTTTTTTAACAATTTTATTTATTTATTTGACAGAGAGAGAGAGAGAGCACAAGTAGGCAGAGCAGCAGAAAAGATAATTTTTTTAAAAGATAAAATCATGACTCTCATACAGATATAAAAATGAACAAGTTAAAAATTTATTTAACTTATTAAGAAGGTGTTTCAACCTGTTCAAAAGTGAGTCCAAAGAACAGACACAGTCATAGATGAGGAATATTGAAATGAATATCCAAATTGAGGCAAAATAAGTTCTTCCAAGGGGGTGGGAGGGATTGGTGTCCTCCACCAGACAGAATATATTTTCATAAATTTTGCTTTGCTATCAGCTATCTACAATTTACAGAGCTATAAAATAGTTGCTATAAAATCACAATCAGATAACCCAGAGGCTGTGCTACAAAAATGCAGTTTTCCATGGAGGCATAAATTTTTCCAACCATATAGTATCAGATAGGAATCAAGATTCTTTTGGTTTCTCACAAACATATCCCATAGACCCAGCACCATTTATTGAAAAACCTAGCTTCCCCTCACTAGCTCTTCACTGTCACGGTTATGTGTGGATTTGTTTCTGACCTCTATTCTCATCCATTACTCTACTGGTCTGTTCTTGAGCTAATGCCACACTGTCTTATTATTATAGCTTTCTAATGCTTCTCGATATCTACTAATGTAAAGCCTTCAGTTTTGTCCTTCATCCATCTAGATTTCTTGGCTATTCTTGGCCCTTCGCGTTTTCTTATTCATTTTAGAATCAACTTGTTAACTTTTTAAAAAAGATTTTATTTATTTGAGAGAGAGAGAGAAAGCACAAGTGGGGGGAGGGGCAGAGGGAGAGGGAGAAGCAGACACCCCGTTGAGCAAGGAGCCCAATGCAGGGCTCGATCCCAGGACCCTGAGATCATGACCCGAGCCAAAGGCAGATGCTTAACCGACTGAGCCACCCAGGAGCCCTCAACTTGTTCATTTCTAAAATGTAACAAGAGGGGCACGTGGGTGGCTCAGTGGGTTAAACCCTCTGCCTTCAGCTCAGGTCATGATCTCAGGATCCTGGGATCGAGCTCCGCATCGGGCTCTCTGCTCAGCGGGGAGCCTGCTTCCCCCTCTCTCTGCCTGCCTCTCTGCCTACTTGTGATCTCTCTCTCTGTCAAATAAATAAAGTCTTTAAAAAAAATAAAATAAAATGCAACAAAACAGCAAAAATCTTGAATTTTGATTGAGATTGCATTGAATTTATAGATCAATTTGGGGGAAATTTCACTTCTTTACAATACTGAATCTTTCAAACAATGGGCAAGATAGATTCTTTTTAAATTTATTTTCTCTCAATATTTGTAGTTTTCTATGTAGGTCTTATACATCTTTTGTTAGATTTATTCCTAGGCATTTGATGTTTTGGTGCTATTGTAAACAGTATCACTTTACATTTTTTTCTTTCTTTTTGTTTTTAAGATTTTATCTGTCAGAGAGAAAGAGTGAGCCCAAGAAGGGAGAGTGGAAGGCAGAGGGAGAAGCCGGCTCCTTGCTGAGCAGGAAATCCAATTCGGGACTCGATCCCAGGACCCTGGGATCATGACTTGAGCCGAAGGCAGACGCGTAACTGACTGAGCCACCTAGGTGTCCATATATTTTCATTTTTAATAGCCATTCATAATTTGTAAAACCTCTCCGATCCTGGGTGCCTGACTGGCTCAGTTGGTAGAGTGTGTGACTCTTCATCTCAGGGTTGTAAGTACGAGCCCCACGTTGGATGTAGAGATCACTCAAAAATAAAATCAATGTTCAGTCCTTCTCCTTCATTTCCCCTCTCTTCTCTGACATATACACCAGCCAGTGAGGTCCTTGAGGCTTGCCAGGATAAAGAGGGCTCCCTTGAGAATGCAAAGAGATGATCCTTTGAAAATGGACCATATTAAATTCTCAACCTAAAACCTTCATTCGCTTCAGTTTCTTTCTTTCTTTTTTTCCTAATACCAAGCCTTCTTTATTTATTTATGTATTTATTTGAGATATTATTCATAGAACGTGAAATTCACCATTTTAAAGTGTGCCGTGCAGGGTTTTTAGGATTGTTACTATGTTGTGCAACCATTACCACCATTTAGTTCCAGATCATTTCCATCACCCGAGAAAGAAACCCCATGCCTCTGAACCATCAGTCCCAGTTCCTCCTCCTCCCCAGCCCCTCGTGACCACTAATCTGCTTTCTGTCTCTGTGGATTTGCCTTTTCTGGGCATTTCCTATACATAGGATCATATAGTCTGTGGCATTTTGGGTCTGGCTTCTTTCACTTAGCCTCAGGTTTTCGAGGTTCATCCAAGTCATTGCATGTGTCAGTACTCGATTCGTTTTTATGGCATTGCCTCTGTGCTCACGTGGGAAAGGAGTTAGGATTGGTTTCTAGGAAATCTGGAAAGCAAAGACAAGTAGAAAAACACAGAAACCAAAAAAAGTCTATATTCTGTCTTGGAAAAATAGCAACAGAAAAACATGCTTGGGGGCGCCTGGGTGGCTTAGTGGGTTAAAGCCTCTGCCTTCAGCTCAGGTCATGATCTCGGGGTCCTGGCATCGAGCCCCGCATTGCATCGGGCTCTCTGCTCAGCGGGGAGCCTGCTTCCCCCTCTCTCTCTGCCTGCCTCTCTGCCTACTTGTGACCTCTCTCCTCTCTGTCAAAATAAATAAATAAAATCTTAAAAAAAAAAGAAAAACATGTTTGTTTTAAAAAAGTTTTTAGTTCCTTTTTTTTAAGTCTTTTTTTTTAAGATTTTATTTATTTATTTGAGAGAGAGGGCATGAATGGGGGGTAGGGGGAGAGGGAGAAGCAGGCTCCCCATTGAGCAAGGAGCCTGACGTGGGGCTCAATCCCAGGACTTCAGGACCATGCCCTGAGCCTAAGTCAGATGCCTAACCGACTGAGCCACCCAGGCACACACCCCCCCAAAAAAACAATGCTTTTCTACGCACGCTTGTCTTTACACGCAGTTGAGATTATACTGTACACACACTTTTGTATCCTATTTTTCCCATGTTTTCTCATTTTATTGGAAAATTTCATATACTTAATTTCCAATGGTTATTTAATTTCATCATATGAATGTACACTAGTTGTTTAACGATCTCCTTATTATTAAACATAATGCCGTAATACTTCCGTGAAAATCTTTGTGCATAAAACACTGCCCATACTTAAATTAATTTCCTTAACACATTTCCTGATGATACATTCTGGGAAATAGGTCAAAAGCTGTGAACATTTTTAATATTCATTATTCATAATGACAAATATCACTCCCCCTCCCCCAGCAATGTATCGGAAAAGCAATTTTCCCGATCCTTCTCCAATACTGAGTATTATACACTTTTTATTTCTGTTAATCTCATAGATTAAAAGAGTGATTTTTGCATTTATGCAATTGTGAAATGTGTAATTTGCATTTCTTTGATTTCTGGCAAGACTGAATATTTTTCTCATGTGTCAATCATTATATTTTACATGTCAAGTGTCTGTTCGTATCCTTTGCCCAATTTCTTCACTGGGGTCTTAGCACTCGTTTACTAAATTATAAGCTTCCTGATGTAATTGACCCTTTGTATAGTTTCCGATAATCTATTTTATCTCCATTTTGTTGTCTACCTTTTAACTTGGTCATTAACTTTTCATTTTTACATGGTCAAACATTTTCTTTCGGGGGGGGGTGGGAATAATGTTTTCCATTGCCCTTAAGCTGAGAATGTCTTCCTCCCTCTGGATATGAGATAAATATTCACTTACATTTTCATATGGCCTTTTTTGGCTTGAGTTTTTACCATTTTGCATGTTAACCTTTCTGGAACTTATATTGGTACATGATGTAGTTTAAAGATAAATTTTACTTTTTCCCACGAACTACTAATTAAATATTAAAAGATAATTTGTTGAATAAGCTTATCATGTAATAAGTTCCTATATTTACAGGGTCTGTTTGAAACACCTAGCCTGCCTGAGTGATTCTAACCGTCTTAATATAGAAGATTCAGAGGATTTATATCTAATAGAGAAAAAAAAAGAATACAGGTAAATATATTCAATGGTACTTTCCAAAAACATATGACAAAAGAAATGATGACTTATGTTTTAATGGTCCTTGACTTCATACAGGAAGACAGACAAAAACATCTTGTAAGTTGTGAAAAATTTTTATGCAGAAAACAATTATACAAATATAAAAATTAAGCTATGACAAGTGCTACAGAGCTATCTCTTTTTGGTATTTTTCAAGTTATTTTGATTATGACTTTTCTGTCAAATACATTTGACATCAGGACCTGCAGGAACTAGCACTCTAAGCTCTGAGAGTGACGTCAGGAAGATAAGTAGAAATTAAGTGGGTGAAGAGGAGAAGAATGGTCCAAGCAGAGAAAGCAATATGTGCAAAGGCCCTGTGGCAGGACAGAGCAAGTGATTATAGGTATTGTAAAAAGGCCTACTTGGCTGGAATCTAAAGAGCCAAGGTGATCATGATATGAGATGAGGCTACAAGAGTCATAGAATACAGACCATGTATGACCATGTATGACCTCAGAGGCCACAGCAAGAGCATTTGTCTCAGATTCAGATTTGTTTTGAAAAGATCACTGGCTACAGTGGAAGATATATTGAAATAGGGCTGAGCATGGATGAAGAGGGATTAGTCAAGAGGCTATTGCAGTAGTACCAGTGAGAGGTTATGGCAGCCTGGACTGAACAGGAATGGTGGAGAGGAGGAAAATGAATGCAACCCAGAGACCGCAGACAGTAATTCCACAGGACATAATCAGTACCCTCTCTGGGCCGTGCACTGTTCTAGGTCATGAAGACACAGCAGGAAACAAGACAGGCCGGGTCCCTGCCCTCAGGGAGATTCTGTTTTGGCTCCGGGTTTCTGGCTTGCATAACTGCACGGACAATGATGCCATTGACTGAGACAGGGGAATCCTGGAAGAAGGGTCGGGGCTGTTTTGGACACGGGGAGCTTTGGGTCCTTTTGAGACACCCCAAGGGGATGACAAACAGACTGTTGGAAATTTGAGTCTGGAGCTCAGAGGAGAGGTCTGGCCTGGAAATATAAGTGTATTGTCTCCATCAGACCTAGAACCAAACCAAGAGATAAGAGACACACCATGAAGTATCTTTGTGCATATAAAGCTGAGCAGAAGTTGTGCAAAAATTCATCTCAAATAACACCATCCTTGTTTACTGGATACTCACAATACACTGAAAAATCACATCCTATGAATGGGCGGTTGCTACAAATCTGTACCCACGTCTATATACACCTGTGACACATCTGTAATTTGCTTGTACTTACTGGTAAGTTTCCCTGTTTGTGTTACTATTTTTTTTCACATACAGTGATCCTCAACTCCTTCCTAAATTGTGACAGTGATGATCAAAGTCAGCTTCATATTAGACTTATTAAACCTATGCCTACCCATCATGAACTTCTAAAGGGTAGGACCTTGCCTAAATTTCATCATTTGCCCTCAAGTTCTGTATTCAATGGATAAAATTAAAATTTTTTTCTCCCTCAGGCTCCTTCACTCATTCAATTTATTAGGAGTCCAGATTTGCATCTGTGCATACCTTAAGACACTCATCACAACAACTAAAATTGTGCACATAGCACAAATAATCATTCCTCTGTTACTTTAATTCCTAATTCTATTAGGATGCATGTTTATATATATATATATAATATAATAAAATAATATAATAATATAGTATAATATATAATAATATAACATAATATAAATAATATAATATTATATATATATAAACAAAAAGGTAATAGAATTAGGAATTAAAGTAACATTATACATATACATATATATATACATGCTAGAATATATATATATATATATATGTGTGTGTGTGTATGTGTTTGCATCTATATATATCTACTTTTTTTTATTTTGGCTTTTTATTTTTTTAAGATTATATTTATTTATTTGTCAGAGAGAGAGAGCACAAGCAGAGGGAACAGCAGGCAGAGGAGGAAGCAGACTCCCCACTGAGCAAGGAGCCCGATGCGGAACTCGATCCCAGGACGCCGGGATCATGACCTGAGCCGAAGGCAGACACCCAACCAACTGAGCCACCCAGGCGTCCCTATATATCTACTTCTGTTAAACAAAGTCCCAGTCACGATTATACTTCTATTTAGATGCAAGAGGCCAATCTGGGTAATGCAGTGAGAAAAAGAATAGTCTGGGTATCAATAGGCACAAATCTTAGTTTACGCTCTTCAGCTCTGGGACTGTCAGCACGTAATTTAATCACTTCCATCCTGAATACTGTGCACAAATGGCAATAAATGGTCTCTATGGTCTCTCACATCTCCATGATCCTTTGAAATCCAATTTGATAGTAAAAATGGCTTTTCAACACTTCGATGCCTCCGACCTCAAACCTTTGATTGAAATACCTCAGAGAAAGTAGGAAATACTTCTAAGTATTGAGTATGGCTACATTCATCTTCTAAGATTGCAGGAGGGCTGGGGGGGGTTCGGTGGGGGTAAGGGGGAGGATGTGTGACTTAAAACCGAAAGCCGGCATCGGTGCTGGAGTTATGAAGCGTCATGTGGTTTGAAAGTTGCTCTAGAAAGGGGTGCTAGGAGGACCACCCCATTGACGAAGGGGAACAGGAGGTCCTGCACTTTGACAATTGTTCAGGTTTGAGGCTAGTGTAAGAATATGACAACGGGGGGTTGGGGGGGCACCTGGGTGGCTCAGTTGATTAAGTGTCTGCCTTCTGCTCAGGTCATGATCTCAGGGTCCTGGGATCAAGCCCTGCATGGTACTCCCTGCTCAGTGGGGAGCCTGCTTCTCCCTCCCTCTACCCCTCCCCCCTACTCATTAGAGCGTGCGCACGCTCTCTCTTAAATAAATAAATAAATAAATAAATAAATAAATAAATAAATAAATAAATAAATATGACCACCAGACCGATCAGCTTTCATACGAATGTTGAAGTCACCACGTGGTGCGTAATGGAAAATAAAATATCAGGAGCTATAGCTTAGATGACCTAGTTTCATGTTATTTTCTGCTTACGCTTTGCTCATGTAATGGTCTTTTTATTTTTTATTTATTTATTTAAAAGATTTATTTATTATTTTGACAGGCAGAGAGGCAGGCAGAGGGAGAGGGGGAAGCAGGCTCCCCGCTGAGCAGAGAGCCCGATGCGGGGCTTGATCCCAGGACCCTGAGATCATGACCTGAGCTGAAGGCAGAGGCTTAACCCACTGAGCCACCCAGGGGCCCCTCTAATGGTCTTTTTAGAAGTCATTTCAAATATTCCGGTCTTATGAGTTTAGAGCTCTGCAGGGAGCATTTAGGGAAAGGTCATGAGTTCACAGTGGCAAATGGTTAAAGGGGCACAGCATTCCCGGCCCTCACCCCACCCTAAAGCCGGCGGGTAACAGCAGCAACCCTAGCACGATCGATGCCCAGGGGGAGGCGCGGGGAATGCCAGGAGGCTAAGGTCAAGTCTGCGGTCCCGTCACCTCCTTCCATGAGGAGCCAGATCCTTTCTCTACTGTGAGTTGTGGAAGATTCTGGATACTACGGCCACTAAGGGGTGTAGTCATTTTCTTGCATTAGCACAAGGTTTAGCCAATATCAAAACATCTGACCTTTCGAATCGTGTTTTTCTTTCTGTTTATTTGTACCCTGCCTTGTCTCAAGAAGGATTTAAGACTGTTTACAAAATCACGTAAGTGAGGTCAAACAGCATAAATTGGAACACCCCGAGAAAGGTGAGGCAGAGGAAAAACAAGGACGGGGACGTGAACGCGCGTCGAGAGTGAGACAGGCGAGCGTGGAGTTCCAAAGGCACACTGGGCTTTGGCGTGTTGGGCTTTTTAAAAACTTGCTGAAGCTGTCAAACCAGTGTTGTGTTTGCATTCCCCAGAATCCTGTCATTGTTGGGGACAAAGCCCAGCGACACAATCAAATCCAGATTCACCAGAGAGAAGGAGACCTCCTACTTCATCCAATGCCCTAACCCAGCGCAAAGCACCCAGTTCCCCAACTAGTCCCCATGGATGCTTTCTGAAACCTGAGCTCACTGGATAAGAGCCCCCCACATTTAAAACTACAATTAAGGAGAGGTTTCCCAAGGGTTTGGTCTGTTTTACTGCGGAGTCCCAGACTCCTCAGAGCAGTCGGAGCTTTCTAAGGGGGGGTGGGGGAGGGACAAATCCCAGGAGCAGCAGGAGCGGGCAAAGCCATCGAGGCTACCCTGAGCTGGGTCCAGGGTGAGTCAGCCGGCTGATGGAGGGGTGTGGAAGAATGCCTCCGAATTTCTTTACCCCTCCCAAACTGCCGGTGGCCACCACCCAGGATTTCACCTGAGCCGCATTCCAAAGACATTTGGGATACCAGCACGCGTGGGAACCACACAGGAGGCCAGATCCCAGCCCTCCCTCCTCCCGGGGCCAGCTGAGGAGCCCTAAAGAGCTTGAAAAGGAAGATTCCCTTCTCCCCCACCCTCCTCTGCTAAGGCCCCTGGAAAGGGGAGAGTTACCAGGGTAGAGATGCCGGACTTCTCAAGTTCAAAGTTCAGGTTTCCTCTCCTCGGCTCCCAAGTTCACTCAACAGCACCACCTGCTGTTTCCAAAGTCAGGAAACAGGCGAGAGCCGCTGTGTGTGTGAGCCCTGCAGACTCGCATTTGGGGCGGAACGTGTTTCCCCCACACAGGGCCTGTAAGACTCTTAGAAGAGGCAGAGGGAGGGCAGGACACCCTTGCAGGCCAGCTTTATGCCCTCTCCTCCACGGCCCCTGCCTCCCTCCTCCACACCAGTCCTCCCCTGTCAAAACCCACCAATTTCCCACAGCTTTCTGCTAATTCTACCACCAGCACCATCTCAACCATCCCTCTGACACCCACTTAGCCATTGATTAAGCAGGTCCTAGACCCAAAATCTGTCCCTGGCTTCTGCACTTCCTGGTAGGAAGGCGTGGTTAACTGCTTAGGGTCTGGTAGGGCGGTAGACCCCTAAACGTTCTCACAGGGGACATGCCGCCCAGTAATTTTTTTTTAATCGTGTAAAACACACATAACATAAAACTTACATTTTCTTTTTTTTAAGATTTTATTTATTTATTTGAGAGAGAGAGAGAGATAGAGAGAGAGAGCATGACGGAGAAGTAGGCTCCCTGTTCAGCAGGGAGCCTGATGCAGGGCTCCATCCTGGGACCCTGGGATCATGACCTGAGCCGAAGGCAGTCGCTTAACCGACTGAGCCACCCAGGCGCCCCTAAAATTTACATTTTCAAATGTACAGTTCAGTAGGGGTAATTAATTCACAGTGTCCAGAACTCTTTTCATCTTAACCATGGTAACGTTTTCAACACTGTTCTCCCCCCACTCCGCCCCTCCTGCCCCTCTCCTAACTCAAGTTTTTCTTCATTGCCATATATTTTTAAAATTGATCTCATGAATCCTCATGGATCTCACAAAATATACTCCATTAGCTTAGCCATCTCTCAGTTTCCCACTGGCTGTCTTTAAACACTGGTTTATTTCGTTTTTTTCTTTCTCCCCTCTTAAAGCAGTTTCAGTTTCTTGTTTTGACACCTCCTGACAAAGAGAAGGCAGGACAAGAGAAAAGAGTCAAGGTTTGTTCCTTTTTCTGCTGCTGCAGCTCTGTGAGGGTGGGCCCAGGAAGGAGCTAAAGAACGAGTCCCCTAGGGGGCACTGGGTCCTTGGGGTTCCCTGAGTATTGTATGCAAATTGTACGTGCCTGCGGGAATATATAGATATGTATATTTAGGGAGACATTCTCCACCTTTCCTCGGATTCTCAGAGGGGTCCCTGGCCCAGAAAAAGCTAAGAGCCACGGACAGCCACCCGTGGAGATTAGCACCTGGAGCTTTCATTTATCCAGCTCCTTCCTTGAACAATCGATGGCTGTGAACCACAAGATGCCCAACAGTATCCTTGCCTCGTACTGGCCACAGTGTGGGCTGAGTGAGTAAGGACATCAAAGAGGGAGAGTTGCAGCAAAGCGCTCGGAAGAAAGATTGAAGTGGAATCACGAGGGGAAGGTCATAATCTGCAGATGTTCCTGCGAAGCCAGAGGGATAAGGAGGCTAAACAGAGGCCTTTTATATCCCACCGTGGCTTTGGGTGGCTCCTTGAGTTCTCACCTTGTGACTTTAGCGACCGTAGGAACTTCTGGAAGATTTCTGCTAATAATAACTCTTACTGAGCACTGATTACACTCTTTACAGACATGAACTTATTCATCCTCACCACAACCCATATAAGTGGGTATTTTAATCCTCATTTTACAGAGGAGAAAACCGAGCCTTAGGGATAATAGGTAATTTTCCCAAGGTCAAAGCACAGATTTGAACCCAGGTTTGCCTCACTTCAAAGCGCATCCTCCTGACCACTGGGCTATCCCTTGGGTTTTGTTTTGTTTTGTTTTGTTTGTAATAAAATGGAGAAAAGCTCATTTCTCTTAAGTACAGAATACACTCAACCTCCTCTCCACTCTCTCCATGGAAATCCATTTTCATTGGGGTAATACTAAATCAGTTGCTCAGGTGTTTGTAGAGGGAGATAGATGGTACCCCCAGGTACACCCCCAGGTGCTCCAAAAACAAGAGGTACTTTCTAAACTGCCTTCTAAAGGCAGGACTCTGCTGAACGGAGAGTATAAGCTTGAGGTCTGAACTCAGCTGCTCAAGATCATTAAGAAATTTGTGACGTGTAAATAGGAGAGAGGAAGGGGAGGGAAAGGAAGCAGCTAGTAACCAGCTAGGGACTTTTCAGGGAGCAACAGGGAAGTCTAATAGGGAATTTATTAAGTTTGCCATATGGGCTACCAAAAGCAGATAGAGACACCACACAGACAAAAAAGAGGCCAGTATTTCTGATGAACGTAGATTCAAAAACCCTCAACAAAATACTAGCAAATAGAATTCAACAATACATATAAAAAAATCATACACTATGATCAAGTGGGATTTATTCCCCAGAATGCCAAGGTAGTTCAATATTCGCAAATCAATCAATGTGATACATCACATCAATAAGAGAAAGGATAAAAACCATATGATCATTTCAATAGACCCAGTAAAAGCATTTGACCAAACACAACATCCATTCATGATAAAAACCCTCAACAAGGTGGGTCTAGAGAGAAAATACCTCAACATAGTAAAGGCCATATATGAAAAACCCACAGTGAATATCATACTCAATGGGAAAATCTGAGACCTTTTCCCCCAAGGTCAGGACAAGACAAGGATGTCCGCTCTCCCTACTTTTAGCCAACACAGTACCGAAGGTCCACCACTCCAGACAACATAAAGAAATAAAAGGCATCCAGAGGCGCCTGGGTGGCTCAGTGGGTTAAGCCTCTACCTTCGGCTCAGGTTGTGGTCTCAGGGTCCTGGGATCGAGCCCCACATCGGGCTCTCTGCTCAGCAGGGAGCCTGCTTCCCCCTCTCTCTCTGCCTGCCTCTCTGCCTACTTGTGATCTCTCTCTTTCTGGCAAATAAATAAAATAAAAATCTTTAAAAAAAATAAAATAAAACGCATCCAAACTGCTAAGGAAGAAGTAAAAGTCTCACTATTTGCAGATGACATGATACTATATATAGAAAACCCTAAAGACTTCATCAGAAAACTACTAGAACTGGCAAATGAATTCAGTAAAGTCGCAGGATACAAAATCAATGGTTCAGAAATCTGTTGCATTTCTCAACAACAATAATCATGCAGCAGAAAGAGAAATTAAGAAAACAATCCCATTTACAACTGCACCCAAAATAATAAAATATCTAGGAAGAAACTTAACCAAAGAGGTGAAACACCTGCAGTCTGAAATCTATAAAACACACCGATGAAAGAAATTGAGGATGACACAAAGAAGTGGAAAGACATGCTGTCATCATGGATTGGAAGAACAAATATAATTAAAATGTCCATACTACCCAAAACAACCTACAGATTTAATTTAATCCCTATAGAAACATCAACAACATTTTTCACAGAACTAGAACAAATAATCCTAATGTTTGTATGGAACAACAAAAGACCCCAAATAGCCAAAGCAATCTTGAAAAAGAAAAACAAAACTGGAAGTATCACTATTCTGAACTTCAAGTTATATTACAAAGCTGTAGGAATCAAAACAGTATGGTACTGGCACAAAAACAGACACCTAGATCAACGGAACAGAATAGAAACCCAGAAATAAACCCACAATTATATGATCAATTAATTTTTAACAAAGCAGGAAAGAATATCCAATGGGAAAAAGACAGTCTTTTCAACAAAAAGTGTTGAGAAAACCGGACAGCTTGAAATAAAAGAATGAAACTGGACCACTTTCTTTCACCATGAGCAAAAATAAACTCAAAATGGGTTAAAGACCTAAATGTGAGACCCAAAACCATAAAAATCCTATAAGAGAGCACAGTCAGTAATGTCGCTGACATCAGTTTTAGCAACATTTTTCTAGATATGTCTCTTGGGGCAAGAGAAATAAAAGCAAAAATAATTTACTGAGACTACACCAAAATAAAAATCTTCTGCCTAGCGAAGGGAACAGTCAACAAAACTAAAAGGCAACCGATTGGATGAGAGACGATGTTTGCAGATGACATATCTGATAAAGGGTTAGTATCCAAAATATATAAAGAACTTACACAAATCAACACGCAAAACAAATAATCCAATTAAAAAATGGGCAGAAGACGTGTTAACAGGCATGTGTCCAAAGAAGGCATCCAGATGGCCAACGGGACACATGAAAAGATGCTCAATATCACTCGTCATCAGGGAAATGCAAATCAAAACTACTTTGAGATATCGTCTCACACCTGTCAGAATGGCCAAAATCAGAAACCCAAGAGACGAGTGTTAGTGAGGATGTGGAGAAAAAGGAACCCTCGTGCACTGTTGGTGGGACAGAAAACTGGTGCAGTCACTGCGGAAAACAGTATGGAGGTTCCTCAAAAATTTAAAAATAAAACTACTCTATGATCTAGTAATCACACTACTGGGTATTTACCCAAAAAATACAAACACTAATTCAAAGGGACACACGCATCCCTATGTTTATAGCAGCATTATCGACAATAGCCAAATGAAGGCAGCAGCCCAAATGTCCATCAATAGATGAATAGATAAAGAAGAGGCAGTATATATAGATACACGACGAATATTATTCAGCCATAAAAGGAATAAAATCGCTAAGTGAATAACATAACGCTAAGTGAAATAAGTTGGAGAAAGGAAAATACCATTTGACTTCACTCATATGTGGAATTTAAGAAACAAAATACATGAGCAAAGGGAAGGAAAAAGAGAGAGAGAGAGAGAGAAACCAAGAGACAGACTCAGAACTATAGAGAACACACTGTTGGTTCCCAGAGGGGAGGTGGGCGGAGGGATGGATGAAACAGGTGATGGGGATTAAGAGCACACTTATCATGATGAGCACTGGGTGACACATAGAAGCGTTCGGTCAGTATATTGCACACCTGAAACTAATGTAATATTGTATGCTAACTATACCGGAATTAAAAATTTTAAACTAATTTTAAAAAGATATAAAGGTCTGTGAACTTAAACACAAAAAGACGAAAAGGATTTTAGGTGGATCAATGATTTTTGTATTGTAAGAAAATACTACTCAATTATACCTTGGTGTTGGGGGGCCTGGGTGGCTCAGTGGGTTAAAGCCTCTGCCTTCCGCTCAGGTCACGATCTCGGGGTCCTGGGATAGAGCCCCGCATCGGGCTCTCTGCTCAGCAGGGAGCCTGCTTCCCCCTCTCTCTCTGCCTGCCTCTCTGCCTACTTTAACAGAGGGAGAGTGATCTCTCCCTCTGTCAAATAAATAAATAAAATCTTTTAAAAAAATTATATCTTGGAGTTTCAAGCCCCCCCACCCCAAAGTTTTCCATATGGGGTAAATTCACTTCTCTGTCCCCATAACAGCTTCAGTTTTGTGGCATAAGATCGGTTTTGAAGAAATGGGGTGAAATGCTGAATTTGCCTCAAAGGGCAAATGGTGAAAAGCCAAGGCTGGGGGTGGGGGGCGGCCCACCCAGACTCAGTGTCCCATATTTATTGAGCTCCTGAGTGCCGGACCCTGTGTGAGGTCCCAGGAACACTGCCCTACAGAGGTCGCTGACTTAAGTCTCTAAGGAAGTGAAGACTAGACCTAGGTGCCAAACTTACATATTGACAGACCGGAGCTGCTGCAAAAGCGCAAGTTTCTTGCAGAGCTGGGGAGGCTGCTCTGTCCTGGGAGGCATTTTCCAGCTCTAATGTTCTATGGAGCGAGCAGTCAATTACTAAAAGCGAGATCACAAAAATTTCAGAATCTGCTATGTGCCCGTCACAGGCTTGACAAGGCAAAAATGTTTCCTGCTTTATGTTACATTAAATTGTCAAAGTCGGAGAATAAAATGAAAGAAACACAAAGTGTACACAAACAGGTATAAAGGAAACAAGAAAGGGGAAATAAATGTTTGTGGGGTGTGGAGACTTTACTTTGTAGGAGGGTTACATAACAGCTTTTCTGAGGGGGAAATATTTCAGCTGAGAAGTGAGACCCACGCGATGAGAAAGAGCTGACCTTGCAAAAAGCAGAGAAAGTGTTACTGGCATAAGAGAGAGCGTGTGCAAAGGGCCCGAGGTAGGAAGACCTGTTCCAAGAACTGAAAGAAGACCGATGTGGCTGCAGTGTGGTGAACAAGCGAGAGAAGGCGCTTAAATCTTGCATCACGGAGTACAGTGAGGGTCCCTATTACAGGTCCACCGGAGAAGAGCAGGCGAGTAAGCGGATTTGGCTGCCCCGCATGACCCTAGAGCCAGGACAGGATGGAAACGTCGAGCAAAGGCGAAGGCCTGCTGGGGGCGCTCAAGTCCCTCCTCCACCCGCACCCCTAACCCCCCAGCCTTCCGCGGGTCAGCTGTGGGGCTTCCTCCGCGGTTCGCCCTCCAGTCCTTGTCTGGAAACGGGAGCCCCAGCCCTGGCTAGCCCAGGGCCCCAAGCCTGGGTGGAGAACGCCTTCCTCCCACCCCTGGTTTCCCGCCTACCCGGCAGGCTGGTTGTCCGCCCCAGCATCCGAGGTCGGAAGCGCCGCCAGCAATCACGCCTTCAGTACCCGCGGTCCGTGCAGTCCTGGAGGCCGTGCCCTTGCTCTGCCCCAGAACCCCATCCTCGGCTTTTCTCAGTCGAAGCTAGGGGTCACCCCACCCAAGACACACACACCACACACACACACACGCACGCACGCACGCACGCACGCACACGATTTGGGGCCCGAGTCTGGGGCCGTCTCTGCCTGCAGAGTGCGGAGAACGGGGTCCCAGACTGGAAAAAGCGCCCCAGTGCCGGGCTTTCCTCCTGTGCGTCCGCAGCCATCCGTTGACCAGGGCAGGCCTACCTGCCCCTACCTCCTTTTCTTTGACTACGAGGTCTTGCTGAGACCCACGGCCGATGGAAAAGGGGAGAAGGCAGCCCAAGAAACGCTGGGTAAAACTCAGCGCGCGCACCCACCCACCAACTGCTGGGCTTGGGCGCCGGCACCCATGAGTAAACACGAGGGCGCACGTCCTTGGGATGCCACGGAACCCTCTGGAATCTCAGCGTGCCCCTACAGGGAGAACCTCGGGGTTGCCGGGTACCTTCAGAGGCGGATTCACTTGAAGATCCGGCTCCCCGACGGCAGGTCAGGGCTCACTTCGGAGTACATCCCCCAGGGCGCTGTCCTGCCCACAGCACGTACGCACAGTTGCGAGCAGCAGCCCGGGCTAGCGTGGTCCACGTTGGCCGCCACGAGAAAAGGCGGAGCCGCAGGGTGTGTGCAGACACCGCCTCGAGCCTCTGAGGCGAAACCTGGCCCCTCTGCAGCCACGCCCGCCGGCTCGGGCTCCCCAGCAGCTGGTGGCGCCGCGCGCCCTTTCGCCGCGCTTTCCCCGGCAGAAGAAAGGCTGTTGACCATTCCGTCCCTCCTACCTGTTCCTTTATCTCCTTGTCCCCACCAGCCCCTCTGGGCGCCGGGTTTTCCTCTTGCGCGGAGGATCGTATCTGCTCGGAGGAGACGCAGCTGTGCAGCCCTTCACTCTCCACAGGGCGCGGGTTACCGCTGGCTCCCGGGGCGCAGAGCCTGGAGGCTCCTTTCGGCCCCGGCGCAGTCTTCCTCTGGGCCCTGTTCTGCGGGCTTATTACCTCCTCAGAGTTAGATGCAAAAGCCCTGGGGGCGGGGGCGGGGGGAGTGAACGAGTGAGGGGAGCAGCCTGGATGCGGGAAGGCAGCACCCTTAGCAGGGGTCAAGGCACTATGCGCGTGGACCCCTGCGACCCCTTACTAGCTGCGTGGTCTGAGTTGGGCTGGTTACGGATGCTCAGCAGGACCTGAGATGCTGGACGTGAAGTGCTTAGAAATTACAGCTCCAGATGAGCGTTCGACGTCATTAGCTAGGACAGCGATGGTCATTATTACATCCTGGACTCATTGGAAGAACCAGATGCTTTTACAGACAATTGACTCAACCTAAGTACCCATATTTCCAGTGTCCTACGCTGGGTTACAAAGGAAAAGAAGCCGCTAAGAACAAAAAGTGAAAATGTATTCCTTCCCATGTTAATTCCACCAGGAAATGCAACATTATCGAAATCTTGTCTAACTTCCCACCCGCAGACCATTACATTCTACATTTCTCTGATTCCAAAACTTTTTTTTTCCATTTAAAAAATTAAATTCAGTTAGCCAACTTATAGTACATCATTAGTTTCAGATGTAGTGTTCGTTAGTTTATCCGTTTAGTGTAACACCCAATGCTTCCTTAAGCATTTCCCCCAGTTCCCCCATCCCCCCACCCACCTCCCCTGCAACAACCCTCGTTTGTTTCCTAGAGTTGAGTGTCTCCTGGTTTGTCTCCGCCTCTGATGACTTCCCAGTCAGTTTTGATTCCACGTCAGTTTTAGAATCAGCTCCTCAATATCTTTTTTTTTTTTTTTAAAGCTGGTGGGACAGCAATTCTGCTATAATGCTTGTTTTGAAAACTTGAATTTTTTCCAACACAATTGATACATTAGGGAATAATTTGAACATAACTTAGGTGGAATTTCTTGTGCAAGAAGGACTAGGGGAATGCCGGCAGCTGCATGCCAGCTGGGAAGAAGGCTTTGAAGGAGCTCCAACTTGCTGGTGTTCACCATGTTTTCCACTGTTGGTTTTTAAGACTATGCAGAGCTAGAGACGGGATGGGAACAAGGCAAGTTAAAATCCCACAAAGCTCACTGCTTTTATCAAGAGTCGGCTGTTTTTTTCTTGAATAAACACTCCCTGGGTTGCTGCAAAAAAAACTCCCTGGGTTAATTAATTTCCAGAGTTATGAAACAGTTACTTCTGATCATTTTTGCCAGTTTCTCATTGCTGGGAGGAGAGAATTTTCAGATGTCCTTACAGCACCATTTTTGCTGACGTCACTTCCTCCCCTCATGTCAACTTTCCTTCCCTCTTGCCTTTTTCTCCTCTGTCACAGTGTTTACTGCAGGATCCCTGCCCTGATCACACGTGGTTACTCTCTTGCTCCAAGCCTGCATATGAGTAACTGAATTTTGCTGGAGAAAACCATATAACCTTACTCAATGGGCATTCCACAAAAGCAGACAGTCTTACTGTAATTACTTAATACCTTCCCACTCTTTTGTTTTTTAAAGATTTTTATTTATTTATTTATTTGACAGAGAGAGAGACAGCGAGAGAGGGAACACAGCAGGGGGAGTGGGAGAGGGAGAAGCGGGCTTCCCAGGAAGCCCGATGTGGGGCTCGATGTGGGGCTCGATGTGGGGCTCGATCCTAGGATCCTGGGATCAGGACCCGATCAGAAGGCAGACGCTTAACGATTGAGCCACCCAGGCGCCCAATACTTTCCCACTCTTAAAGAGAAGTAGAGAAGTGGGTATTGATTCCTGATTTTTCAATTCCCTTGCAGTATCACAGACTATATATGTCTCATTTCCTGACCTCAGATGCTGATGAGATTAACTGTTTTATCCTTATTGTCTATTGACTCTTTCTCCACACTCTTGCCAATTATTTTAGTTTGTTTACATTCTTTAATTAATGATCAATAATAATTTTTTCAGGTTGAAAGTGTCCTTTTTAGGAAATTGCTTGCTAATGTCCTAAATCATTTAATAAATTGCTTGTTTATGTCCATTTTCTATCAAGGTATTTTTTTTTTCAAGATTTTATTTTTAAGTGGGGTTCCTGGGTGACTCAGTCGGCTAAGCATTTGACTCTTGGTTTCGGCTCAGGTCATGGTCTCATGGGTCATGGGATAGAGCCACACATCGGGCTCCACACTCAGCAGGGAGTCTGCTTGAAGATTCTCTCTGCCTCTTTCCCTACTCGCTCTCTCTGTTTCTCTAAAATAAATAAATATACATATTTTTTTAAAAATATTTTATTTTGGGGGCGCCTGAGTGGCTCAGTGGGTTAAGCCTCTGCCTTCGGGTCAGGTCATGATCTCAGGGTCCTGGGATTGAGCCCCATATCAGGCTCTCTGCTCAGTGGGGAGCCTGCTTTCCCCTCTCTCTCTGCCTACTTTTGATATCTCTCTCTCTGTCAAATAAATAAATAAAATCTTTAAAAAAGAAAAAAGAAGGGGCGCCTGGGTGGCTCAGTGGGTTAAAGCCTCTGCCTTCGGCTCAAGTCATGTTCTCAGGGTCCTGGGATCGAGCCCCGCATCGGGCTCTCTGCTCGGCAGGGAGCCTGCTTCCCCCTCTCTCTCTGCCTGCCTCTCTGCCTACTTGTGATCCCTCTCTCTCTGTCAAATAAATAAATAAAATCTTTAAAAAAATAAAATAAAATAAAATAATAAAAATAAATAAAACAAGTAATTCAGGTATATATCCCCAGTGGGATATAGCTCAAGGACAAAAACGCTGCCAAAAAAATATTTTTAACTATTTTTAGTAATCATATCAGTACTGGTATTGGTATTATTTTTCAGAAGCTACTGTGTGGGTAGTGTCAATGAAAGCAAATAAGTAATCGTATTGGTGTTGTCAAAAACTGGGATTTGGGCATGAGAGAAAGGAGACTGTAAGGAGATATAAAACTAATGGGGTCAGTAAAAACATTGAAGTTCTGAATTGTGATTGGAGTATCAGCAGGCACTCGATGTATTTTATGTTACCGAAAATGCTTGGAAATGATGACCAGTCCAGCAGCAATGAAACTTCAAGAGCCCAGATTGTGGTTTTATAAATACTTTTTCTGCTAAAAGTGATTACAGCTCCTTTGAAAAATGACTGATTCCAGGTCTGGGGCAGAAGATGTTCAAAGTTTTCCTGGAACATCTTGTCAAGCCAGAAAGCAGAAAAGCTACCAGAGTACTAGGGTTGTATCAAAAGACCTCAGAAACTAATTTGAATTGGCTCCTACAGGTCAAAGATGGGACATTTTTAATATCAATAAGGGTAATGTTTGCAGTGGCATCAAACACATAAAATAGGCTTAACCCCATACATTCATAACACTTTCTAAAATACCTCACCAATCACATTTAACCCATTGATTTAGAAACTGGTAAATAGCGGGACAGAATCGAGCATTAATTCTGCCTTTCCTATATAAAATGCAGCTCAGATTCATCAAATCACGGTGAGAGGAAATTCATGTTCGTAAAAGTATTCTAGCTAAAAACGAATAAATAATGTTAGACTTAGACTATCACCATTCTGCAATACTAATGAATTAATGGAGCTAGGCAATGATCATCAATAACTACTAACATCCCAGAAAAACAACTAGTATCACGCGTTTGTTTTTTTTTAAGATTGTATTTATTTATTTGACACACAGAGAGAGATCACAAGCAGGCAGAGAGGCAGGCAGAGAGAGAGGGGGAAGCAGGCTCCCTGCTGAGCAGAGAGCCTGATGCGGGGCTCGATCCCAGGACCCTGAGATCATGACCTGAGGCTTTAACCCACTGAACCACCCAGGCGCCCGTATCATGTGTTTCTTTTTTCTTTTCCTTTTTTTTTTTTTTTAAAGATTTTATTTATTTATTTATTTATTTATTTGTCAGAGAGAGAGTGAGCACAAGCAGGCAGAGCAGCGGGCAGAGGCAGAGGGAGAAGCAGGCTCCCTGCTGAGCAAGGAGCCCGATGTGGGACTCGATCCCAGGACCCCGGGATCATGACCTGAGCCGAAGGCAGCCCAGCCACTTAACCAACTAAGCCACCCAGACGTCCCCTATCATGTGTTTCTTGATGAAACATACCACCACCATCTATGATGGGACCTTACTAAGACAAGGAATAATAACAATAAATCTGAATCTGATCAAGCCTCTCATCTTAAGTTCTTATTTTCAAGAAATACAGGGAGACAGAGGAACAGTTAAATTATAGTATGGGGACGGAATCAGCAAAGCTTGGTCTGTAGGAAACCCTACAGGACAAAAGGCCCAGTTCTTCAATTTTAAAAAATCACAAGATTAGGGAAAAAAAAGAAAAAAAAAATGAAAGAAGAAACTATAAAGACAGACTTGAAAGACAAAACATTTGTTCCGCATAGCTATATTTGTGTAATAAATCGCTCCAAAACATAATGTCTTAAGCAATAACAACATTTCGTTTGCTGATCAATCGGTAATAAGGGAAGGGCTCGGCAGGGTGGTTTATCTCGGCTTCATTCAGTCGGCTGGGATGGCTTGAAGGTTGGAGGCCGGAATCATCACATGCCTAGCGGTTGATGGTGGCTGTCAGTGGGATCTCCACTAGGACCAGGGCCAAAATACCCACACGAGACTCTCAGTGAGCCTGCTTCGATTGTCCACAGATCAGTGGCTTGAATTCCAAAAGCAAGAGTCCTAGAGATTGAGAAAACCTGGTTGAATAAATTCTGTCTTCATGCATCAATGGGGAAACTCAGGGACTCGAGATAAATCCATCTGTAAGCTGGCTCCATTTGCTTCATGAACTTGTTTGCAATCCTCCTTGTTTATGAGACCTGTAGACAGGGGCCCCACCTCCTAGCCTAAGAATCACAATCTATGGAAAAGCTACTGTTCATCTTCCAGGCAGGAACCCACTAGTCTTGGCAGACAGGCTTTGGGATCTGCAGCCCAACCCCATGAGGCCGATCACTTCTGCGTGCCCCGTGAGAATGGTCTTCATGGGATACAAGGAAGCTTGCACTGTATTTGCCCAAATCCTTGTGCTAAACAGCACAAACAGCCCAATTCAGCACCAATGTGTGATATGTGTATAAAGTGTTGCCAATCAGGGATACCAAAACTCTGGGATCCAAAGTTTTATTGGGGGTCAATCACGTAGGCATGCAGTGCCCGTGCAACTGACCTTAACCACTCAGTCTCCAGCCCCCTGAGGTCAAACATGTCTCAAGATCTGGGGCATACAAAGCCTCTTTTATCAAGCAGGATACTCCAAAGGCTCAGAGTTCATTTCCCAGGACCCAGGCAAGGGCCGGTCCCCAAGACCTTTGTGATGTACACAGTTTGAGCAAGCAAGTCCTCCTGAGTTAACCCTTTACTGGCACTCATCTAACACATATTACGTGTCACCTTTTATTTTTTTTTAAAGATTTTATTTATTTGAGAGAGAGGGGGAATGAGAGAGAGAGAGAGAGAGAGCAGGAGTTGGGCGGGGGGGAGGGAGAGGGAGAAGCAGACTCTCCATGGAGCAGGGAGCCCAACACGGGGCTCCGTACCGGGACCCTGAGCTCATGACCCGAGCCAAAGGCAGGTGCTTAAACCACTGAGCCACCCAGGCGTCCCATGTCACCTTTTATTGCTAACTACATTTTTACCATGTAAGTTGTGTCTCCCCAGTTAGGGTGGAGGGCCCCATAAGAGGAGCAACTGGCATACCTTTTAGTATCTTGGGGGCTTGCAGAGCTCTATATATTAGCAGATGCCCAATAAATCATCATATTTTACGATGATGCCTGGGATACCCTTCTAGCTCCCTTCTACCTAGTATCACTATTATCACTACTCCTAGCCCTCCATCAATACCCAAATCACTTTGTAGTTCCTTGTGAGATCTTCCCCCAGCCGTTCTGCCCCATGTTAAGGTTATTCTTCGCTAAATTCTTGACATATTTGCTGTCCATATAATCTATGTGACTTTTTATTATATTCAACCTTGAAAGGTTACTTAACTGTCATAGGACTAAAGCTCATCTCCCAACTAGACTCTAAGCTTCTGGAGAAAAAGCCCTGGATCGTACCTGTTTTTTTGCCTTCCCTTTGACACCCAGATGCTATGATCTGAATGTTCGTGTTCTCTCCAAAGTCATATGTTGCAACCCAGTCTCCAATGTGATGGTGCTTGGGTGTGGTTAGATCATGGAGGCAGATGAATGGGATTAGTTCCCTTATAAAAGCAGCCCTAGGGAGACCCCCTGCTTCTTCCACCATGTGATGTTCCAGTTACAAGACGCTGTTTATGAACCAGGAGGAAGGCCTCCTCCAGACACTGAACTATTGGTATTTTGGCGTAGCAGCCCAAACAAACCAAGGCACCCGATCAGCGCCTTAATATAGTAGGTGTTCAATAAATATGAGATGGTCATTGGAGATAGGCATTCCCTTCTTCTCTGGGCCTTTTTAACCTCTCTTTGCTGAGGCCAGACCACTGCTTCATAAACAGGTGGGAAGAGAGAGTGCTTTGCAGAGAAATGAATTGTAGCACAGAAATGAATAATCAGCACAGAATTTTTGCAAAGACTAAAGCTTTTTATTCCGACCGGGAGTCCTCGATTTCCTGAAGATGTTACTCTAAGCCCTTGGTGGAGAGGACAGCCTCGTTGATGCTCTGAGTGATGTAATCTATGTTGTAGGCATTGATGCAGGTGAAGTTGATCCGACTGTTCTTGGGGAGGTAGATATGCTTTTTCTTGACCAGGTACTCCACTTGTTGGACTGGTGATAATGCCAAGGTCTGAGATACTAACTCCCCTCTAACGCGGGGTGGATTACAGGGGATTGAAAGTGTCAGCATTTCTGGGGATCCAGAAGAGTCTTTAAAGCATCTCTACTTCCCTCGAATCAAACTCTGAGTGAAGCTAGGGACTGGTCACCTAGTCAGTGACGTTTAATGCTCAAATACAATCCCGAGGTCAGAAAAGGGGGAGCTACCCCCTCCTAGACACTTACTGCTGAGTCCGAGATAGCTATGGGACCCATTCTGGTCTGTGATGTGATCCCAGGAGCCAGGGGTTCCCAGGAGCCGGAGCTTCTCCTTCACCTTTTCCTTGATCAGCATGATGTTCTCTACAAGCCCTTTCAGACTCTGCTTCCTGCCAAGAAAAGACAGCAAGAAATTAAAGTATGAGGTTTCCCTGCGGTCAACCTCCTCATTGCCATTGCTCTCTTCTTGCCTTCAAAAGCCCCAACCACAGTGCCTGAGGGCGTCCCAGTGGAGCCCAGGATCTTGGAGTTGGGAGTTGGAGTGGGAGAGGAGTTTCAGCCCCTATTAATTTAAGCAAGCCAAGCAGGCTTGTAGGCAGATCTTGCCAGAATTGCAAGTCCTTGAGGCTGCCTAATCTCCTGCAACCTGGAAGAGTTCAAATAATTCATTGGACTGTGTCCAAAAAGAATGTCCCATGGCCCACTCCCCCAGGGCAAGGCAACCTCGGGCACAGCCCCTGCTGCTGACACACAGTGAGTCCTCAGCAAATGTTGGTGAATGCATGCAGTCAAAGAGGCAACTAAGCAGGAAGAATCCTGTGAATGGGCAAGTCTGTACGTACGTCTAGAGGCTCTGCCATCCCTTTCCGCCCCTGCCCTTTGCCCTTACCATTCTTCCTGAAGAGCAGGGTTACAGAGGATGGAGGTGATAATGCGAGCCCCCGTGGTAGGAGGGTTTAGCCACAGGGCCCGAGTGAGTGTCATCAGTTGGGAGAGGACGCAGAGCAGGAGCTGGTTGCTGAGTGCCACCACGACCAGGATCCCTACGCCTTCGTCTGCGGCATTGGGACACACAGCCCCTCAGCGTCCTTCTCCATTACCAGGGCCTTCCCTTAGGACTTTACCTCCAACCCTGCAGAAGAGAGGGTTGGACCACGCCCCTGGCCCCAGGCCAAGCCCGTATCCAGACCCCAGGAAGTGGCCAGACGCTCTTCTTCCAGAAAAAGTAGCTATAAGTAAGAGTCTCAAAGATGGAAAGCACTTGAAAGATCTAAGCCCTCCCCCTTATCTTATAGATGAGGAAACAGAAGCCCAAAGGGGCAAAATGATTTAACTGGAGTCAGTCTTGGTGCATCTGGGTGGCTCAGTCAGTTAAGCATCTGACTCTTGATTTCGGCTCAGGTCATGATCTCAGGGTCATGAGATTGAGCCCCTTGAGTTTGTCTCTCTCTCTCTCTGTCCTTCTCCCTCTGCCTCTGCCCCTCCCTCTCTCTAAACAAATAAGCAAGCAAATAAATAAATTTTTAAAAAAGAACTAGAGTCAGTTTTAGTAGCCAGTTTTAGGAACTGAGCTGAGATGATACCACAGAACCTGACTCGTAGCTCAGTGCTCTTCCCTTCGGCCTCCCTGGGGCTCTCTCTGGAGGCCTTGGCTCCCTCCAGAGGGTAGGAGACAGCAAGCACATCATTTGTGCCATGGCTAAGTCTCCACTTCAGCATGAGGCCTTCCCTTTCCTTTCTGCCCATTCCATACCATAGATGCCAAAAGTCTTAGACAGAGACTGGCTGCAGAAGAACTCAAAGCCTTGAGACACAAAGTACTGTAAGAATCCAGTATCTTCTTCCAGGTCCCCGGTGGATAAACCTTGATTGGGAATGTCAAAAAATGGGAATATCTGCTTGCTCTGGAGGAGAAAGGAGAATGGAAAAAGGATGAGGTTGGTGGAGGAGATGGTAGATGGCGAGAGGGAAGATGGTAGATGGCAAGAGGGATGTTGGGCTCACCTTCATGCAGGCTATCAACCTTGCCCACTGACTTTGTGTCAAGTTGCAGTCACCAATGTTCCCAATCACAAAGATACAGCCACGCGGGGCCTCCTACAGGTAGACACCGTCTCATCAGGCACTTCCCCTGCCAAATGCGAGTGGCACCAGGGCATATGGAGGAGCAGTCATTCTCCATGTTGGTTCCTACTAAAGGGCCAGGCAAATCCAAGCCTAGAAAAGGCCTTTCGTGACAACAGGGGTGGAGGGGATGAAAGGAAAATAAAACTGTAATCAGGTCTGGGGAGAAGTTTCTGAGCGGGGCCCTTCTACCTCTGCCACATCGAGAAGCGCGTTGGGGTCCATGCACAGCTGCTTGGAGTCCCAGAAAGAGTATTCACAAACTGTAAAACCAATGTCCTGGAAGACGAGTCCATAGGGTTCTGTGGGAACACAGCCCCCCTCCAGCTGGTACTGAGGAAATGGAGGCAGACGTGCCAGGGAATGGGTCTGAGAGTCACTGGCGGAGGGTGGGACAATAACAGGAAAAGGACAAGCATACTTGGCTTGTCCGCCATCTTGCTCATGACAGACAGTGAGAAGGGCAACAGTGAAGATGGCAAATAGGGTGGGACTCAGGAACGGGAGAGAGGGATCTTCTGTCGCCCCCATTTTGCATAATAACTCACCTTTTTTAGAAGAAATAATGTAAACTATCTGAGAATCTTTACGCCAGATTTTGAGGAACTGAGCCCCGAGTTGGAAGGCACCGTTGTCACCAACAGTGTGCACACCCCCTACCTGCCAGCAGAAAATAAACAGGAAGAACTCTTTAAAAGAGTAATAATGATGCAAATCCTGCCTCAGATCCAGGCGATTCCTTTCTGGAAAGAGCTTGCACATCAGCTCTACGGGCTGATGTGAAGAACGGTGGCTTCAGGCTCGGATCCTGGCTCTGCCCTCCACTGACTGAGTCTCCGGACTCTGAGTCTCAGGGTTCCCTCTGTCAATGCCAGGGAGCCTTCCAAGGCCCCTTTCTGGTTAGGGACTGTGCAGGCCCAGAGCTCTACTCCCTGCGTCTGGGTGAGTAAGCGAAGGGACCCTCTTCTCACCCTATTCTCCACAATGACTTGGTTGTGCTTTCCGAAGAGGAGTTTCAAGGAGGCCTCCGTGAACGACTTCATGCCCTTCACCGGTACGTACTCGTAGTTCAGAGACGGGTCCTGCGCGATCTGCAGGCGGATCTTGGGCACCACGGAGGGCACCCAGGGATGGCCTTCGCTGGTCATGCAGACTGTGAGGGAAGCCACAGAGGGAGCTCTGGACGGCAGGCCTCAGGGCCTCCGAGTCCGGGCTCTGCAGACAGCCCACCAACAGTTCATCCGTCCTGGCTTTCTTGGGGCTTTGGAAAGTTGCCTAGGAAAAGACAACTTTCTTTCTTTCTTTCTTTCCTTCCCCTTTATAAAAACAATGTGCTGGGAGTGAATGTGTCTAATTTTTGTCTTTTTCAAGAAGACAGCTGAAGCCTATGCCTTTTTTTTTTTTTTTTAATCTGTGCCATTGTAAAGGGCAAATATAACATATCACGTGGGAGCTCTAGACCCATGAGACTAAACAAAGGTAACCCCGACTTTCACGGTGGCAAGGGCTGGCTGCATTTCAGAAGAGTCATTTTGGGGAACCCTTCTTAGTTCAGGAACAGAAAAGGGGAGGGGAGGGGACAGGAAGAGGCTGAAGAATGTATAGTGCCCATGCAGACCCCAAAGCATGGAGCTGGAGAGGAAGGCATAGCTCTTACCAAATCCCTGGAAATCCCCAGCTAAGGGCATAGGGCACACAATGACCCGGGGCGTTTTTTGCACTTTTCGCACTGGGCAATTCTGTTAATAAGAACAGAGCTCTCCACTTGCAGAGGCATGACTATCTCCCAGTTCCTCTGCGACAGGGGCAGACTGTCCTCCTGGAGGCAATCAGGATATTGAGTACTAAGTCTTATAACACTCCCAAACCACAAGGCATCTACCTCTAAAGGCCAGGAAAATCTTGTTAGGACAGTTGTCTTGCTTGTAGGTCTTTAACAAGCTGCCTTCTAGCTTCTGGGCTAGGGGCACATCCGTGAACACCGAAAGGGTAGTCATCACTGAAACACAAGTACGGCCAAGCCTACGCTGTTCCGGGCTCCTGCTCCTAAGCCTTCCTCCAAGCCTGGCCCAGCCAGGCCTGCCTCTTCCTGGAACCCTGGCAGATCCAGTGCAGAGGCTCTGGACAACTGGTCACCGGAGTGACAGAACCCTACAGTTCCCAGTCTCCGTGGCGGCGATCCCCAAAGGCTATGGGAATATTCCATGGCAGTTGGGGACCATCCCCTAAGAGAGTGGGCAGAGATGGGAGAGGAGTAGGGGAGGACCTGGAATTCCCAGGCACCTCTCTCTAACTCATTGCCTTCTCTGGCCCCCAGTTGCCCAAACCAAAGTAGCAAGGCAGCCCTTGGAAGACAGGGCAAGGCAGGCCGCCCAGGAGCCAGGTGCAGAAGTAAAAACTGCAGACCCAGCAGTTGAAAGCTTGAAGTTGAGGGATACATTTAAAGAGCTTCTACTTTTGGGGCGCCTGGGTGGCTCAGTGGGTTAAAGCCTCTGCCTTTGGCTCAGGTCATGATCTCAGGGTCCTGGGATCGAGCCCCGCATCGGGCTCTCTGCTCAGCGGGGAGCCTGCTTCCCCCTCTCTCTCTGCCTGCCTCTCTGCCTACTTATGATCTCTCTCTCTCTGTCAAATAAATGAAATAAAATCTTAAGAAAACACAAAAAAACCTTCTACTTTTGTTTTGCTAAGGGCCTCAGATTTTAAAAGGAATAGAAAGAAAGCACCGTTTCCTTCCATAGTTATTTTAAATAAAGACTCCTATGTTTAGAAACAGGATAATCTGCAACTCCATGGGCCAATCCTATTTTTTCTCAGATCTAGAGCCACGACTTCTGCATTGGTTAACCATTTCATCGATGGCCCAGCAGCAAGTGGACATGGCAGACACCAAGGGCACAAAGAGCTGGCCTCTGTGGGATCAGTGTTGCGATTTAGTTTCTTCTTTTAGTTTTTTAAAAAATAACTTTGTAAGTGATTGTTGTAGACACTGCTGGTGTCTCACACAGATACCCTTTACCAGCCTTGCTGGTAGATAAGGCTCCTCTTCCAGATCCAGTTCTCTGGAGAACAGCCCTTGGTTGGGGGGCGGGGGGGCTCGCTCACCCAGAAACCACCTGCAATTTACACCCTCACCAACGGGGGGCAGCCAGTGACTCTCTGATCCCGGCATAGAAAAGGTCAGGCCTCTTGTCTTGGGCTATCTCCTGGCTCAATTTGCACTCCACGGCCCACCCCCAAATCAGGTCAAGGCTAGACCTGACCTGGGACCACAACCTTGCAAGGCCCATTTCCCCTTCACAATTCTGCCTCTTCCAGGTTCCTCCTACAGTGTGCTCCCTCTGCAAATCATGAGCCCCAAATCCCTTTTTCAGGCTGTGCTTCCAGGGAAACTGCCTTGCGACAAACGATTATGAAAATCATCCCTACCTTATTGTAGAAAACTTTAGAACCTCAAAAAACTATAATGAAGGGGCGCCTGGGTGGCTCAGTCGGTTAAGCAGCTGCCTTCCGCTCAGGTCATGATCCCAGGGTCCTGGGATCCAGCCCGGCATTGGGCTCCCTGCTCCATGGGGAGCCTGCTTCTCCATCTGCCTGCTGCTCTGCCTGCTTGTGATCTCTCTCTCTCTGTCAAATAAATAAATAATATCTTAAAAAAAAAAACTATAATGAAGAACGCCAATTTGCTACAAACAATCTACAACCACACTTAACATTTTGGTGCACCCCCTTCCAGTTTCTCTTCTATGATGTTTATATTTTAAGACAATTGAAATCAAAATGTACATGTCATTGTCATCATACATTTTTCACTTCACATTTCAGTTGTGAGAATTCTAACATGTGTGCCAATCAGAACTGTTTCCATTGCAAGTAATAAAAAACCCAACCCAAACTAGCTTGAGCAAGAGAGGTCACTTATTGGCTCTGTAACCGGGCAGGCCACGGTAAATCTGACTTCGATCGCAGTTCAGTCCAGAGTGTCAGCGCGTCACCAAGGTTCCAGCTTCATTCCCTGTGATTTCCTTGGCTCTGCTCTTCTGGATGCTTCAGTTTGGTTTGCCAGCTGACTCTGGGCGCGGGAGCAAAATTGAATGTAGCAAGTGCAATATGATACACAGTTGAAAGAAATTTACAGCGCAATTCTATTTGTAAAGAAACCAAATGCCAATTACTAAAGGCATGTTTGAATTAATAATGGAACATCCATATAATAGAATTCTATGCAGTTGTTGGGGCGCCTGGGTGGCTCAGTGGGTTAAAGCCTCTGCCTTCGGCTCAGGTCATGATCTCAGGGTCCTGGGATCGAGCCCCGCTTCGGGCTCTCTGCTCAGCGGAGAGCCTGCTTCCCTCTCTCTCTCTGCCTGCCTCTCTGCCTACTTGTGATCTCTCTCTCTCTCTGTCAAATAAATAAATAAGATCTTAAAAAAAAAGAAAGAATTCTATGCAGTTGTTAAAGGTAGCCCTCTGTGTACAGATGTGGAAAAATTTCCAAGATATCACCTTAACTAAAAACCAGGGAGGTACAGAATAGAGAGCAAAGTGGAGGAACATTTAGGGGGAGGGTGTGGGGAGAATAAAAAACACATTTGCATGTATATGCAGGGAAAATCTCTGGAAGGATACCCACCTGTAGTAGGGAACTGCGACTGCCTCTGGAGAGTAGAACTGGGTGGTTGATGGACAAGGACAGGGAGGAAGCCTGACTTGCTTTTCACTGGACATCATTTTGTACTTGGGAAACGTTAAACCAAACACATAGATTTCCCATTCAAAAACTGTGTTTATGCTTTTAAAAATGGCCACAACCTTTCCGGACATTATACCCTTACAATCCAGAGGAAGGGAGAGAATCTCTTCTCTTAGGTTCCTGGAAGAACGAGAACGTTTCCTTCCCTGAAGCCCCCAGCCTCCTTTTTCCCTTCTCTTGGCTGCAGTGAGTCACTAGCCCATCTCCAACCTTATCATGGCGGAGGGTGGGATATTCTAGTGAGTTTAAACCAACCACCTAGAGCTGAGGCTGGGGTGGATCCCTCCCAGACCACACAAGTGAGAAAGGACAGAAGGTTTCCTTAAAAGAGATCTCAAGTGTTCTTTTTTTAAAATTTATTATTATTATTTTATTTTTTAATTAACACATAATGTATTATTTGCCCCAGGGTACATGTCTGTGGATCCTCAGGCTTACACATTTCACAGCACTTATCATAGCACATACCCTCCTCAATGACCATAACCCAGCCACCCTATCCCTACCCGCCCCTACCCACCAGCCACCCTCAGTTTGTTTCATGAGTTTAGGAGTCTCTTATGGTTTGTCTCCTTCCTGATCCCCTCTTGTTTCATTTCCCTCTCCCACCCCCCACAACCCCCCTCCCTGCCTCTTGAATTCTTCATATCAGAGAGATCATATGGAGAACTCAAGTGTTCTTAAAAATGGGAATGGAGGGGAAGGGATGCTAGAAAGGCGGTCAGCAAGTGTTCACTGCATCATCCATTCTCAAGTCTTAAAAGCCACCAGTTTTAATGCCTATTTTTATGTGTGTTGGCCTTGTACTTCCAAATCCGTTAAACATCCAGGGTCCCTGTAGCTGTCTCAGCAGCCGTGGGACACAGGGAAGGTTTCTCTCTGGATGACCCCAGGCTATGGGGCGTGACAGCAGGCGGCCAGTCGAGGACATGGAGGAGTTGGCTGGCTTGTGCCAGAGGCTCTGTCTGGGAGCTGATCATCCGATAACTGGGGGCGGAGTGTTTATGGCCCCACGTTCCTGTCTCTCAGCAGCCCAGGTACAGACACGGTTCAATGAACTAGGATAACCTGCCTTTTCCTACATAGCATGGACCACTAGCTGATCTTAGTCTCCCCCATTTGTTCCTGACCATTCTCAGGGTGTTCTTGTGTGACTTTGGGGAACATCCTTTCACATCCAGTGCAGTCATCCCCCTCGTCCACATCTGTTTCTTAGGACATCACTTGGGTTCAGCATTTCTGCACTGCCACAGGGGCCAGCGACCTCTCTGCCAACTACGGGACACCAGTGTGGACCCCGAGGACCCATTCTCCTAAAGCGTCCGAAGCCATAAACTCTCACGTGCCAGAGCAGTCAGTACATGTCTGTAACCTGTAGAGTCCCCTGAAAATAGTTCCTTCAGCTCTTATCTACCTTCCCTCTTGGCCACAGCATGCAGACGTAAGACACCCCATCCTACCCCCAACTGTCAATGAGAGCCTCATAGTAGAGCGGACAGAGGAGGGGTCTCTGGTGCTAGGCAGATCTGGCTTTCCATCTCAGCTTTCCCTCTTAGTACCGATATACCCTTAGGTAAGTGGTTTAAAATCTCTCCACCTCAGTGTACGCATTTAAGTTTTTAAAGATTTATTTATTGGGCGCCTGGGTGGCTCAGTTGGTTGAACGACTGTCTTCAGCTCAGGTCATGATCCTGGAGTCCTGGAATCGAGTCCCACATCGGGCTCCCAGCTCCACGAGGAGTCTGCTTCTCCCTCTGACCTTCTCCCCTCTCATGCTCTCTCTCACTCTCAAAAAAAAGATTTATTTATTTACTTTGAGAGAGAGAGAGAGAGAAAGCATGTGCATGAGCGGGAGGAGCAGAGGGAGAAGGAGAGAGAATCCCAGGCAGACTCTTCACTGAACAGGGAGCCCAACATAAGCCTCAATCTCATGACCTTGAGATCACGACCGGAGCCAAAACCAAGAGTCCAACGTTTAACTGACTGTACCACCCAGGACCCCTGTGCATTTTAAAATGGGGATCGACATATATTATAGAGTTGTGTGAGGTTTATTATGGAAAAGAGCATGTCCCTCAGACTACCAAGAGACAGAAACTACAAAATCAATGTCCAAGGAAGTTTTGACTCTAGAGTTTATAACATAGAGTTTTGGGAGGTTCAAACTAACATTTGAACAGACTAGGTTTTTAAAGGGTTCCCCCCCTGCCCAGGAAATTGCAAGACCCCAATCTTCAGGTTCTAGTAACCATGGTCACAGAAGCTGGCTGCTAATGTGGACTAGTCCTCATGGGGCAATCTTCCCATAGTCCCCCTCGGGCTCAGCCAAGGAGGACAAAGGGTAAAGAAAAATCCTAAAAGGTTGGGAGAGAAGGGTGTCCTTATTAGCTGATCCAAAGAACTCATTCCATAGCTAGGAAAGTGGATCAAAAAAAAAAAAAGGGTTGATCCTTATGTCCCTGTCCACATAAACGTGGTATGTGCTCTGGACCAGTGATCACTGTGTGTTGCTCCCCTTCCCTGCTTTGCTAGATGGCCTTTATAGCCATTTCCCTCCCAGCATTGAACGTTGGATATATTAGGGAATAGTTAAAGTCCGTTTTAGTCCACAAGCTGCAGTATATGGGTAGCCGCTTTCAGATGAAGAAAAGTCACCTCATCCAGAGACCCTAACTCTGAGCTGGATGTTGGATGTGAGTTTGGGTTGTTCCTTTTGGGGACGAGAGAGCGAGTTTTTACTTGCCCGCAGAGACACTGTATTCTGTTAGTTTTGACCATTCTCAAAATTACATGTTCGGAGGAAAAAAAAAATATGGGCTGATGAGCTTCCAAACGGCGGGAGGTGGGGATTTTTCTCTAAGTCCACCCAGAAACCCTTTTCCTACTCTTTCTGGTAGCAGGCCCCACCCCTCTCCCCAGCTTTGGTCCTTGAATCCTGAGCGACAGCGCTTGCGGGGAGAAGAGGCATGTGGCTCAAGCCTGGGCTCTTGGAGTCTCATTGGAGCTGGCAAAGAAGAGCCGTTCATTACTCTCTCGTCATAGAGCTGTACGGAAACGATCCTAAAGCTCTCAGAAGCTACTGGCCCCGCCACGTAGGAAACCCCCCAAATGATGCCAACTGCCTGTGAAGAGAAATTGGGGGGGGGGGGGAAGAATGTTTGTTAGTTGGCTCAAGTCTCTAATTCCGGTCAGTATCCGTTTGGATTCTTGGTTGCAAGCAACAGAAGTGGACTCTAGCTGATTTGTGCATAAGAGGGATTTATTGAAAAGATGTATGGTAGCTCACATAATCGATAGGGAGGCTGGAGAATGGGGAGCAGGAAGCACGTCCACCATCAGACCACGGAAGGAAGCAGGTGGGGATCCTACTGCTGAACATCAGACGACGCAGTGACTGGCTCCACCCTCACAGTCCTCTGCTTGGCCACCGGAAGGCGGGCTGCCACTGCAGGTCCCAGACGTGGGTCTTTGCTGTCACAACCACCGCTCTGGATCAGGACCCTCCACGGTCCTTCCTTCGCAACTGGCGGCTCGGAAGGCCCACAGACGCGGAAGTCTGTGCCTGATTGGCTGGGCCCACTCACGTGATCCTCTGCCCCGCCCCCAAAGCTCTTAGTTGAGGGGTGGGAGGAGAGAGGGTCTGGTCATTACAGCTTCAGTTATGGCAGGTGGGCGCTACCTTCCAAGGACAGTCAAAAAGGGAGACTCTCCAATCAAAGAAAGACAATTATCGTATGATCTCTCTGATATGAAGAATTCGAGAGGCAGGGTGGGGGGTTGTGGGGGGTGGAGAGGGAAATGAAGCAAGAGGGGATCAGGAAGGAGACAAACCATAAGAGACTCCTAAACTCACGAAACAAACC
>CM052899.1:29321098-29523356 GCA_028534135.1 Potos flavus
GATGTGGGTATTGTAGGAATTAGACCACACACAATTGGAAGAGGACCCAGGGAAAGGAAGGTCCCGGGAAGGGAGTTGGAGATTTAAAGAGAAATCCTTTATCAGGCTGCCTGAAGCACCCCCAGGTGGACAGATCAGAGCCTACAGGGAAATCTGAGAAGCCGGACACATCCGGTTGCAGAATTGGGACTCAGAAGGGGAAAGGCATGGAGGGGTCTAGGGGAAGATAGGGTTCTGTGCAGCTCCCACATCTGCAGGTCTGCGGCCAAGTGCCCAGTGCTGTGGGATCTCACAGTCGGCAGAGCCCACACTCTGGAAGCAGAGCACCGGCTCTGGGCTTGGCACCGAGGAGAGTCTGAGGACAAGCAGGCCCCGCCCAACGCGTGTGCTTTCTATGTCTCCCTCTGAAGTCCTTCAGGTATCAAGGGGAGCCACTTCTCTTCTGCCTCTCCTATCGTCGGCAGGTGTCTCCTCTTTTGGTCAACTCTACCCCGGAATCTAACAATTCTGGGAAACAGGGTGCCCAGAGTAACTAAGATGACCACGAGATCATCCACCTGCCACATTTCTCTGATCCTCTTAGTAGCTATGGAAAGAATGTTCTATACTTTCTATCTCCACTTCTTCACCTCCCAAGTTCTCTTGAGCCCGCTCCCACCACCTCCACGCCATCAAGGCTGCTCTCATCAAGGTCAAAAATGACAATGGTGGGTTCTTGGTCCTCCTACTTGATGTGTCAGCAGCGTATGACACAACTGGCCACTTTCTCCTTGAAACACTTTCTTCCCACGGCATCCAGGATGCTGCTTACTGTGGCTTCTCCTTTCACTCCACTGCGGCTGCTGCTCAATTACCTTTGCTGGTTCCTTCTATTTCTGAGCTCTGAATGTTAGAATGCTCCAGGGCTCGGTCCTCAGAATTCTTTTTTTTTTTTTTTTTTTTTTAATGCCTGGCGTTTTATTTTTTTCCAGCTTGATTGAGATCTAACTGACATATAGCAAACATTGTGTAAGTTTAAGGTGTACAATGTGTTGATTTGATACGCTCTGAATTTTTCTCTTCTCTGTCTATGGTCCCCATGCTGGTGAGCTCATCCCACTTCCATGAGCTTAAATATCCATCTGTCAAATTTATATATCCAATTCCAACTTTCCTCCTAACCTAACCATTTCCAGATTTGGAAATCCAAATGCCTATTAATGTTCTAACAAATAATTAATAGACTTTGCAAATGTATTGTGTCCAAAAACTAACTCGTAGTTTCGTATCCCACTTTCCTTGCGCTCCCCCCCTCCCATTTTGGTAAATGGCAAGTCCGTTTCTGCCAGGTGGTCAAGCCAAAAATCTTGGTCTTATCCCCGATGTCTCTCTTTTTCTCTTATACCCTACATTCAAGTCGTTGGCAAACTGTATCTGTTTTACCCTGTAATGTATCTAGAGGCTATTCTCACTGTTACTGCTGAGATGGATGGATGAGTGGATGAACACAGAATACAGTCTGTGTTTAGATGGAGGACAGAGGCTACAGTCTGTGTGAAGATGCAAAGGTGAAGAAGAAACTGACTTCTTTAGTAAACGTTAAGTGTGGTTGGAGTAACAGTGTATGGGGAGGAAAGTGGTGGGAAATCAGGTAAGGAAGGTAGGCCCTGTCCATTTAATGCCACACCTCTGTGATGAAGGGCTCGAATCGTACCCCAAATGCTTTAGAAAGCCATGGAATGATTTTAAGAAAGGGAATGACACTGTCAGATTTATATTTTAGAAGAATCTCTCTGGGGGCTTGTGGAGGATGAATTGGAGGGTAGCCAGAACTCAGCAGGCCGAGTGGAGACTATTTTAGTTAATTTGGTTAAGAAGTGATGAGGGCCTGAGCTATGGCAGTGGCTAATGGGTAGACTGGCCAGATGTCCTCCCTAAAAATACCAGGCACCAGACCAAGCACTGAGGGAGATGCTGGCGAGCAAGGGCAATCCTGAAAAATATCCACTTAATTTAAACACTATCTTATGCGTCAATAATAATTCCCACTTATTTTTGCACAACTTTTCTATCTCTTGCTTTTTAAAGAATTTTTCATTACAACAACTTGCAAAAAGTGTTAAAGGACAGCAAAGGCAAAGTTTAAATATTTTTTCATTTCCTGAGGTCAGAAATCCAATACCAGACCAACCAGGTTGGTACCAGCTAGCCAGCAACTCTACCAAGGGGATGAGCATGAGAGTGGATTAGGGGTAAGAACTAGTTTGTTCTTAGGACTAGTTCTTCCCGGAGTGTCAGGGTGGCTCAGTTGGTTAAGTGTCTGACTCTTGATCTCGGCTCAGGTCACGATCTCAACATCCTAGGTTCGAGCCCCGTGTCCTATCCATCTGTCCGTCCATCTATCTGTCCATCGGGCTTCATGCTCAGCAGGGATTCTGCTTGAGATTCTCTCTCTCCCTCCCCCTCTGCCCCTCCCCCCCTCAAGCGCACTCTCTTGATCCTACTCATAAAATAAATCTTTAAAAAAGAAAAAAAAAGACTAGTTCCTCCCTCGAAAATGAGAGGAAGCCATCACTCCTCTAGGCTCTGGATCTCGAGGTTGCTGGAGCAGTAAAATTTGCCATCAGCTCCATATGTTTCTTCTTCTCCAAAAATGGTAGGAATTTGTCCATCAGAAAAGCAGCTGCCTATGCTTCTTCCCTTAGTTGCCCAGTCTCCCTCCCTGTGGTTCTGGGAGAATGTTCCAACATCAATTAGGTTCAGACTTGGGCCCGGGGCGGGGGGGGGAGGCCTGGGAGGAAGGGCTCGCTCATGTGATCCAGTGACCCGTGAAAAACCAGAGACACTGTGGGTGGCGCGGAGCTGCTGCGAAGCTCTCCTGTCCCCACTTCTCTCTTCCCGGGGAAGAAGTGACCCATCCCTTCTCCCTTCTGGGAATACCAACAGCGCAAGCAATAATTCTTGGCTCTTGCTGAAGAGATTTTGGGAACTATGTTTGCTGTGTTTGTGTGGTATGAAGGGTGGCTCCTCACTAGCAACTCAGAAATAAATCTCTTTTGAACCTTCAGCTCCTCATTTTCTTAAAAAGGTATGTGTGGGCCAAGGAGTCATAGAATGACTGGTCGTTCCCTCAGGCCTTCATGACGGACAAAGACTAAAGGACCCCGTTCCTCAGACACCCAAGCAAGAGTCTCCGATAGTCCTTTGGAAGAATAGTAAACCATGGCTGGTCATGGGATCTTTCCTGAGCTGGCGGTCCCCCTGGATTTTGGTTTCTGATGGGAAATCTTTAAAAACCCCACCAGAGAAGGTCACCTGGCTGGCTCAGTCCACGGAGGGTCCCGCTGTTGATCTCGGGGTCATGAGTTTGAGCCCCTTGTTGCGGGTAGAGATTGCTTAAGTAAATAAACCTTAAAAAACAAAACAAAACACCACCAGAGAAGGACTATTAGAAAGAACAGCCTTGGGCAGAATTGTGCAGTAAATCTGCATTTGTTTTCTACTGTGTAACAAATTACTACAAACTTAACAGCTTAGAACAACACACATTTATTACCTCACAGTTTCCATGTCTCAAGAGTCTGTGTATGGGGGAGCTGGATCTTCCGCTCAGGGTCTCACCAGGCTACAGTGAAGATGTCAGCCAGGGCCACAGTTGGATCTGACACTCAGTGTTCTCTTCCAGCTCACGTGGTTGTTGGCAGGATCCACTTCCTTGCTCTTGTGGAACTCATGGTGGCTAGCTTCCACGAGGCCAGCCAGAGTATCTTTCTGACTTCTTCCATCTCTGACCTCTGACCTTCTTTTAAAGGGCTTGCCTGATTAGATCAGGCCCACTCAGGATAATCTGCCTTTTAATAACCTAAGTCAATTGATTAGAGACCTTAATTACATCTTTGAAGTCCTTTCACCTCTGCTGTGTAATATAACATAATCATAGGAGTGCTATCCCATCACCTTTGCCACATTATTATTTCTTAGAAGCAAATTATAGGTCCCACCCACATTCAAGGGGAGGGAATTATACAAGGACAGGGGTCCTTGGGAGTTCTCAGAATTCTGCCTCCCACAGAGTCTAAGAGCTTCTGGAGAGAACAGCCCTTTCCTGAAGGGTGACTAGAGTGGATGATAATCTTCAAGACCAGAACTCTCAGTTAAAGGATTTACAAGTGTCTCTCACTATAGTGGGTCAAATGGTAGTCCCCAAATATATGTCAACCTAGAATCTCAGAATGTGGCCTTATTTGGATTAAGGGTCTTTGCAGATACAATTATGGATCTTGAAATGACATTATCCTGGATTAGAATAGGCTCCAAATCCAATGACGTGTGTCCCTACAAGAGATAGAAAAGAGACACACATGGACACAGGAAGAAAGTGAGGACAGAAGTAGAGATCGGAGTGAGATACGTCTACAAGCCAAAGAATGCTAAAACTTGCCAGAGCCACCAGAAGCTAGGAAAGAGGCATGGGACAGACTCCTCCTCAGAGCCTCTGGAAGGAGCCAGTTCTGTTGATACCTTGCTTTCAGACTTCCGGCTTCCAGAATCATGAGAGAATAAATTTCTGTTGTTTTAAGCCACCAAGATCATGGCAACTTGTTGTAGCAGCCTTGGAAAATGAATGCACTCATTGATCATTTTCCCCATGCGAATCAATGTCAAAGAGACAGACTTGGTGGTCTCGGGTGCCACATGAACTCCGACTCTATAGAGATACCAATTTCCAGAGATCAGAGATGCTCTAAGAGGTACTAAAGCAAGGCAGCTTTGTCGCCCAAGCTACATTCATCAAAGAAGGTCAGCAGATGCTCATTCATTTAGACCCTCTTTTATTATCCCTTCATTGATGAATTTGTTTGATCTGGCTGCTGTTTAAAAAAAAAAAAAAGGCTAAAATAACTCTGGCTTAAACAAGATAGGAGTTTATTTTTCTTTCATGTAAGAGTCTTAAACAGAAGCAATCCATGGTGGACATGGTGACTCCACACTGTGGAACACCCACATCTCCTATCTGGTTCTTCTGCCACCTGTAAAACATGGTTGCCATCTCATGACCTAAGGTGGCTGCTTCAGTTCCTACCATCACACCTGCATTCCAGCCAGTGTGAAGGGGAGGAGTGGATGTGGAGGATATGCCCTTTCCCTTTAATGGCAGACCTGGAAGCTGTACACCTCAATTGGCTAGAACTTAGTCACATAGTCACCCCTATGTCTGTAAGGAGGCTGCAATGTCTTAGCAAGACGATGTACCCACCTAAAACTTAGGGGTTCTATCACTAAAGGAAGGAGGGAAGAATGGAGAGCAACTTCTGTCTACAGGAGACAACAAACAAGGTCTGACTTGCTCAGTGGCTTCTCAAATCTGGGGCCCAGGGAGAAGGGAAGAAAGATCCAGAAATGGAAATCCACAAATAGATAGCACCCCTACCGCCCTTCTAACCGAGTATAGGATGAAGCAGAACCTTGAAAATATGGGTTTAAAACATCAGGAATAAGATGAACACGGAAAAGCTAGGAGGATAGTATTCGTCCTTCCCCATGATACCTTCTGTTGTGGGTTGAACCGTGTCCCCCTTAAAGATACATTGACGTCCTAACCCTCAGAACCCGTGAATGTGACCTTATTTGGAAATAGGGTCTTTGCTGATATAATCAAGTTAAAATGAGCTCATACTGAATTAAGTTGGGCCCTAATCCAATGACTGGTGTCCTTATAAGAAGAGGGAAAATGCGGACACAGACACACAGGGGGAGACAGCTGTGTGAAGACGGAGACAGAAGTTGTAATGATGCGGCTACAAGCCAAGCAATGCCAAGGATTGCCTGCAACCGTGAGAAGCTACAAGAGCCAACCAAGGAGTCCTCCCCTAGAGCCTTCAGAGAGAGCGTGATCTTGCCAACACCTTGATTTTTTACTTCCAGCCTCTAGAACTATGAGAAAAGGAATTTGTTACACCAACCCTAGCAAACTAAGAGACCGTCTTCTTTTCTGGTTCTTTAGGGCCCATTCTAATGAACCTTCCCTATAACGTGCCATAAAGCCCTGACATCCGGAAGTGCCCTCTGTCCTAAACTTCTGTCCATCCTTAAGATTTAGCTCATCACAAATGCTGCGTGGGAAACGGAAGGGTGAGCCAAACCAGGACTAAACTGTCAGGCAGAGGCCAGACCAGAGTCTGAACGTGAAAAAAGAGCCGTGTGTGTGTGTACGCGCAACGACATGGATATGAAACCAGGGGCACCCATCTGAGGCGGCGATGAACCTGCAGAAGAAAGACCAGGCAGGACATGCCCACCCAGGCCAAAGACAAGTCCAAGATCTAAGCTGTCTGTGGGAGCAGGACTACCCACAGATCAAAACCAGGAGGCCTGAGACGAATCCTTGCTCCCTACTCCGATGACAGTGTTTACACCAGAGGAGCCCTACCGGTTTCCAAACTCTTCTATATGCCGTCTCTCATTTGGTCTTCAAAACCCGTCTGCGCGAGCTGAGTAACAATAATAGAATCTCTATTAGATTCACAGGCATGCAAAATGTCAGAGAGGCTAAGTAACCTGCTCAGTGTCACGTAACTGATTATCAGTGGTGGGGGGAGGGGAAAAAATGAACTTTGGAGCCCGGCAGGCTGGGTTAGAAGCTATTTGATTTCTATGAGGCTCTACTATTTGTTATCACTTCAACATAACGTTTGCAGATCACCTCTTACGGTATCCGCATGCGGATTGGTGCTCAATACATGGCCATTTCCTTCTTTCTCCCTCCCTTGCTTCTCCAGCCGCAAATTTGGTGCTCTCTACGCTAGCAGTGATGCCTTTCTCTGACTAAAGTAATCTTGGCTACTTACAGTTCAACTCTCTGGAAGTCAGTTTCTTCGTCCACTTTATCAAAGGACTGGACTAAATCATTTCTACCATCTCTCCCAGCTCTGAGAGTCCCTGGCCTTAGCAAACCGCATTTCTGCGGCCCCTCGCTAGTCAACAGACCGACACCGCAAAGCCCACGCGTGTTGTACCTCCTATCACCATCAGGGGGCGCCCAGCGCCGTTTATGCCGGGGGTGGAGCAAAGCCGGAAGCTGCGAAGCTCTCTCTGCCTCGGATTGCGGACTGCCTCGCAGAGCTTTAGGGGAGCCAGCCATCCCCGGCACCCTCATTCCCCCTCTAAAAGCAAGAGAGGAGAGAAAGTCAACCTTTCTCTCTTTATAGATGAGGACGCTGAGGAAAGCGTTTTGATTTTTCTTAATGTCGTAATAGCTATGAAAATTAGATGGCCTCCTGGAGTTCTGCTAATTTAACTGAGGTGCATATTATGTTTCAACTACTTGGCCTGCGGTGGTCAAATCCCGGGCTTTTTGCATGGGGTTGGGAGAGGGGGAGAGCATCAGCTGTACCCCCTCCCCATTGCAGGTCCCCACTTCTGGAGAGACATGCAAAGACAGATACAGATCAGCAGCCAGGAAGGGGAGGGGGGTGTGGGCAGATGATTGATTGGCTTTCAGGATCCAAACATAAATGAGCACTATTCCCATGGCCTTCACCTGTGCCCCCACAATGAAAGGGGAAAAGCTGCTCCTACTCTCTAAGAGTTGAGGAATGAAGCTGGTGGGATGACAACCCTGTGACTACCCATGAGACCCACAGCCTGCACCTGCCACCGTCCCCCAGAAGAATCTACCATGGAGAGAGTCCTAGGAAAGCCTGTTCTTGACCTCCTTACCCTAATTCTGCCTGCTCCTTGGTGGTTCCACCTGATGACCTAACGCAGAAGGTAAGTCACCTCTGGAAAACCCAATCACTCATTCCTTCTCCACGGAGCTCAGCTCCCTTCGCCCAGTCATTTCTGCCCATGCCCGACCCCTGTTAACAGACTCCAGGAAGGCTAGGGTTCCACAGGCTCTTTCCTTCTCACGGGTCTGTAAGTCTTCACCTTTCTGCGTTCGAAGGATGGTTGTTTGTCTTCCAGGGTTCAAGTGCTCAGGCCCCGTGCTAACAAAAGCAGCCTGCTCAGCATCCAAGATGTAAATCTCCCTCAGCCTGACACCTGGCCGCTAGTTGCTGGAGGCATGACCGGAATGGCTGACTCCCCATCTGTCAGATGCGCTGGTGACAATTTGCAGGCAGACTCCGGAGCCCCGTGCAAGTCTAAACACTCTAAAGGGGCCTGACAGCTGGCACATGGGTGTGTGTCAAGCAAGACTCACGCAGTATGAGCTCTTGGAGAAGGTTCAAGGACATTTCTACAAACCAGAGCCCCACTCCCCCCAGCCCACCCCCAATCATCCTTCTTCCCTGCCTAAGACTGACTGGACAACTTTCCTCGGTGATGTTGGAAAAATATCCAGAGATGGAGAGAGGAGGCCCTGGTACTTATTCCCAGGCCAAAGCAAGACTTCCTTCTCCACTAAGTATTCAAAAGTGGAGTCCTCGCCAGGAAACCTCCCACACCGCAGACCCCAGAGATCTCACACAGCTCTGGATTGAGAAGGAGAAAGTCATCTTTGGTATGCAAACATCCTAAGATATAAAACCTGGGCTCCTGAAGAAAAGGGAGCTGCAGAGGCAGGGTCCAATTCACAGGGAACACCCATATGTGGAAATCCACTGAGCTTATCCTCAGGGCAGATCGAAGCTTTGTAACTCTTGAGCCCCGGAACCTAGCCGGTGCATTGCACCCCGCTGTCACACAGCATATTAAACATTTGATGATTTACTAGCCATCCTGTAAATCAGCCGGGACAATGCTCTCCACTTATGGAGTTTAAATAAGAACTCACAAAATGGGGCGTCTGGGTAGCTCAGTTGGTTAAGCGACTGCCATCGGCTCAGGTCATGATCCCAGGGTCCTGGGATCGAGCCCCACATCGGGCTCCCAACTCAGTGGGGAGCCCGCTTCTCTCTCTGCCTGCTGCTCTGCCTGCTTGTGCTCTCTCGCTCTCTCTGTCAAATAAATAAATAAAATCTTTAAAAAAAAGACTCACAAAATGATTCAGTGATTTCAACAGAAATTTTCTTTCCAAAGAAAACTGCCTGATAAGGTTCTTAAGAATTGGAATAAGAGAGAAAAAATTACCAACTGACTCAAACTTGTAACTCTAGCTTTACTTCAGAAGGATAACATTGATTTCTGCAGCCCGGGAAAGGGAGAGGTTGTGGAAAGGATGGGAAACATCAGAATATATTTATAACCAAAGACATTTGCCCAACACAAACAACGCTCTGTTCCTCCAGACACACACACGCGTGCACACACACACGCAACACCAGACAAAACTGGTTCCCCATGGCGATGGGATCTTACGAATGCACCCCAGGCTTATAGCATGGGGGCTGACATACACCCCATGTACCCTGATCCTGAACACAGCAAACCGTGTCCTCCTAGGAGCGCTGCACTTAAGTTCATGGGCGGCTTGCTTTGCTCCCCACTTGCAACTGGATTCCATGAGTTTTGGAAAGATGGCGATGCAGGAGCTGCAAAGGCTCAAGCTCACTCCCTTTCACCCAAAACAGACTTTTCATCTTTTGTTTCACCATGATTAGGAAGAAAGGGGCAAGGATTAATCCTAATTTCTTGCATCTGCCAAAAGCCAGCTCTAAGAAGGGAGTAAGCGGATTGTGGGGGAAAGAAATGGAGAAAAGAAGGCAGGGGATGAACTGCATTTGGTAATATTTATTAATTTGATGTTCCAAGGAAAAGAAGGGATCCATTCTAATGGTTCGCCCTCCAGCCTCCCCCCAAACCCTGAAGAAGTCCTCTGGCACTGCTGTGAGGTAGATCAGAGCTGTCCTGTGTCCAAGGTGGGGAGGCTGGTGCTTAGACATCCGTAGTGATGGAGTCAGCGACAAAACCCCAAACCCGGACCTTTTCTGGCTTTCTGCTCCCAGCCTAGGGCCCCGAGCCTGAAGAACACCGCGGGCCGTCAGGTCCAGGCAGCAGAAGGAATGGAGGGAGGAGTGCGCTCTTTGCCCTAAGCACACAGCATGGAAGAGAGCAAGGTGATAGGTGCCCCTCCCAAGCTAGTCCTGTTCTCCAAGGGCGGCTGAGCTCGGGCCACAGGATACTTGGGCTGCTGAGGTAGCGGTGAAGTTCAGGGGTGGGGTTTAGAAAACTCCTCTCAGAGAGACAAGAGGCTGATGAAAACCCACTTGGTAAGGATTTCCCCTCCCCGACGGGTCCCCCTCCCCATCCCAAGGCCAAGTGATCAGTTTCTGGAGGTCAGAGATTTCCAGCTGGGACCTTCCACAGGGCTCATTCTAAACAGGGGCCAGAGGCTTTCCAAAAGTTCTGGATCAACAGAGTTCTTTCTGGTCGTTGGGGACCTAAGAAATTCCCCAGGAAGCCCTGGAAAAGGGAGATAACATATCTTGGGGTGAGGGGCACAGGGTGGGAACAGGGGCACAGAGGAAAGGAGTCAAGGTCAGGGACCACGGAAAGCATGTGTATGTAATCACACAAAAAGCATCAGGCTCCACCCAGCCACAAAATACCCACCCCCAACTCCAACCCAGCCCCGCTCCTTCCACGGAGAACTGACACTCACGGGTCCCCGCAGTCCCGTTTATCCTTCATACTCAAGTGGTTTCTCACTATCACTCCATAGCTATCCAGCTTTTTAAAGAAACCAGAGCTGAGGCCGAGAGTTTGGGAAGGCCTCCAGTCTTCTCTGCAAGTCAAAGCCAGCCCAAGTGGTGGCAAGAAATCTGGGAGGCCAAGGAACTGAGCTAGAAAATCTAGAGCTGACCAGGCAGGCTCAGGAGACAGCCGCACTTCCTGGCGCACACTGGGTGGGTCCTGGGGTGAAGAACAATCCGATGCCCTCCTTTGCTTCAACCCTGGGGCAGGTGGGTCGGATTCGGGAAGAGAAAAGGTCCTGGGTTCCATTTTGGTTCCCTACTCCATGTCCCCCCTTCTTTCGCTGCAGAGACCTCTCAACCCCACCTTACCCTACCGAACCCCAAACTCGAAATGACCAAAAGGAGACACAGGATGCCTCCTTGATTCTGAGCCGCCGGCCGCCTCGCCTCAGTTACCTACCCGTCGAGCGGTGGGCACTGCCTGGGCTCGGTGGGGCTGGTCAGTGCCTCAGGGGCGCCCGAGGGGTCGCCAGGCGGGGAGGCGCCGGCGGCGTGGTGCTCCTCCCGCCGGCAGCGGCACAAGAGGCGGCGGAAGGCGCTGCGAAAGTCGGGGCTGCGGCAGTAGATGAGCGGGTTGAAGGCGGAGTTGGCATAGCCTAGCCAGTTAAGGGCCAGGAAAGCCGGGCTGGGAACCAGAGAGAGGCCCCCGAGAGCGCGCATCACGTTGGCCACAAAGAAGGGCAACCAGCAGAGAGTGAAGGTACCCATGATGAGACCCAAGGTGCGCAGGGCTCGGTGTTCCCGGAGAGGCAGAAGGCGCGCGGGCCGCCGACAGTAGGGCACTCCCGCGGGCGAAGCGCACAGCCCGGCCGGGGCGGGGGACAGAGAGCGCAACGCAGTCGACGGAGACTCCTCTGGTGGGAAGCGGCCCAGCTCCCGGCGCAGCAGGCGCAGTTGGCGCGTAGCCACGAGGAAAACGCGCGCGTAGACGAAGAGCATCACCAGAAGCGGGAGGTAGAAGGAGACGGAGGAGGAGAGCAGCGCGTAGGGTACGTTGGAGGCGAAGGCGCAGCAGTGGGGATTGGAGTGGCAACGCTGTGCCTCGGCGTCGGCTCCCACGCGCCACCATTTGCTCATGATGGGCGCAAACGACACCGTGGCGGACACGACCCACACCAATACCACTGCTGCTCGGGCGCGCCGTTTGGTGACCAGCGCGCCGTAGCGCAGCGGGTTGGTCACTGCCAGGTAACGGTCCACGGCCAGGGCGCACAGGGTTTCGATGCTGGCTGTCACACACAGCACGTCCACTGAGGTCCACAGCTCGCAACCAGTGGCTCCCAGAGGCCAGTGGCCGGTCAGCGCCAAGGTGGCCCCCGGCGGCACTACGAGCAGTCCCACCACCAGGTCTGCTGTGGCCAGCGAAGTCACGAACACGTTGGTCATGGTCTGGAGTCTCGGCGTCCGAGCGATGGCCACGATCACCAGCAGGTTGCCTCCCACGGTGACCAGCACCTCCAGCGCCAACAGCGCCCCCGCCAAGGCCACCGCCCACGGCACCCCTGGCAGCCCACTCGTGTTGGCGGTACTGGGCGTCGGGGTGGGGGCAGCCGGCCACGAGGCCAGAGAGCTGTTCCCGTGAGACCACGGAGCCATTCCCGGGGCGCGCGTGCGGCGGGAGGGAAAGAGAGAAGGGGTCTCCCTTCTAGATGGGTCCCTTCCCCCAACTCAGGGGAGGGGACAGAGGGGCGTGGGAGCGATTTCCTCGGCCCGGACCATCTTCCCTAGTTGACCGGGCGGGCGAGAACGCTCGGCCTCCCCCCCACTCGCTTGGTGCCACCGCTTGGGGTGGGGGGGAGGGGGGAGGAGTGGAGGCCCTTAAAGGGGCAGCGGCCAGTAGTCTCCGTGCCTGTCGGGCGTCAGGAAGGGAATTGAAGGGAGGAGGAGAGGGAAGAGAGATGGATGCCTGGGTTTTCCTTTAACTATATCTAGAGCCCCGACACCCGGACTTTTCTGCCACGTTGTGCCCACTCCCGCTATAACCACCGCACGCACTCGGCGCAGCACTCCCTCGGCCTTCATTTCCTGGAACTCTGCACCAATTTCCCGGGGAAGATCCAGCAGCAACGCTAGCTGAAGGGTAATGACCGGCCCCTCCACACCACCGCCACCACCTTACCTTGTTAGAGGAAAAGGTAACCCTTCCAGGGCAAGCAAAATGATCCACGGTAGCATCTCATCTACTTGAGTGTCCTTCTCTAAAATATTGTAAGTAAAAGAGGGCAGCCAGTGTCTTCTCTCTTCTCCCAGGACCTCATTCCGCTGAGATTTGGGCCCTTTCCCTTCTCCTACTTCATTTACCCTCCCTGCTCCTCCAGTTTCCTGTTGCCTTTTGTTGTTCTTTTCAGTTACTGGAGAAATTCGACATTTTCCAGGAGTCTTTAGCGGTGCCTACTCATTTAAATTTTGATTTGGCTTCATGTAGTCCGGGATGCTGAGAGTTTCAATTTCTCCATCTTCCCCATTGCACATTGCCCCTTCCACACACCTTTCCACCTAGACAATTTCTAGATGGGTCCTTTCTTTCAAAATTCTTTAAAATTTTATATTTTAGGGGCGCCTGGGTGGCTCAATGGGTTAAAGCCTCTGCCTTCGGCTCAGGTCCTGATCTCAGGGTCCTGGGATTGAGTCCCGCATCCGGCTGTCTGCTCGGCAGGGAGCCTGCTTCCCCCCTCTCTCTCTGCCTGCCTCTGCTTACTTGTGATCTCTCTCCTCTCTGTCAAATAAAAAAATAAAATCTTTATTAAAAAATTTTATATTTTAAAATTCTTTAAAATTTTTAAATTTCAAAATTCTTTAAAAGCTTACATTTAAAAATTCTTCAAAGACATGTTGCAAGTGAACAGATGGGTGTGAGGTTTGAGGAGTGAGGCTTGCCCACCATCACTCCCCAGCCATCCACAAATCTTCCATCACTACCCTCCCGATAGTAAAATGTTCACTCTACTTCCTTGAAGGCTTTATTCATGAACTTTTAAAAATCAGAAGATGTTCAGGGGCACCTGGGTGGCTCAGTGGGTTAAGCTTTTGCCTTTGGCTCAGGTCATGATCTCAGGCTCCGGGGATCGAGCCCCACAATGGGCTCTTTGCTCAGCAGGGAGCCTGCTTCCCCCTCTCTCTCTGCCTGCCTCTCTGCCTACTTGTGATCTCTCTCTCTGTCAAATAAATAAATAAAATCTTTTTTAAAAAATTAGAAGATGTTCAGCTGAGGAATTCACACGTTGCATCTTCTAGTACATGAAAGGATAGGCCTGGTATTTTTTTTTTTCCAAGATTTTATTTATTTATTTGAGAGAGACAGAGATAGTGAGAGAGAGCATGAGCAGGGAGGAGAGAGAAGCAGGCTCTCCGCTGAGCAGGGAGCCCGATGCAGGGCTTGATCCCAAGACTCTGGGATCATAACCTAAGCCAAAGGCAGAGGCTTAACCAACTGAGCCACCAAGGTGCCCCAGGCCTAGTAGTTTAAGACCTCTTGAAGTTTTCCCTACATCCCCATCAGAGGCTCCCTCACCTGACAAGCCCAAAGCTCTTTCTCTCCCCCAGACTTCAGGCTTCTTCTGCCAGCGGAGCTCTCCCAATCTCTAAGCCAGTTCCTGTCAAGCAAGGTATGGGGAAGTGAGGCTGCGTGGGAAGCCCCTGGGTTCAAGGTGAGAGGCAGGAAGACAGAATACCTTTATTAAGTTCTAGCAGAGAACCTGATCCTGGAGCTGTCTTGCTTCCTCGCCTGTAACAATGGGACAAAAGGGGGGAAATGATCATGGAAAATGCCTCCAGGGCCATACCCTCACATGTCTCGTTTGAATAGCTCTATATTTCAAAAGAACGCTCTATAGTCACTGGTCTGAGCAATCCCTCTGGGAGGCTGAGCCAGGGGTCGGGAGGGGACGTGAGGACCTAAAATTATCCCTGAGGAGAAAGAACCAGTTTTTGTCTCCCAGGGACCCAGCGGCTCACCCACAAGCAGGGTTAGTCCGTGGCCCCCACACCAATGCCTTCCACACCCATGCAGTACCCCGAGCCGGTCTTTGGATCCACGGAGCTGCCCAATGGGTCGAGGTCCAGAGCCTAGCCTCTGCCCCCAACCCCCAGTCCCGCCCGAGTGATGCCGGCCCCACTTGGCCTTGAGTCTTGGCTGTGGCCTCTTGCTGGTCATCAGGGCAATCACTCCCCAGTCGGGTTTTGCAACACCCCAGAGTGTTGCCAGTTATCTCAAAGGGGTGTCAGAAGATTCCTAAAGAATAATCTCTAAAACAAATACATGTCATTCAGCAATCTTTTTTTCCAGGACATCGGAGTTGGGGGGCGGGGTAGGATAAGTGGACAAGGAAGTCAAGCAACTTCAAAGGATGTCATTGCTTTAGGGGGTGACCTCGATATTCTGACCAAGGGTCTAAAAATGTTTACATTTTCAAAAAAGGCAAGATTTCCCAAGCCACATGCATGTGCTTGAGTTTGGGGACTGATTAGGCCAATAACAGGGGAATTCCAGGCCCCTGATTGTGAAGGCTTTTATGAGCAAGCAGAGAAATGCTTAAGACCCTGGCGTGCTTTCCTCTCCTTGCCCCCCCCCCCATTCCTGCTCCCATTCCTAGTCTGGCCTCCCCCTGCCCAAGAGGCTGCCAGGTAGAAGGGCTCCCTCCTTTGCCACTTTGTTCTCTCTTTTCCCGGCTTTTGTGTTTTTTCACTCAATCTTTTGAATAGGTAATGCATTCACGTTATTCAACCATCAAAACATTCAAAATGCATGTGATAGAAAGTTGCCTTCCTCAAGGGGTTTTTAATTTCTTTATGTGTAATCACCCTTAGTCTCTTGTTTTTTTCTTCCAGCAATATATGTAAACAAATCAATACGAATATATGTGCTTTTGTCCTCTCCTTTCTACACAGATGGGAGTAAATTATGCCCACTCTTCTGCACCTTGCTTATTTTCACTTAATAATATATAGCTGGAATCCTTCCATACCAATACACAATAGCGTCCCATTTTCAATATTCCATCGCATGGCTAGACCATACTCTATGAGGCCAATTAGCCACTAGCGGACATCCAATTCATTTCCAATCTCTACTAATAGATGATGTTGCCCTGAATCACTTGAAACGTGTCATTTCACATGTGTGTGACTATTTGCAGAATACGTTCCTAAAGATAGAATTGCTGTATCATAAGGTACATATGTTTGCAATTTAAAATTTATTGCCCAATTACCCTCCCCAGGCAATGTACCCATGTATACTCTGGCCATCATTTTTGATGGCCAGATGGAGGGTGGAGGCAAGTGACCTGCTGCTCTGGGAAGTTGTCCTAATGACTGGCCCCAGGGGAATTAGTGCTGCCTACCCTGTAAAGGCCATCCAACTCTGGGCAGAAGTATGCATTGCCCAGGGAGAGATTTACCCTGGCCCTGGGCCCCAGATGACCTTTATTCTGTGCCCTTGGAAGCAGACAGTGAACAGGGGGACTCTGGAGCTGCTGAATTCAGGCCCCCCGGACTATTGATGTGTTGGGGGTTCCAGGCATGCAAGCAATCCTGTAGTGTAAGAGGGCAGTTGCGTGATAGTCTGTGATTTAGAATATGTGGTCAGTAGAACCGGAAGAGGCAGAGGCTGCCTGATGGGTAGAAGTTCTGATAAGGGGGTTGGGGGCGAAGGAAAGGGGGTGGCTGGCCCTCCCTTGCTTGAGTAGCTTGTGGTCGGTCTTATGCACATCACAGCTGGGTGTGTGTGTGAGTGTGTGCGTGTGTGTGTGTGTGTGTGTGTGTGTGTGTGTGAGACAGGGTATAAAAAAGCCTGGGGGAGTTCAGGCGACTGAGCCTTATATCTCATCCAAGACTACGTGTGTTAGAGGTGTTATAGTCTATGATTTATAATCTCTCCATCTTGCTTTAAAGTTCTTGAAAGAGACCATGAGTTCATGGTGGAAGTTTCTTCCCTTTCTTTACCCTGCCTATCTCCTCTAATTAGTACAGGGGAATAAGATGGTAGTGACATAGAATCAGAGCTAAAGGGGTCTTAAAGATCAAATCCAACACAACATTTTACAGAATTAAAAGGCCAAGGCCCAGAGGGGAAACTGAGTCTTGGCCACGATCCCACAGTAAAGGTTCATTCCTATCAGATGCACAGGCATCCAAGGAGCTAGATCCTTTTCCAGAGCACCTCTCCCCCAACCCCCCAACCCTCCCAACTCCCCACCCCTGTTCTCAGCCAGGCCCCGGAATAGACCACCGCCCTGACTCCGGAACTGAAAAGAAGCTCCTAACCTAAGACTTTCCTTGTGTTCTGTAATACAACATGGCCAACTCTACACACATCTGATGTTTCCCAAGGAAAGGAGCTTGAAGGGAGGCAGAGAAGGGGCCTCCATTCTGGGGACACAAATGGTCCTCTGGTGCCTAAGTGCTAGCCTGGGACAGCCTTTATACAGGCAGAGAAAGAGTGGACATTTAGGATTTTCTAGCATTACCTTTTCTCTTTGTTTCTGGGCATCAATGGAAGAAGAGACGAGGAAATATTTCCTTCACTCCTGAAGGAGAAAAAGATATCTTTGTTCTAGTCTCTTTTTTTGTTTTTTGTTTTAGGAATTTATTTATTTATTTGAGAGAGAGAGAGAGAGAGATACCATGCACAGAGGCAGAGGGAGAGGGGACACAGACTCCCTACTGAGCAGGGGGCCCAACGTGGGACTCGATCCCAGGACCCTGGGATCATGACCTGAGCTGAAGGCAGCAGCTTAACCAACTGAGCCCCCCAAGTGCCCCATTGAGTCATCATTAATGTCCTTGACTCTTGGTGAAGCTGCTCCCCAGGGGCTGGGAAAGGTCATGCACCCCACGTGCAGCCCAGACAAGACTTCTTTGGGGTTCACTAAGACACCATCTCCTAGGGAGGTAGGGGAGAAATCAACCCGGTACGGGGAGGGAGAGAGCACGAGAGTGTGTACCCACCAACCCACAGAGAAATGTCTCCCTGGCTTTCCAGGCACACTGCTTTGGCTGATTTCTTTGCACCTCCTTTCTTCCATCAGGAGGAGTCCGCTGGGAAGAGGGCAGATCCACCACACCTCTTGGATCTGTGATCTCCCTCCTTACTCTTCCCTGGGAAGGAAAGTGCAAACAAGGCTGGAGCTTGTCAGGCTCGAGAGGCTGGTACTCAAGCTGAACGTGCTCCAGCCCCTTCTCTCACATCAACCCGTACTCTCCCCCCCTGGGAAGCAGGTCCTGAGGCAAGGGTGGCTGGTGCTTGGGAAGGAAAGGGAGCAAAACAACCAGGATGGTTTCTCCTCCAACAAAGAAACCAATGCCTCGCAAGATCTGACCCCTCCGGCTGAGCCAGGAAGAAGGAGATATGCCGGCTAGAAAGAGTAAGGAAACCAAGCCCCACAAACCCATCAGGGGAGAATCAAGTCTAGGGGTAGCTAAGATCCAGATGCCAGGGGAGAGGCTGCGGCAGGGGGAAGAGGCAAGTGTTTCCTGTTTTTGAAGAAGTCATGGGTGGGGAAAGGCCACTTTTTTTTTTTTTTTTTAAATCCCAAGAGAAGGCAAGACATTTTGCTTCTAGGCAGAAGGGGACTGTCTTCCCCTCTGGTGATAAATGGGCAACAGGAGGAGGAGGAGACATCCTCAGGCTCTCCATTCAGCCTGAGTCGTCAGGCTGGACCTCGCGGGTGGAGGTGTGGCAGCCTGGGTCTCCCAGCCTCTCAGTCACAGCTCTGCACACTTTCTCTTGTGCCAGTCCTCAGGGATGGACAGGTGACTAGGACCCATCCCCTGCCTGCTGGGTAGAAAGCTCCGAGCCCCAGAGAGGAAGCTGGGTTTCACTTTGTTCCTGCTGTGGTAGGCAGCTTTGGGCATAGACCTCAGATAGGGTGGCCTTATCCCATGATAGAAATAAAGAGGCTGTCCCCAAGAGAGGACATCCAGGTGACATCTTAGAGGGGAACCTGCTGTACCTTTTACCCAGCTCCCCAGAGGCAGACATGCCCTTTACCACTGCTGGTGAGATAGTTAGAATTTAACCCTCCGCGTTCAATTCTGGGTCGCACTCGCCACCTCTTACATGCCTGAGCTTGTCCCCAGCAGTCCTGGGCTTCTGTGCAGGTGTTGCTTCATGGATGCTCCCCAAAATATTAGCAGAGAGGTAGCTGGGATATTAGTGAGAGGAGGCCAGGATGATCAAGTATCTTTTACAAACTGTGCTGTTCAGATGAAATGAGGAAACTGTTCAGGGTCACAAAGGAAATGGCACGATGAAGCTGGAAAGCAAAGCCAGTTGTCCCGGATCTCCAGCCTCTGGCCTTGGCTGGCAGCGTGTTCCACCTTCTCTGCTGGAGAGCAGTTTGGGGCTTAGGGTGGGGGAGTGGAGGTGCAGGGAGGGCTGGAGACCGGAAGCAAGCTCATTAACATTGACCTCCTCTGCTTCCCGGAATTGGAGTTGCCCCCTAACCCCCCCCCGAAGGAGATGAAGGGGTTAATGCAGTGGTGAAGGAGGGTGTAGAAGAATGGGTGAAGGAAGGGTGGAATTCTGAGCTGCTGTGGGTCCGGGTGGGGCTGGGCTCCTCCAGAGCAGGAAGGAGGGCTTTGTTTATAGGGGCACAGTTTATCTGCAAGCCCAAAGTGAGAAGGTCCTGGAAGGGGTGGGGAACAGAGAGGCAAGGAGGAAAAAAATGTAAACAGTGCTAAGAATGTTGACTCTCTCCTGGGAGGTGGGGTAGTGGAAGACAGCCTGGATTTCTAAAAAGAAATTCCCTTTTCGGCATCTGGACCCCATTAAAATATTCCAAATGATGCCAGGGACACTCAAAGCCCAGAGCTCCTGTGGGTCCCGGGGCCCTCTCAAAACCACAGAATACCAAGAAGAAATGGCATTAGGAGAGAAGAGTCCTCGCTAGGGGCCGGGTGGGCCCCCTCCAGTCCTTCATTCCCCTCCCGGGATGGAGGAGGAGGAGCCAATGGACCAATTGGAATCTGTTTCCTGTGGTGCCAGGGTTAGGGTCTGAGGACCAAAAGGAGCCATTGTTCCTGCAAACCAGTTGGAGAGCTGCTTACTTTCACTTTGGATGGCTACAGGTGTCACAGGCACACAAAACACACACACGCACGCACGCACGCACGTGCAGGTAAGCACGCCCCACCTTCAGAGGCACGCACACTCAGCGATCGGTACACACAATCTACAGAAACGCAGATACTCAGATGTACACCGGAGAGAGTCATCACAGCCATCTGCAGACTCGTGTGCGCCCAGCCGAAGTCCACCCACCCACAGATCCAAACCCACACCGCCACACCGAAGCCTGGAGTCTGCACTCCACGCGGGCGCGCTCCGCCTGGTGAGCTGGGAATGAAACCGCAAACGGCATGGCTGCGAGAAGCTCCAACGCCGGCGCAGAAGCGGAACCAGGTCAGAGGCCAGCACACTTGGCTGCATCTCTCACCACTCATCTCTCCGCGGTGGTGCTAATGGCACGGAACTGCAGGTCCCGAGTCTGTCGTGGGAAAGTCCTTTTAAAGCATGAAAGGCAGCGCAGGCTAAATTAAACCCAGCACCAGCCCTGCTTGCTCAGAGGGAACCAGTCACTGGCTAGCCAGCTCTCCGAGTTTCATTGTCATTTGTCCCAGGGAAATTCCACAGGCAAGTCCTTGTTTGGGAAGAAGATGTCTGAGAAAGAATGCCTGCCCCACTGCATTGATTATCCACACATGGGTCAGCCCTTACTGTCCACAACCATGCGCTGGGCACCAGGCTGGGTGCTGGGAGATGCCAAGAGGTGTCAGACATGGGAGCGCCCTTCAAACAGATTCCACTCTGGAAGGTCAGACTTACACACAAGAAAATAACTGCCACGTGATGAGGGCAGGAGGCAGGAAGTGGGCATCAGTGATAGCCAGATTCTGAGGAAGAAGAAATTACTTCCAGATGGGGGTGGTCAGGAAAAAACTTTACAAAGATGGGAATTGGAGTTGAGTGTTTAGCAGATAATTAAGACAGAGAAAGGCATAGAAAAGGAAAAATGGCATCCCGGATGGTAGGACTGGCATAAGCGAAAGTTCTGGATTGGTGTGGCTTCTTTAAGCTGCCTTGCCTGCCTTGGTTAATACTCCAGGCACATTGGAAAAGGGCCCAATGACATTTAGTCACCATTCTCAGCCTCAGTCCTGGATGCCTTACCTTTATGCATTCATTCCTAGTTACATTCAAACTTAGATATGATACTCTTTAAATTTTGGCTCTCCCCTCTCATTTTGAACTTGGTGAAAGGTAATACCTTCCTGTTGAAAAGTTTCCTCATTCCCAAGGCTAGATATCCCACCAGTTTTTCTTGAACACTCTTTCCCTGATTGACTTGCCCCCTAGGAACTTCATCCACTATCACCTCCTCCAAAGGTAGCTTTCTTGCCTGATTCGCTAGCCTAAGAAGATGGTGAGGAACCCTCTCTGGAGAAGTTCCCAAGGGGGATCTTTCCTGGGTACAGCTTCCAAGATACTGTAGCACACCAGGAAGAACAATGGATCAAGAAATGTTGTTGGACGGGGCACTTGTCTGACTCAGTTGGAAGAGTGTGTGGCTTGATCTTGAGGTCATGAGTTCCAGCCCCACATTGGGTATGAAGATTACTTAAAGAAATAAACTTAAAAAAAATTTTTTTTAATTAAAAAAAGAAATGTTGTTAGAACCATTGTCAGGCCTCCTGTTTTTAGGATGATGTAACGTGATTTCAGGGAGATAGAAAATTGCCTTTCTTCAAGGAAAAAAAATTCTTCTTAAAATTCCATCATTATAAATGCATACTTTTTACTGAAGCTGGTATTGAGATGAAAAGATTCTGAAAGGGAAAGTCCCTTGGTCAGTTATACTTTGGGGTGAATGACTTTATAAGATCCTTTCCTGACAAGAGTTTGCCCAAGGGGTAGAACATGTGAAGACATTTGACATTCTTGGGGAGAAGGGGAGAAATTTCTTTCTGCACGGCCCAAGGATGGGCAGTGTTGGGGGGAATGAGCACTATGATAAAGGGATGGGATGGTCCCTTCTCTTTGAGCAGCTTGTCTGGAGTGATGTCTCACTCCATCAGTATATGGTTCAATCTACTGAATCATAATCTTATTTTTTTTTAAGATTTTATTTATTCATTTGAGAGAGAGGGCACACAAGCAGGGGGAGAGGCAGAGGGAGAGGGAGAAGCAGACTCCCCCCTGAGCCAGCCAGGGAGCCCAGTGTGGGGCCTGATCCCAGGACCTAGAGACCGTGACCTGAGCCGAAGGCAGACGCCCAACCATCTGAGTCATCCAGGTGCCCCGAACCATAATCTTCAATGAAGCTTTGAACCAAGAAACATTCTTGGGGGAACATCTGGTTGGCTCAGTTGGTAGAGAATGCCACTCTTTATCTCAGGGTGGCGAGCCATATTGGGCACAGAGCCTACTTAAAACAAAAGTCTGGGTAAATAAGAGGGAGGAACTAGGGGTCAGCATTCTGAACATTAGGCTAACTGGCCATAACTATGATTACATGGAAAATTAAAATAATAGACCTCTGGAGAGTCAAAGTTGTGAGGTGCTTTGACGGGTCATCCTGGTCAAAAGCCCTACTTTTACAGATTGAAGCTTAAAGAGGCAAGTGATTTATCTATCTTACAGATGTGGCTGGTCCAGGTTCTTCACTTTTGGATGTGTTTCCTTTCTATCACACTGAGTTTCAGAACCAGAAAGTTGGACTTTGAAAATATATCTTTCATATCTTTCCTTCTGTCTTGGCATATTTGAGTTCATTAAAATATGTTCTTCTTTAAAAATTCAGCATTCCCTTATGAAATATGGACATAGGCAATGATTGTCAAAATCTGACAAAACCATTAGGTGAGAGATGAAGGAGAGTTTTATAATAAGCCAATCGGACTGACAATACCCAAACCCAATAATCAATTTTAATTGCCAAAAGAGAGACAGCCAGATTTTACATGCCTCCCAATGTAATGTGGTAGAAGTGCATGGCACCTTGACTAAGAAAAAAAACAAAGGAGAGAGAGAGAGAAGACTTAAGTTACTAAAATCGGAAATGAAAGAAGGGACATTACTACCAACTTTACAAAAATAAAAAGGATTATAAAGGATTATATGAACTATATGCCAACAAAATGGACAATCTAGATGAAATGGACAATCTAGATGAAATGGACAAATTCCTAGAAATACAAAGCTCTATCAAAACTGACTCAAGAAGAAATAGAAAAATTTGGATAGATCTATAACAAGGAGACTGAATCAGTAATCAAAACCTCCCAAAGGGGTGGAGGGATGGGTTAAATAGGTGACGGGAATTAAGAAGGGTACTTGTGATGAGCGCTGGATATTGTATAGAAGTGATGAATCACTAAATTCTACACCTGAAAAAAAATTCTACACCTGCCACTAATATTACACTGTATATTAACTAGCTGGAATTTAAGTAAAAACTTAATGAAGGGAAAGAAAACCTTCCCAACAAAGAAAAAACAAAATCTTATGGCTTCACTAGTGAATTCTACCAAATTTTTAAAGCAGAATTAATCCTAATGGTTCTCAAACGCTTCCAAAAATTTATAGAGAAGGGAATGCTTCCTAACTCATCCTATGAGGCCAGCATTATCCTGACACCAAAGCTAGACAAAGATTATAAGAAAAGAAAACTATATGGGGTGCCTGGGTGACTCAGTCGGTTAGGCGTCTGCCTTCGGCTCAGGTCATGATCCCAGGGTCCTGGAATGGAGCCCCACATCAGGCTCCTTGCCAAGCAGGGAGCCTGCTTCTCCCTCTCGGTCTGTCTGCCACTCCCACTGCTTGTGCTCTCTCTGTCAAATAAATAAATAAAATCTTAAAAAAAAAAAAAAAAAGAAAAGAAAACTATAGAACAATGTCCCTTGTGAATATAGATGCAAAATTCCTCAACAAAATACTAGCAAACCAAATTTAGCAACATATTAAAAGAATTATACACCATAACCAAGTAAGATTCATTCCAGGAATGCAACATATGAAATCAATGTAATATATGACATTCTTAGAATTAAGGAAAAGAAAAACACATGGTCACCTCAATTGATGCAGAAAAAGATTGATGTTGATGAAATCCAAAACCTTTTTATAATAAGAACCCTCAGGGGCACCTAGGTGGCTCAGTCGGTTAAGTGTCAGCCTTTGGCTCAGGTCACGATCCCAGGGTCCTGAGATAAAGCCCCACATCAGGCTCCTTGCTCTATGGGGAGCCTGCTTCTCCCTCTCTCTCTGCCCCCCACTCATGCTCTCTCACTCTCTATCTCAAATAAAAAAAATAAAAATCTTAAAAAAAAAAAGCCCTCAATAAACTAAAGATAGAAAGGAATTTCCTCAACATGATAAAAGATTGAAAGTTTTTCCTCTAAGATCAGGAACAAGATAAGAATGCCCACTTCGCCATTTCTATTCAACATATTGCTAGAAGTTCTAGCCAAAGCAATTAGGCAAGAAAAAGAAATAAAAGGCATCCTAAGTGAAAAGGTAAACTATCTCTAGTCACAAATAGCATGATCTTACATGTAGAAAACACTAAAGTATCCAGACACAAAAAAATTGTTAGTGCTAATACATGAATTCAGCAAAGTTGTAGAATACTAAATCAGCACATAAAAATTAGATGTATTTCTATACACTACCCCTGAACAATCCAAAAAGGAAATTGAGAAAATAATTTCATTTACAATAGCATCAGAAAGAATTAAATATTTTGGAATAAAATTAACCAAGGAAGCAAAAGACCTGTACACTGAAAACTATAAAACGTTGCTGAAAGAAATTAGGAAAGCCTTAAAAAAATGGAAAAAATCCCATGTTCCTGGACTGGAAGACTCATTATTGTTAAGATGACAATACTATCTGAAGCAATCTACACATTCAATGAAATCCGTATCAAAATCCCAATGGAGAGGTGCCTGGCTGGTTCAGTGGACGAGCATGTGAATCTTGATCTTGGGGTCATGAGTTTGAGCCCCACAGTGGGTGTGGAGAGTACCAAAAAAAAAACCAAACAAACAAACAAAAAAAAACACCACCAAAACAAAAACAAAAACAAAAAAAACCCAGTGGAAAAAATCCCAATGATACTTTCTTCAGAGAAGGAAAAATCCATCTTAAAATTCATATGAGGGGTGCCTGGGTGGCTCAGTTAAGCATCTGACTCTTGATTTCAGCTCAGGTCATGATCTCAGGGTCATGAGATTGAGCCCCGCGTCAGGCTCTGTACTGAGCGTGGAGCCTGCTTGAGATTCTTTCCCTCTCCCTCTGTCCCTCCCCCCTCAAAAAATTAAATAAAAATAAAATTTAAAATAAGATAAATAAAATTCATGTGAAATCTCAAGAAATCACAAATAGCCAAAACAAACTTGAAAAAGAACAAAGTGGAGGATTCATACTTCTTGATTTCAAAACTTATGAAGTGACAGTAATCAAAACAGTGTGGTACTGCCATAAAGATAAATATGCAGACCAATGGAATGGAATTGAGAGCCCAAAAATGAGCCCTCATACGGTCAATTGATTGTTAAGAAGGGGGCACATCCATCCAATAAAGAAAGAACAGTCTCTTCAACAAATAATGCTGGGGAAATTGGGTATGCACATATAAAAGCATGAAGTTGGACCTTTACATTATAATTGTTAAAATCAAACACAAATAGAGACCAAACTTGAAAATTCCCTGAGCAGACAAAACCAGTTAAATCATACAAGCAAAGCTTAATTTGGTTTATTTTGCAAGACAAGTGAGACTAACTTGACCTGGGTCACTTCTTGCTTATGCCTCTGAAAAACATAAGCAAAACTTAGAACTCTTCCCCAAAATTGATATGAGGTAACCACTAGCCAATTCCCTATGATTTAAGCACTTTCTAACATTATAACCAATCACTGCAAAGAATAAACAGTCCCTGCCCTCTCATTATATAAGCTGCTTTATAACAATATACCTCTGAACCTCATTGCATGTTTGGTTTGAATGCTCCCAGTGCACAAAGTATCTTCTTTGTGTGTGCACAATAAACTTCTACTAATTACTTCTTTGGTGATTCATAGGTTTTACTTCTGCTATTTCTGAACTTTTGACATGCTATATACAAAAATTAACTTAGAATGAATCAAAGACCTAAATTTAAGAAGTAAATCTATAAAACTTTAAAAAAACACATAGGGGAAAATCTTTATGACCTTAGATTTGGCAGTTTCTTAAATATAACACCAAGAGCACAGGCATCAGAAGGAGAAATAGATACATTGGACTTCGTTAGAATTAAAAATTTTTGTGCATCAAAGAACACTATAGGGGTGCCTGGGTGGCTCAGTTGTTAAGCATCTGCCATCGGCTCAGGTCGTGATCCCAGGGTCCTGGGATCAAGCCCCACCTCGGGCTTCCTGCTCAGCAGGAAGCCTGCCACTCTCCCTGCTGTGTTCTCTATCTCTATCAAATAAATAAATAAAATCTTAAAAAGAGAAAGAAATAACAGTCTTCACTGTAGGAGAAAATCATACATCTAACAAAGGTTTAATATCCAGAATGTATAAAGAGCTTCTGCAACTCAACAACAAAAAGACAAAAAATCCTATTTAAAAATGGGCAAAGGACTTGAATAGATATTTGTCCAAAGAAGACTTATGAATAGTCAATAAGCCCATGAAAAGATGCTCGATATCATAAGTATCAGGGAAATTCATGTCAAACCCACAATGAGACAGAACTTCATACCCACTAAGATGGCTGTAATTTTTGAAAATGGAAAATAACAAGTGCTGGAGAGGATCTGGAGCAATTGAAACCCTCTGCATTGCTGGTGGGGATCTAAAATGGTGCAGCCACTGTGAAAAAAGGTTTGGCTGTTTCTCAAAAATTAAACACAGAATTATCAGATGACCTGGCAATTCCACTCCTAGGTATGCACCCAGAAGGACTGAAAGCCTGGAGTCCAACAGATACTTGTACCCCAACGTTTGTAGCAGCATTATTCACAAAGCTGTCAACAATCCAAGCTTCCATCAGCAGATGAATGGATGACAAAATGCAGTATATACTTATATACGTGCAATGGAATATTATTCAACCTTAAAAAGGAATAAAGTTCTGACACATGCTAAAACATGGATGAAACTCGAAAACATTGTGCTAAGCAAAACAAGCCTGACACAAGGGGACAAATATGCTATGATTGCCCTTACGTGAAATATCTAGAATAGGTAAAGTCATAGAAACAGAAGGTAGATTAGAAATTACCAGGGGCAGTGCGCCTGGGTGGCTCAGTTGGTTGAACAACTGCTTTTGGCTCAGGTCATGATCCTGGACTCCCCGGATGGAGTCCCACATCAGGCTCTCTGCTCAGCGGGGAGCCTGCTTCCCCCTCTCTCTCTGCCTGCCTCTCTATCTACTTGTGATTTCTCTCTCTGTCAAATAAATAAATAAAATCTTTTTTAAAAATGGGTTTTTAAAAAAGATTTTATTTTTAAGTAATCACTACACTCGATGTGGGGATCAAATTCACGACCCCTGAGATCAAGAGTCACATGCTATACAACGGAGCCAGTCAGGCGTCCCCCCAAAATGTTTTTTAATGTCCGTTCCTCATTAAAAAAAAGCAAATGTCATGTATGGATCCTGTGTGTGTGTGTGTGTGTGTGTGTGTGTGTGTAAAAAATGAATTTAACGTGTGTACATTTTAAGACAGCTAACTTTTTTTGACAGTTGACATTTATTGACTGCTTATGATATGCTAACACTCTTCTAAGTGTTCTACATATATTGCTACGTTGTAAAAAAGGCACAAAAATTGAGATCTTCTAAGAATGAGGTAAATAGGGGTACCAGGGTGGCTCAGTCAGTTAAGCGTCTGCCCTTGGCTCAGGTCATGATCCTTGGGTCCTGGGATCGAGTCCCACATCATGTCCAGGCTCCCTACTCAGCGGGGAGCCTGAAAGGGGAGCCTGCTTCTCCCTCTCCCTCTGCCCCTCCCCCCACCCCGCTTGTGGGTATGTGCTCTCTCTCTCTCTCTCAAATAAATAAATAAAATCTTTTAAAAAAAAGAATGAGAGAAATATAAACAATATTTTAAGATTTTATTTATCAATTTATTTATTCAAAAGTTATTTTTGTACCTGCTAACAAGATGTTATAAGTAAAATGTTCCAGAAGCTAGGGTTTCAAATGTCAGACCAACCACCATGGCCTCAAACTATTTGTAGTTACTCTTTTGAGTTCCGCTGTACACCGACGGAGAAGTTCATCGTTATGTTTAGAGGATGTGAAACCTATTTCAAGTACTCTTCTTAATTATTGTTGCTTTTTTTGTCCAGATTAAAGTCAGATTATGGTGGGTTTTTTCTCTTGTCATGTGGCTGATGAAGGGCTTGTTCTAGGGTAAGAGAAATGTGCAAATTCAGATTTGTAGAGGAAATTGGGGGGGAGGAGGGCATTAGCTTTGATGCAGGGGAGGCAGGGGTAAGGGAAGGCTTTCTTTGGGAAGGGGTGCTGTTAGCGAGAGGAAAGGAAATAGGGCATTCTAGGCAGAGGGAACAGTCTGGAACTGCATAAGCTGAGATCCGGGGGGACGAGAGAGTTAGTGGATTCAGAGAGCTATTTGTTCAATATTGCTGAGTGTAGAGATAGTAAAGATAGTCTTAAGGGTCTGGGTTTTTTTTTAGGGTTTTGTTTGGTTTTGTTTGGTTTGGAGGGTGGGCGGCTGTGTTACAGTTTTTCTGGGCTTGCCTGGAAAATCCTTAAGGAAACAAACACACTGAATTGAGATGCAAGGTTCTTCGCCACAAGAATTCCTGCTCCTCGACATCGAAGAGCATCCAAGAGGGTTGCAGAGAGCTCCGGCCCCTCACACTCATGCACTCATGGACTTAATCCCACCACCAAAAAAAAAAAAAAAAAAACCCACAAAGCACTGACCAGCTTAGTTGGTCTATTTCGAAGATTCCAGTCTCTAAAACCAGTGGGAAATGAGGAGCTACCGGATCATGGTAGAAAAGATACAGGGAGATTTCCATTTCAAATCTGCTTCTGTGATAGCCACACATGGACTGATCTCCTCGAAGAAAAAAGAAAAGGAATCAAGGCACTGAAGTCAGGAAACACATGGACCAAAAAGGAGGTTCATGGCGCCATGTTGGAAACCACCAGTGCCTGCATGGGGCAGATGTGATGGGATTGAATGTACAAGAGTATTCTTCCCAATTCCGTTACTTCCTAAAGGCCTGGCAGAAGTATGAAGACCAAGATTCAGGTCCTCTTTCTGAATGAGGACCCGTCTTCCTGCCTCAGTGAGCACCGTGACAGATGGAGAGCTAAGGGAGTTCTTAAACTTTTTAAGAGTTGAAAAACAATCAAAAGACCTATAGTCAAAAGCAATACACGCTTAAAATTCGTTAAAAGGATAGATTTCATGTTAAGTGTTTTGACCACAATAAAAAAGTCAAAGGGTATTTCGTGACACATGAAAATGATATGAAATCAAACTTAAGTGTCCCTACATAAAGTCTGGCTGAAACACAGCCACAGTCGTGCTCATGGGGTTCGTGACACAGTAATGGAGGCCAAGGGAAAGCCTGCCACCAAACGGCCTTGTAAGGCTTGGAGGATCCCAAGACTGATCTGGATCTGTAAGACTAACCTGCTAATTCAGGGTTGTTTACAGAATATTAAACCTTTTATAGCTACCTTGATGCATATAGGCTAAACTCATTGTAGACCAGTGGGGGACCTGTTTAGAGCTGACCAGCCCTCCGGGAAATCTAAGTCAAGTGGGGGCCTCCTGAGGAGTTTCTGGGTTTGTGTAATGAGACAGTTTGCCCAAGCTCCTCAGGACCATTGCAGCCAGGACCCCTGGGAGACACCCAGGTCTGAATAGTCTATGCAGTCTCAGAGGCCGCCAGCAATGTCCCACATCTGTCCTTTGCTACTGGGAGCAGTCTAGAATGAGCCTAGCCTTAGGAATGCCGCAAGTCAGATGGATAGTTGCTGGCTTGCTTCCACACCCCCTCCTTCCTGCCTGCACCCTACCCCCCTATTTCCCCCTGTGCCCTACCTACATTAAAAATTAAAAAAAAAAAAAAAAAAAAAGGAGAAGAAGGAGAAGGAGAAGAAGGCAAGAACCAGAAACTTTCCTCCTGAGAGCCCAGCGGCCTGACCCTACTGCCTCCCAAATTTCATGCTGGCAGACAACTGTGTCCAACCTCTGCCCTACTGGGAAGGTCTTCTCCAGGGACCGTCCTTCCTCTGTCCCCTCAGCTTCCCTGAGGGTGAAGACATTGTCTTGAGAGTGGAAAGGGGGTGGTGGCATGAGGGCGTGACTGGCCCCGCCCCCTTCTGGAGCTCCGCCTGAGGGCTGGGAGAAAGCTGGCAAGCGGAAGGGGAGGGACAGCGGCTTCCAATGCCAGCTACTGCTGTCACGTTGATCGGGAGCCTTCTCTGGGCGAAGCCGGGAGCGGGAGTCATGAAAAACACAGGCCAAAGGGAAGCGCGTGATGAGATGGCGCACTCAGTCCCGTGTCGCACCGGGCCACGGCAGCAACCAAATCAGCCAAGGTCTCGCTTCACCAATTAGGTGTCACTTAGGGCTCATTACTTACTCCGGCTTCTTTGCTTGGTTTGGTTTACCTTATGTTCCACTCCCGTTCCTGAGTTTACGTTTGCCTCAGATTAGAAAGTGATCCCAGTGTTGGGATGCCATTTGGGGACCAAAGGGCGACAGCCCTAGGAGAAAGTCATTGGAGGACAGTGTGGTGGGAGTCAGGAATTTCGAGGCTTGCGGAGAGCAGGAAGAGTATTCAGACCCTCTCTATAATCAATAGGGAAACACAGTGGGGCCCATGGAATGGGGAGCCCCTTACTCCATGGGCTAGGGAATTATCTTTTTAGCCACTTCAAGTGTCAGGATCCTCTCTATGGGCTACAGAAATTTGGTAATGCACTCCTGCACGACCTCTTCTACCTCCCCAATATCACAATGAAACGCTCCCTCTCTGCAAACACATCCAGCATGGAGACCAAAGGGTCACTGGCCACTGCTTTCATTCAGCTACCGTTCCCATTTCTCCTGGCTCCCACCCAAGCCCCCCACACCTTAATGAGCTATTGAGTACCAGAAGAGGAAATTCCAGCCCAGTGGGGGGACTGGTCACCTCACTTGTTCCAAAGCAGAGCTTGGCTTGGGGAAGGAGGGCTGTCCTGATGTCATCATTATTCAAGAGGCTCTTCCTGTCCAGCTCTGGGGAATGGCCTCAGCAGCTGGCACAGAGAAGAGATGAAGCCTCTGAGGTCTTAAGCTGGGACCTTGGGCTGCCGATGCCCTCTGGAGACAGGATGCCTGGTGGGGACCAAGAGGCCCTGAGAAGAGTAGAGTGAGAGTATTCATCTCAGGCTGTTCTATCTGCAAAATAACCAAATGCCCATTGGGTACAGAACACCTTCCTGGGTCTAGTGACATATGCAAATCAGTAGAAGATGCAACAATGCCCTTCCCAAGTCCCATGTTATTGTAGATGAAGACACATCTAAAAAAAAAAAAATAGGAATACTCACTAACCCTCATGTTAACAAAGGCGAAGTCATTTGATGCAATTCAAGAAGCCAGGAGATTTGGGGAAGTAGGCAAGTTTTCAATTTTGAATTGTTTCTTGATGGATGAGGGGGCAAAGGTGTATATACTAAGTTGAGGATTAAAAATAATATGTTGGGGTGCCTGGGTGGCTCAGTTGTTAAGCGTCTGCTTTCAGCTCAGATCACGATCCCAGAGTCCTGGATCGAGGCCCACATCAGGCTCCTTCCTCAGCAAGGAGCCTGCTTCTCCCTTTCCCACTCTCCCTGCTTGTGTTCCCTCTCTTGCTGTCTCTCTGTCAAATAAATAAATAAAATCTTTAAAAATAAATAAATAAAATAAAATAAAAGTAATATGTTATATTCCTGCAGAGAAAAAGGATTTTACCTACAGAAGGAAGAACACAAGTGAAAAATCTTAAAACCAAAGATATCCCTTTGCAACAAGAAATGCCAAGGTTGAGGTGATAGAAGACCGACCATAATTAATCAGCACGTTGGTGTAATAGAATGTTCTAGTTAATCAAAATTCTTTTTTTTATAACAACGCATGTTTAAACATTCTTTCTTACTCTAATAAGTATAAGATCATGCTTACTAAGATTCCTGGGAAGATTTTATATTTACATCAAGATATATCGTGGATACTCTGGAAGTTATTTTGTTAAATAAATTCCTCAGAAGAGGTTCCAATAACATGTAGGACTGGGTTAATGGAAACAGGTTCCCTGACCCAACAAATACCTAAACTATATAAATGTGCTGGATAAACCATAACACACACACACACTCTCACTATATATATAACCAAGGTCAAAAAAAGGAAAGAAGAAAAAAAAAAAAAAAAGGAAGGGAAATCCCCAAGTTCTAAAACTCACAGCTAGAGAGAGCTGTCACATGAGCCTGATGTGACAGTCAAGGAGTGGGCGGGGGCTGGACCTGGGTGCAGGCTGGAACTGAGACCCTCCCATAAAGCTGCCCAAATGGGACTTGAAAATTTCTTCCCACCACTCCAAAGAGGCAGAAAGGAAGATTGCTATGTCTCAGAACTCAAGAAAAAAGGTGAAAAACACTCTTACCAACCCAGGGGCGCCGGGGTGGCTCAGTTGGCTAAGTGTCTGCCTTCAGTTCAGGTCATGATCTCAGGGTCCTGAGATCGAGCCCCGCATCGGGCTCCTTGCTCCACGGGAAGCCTGCTTCTCCCCCTCCCACTCCCTGCAGCTCCTCCTGCTTGTGCTTCCACGCTCTTTCCCTGTCAAATAAATAAAATCTTAAAAAAAGAAAAAAAGAAATTACCAAGCCAAATCTATGTTCTGTGGATCTAAATTTGCACTACCTGTCCCATGATATGAGAATTCTAGGCCAAGAAATTAACATAAAAGTTCACCCAGGTTCTGTTTAACTCCAGGGCTCTAGCAAAAGGAGATGCAAAACAGCTCTACTTCTAGAACATTCTCCCTGAAAGTAAAACGGTCCAGCTGAAGGTGAATACACAATAACAACTTAGAAACCACAAGAAGTGAACCACCTGAAGATTATTCAGTAGACACAGGTAATAGGAGAATAACATCCCAAGAATTAGAAATAATAGCATAATCTGAAAGACACTATACAACAAGAGAGTTTAAAGTTATTAAAGAGATAACAGAATACAGCCTGTAATGAAGAAAACAGGACATTTTTTAGAAAAGGACAGACAGATTTGGAAAAGAATCAAATAGAAAACTAGGAATAAACAATCACTGAAATTCCTGATTTCGCCTGTGTGTGTGACTTGTTTTAAGTAACCCCAATTTCAATCCTGCCTCTTAACCTAAATTTGAAACAGACTCTGCACCACTCCTTTCTCCTATGAAAATGAGAGTTCACAGAAGGCAAAGAGCAAATGATATATTCAGAATCATGTCTAGCACACAACTATTAACCAGGAACGAGAAGATACCAGCCTACCTTCAAATTATGGGTGCTGGGCACCTGGGTGGCTCGATTAAGCATCTGCCTTCAGCTCAGGTCACAATCCCAGGGTCATGGGATGGAGCCCCATGTAGGGCTCCCTGCTCAGCGGGAAGCCTGCTTCTCCCCCTGCTTGTGTTCCCTCTCTCACTGTCTCTCTTTGTCAAATAAATAAATAAAATCTTAAAAAAAAAATTCCAGTATAGGGCGCCTCGGTGGCTCTGTCGGTTTAGCGTCTGCCTTCCACTCAGGTGGTGATCCCAGGGTTCTGGAATCCAGCCCCGCATGGGGACTGCTTCTCCTTCTCCCTCTGCCCCTTCCCCCTGCTCATGATTGCTCTCAAATAAAGTCTTTTAAAAAAGTTTAAATTCCAGTGTGATTATCATACAATATTATTATTAGTTTCGGGTGTACAATATAGTGATTCAACACCTCTATACATTACTCAGTGCTTATCATCATAAGTGTGTTCTTAATCCCCATTGTCTATTTCACCCATCCCCCACCCACCTCCCCTCTGGTAACCAGCAGTGTGTTCTCAATAGTTAAGAGTCTGGGTTGGGGTTTTTTTTGGTCTTTTATTCTTTAATTGTTTGTTTTGTTTCTTAAATTCCACATACGAGTGAAATCATATGGTATTTGTCTTTTTTTGACTGACTTATCTTGCTTCTTTTCTAGGATTTTGATAGGAATGACATTAAACCTATAGATTAATTTGGGGAGAATTGACATCTTTATTGAGTCTTCCAATCTATGACCACAGTATATCCATTTATTTAGGTCTTTGATTTATTTCATTAGCATTTTGTAGTTTTCAGCAAATAGATCCCGTGTGTGTTTTGTTAAGTTTATACTTAAATATTTAATTTTCTGTGGAACAATAATAAATGGTAAAGCATTTTAACTTACAGTTTCTACATGTTTTCTTTTTTTACATAGAACTACGGTTGATTTTTGTGTGTTAATCTTGTATCCTGCATTCTTGTAGAACTCATACAGCAGTTAAAGGAATTTTTTTTTTTTGGTAGATTATTTCGGGATTTTCTTTAAGGGCAATCATGTCATTTGCAAATAGGGACAGTTTTATTTCTTCCTTTCCACTCTGTATGCCTTTCATTCTTTTTCTTCCTTATTACAGTGACTAGGAATTCCAGTACTATGTTGAATCAGAGTGATGAGAATAGACATGCTTGCCTTGTTCTCAGTCTTAGCAGGAAAACATTCAGTCACTCGCCAGCAACTGTAATGCTAGCTGTAGGTTTTTCATAGATGTTCTTTATCAAGTTGAGAATATTTACCATGAATGATTGTTGGATTTTATCAAATGCTTTTCCTGCACCAATGTACCAATTGATAAGATTGTATGATTTTTCTTCTTTAGCCTTCTTTTTCTTTCTTCCTTTTTTCTTAGCCTGTTGATATGGTAGACATTTTTGTTAACCCAGCTTTATTGATCACGTGATACCATGGATGTTTGAAAATTGAATCAGTTAGAGGGGAGGGAGTGGGGGATGGGCTAGCCCAGTGATGGGTATTAAGGAGGGCATGTATTACAATGAGTACTGGGTGTTATACGCAAACAATGAATCATGGAACACTGCATCAAAAACTAATGAAATACTGTATGGTGACTGACATAACAAAATAAAAATAAATAAATACATAAATAAATAAATACAATTTTTTAAAAAACGAAGAAAATGGAATCAGACTATTAAGTGAAATAAATCCTACTTGATCATGGTATATAATTTTTCATATGTATAATTGTTTTATAATGATAGATTCAATTTGCCTATATTTTTGGATTTTTGAAAGGATTTGAAAGAGGATTTTGAAAGAGATATTGGTCTAAGTTCATAAAAGATATTGGTCTATAGGGTTTTTTTCTACATTCTTGACAGATACTGACTTATAGTTTTCTTTTTTTCAGTATTGTCTTTGTCTGACCTCATAAAATGAGTTAGGAAGTGTTCTCTCCTCTGTTTTCTGGGAAAAGTTGTGGAAAATCGGTGTTTATTCTTCTCTAAGTATTTGAAAGAATTCTCCAGTGAAACTGTCTGATCCTGGAGATTTCTCTTTGGGAAGGGAATCTGTTTTATCTGGATCACAACATCTTTGTCCACCAAAGTCACAAAGGCTTTGGCCAAGTTTTAGAGTATAGAATTGCAGAAAACCTTGGAAATCATCACCCACATCCCTCACCACTTATGAAGAAACTGACATGCCCAAAGTCCCAGAGCTAGTTAGTAGCAGAAATGGGAAGAGCCTGTGGTTCAGGATACTCAGTCCAGCTATCTTTGCTGCTAAGTAAATGCAAGTGGCTCAAGAGTGAAGACTTTCAACTTTTCAGACACTGCCTCCCTCCCCCATTCATTGCCCACTTACTGTCTCTTAGGAGGAGTTCAATCACTTCTTTGTGTGTAAGCCCTCAGTAAGAATATTTCCCCCAGCCCCTTCTAGCCCAGAGTTAGAGCCAGAAAGGGCAGAAGTCAAGAGTAGAGCTGGGGGGGGCGCCTGGGTGGCTCAGTGGGTTAAAGCCTCTGCCTTCGGCTCAGGTCATGATCTCAGGGTCCTGGGATGGAGCCCCTCATCGGGCTCCCTGCTCAGCAGGGAGCCTGCTTCCCCGTCTCTGCCTACTTGTGATCTCTTTCTCTCTGTCCAATAAATAAATAAACTCTTAAAAAAAAAAAAAAAAAAAAGAGTAGAGCTGGCGACCCATGACCAAGGGGGCAGAGGAGCAAAACTTTGGCAACCAAATCTCCAAGGAAGAAGAAGCAACCACAAGCCTGATCAGCCTGGGAACCAGCCCCCTCTGTTGGTATGAGGTGCACTTGGATGAGAGCCTGGGCCAAGGAGGAACGGAGACCTTGGGCAGCTCTCCCAAAAGGGTCAGTGAACAGGAGGAAGTTAGGTCTTCCGGCTCACACACCCTCTGTTTTCCAAACTGTAGGTAACAAGACGGAAGAAAAGAGCGGGTAGATCATACTTGCACATTAGGGTAATGCGACATTCCCACAGCTGGATCCCCATCACTGCTTACAGTATCAACCAGTAGAACTCTCTGCCATAGAAACATTCTATCTCTGCCATAACATCCTATCTCTGCCCTGTCCAGAAAGATGGCCACTAGTCATATGTGGGTATTAAGCCCTGGAAATGTGACTAGTGCAACTGAAAATAACTAAATTTTTAATCTTAATTAATTAAATCTTTCTCATGTGTGACTAGCAGCTACTGTATTGGACAGCACACACCTAGAGAAACCCCTGTAAACACACTCATGAATGAACCCGAAAAGCACATGAAAGTCAGAAGCATAATCTATAATAAAGGAAGGAAGCACTAAGATACATTGGCAAGTCACTTAAAATTGAGCCAAAAACCTCACTCCTCAAATTTGCACCAATATTATATGATGCTCTGGTTTCCCTTTATTTAAGCTGTATGTGTGCTAGTGTTTTACAAAATCACTTTTGGCAATATAAAAGAAGGAGTAAATAATAGGTTTCAGGGATCCAGGTGCGCCTGGGTGGCTCAGCTGGTTAAGTGTCTACCTTTGGCTCAGATCACGATCCCAGGGTCCTGGCATGGAGTTCAGCATCTCCTTCTCCCTCTCCCTTTGTCCCTCCCTGCCCCCCCCCATGTGCTCTCTTTCTCTCTCTCTCTCTCAGATAAATAAACAAAATCTTTAAAAAATAGGCTTCAGGGATCCAAATGGAAGTTACTAAGCCTATATCGAGTTAGTCTGGAGAAACAACCACTGCTGAGATTTGGTTTGTTTTGTTCACCGCTATATCCTCAGTGCCTAGACTATCCCCTGGCAAGAAACATTCTTAGTAAAATTTTGTTGAGAGAATGAAAGGAGGGGCGGACAGTCCAAGGAACTGGACTTAAGAAAAAGAAGAAAATTTTATAAAGCCAAACCTCTAGGCTCAGCAGAATGGCCACCGGAGGGCGCTCCAGCCCAGCAGCTAGCTCACAGACTGGGTGACTTGCCGCAGGCTTAATCATTCTCCCCCAGGAGAGAATTCTTGGGTTTCCCTAGTGCTTCCCACGCCCTAGGGTGACTATAAAAGAGTAAATCCCAGCCACCACCACCCACTTCCCATCACACTCCCAGTTCTTTCTTTTTTATTTGTCTGTATGTTTTCTTATGTGTACCAGACAACCCTCTGACACAGATGTTAGGATCACTGGCTATCTACGGGCAGTGCAAGGCCCCCGGCATGCTAGAACACTTAATAAATGTCACATTTTGTGCTTCAAAGAAAGGAAATGGAGAGTCAGAGGCAGAAGCCCAGGTCTGGGAATCAGGAGGGGGGTTTCCAGACAACTCTATTCACTCGAAGTCCAACATGGTCCCAAACATTGTGCTGTAAGCTTTGTGTGACAGGTAGTGTTATCTCCATTTTACAGATGAGAAAACTGAATTTCAGAGTGATTGGGAAAGGTCACACAGATTATAAGTGGATTTGAACCCGAGATGCTTTGTCTACAAAATCCATGGAATTAAGACCATAGCATCAGTTTCAAGTTCAAACACGGCACTACTGAGAGCATTGTTTTCTGTGAGATCCAGTGAGGTTAGAAGACTGAAATTGGGCATTCAACTGGAGTCAGGGAAAGGAAAGAAAAGATCCTTATATCGGAGCCCTTCCTGGGCGGGTTGGGCAAGGGCACTGCCACCACCCAGAAGAGCAGGGTGGACCTACTCTGGGCAAAAGTCCTCAAGATTTCTGTCTGTTTAAGGGTTGAATGTTTGTGTCAGCCTCCAGATCCACAAGTGATGGTAAGCCCCAATGGGATGGTATTCGGAGGTGGGGTCTTTGGGAGGTAATCAGGTTTAGATGAGGTCCTGAGGGTAGGGATCCCTTGATGAGATTGGTGTCCTTGTAAGAGGGGAGAGGGGCGCCTGCATGGCTCAGTCGGTTAAGCGTCTACCTCCGGCTCAGGTCATGATCCCAGGGTCCTGGGCCAAGTCAGGCTCCCTGCTCCCTCTCCCTCTGCCCCTCCCCCCTGCTCTTGTGCCTGCAATGTGGATAATACTTGCCTTATGAGATTGTGGCGTGATTTATTGATTTTGTCAATGTCAAACCTCTTGCATTGGGTGTAGGCACAGAGCAGAAACTCCGGAAATGTTCGCTTCCCTTTTTCCTTACTTGTAGAGTCATGAATGTCAAGGACAGTTTACACTCAGCAGAACCTTCAGCTCAAAGAAAAAAGCTAAAATGGAAGAAGTTCAAGCACCAATCTGTGAGTGGAGAAGACATTTGGGGGTTTGGAGGAACATTTGGGGACCAAGGACCTTGACGTCTCACCTTGTACACAAGGGGATCGTGGGCACGGGTCACGGCCATCACCCCAAAACAAGAAGAGTGCATTGTGAGGCTCAGCATGCTTCCTGCACCTGCACCCATGCATTTGCTCCAAACTAGGATTTGCTCTGGATTGCTTCACACAGCACTCCCCTCCTGATGTGTTCTCTACTCCACTGTGCTGGAATCTTCTGTTGCCCCCGTAGATCCATCTCCACTCTTTTCTGTCCTGCTCTATGCCCCCAGGAGGCTGCGCTATCCCTTGTCCTTTGTCTTCCAGCTGGATTAGGCCATTAGAGAGTCAGATAGGAAAGTAGAGGGCCAGAGGTCAGAGAGGCGTGAGTTTCTGTTCCCCAGCCCCCTCCCTGTGCCTGGCCAGGACTGAAGGTGACAGCTCTGGTGTGGCCACTCCACACAGTGAGCCTGGGCTTGCGCTCGCAAGGGCACACCCTCGAGTGCTCTCTCTTTCTCTCTGGATTTCAGTACCCACACCTTCTCCTTGTTTCAGGCCCAAGTTCAGCCCCAGATACTATAGTTGACCTTATGATTTCCCTACCTCCAGCCCACATTTAGTAAACCATCCTTTTATCAAATTTTCTTCAAATGACCCAGTCTGAGTGACCCTAACTGATACCTCCGAGGGCCGGTTAGGTCCAAGGAGCTGGTGTCCCACCGATCCTGCTCTTCAGCTGCCACCAGAGGCCCTCTGCAACACACAAAACCTTCTCACGTGGACACACACCCGGAGCCACCCATGGGAGGGCAACTGCGAGCGAATCCCAGGTGGGCACTCCCGGCGCTCACCAGCACCAGGCTGTGGTTCCCACACGGGAAGAAGATGATTTGAAGCCTGAGAACCTACTCTCCAGGTCCTTTTAAAGACTGCAGACCCAGTTTTGAGCCACTAGAATTTTCCGTACTCTCTTGAGCCTAGAAACCATATTAAAATGTTAAATTCGCCATTGGGAATTGTCAAAAGAGGAACGAGCAGCCCAAAATGGAGTCATCTGTCCCCAACCACAGCAAACCAAAACCTCGTCGCAGTTTGAACCTCTCCCAGGAATGTGACCTTTTAACAGTCGGTCTGAAATTTCCTCATCAGCCCTGGTAAGGTAATCCCCATGATAAGAACCCTGCTTTCCTCTTCCCCCTCAAAAAGATGTAACCATCCTTTCCTTTGCTAATAACGGCCTTGCCCTATCCTCCTTCCTATAAAAACCCTCCATTTTGGGGCGCCTGGGTGGCTCAGTGGGTTAAAGCCTCTGCCTTCAGCTCAGGTCATGATCTCAGGGTCCTGGGATCGAGCCCCGCATTGGGCTCTCTGCTCAGCAGGGAGCCTACTTCCCCCTCTCTCTCTACCTGCCTCTCTGCCTACTTGTGATCTCTCTCTGTCAAATAAATAAATAAAATCTTTTAAAAAAAATTTAAAAAACCCAAAAAACCCTCCATTTTGTACAACTCCTAGGAGCATCCCTCTACTTGCTAGGTCCTGCCCAGTTCGGAAATCACTTCACAAAGCCAATCTGATCTTCATATTCACTCGGTAGAATTTTGATTTTTAACAGACTCCTCCATGTTAGCTCATGTGGCCTCCACGCTGTGTCTTCGGGCTCCCCAACATTCAGCCCCTTCGTGCTCATCGGCTGTGACACCATGACTCTCACTTCTGCTTTGCCTCCAATAACAAACGGCAAAGGTATTTCTCGCAGTAAGATATGTTTCTTTTCAATGATAGTCTGTTTATCTTCTAGTCAGTGGAGAATCTGCCTGTTTTCTTTAACGTGTCTTTTTTTTTTGTACCTTTTGACCCCCTTCACCCATTACTCCCCACCCCACCCCACCCCCGCTCTGCCTCTGGCAACAACCAGTCTGTTCTCTATATCTATGAGCTTTTTTTTTTTTTTTTCTTTTGTTTTGAACATGTCTTTTTTTAAATGATTGAATCTTGATCTGGGGCAGGAAGCATAGGAAGCCCTTATTGTATGAGAAAACACAGTAGCCTCCAGAGGCCACTGGGGCCATGGTGACAGGATGCGCTAGCTAATGTGAAGGACCCCATTGGTGAAGGGGGAGCATTTTCAGCATCGAATAATATTAGGAATGGATTAAAACTAACACACGGGTCACTTTTCTCCCACTGCCCAGGCCCCTTAAGCTCCTCCCTAACCCGAGGGGCTTCCTAAAACAGCCTATATTGTAGTGTGATTTAGAGAATATGAAAGCATTTCTCACTCTTGTGGTGCCTGCTACTTTGTCTTCAAGCGGCCACTCCTGGAGACCCTCTGTTGGCACTCTTTCCCTACACTGGTCCAGCTCAGCAGAAATGTATTGAGACAAACCCTGGGGAAGTCCAGGGCTGCTTAAAACTAGACCTGTGTGCCTGGTTGGCTACCCAGAGAAATTAAAATGATAAATTTGGTCCGTTGTACCTCCCTGCCTACAGGTCAAGTAGAGCAAGATGGGATGGAAACTTCAACCTGTGTACGGAGATCATTGTGAGAGTTGAGCTAAGCAGGTGCCTTCCTTGGAAGCTCAGCTCTAACCAAAAAGCACATCCAATAAGGCATCTGAACAACTCCCCTTTCTTTTTTTTTTTTATTTTAAGATTATTTATTTATTTATTTGACAGAGAGAGAGAGATCATGAGTAGGCAGAGAGGCAGGCAGAGAGAGGGGGGGAAGCAGGCTCCCCGCTAAGCAGAGAGCCCGATGCGGGGCTCGAATCCAGGACCCTGAGATCATGAAGCTGAAGGCAGAGGCTTAACCCACTGAGCCACCCAGGTGGCCCCAACCCCCCCTTTTGAACCAGTTCCTCCTAAGGCAGGAGGATGGGCCACTTTGTTTTCCAGTGTGTTGACAAAAGGGCAGGCCTGGAAGGGAGGGGAGCCTGGGTCTTCCAGCTCTGCCCCAGGTCTTTCATAGCTGTGTGATCTTGGGCAAACCCCTGCTTCTCTCTAAGACTCTGGTTTTTTTTTTTTTTTTTTAAGATTTTATTTATTTGACAGAGAGAGATCACAAGTAGGCAGAGAGGCAGGCAGAGAGAGAGGGGGAAGCAGGTTCCCTGCTGAGCAGAAAGCCGGATGTGGGGCTTGATCCCAGGACCCTGAGATCATGACCTGAGCCAAGGCAGAGGCTTTAACCCACTGAGCCACCCAGGCACCCCTGGTTTTTGTTTTTTAAACAAGACAGTGGTGATTAAAAAAAGATGTGGAGAGCTCTGCATATTAGAACTATAAGATTTTGACGTAGAATGTTAGTATATCTCAGCTCAATTCGTAAAAACCTCAACTGAAGAAAATATATAGGTAGGATCATTTGAAAGACATATTCCACTTACTCTTCTGGATCATTTTAGTTTTTTGTGTTTTTTTTAAGATTTATTTATTTATTTATTTATTTGACAGAGAGAGAGATCACAAGTAGGCAGAGAGGCAGGCAGAGAGAGAGGGGGAAGCAGGCTCCCTGCTGAGCAGAGAGCCAGATGTGGGGGCTCCATACCAGGATCCCGAGATCATGACCTGAGCCGAAGGCAGAGGCTTTAACCCACTGAGCCACCCAGGCGCTTCCAGATCATTTTAGTTTTTAATCTTTGGTGGGGATAGACTTTTAAGAAAACTGAGTTTAAAATTATAAGACTTATGGAATTATTTTGGAATTTCTTTTTTAACTTAATGCCAATGGAGAGTTTTCTTTCCTTAATTAATAGCTTTTACCTCACAAATAGGAATGAATGAATGAATGAATGAATGAACGAATGAATAAGATGGTGATGAATGTTGTCCTGGATGACCTATTGTGTACCTGGCCAGAGCTAAAATTTGATGACTATATGGTTTTCTGGGAGGAAGGTTCTGAGAAGAACTTCAGGATTGCTTTCAGGATTCATTCTAGAGGAGCACTGTCCAATAGAAATATATTACGAGCCATATACATATATTATATACATATAATTTCTCATAATTCCACCTTAAAAAAGTAAAAAGAAACAGGTATCATTAATTTTAATATTTTACTTAATATTATTATTTAATATTTTACTTAATATATTTACTTAATATTTTACTTAATATTAAAAATGTTATTTCAACATGTCATCAACATAAATTGAGATATTTTACATTTTTTTCACACCAAGTCTTTCAAATCTATGTATTTTACATTTGTAAGTATGAACTAGCCATATTTCAATTGCTTCATAGGCACAGGAGGCCAGCCTCAATAGTAGGCAGTGGAGGCCTAGCGATTAGCTCAGGAATGCCCAAACCCAGCCAGTCTATCTGGGGCCTGATCCCTGGTCCACTCTCAAACTCCACAGCCTCCAGCTATCTTTCTGAAAAAACAACCCTAATCGTGTCACTTCTCAGCTTAAGAGATCTCTCATATCTCCTATCGTCCTAGGACAAAGTCCGAACACCTTAGCATGTTTTAAAAGACCCTTCACCATCCGACCCCAATTTCTCTTTTAAACTGTTCTCCTGTCTCCTCTCCCCTTGCATGATGTCGCCGTGATGACAGAAACTGTTCTCTCACCCAACGGGCTTTTCCGCCCTCCTGGCATTTTTCTGTCCCCACTTGGAGAGCTCCTTGAAGGCTCATTCATTCCTTCGTTCGTTCACGGAGTGCCCTACTAACTGTCAGGCGGCATGTGGACCCTTGTATCCAATTTAAAGGGCCACAAGGAACCTCGCTGGCCAACTCTTAGCCCCCCAATCCCCAGCCACCACCTGTCATCTCCTGTCCAACCCCTGTCATCTCCACCTCGGCTCTAGCGTTAGCCCTCATCACCCAGCTGGGCGGCTTGTTCACGCGTCCTCCCACGCCGTCCCCCAAGCCACGGAACGCCCATTCTTGGTTATTTCCTTACACCGTGAAGCCTCAAAAAACCGATGAGGGGGTGAATGACCAATGAACCCCCACTTTCTCATCGGAGGAACTAAAGCACGGAACAAGGAGGGTTGAGGGGACCATCCCGCCCGAAGTCCTCCCGTAGAAACTAGGCCTTCCCCAAGGGCCGGGGCCGCCCGGATCCCCGCACAGCCCTGACACACCGCCCGGACCCCGCGAGGCGTTGACCTACACAAGCCCCCGGCCCCCACCCCTACCCGGTCGCCGCCAGCGTAGCGGGGAAGCAGCCGCGAGCAAAACCGGCGGAACGAAGCAGGGCGCCGCCCGCACCCGCGCGCGGGAGACCGTCGGGAGGGGGCCTCAGACCTGAGCGGCGGAGGAACGCACGTACCGGCGGCCGCGCGGAGAAGGGTGCGGCAGCTGCGCCGCGGCAACTACAAATCCCAGGGGGCGCCGAGACGCAGAGGCGGAAGGGGTGAGCGGGGGGGCGGGGCGAGGCGAAGCGGGAGGGGCCGGGGCGGCCCGAGGGCCACGCTAGGGTTGCAGGCGCTGGGAGCGGGAGACCATGTCTGGGGGCAGCAGCTGCAGCCAGACCCCAAGCCGGGCCATCCCCGCCACTCGCCGGGTGATCCTCGGCGACGGCGTGCAGCTGCCGCCCGGGGACTACAGCACCACCCCCGGCGGCACGCTCTTCAGCACCACCCCGGGAGGTAGGCGCGGGCTCCGGGTGCGAGGGGCGCGGACTGACCCGGCAGTGCGGGAGGGGTTGGGAGCCGCCAGTCGGACGGGGCGACCGGGCTGAGGGGCGCGGTGACTGGAATAAAGGCATCAGGGAGGCAGCGACGGTCACGGAGGTGGCCACCGGGAGCCAGCAGATGGCCGCTTCCCACTGCCTGCCCTCTGGATGCGTGCTCCCGAGCCCGGGCTGCAGACTGCTCCATTAGTTTCCTCCTTCTGGGAGAGACAGCCGAGTCCCTGTACCCAAACAGGTACGCACGCTTCCAGAACGACCACATGCTGGGGTGTGCTGCCCCTTGTGGGTGTGGGGGCGTTCTGAGGCGGCATAGCGTGGGGTCCCTGTGGCCTGGGAGCTAGGAGAGGCCTGGCCTGGGGTTTTTAGGGGATGAGATGGGCGTTCTCTATTGGGGTAAACGACTCTTGGAGAATCCTTTTTCTTTCCTGAGGCACCCCCAGTTTTGCATTGGGCCAGCAGCCTCTGACAGGATTTGGGCTGAGGGCGCTCGCCTGCCCCGGCCGCGCCTCACCTGCGCCTGTGGCAGGTTGCCCATTTACGCGTGTGGGATCTCCGCAGAGGGACTTGGGGCCGCGGGCAGGGCTGTGCAGAAAAACACGTTCTTCTGTCCGGGGGGGGAAGGGGAACCGTGTGACCTCCCCGAGAGTGTATGAGGAAGAGGAAACTGAGCTGGCACGGGTGGGGGCCAGACTTGGGCTGCCCTCGGGAGCCGGGCATTCGTTCCCAGCCCAGGAGCCCCGGCGCACAGGCGCTGATGAAACCCGCCCGCGCGTTTGCATGATGAAATCCTCGTGGCTCACCACTTGCCTGCCATTTTCGCGCTGCCCTCACCCTGCTTTGCCCCTCTTTCCTCCCCTCCCACCTCCTCCACCGCTCAGGCCCATATTACTCGAAAACGCCGCAGATAGTGGCGCTCCGTTGAGAGGGAGGGGTGCAGGGAACGCGGGCAGAGAGCAGCAGCCTCGTCCCCTGGCAGCATAGGGAGCCACATGCTTATTTTCTCAGGCAACGGTCCCACCACTGGCAAACACTGCCAGATCCGAGGTCTTGAGCCGTTTGATCCAAAACATAAAATGTTAGCACTGTTAAGGATCATAGATGTGCTTGTTTCATCCGGACCCCAAACTTGAAAACACATGTCTCTTGTCCAGCGTCACTCGGTTTTCTCAGATTGAACAAGAAATAGTACCCAAGCATAGAGGGGGAAAATGCTCTCTCTTCTATTAAAAATGATCAAGGAAAATTTCTCAGTGAGCCTTCTCCACTGTTGACTCAAATTCTCTTTACCTGCTGTATAGGTCTTTTTTTTTTTTTTTTTTAAAGATTTTATTTATTTTTTTGACAGAGAAAGAGATCACAAGTAGGCAGAGAGGCAGGCAGAGAGAGGAGGAAGCAGGCTCCCCACAGAGCAGAAAGCCTGATGTGGGGCTCCATCCCAGGACCCTGAGATCATGACCTGAGCTGAAGGCAGAGGCTTTAACCCACTGAGCCACCCAGGCGCCCCTGTATAGGTCTTTAGTAGTCCATTTGGTAGGCCTTCTCTGTGTCATGCTGTGCCTACCGGGATCTTTCCTGACAATTTTGGGGTTCCTTCAGGTGAGGGTGTGAATCTCTACTTGATTTCTTTAGGGTGGGTACTGAGGCAGGTCTGAAGTCTCAGGTGCTCTCTCTTGAACCCTTTGTTGCTGTCTGGGAGCAGGTCAGATTGGAAGCCACAGCCAGGGTCACTGTTTATAGGGAAATCTGATCCATTTCTCACCATGGACTGGGAAATGTTTTTTTTTTTTTTAAGATTTTATTTATTTATTTATTTGACAGAGGGAGAGATCACAAGTAGGCAGAGAGGCAGGTAGAGAGAGGGGGAAGCAGGCTCCCCGCTGAGCAGAGCGCTGGATGCAGGGCTGCATCCCAGGACCCTGAGATCATGACCTGAGCGGAAGGCAGAGGCTTTAACCCACTGAGCCACCCAGGCGCCCCGGGAAATGGGTTTTTTGGTTTTGTTTTGTTTTTGTTTGTTTGTTTGTTTTTTGTAAACCAGAACAAATCTCCCTGCCTTCGAAGGTCTTTAGTTGGGAGAAAGGGACAGGGGCACCTGGACCAGAGTGTAACTTTGTTTCTGAGACCAACTGGAAGAAAGCTAGCCATGCCAGGAGCCTAAAGCCAGATTTCTTGTCTGGAGTGTCCAGCGAGACAGGCAGAGCTCACAGTCCATAACCTGGAAAAACACACCTTGCTTCTGCTAAGGTCAGTGAGTCTGATCTGCCTCAGTTAGCCAAGGCTTAGAGTCTTCCTCCAAAGCCCAAGTTCACCCTACCTCTTTGCCAAGGCAAAGAAGCTTAACCTAAGAAAAGGTCGTTTCTGGCACCCTTTTCCTCCGGCCTAGAGTGCTGTTTCTCATTCCTCAGTGTACGTATGAATTACCTAGGGACCTCACTTAAATGCAGTCTCTGATTCTGCAGGTTCTGGGTTTAGGCCTGAGATTCGACATTTCTAACCAGCTCCTAGTTATTGATCTAAGTACCATGCTGAGTACTCAGAAATTAGTGGAACGAGACTTCTCTCACCTTTTCACACCCCTGGGGCCTGGCAAAGAGTGATGCTCCTAACCAGGTAAACTTCTCTTGAGGTTGAGTTTGGCATCAGCCTTCAAACCAGGGTCTAGAGAGAGTCCATGCAGGTGCCCACGCTAGCTTATTTGCAGGTGTCAGGAGCTCTCGCAGTGCCTGCAGGTCACTCTTGCTGGGAATGGCACTGCAGTGTTTGTCCCCAGAAGAATAGGAACAGCAGCTGATTTGAGCCATCTCCATTCCTAAGATGCCAGTTGACTTTCCATGCCCATTAACCCTTCACAAGCTAAACCACTGATCTGGTTAGAAGTCTGGAGAACTTTAAAGAAATTTGTTAAAAGGAATGTTGTGTATGAATATTTGAGCCAATGGAGTCTTAAAAATGACCAGTGACCACAGACCGCCAACCTTTGAATGGGTCAGAAACCTTCCACCCCTCTCCCATCAACCTCCATGTTCCCCATTCCATGTTGGATGCTAGACCCCCCAAGCCTCCAGGGTTGCTTGGCTGGTAATCATACCCAAACCCTGTACCTGGATAAGGTTAATCAGAAGCAGGCAGGTGAGGCTACAGGTGTTAATGCCACCCTTGGTTTAGATAAACAAAGTCTGTGCCCAAGAAGCATACCTTGGAGCAGCTCCCAAGTCTTTGGCTATGGAACAGTGCTGGGAAGAGGAGGAGGTGGGCTGGGCACTGAAGCTAGGGCACAGCCAGTGTCCTGAGGCCTCAGTTACACAGGGGAAAATTGTGTCTCCTCATGGCCCAGGGTCTCATTATTAAGGACAGGTTAAAAGAACTTGGATATTAAGGCAGTGAGGGAAATGTAATGGGCCGGCTTCTTACACTGTTCTGTGCTTCCTTTTAAAGCATTTAGAACATTCCAGGGGCGCCTGGGTGGCTCAGTCGTTAAGCATCTGCCTTCAGCTCAGGTCATGATCCCAGGGTCCTGGGATTGAGCCCCGCATCGAGCTCCCTGCTCAGCGGGAAGCCTGCTTCTCCCTCTCCCACTCCCCTCGCTTGTGTTCCCTCTCTCACTGTGTCTCTCTCTGTCAAAGAAGTAAATAAAATCTTTAAAAAAAAAAAAAGAACATTGCACATTGCCCCTAATTAAAGGCTTTGATGGGGGACCCTGGTGTAGAGCACACCAAACTCTCCCTGATGCCCACCAGCCTCCCTGATTGTAAGGCATTCACCCCATCCAGAACCGGAAGACAGTCTGACCGCAAGGGCTTGGCTTGCTACGTAGGAAGATGGAGACACACCTGAAACAGAATTGGAAGCATCAAAGTCGTAGCCGTAGAATGAGGCGATTAGGCAGACACCCCTCCCCCCACCCTCCATAACCAGTAGAACTTGTACGATTCTCACGTGAGAATCGCCCGCTCCAAGTCGTCAGCCTGCCAGGCCTTACATGCTAACAATGCGCGCATAGCTGTGAGATTTCAATTGCCTTCAGGGGCTTACGTTTTGTTGTTGTTGTTGTTGACTTCCAATATCCTCAGAGGATGGCAGGGCCTGATTTGAAAGAGGAGTTTGATTTTTTAACTTATGTGTTTTTTTTTTTTTCTGAAAGAGCAAAAAAAGTCCTTCATTACCAAATTTAGTAAAAGGACAGGCAGGGTGGTACCATGTGTGTCTGTTGGGATAAAACAGTGAAGCGTTTTCTCATATGGGTCTTTATTTGATATCCTTGCAGGGGAGGAATGAAGATGGGCCAGCAGTGTGGAAAAGAGAATTGCTTCCCAGAGGGAAGGTTTTTAACAAAGAATGTTCATTTGTACACCTAGATTTTACATGTTCAGACAAACAAACAGAAAACCTGTCACTTTCAGGTCTCAGAGCCCCGCCCATGCCCTTCCTCCATTGTGACTCATGACAAATGAATCACGTGTATTTGTTTACATGTTTGTTCCCTGGACTAGAAGGGAAGTTCTTTCCCAGCAGTGTTACTCATCTTCCTATCATGGCTTTTGAGTGCTGAGTCAGGTGTTTAGAAAGTGAAGGGTTGGGGCGCCTGAGTGGCTCAGTTGTTAAGCGTCTGCCTTCAGCTCAGGTCAGGATTCCAGGGTCCTGGGATCAAGCCCCACATTGGGATCCCTGCTCAGCGGGGTGTCTGTCTCTCCCTCTCTCCCTCTGCCTGCTGCTCCCCCTGCTTGTGTGATCTCTCTCTCTCTCTCTCAAATAAATAAAATCTTTAAAAAAAAAGAAAAAGGAGTTGAAAAGACTCCTAGAATGACAGTATTCTCAGGGCAACCTGGCTCCTTTGCCATTGGGATCTGAGCTGGCTTAATAACATTCAGATTTTTCTTTTCTGCCCTTTCAGTTGCAAGGTATATATAATTGTTTACCTTGGAATGTCCCAGGGACAGAGCTACTTTCCCTGAACTTTCTCACTTATCCCAGTATTATGGATAACAGTATTACTAATACTACTGTTTCAATTATTGAGCAGAAAGCAGAAGGAAATGGCCCTTATATGAAACATGTCACTTGTGGGGCCGGGGCCTCAGACACTGGGATGGATGCTCCTTGTTTATTCATTTGCACCCAGTGTCACTGATTAGGCAGGAGTAAGTCACATCTGCCCGTGACATTTGGACGATCGGAGACAGGCAGTACAACGTGTCTTGTAATCCAATGTCCGTGTCCCTGAAATTTTACTGGGAGAGCTCAGATACTAGGCCTGGAGTGTCACAAAACTTAGTATAACTTCAGCAACAATGATTTGTTATTTCTCTCCATTCTTTGGGCTGGTTGGGCATTCTTTGATGAGCTTCCTGAGGTCATTCATCTGGCTACCTAGAGTTGTCGCTAGATTGTCCTGGGCTTGAAGGTCCAAGGTGGCCTTACCCACATGTCTGGGGCATTGCTAGGGACACCTGGAAGGCTGGTAGTTCTCTGTCGTCTTGGTCCCATGCCATTCAGGAGTCTAACCTGAGCTTATTTACATGACTTTTCAAGGCCTCTTAAGACCTAGGCTCAGAAGTCTTATAACACCACATATGCAGTATTCTATGGGTCAAAGCAAGCCGCAGGGCTAGCCCAGATTCCGAGAAGGGGGAGATGACTGGCTTAGAATGAGGGAAGCCTCCTGTAGGGCAGGGATGGGAAGAGTTACAGGGCCACACGTTCAGGCGGTCTTCCACAAAGGCCAAGCCTCAAAGCGTGGTCCTTTGAGGGAACTTAACCGCCCATCCTGCTGTGTGGCCAAGCAGCGCCAAGGCCAGGTATAGAAACAGACCAGAATCACAAGCCTGCGAATTGACCGTTGGGTTAAGAACTGAGGGCACCTTCCTGAAAATGCTGAGTCGTAGATCCTGTGCCCCGTTTTCAAGGCCCGAAGTTCAGCTCCACAAAGCAAACTCTACAGGTGGCCATGATGCCAGGCCCCTGCGCAATACCTGCCATTTGTGTCATTCTTCCCTTGCTACTGGCTCCGTAGCCTGCCTCCTCTTTCCTCCTCAAGCAGCCGGGCTTTGGGAACACCCTGCAGGCGAGCCCTCGCTTGCCCTGCCCAACTGCCCCTGCCCAGCACCCCCATTTGCACTTCCTTGGTTTTCTGGAGTGCTGGCAGGAGGATGGAGTCGCGTTCTGGACCCAGCGGTCCGAAAATGTGTAGGCGTGAGAATGCCAGGAGGCGCAGGTGGGTCCAGAACGCCCTTTGGTTTCCTGGTCACACGTACCAGGTCTGCTGCCTTAAAGAGAGTGCGTGTGTGTACATTGATTTCTTTCTCCTGCCCTTTGGAATAAAAGGGGAAAGCAGGCCTATATTAATTTGCTAGGGCTGCCATAACAAAATACCACAGACTGGGTGGCTTAAACAACAGAAATGTATTTTCTCACAGTTCCGGAGGCTGGGAGTCCAAGACCAAAGTACCGGCGGGCTTGGTTTCTCCTGAGGCCCTTCCCATCGGCTTGCAGATGGCTGTCCTCCTTGCTGCCTCTTTACTGGTATCTGCGGTATCTCCCTCTCTCTCTCCTTTTTTTTAAAGATTTTATTTACTTATTTGAGAGAGAGAGAGAGAGAGCGAGTGAGCATGTTTGCGTAGACTTCCCACTGAGCACGGAACTGGGGGGGGGGCGGAGAGCGCAATCCCACAACCCCGAGATCATGACCTGAGCCGACGCCTAACCGAGCCACCCAGGCGTCCCCCGCCACCACCACTTAGGGCACCTGTGTATTGGATCAGGGCCCCACCCTAACAGCCTTGTTTTCACTTAATGACCTCTTTGAAGACCTTATCTCCAAAGACAGTCTGATGGAGGTACTGGAGGTTGGGACTTCAGCAAGTGAGTTTGGATGTGGTGTGGAGGCAGTTCACGGCGAAAACAGGGCCCCTCCCTTGTCCAACCACAGCTCTCGTGGCTATGGAACGGGAGACATTTCAGATGGGCACGCCCTGTTGGTAATGAATTCCAGGGGTAGCCTTACCCTGTTCTGCACCGGTGCATTTGGAAGGGTTTGGGGGCAAGTGAGGGAAGGGGAAGGAGCTTGGCTGGCTCTTCGAATAATGACTTCAGCTATTTTGTTCTGCATGTTTCTGCAAAAGCTCTGTCCCTGCGTCTTTATTTTCAAATGAAATGGACTATTCCCTCACACGTCAGGGCCTCAAAGGCGAGAGGGCCCTTTGTCACTCATCCATTGCCCTCGTTTGGTATTTAAGGAGATTTATAACCTTTCTGGCCCCCGAGAAACATCCAGATCTTGGTTGCCTTTGCAGAGCTGATAGGGCCAGAAGTGAAGAAAAATCTTGGACCAAGCACGCTCTGCTTCTCTACCGAAGATTTTCTCCCTGCCAAGGTGGCTCAGCTTGCTAAACAGACTGCCTGGTGTGTGGTGGGCGGGGAGAGAGACCCCTAGTAGACCCTGTGGGTTTGCCGCCAGGATGACACAAAGCTGCTGGCGAGAGCTGAATGTAAAAGGATCTGGAGTATTTAGTTCACAGGCTGCTGGCTCGCATCTGAGCAGAGGCAGCTGAGCCTCCCCCAAGCGTGTTGTGAAACACTCTCCCTTTCCCTGGAATGGGAACAGCAGTTCTAGGAATTCTGTTCTTGTACTCTTGCTAGGCCTCACGTCCCCCACTCGGGGGAGGATGTTTCCACCAGGGGAGGCACAGGGGGAAAGCAGGGGACAAGCTGGGTTCAATTTACAGAAGTCATGGCCAGCCCCTCTTTGAACCCGAGTGTGGGTACTGTGGGAAGGTGGAGAAGAGATCAGGGCAGGCCTCTCTTGGAACATCCGGTTCTGGCCAAATACTAAGAAGAATAGCTACAAGTCAGAAGATCCCTGAGGCACAGCAGCCTGGGTCTGCTTGGCTAGTTTTAAACAGAGGTTGTTTAGGATTGGAGGCAGTACAGGCTAGGTCTGCCCCCGGGGACAGCGTTTCTGAGCCTCAGTTTCCTGTCTGTGAGTTGAGGATACTGTACCTCCCTTGAGGGGAGTGGGGGACCGGGAGCACTGAGACCTGGCATAACAGGCTATGAGCACAGTGTCTGGCCCACAGACAACAGCGATTTCATGTTCACAGTACTCCTGGGAGGTGAGTTAGTACCCTCCTCTTAGAGCTGAGGAATTCGGCTGCCCTTCAGGGTTGAGGGGCGGGCACACCACACCCAGGTTTGAGCCCAGAACTTGGGCCTCCCAGCACCGTGCTGTTTGCACCACACTGACCACCTGCCAACAATGAGATCCCCAAAATAAATGGTAGCGTGTCAGAGCTGGAACAGACCCTAAAGATTACCTATAAAGCCTGGCACATGGTTTGGGGCTTTAAAAGTAGTTTGAATGAGCCTCATACACTGCCCTTATTTACAGCTGAGGAAAACAGACCTGAGGAGGATGTCTTTCTTTTCTTTTCTTTTTTTTTTAAGATTTTGTTTATTTGAGAATGAGAAAGAGAGAGAGAAAGAGAGAGCGCATAAGCAGAGAGGGGCAGAGGGAGAGGGACAAGCAGACTCCCTGTGGAGCAGGGAGCCTGACTCGGGGCTCGATCCCAGGACCCTGGAACCATGACCAGAGCTGAATGCAGACACTTAACGAACTGAGCCACCCAGGTGCCCCAGAACGTCTGCGTTCTTTGTACATTCAAGCAAACTATTGTCACCACAAGCATGCCTTGAGAAAAAGTACCATTCTTGTATTGGTGCACATCTGAAGTTTTTAAAGTCCTGAATGACACTGGTTTACCAAACATGCCAAAGCTATGTTGATTCTTTTTTTTTTTTTTAAGATTTTATTTCTTTATTTGACAGAGAGAGAGATCACAAGTAGGCAGAGAGGCAGGCAGAGAGAGAGGGGGAAGCAGGCTCCCTGCTGAGCAGAGAGCCCAATGCGGGGCTCGATCCCAGGACCCTGGGATCATGACCTGAGCCGAAGGCAGAGGCTTTCTTTAACCCACTGAGCCACCCAGGCGCCCCATGATGATTCTTGAAGCACATTTCTGTGGGCCAAAAGCAGGCTAGAGGGTGCCCTTACCCACCCTCCTCCACTCCCCTCTGATTTCTCCTAGCTCTGACCATATAATTGGTCCCTAAAATCTGTCACCCGAAGCCATGCCAGTCGTAAAAGCTAGGATTTGTTCGTAGAGGTCTTACCTTGTGTCAGCCACTGTTCTAATCCACACCATAACCCTATGAAGGTGGGAGTTAAAGTCTAGCATGGACAGGGCCTAGCACACAGCAGCCCAGAGAGGTGCTAGAGGGGAGGCTCCGTGCTCCACTTACCTGGTCCAGCAGGGAGCCCCGAGGCTTTCTAGGGAGAGTAGGGGGAGTCTACCTAGTTCCAGCCAGGGCCATTTTAACTTGACTTACTAGAAAAAGAGATTCCGACCCTATATCCTTATTTATTTGTTTTCTTAATGCCCTATGTATTAGAGTTTTGTATTAAAAAACAAAATCTCAGTATAAAGGAGGTTCACTTTGCCTGGATTATCTTACTCCCCCAGAGGTCACCAGACACAAAATATGTACAGTTCTGTGACTCTATTTCACACAATATGTCACGGACAATGTATGTTTTTTCCAAATAGTAATTGTACAGCATCGAATTGTAGATCTGATCCATAATTTAACCTGTCATTTAATATTAAAAAAATCCAAGTTTTACATACATATATGTGTGTTTGTATAATTATATTATTCTGTCTTTTGTATGGGCTTGATTTTTTCCATAATAAAAGTCTGTCAAAGTTAGCATAAGTTGTTTATATACATAAATACTTAAATCTCAAGATTACTAAAAGGCTCCTAAGAAAGCAGTAACTTCTTGCCTCTCAACCTCTCCTCACTCTTTAGAAGCAACTAACATTTTCCAGCTCTTTCTTTGGGGATTTACCCAAAGAAATATTTACCCATATTTCTAACTTTTCCTGGACTTAACTATTGATGGATGAGGGCTTATTATCATTTGTACACCCTCCTCTTTCCATTCCCCAATGTAATTATACCACAATTGTTTTTAAATATGCATTATTTTTATTACTATGACCCTTGATGAGCCAGGTAGTTAATTATTGTACAACATTTGTTTTAAAGATTTTATTTATTTGAGAGAGAGAGTTCACACAAGCTGGGGAGAGGGGCAAAGGGAGAGTGAGAAGCAGGTTCCCCGCTGAGCAGGGAGCCTGATGGGGGTGGGGGGTGGGCTCAACCCCAGGACCCCGAATTGAAATCACGACCTGAGCCAAAACCAAGAGTCGGACGCTTAACCGACTGAGCCACCCAGGCATCCCATTATACAACTTAAAAAAAAAAAAAAGTTAATAATTGCTTCATTGTAAAATGTGGTTAGTTTTGGGGTTCGGCTCTTGGTTTTGGCTCAGGTCATGATCTCATGGGTCCTGAGACTGAGCCAGCCTCAGGCTCTGCACTCAGCAGGGAGTCTGCTTAAAGATTCTCTCCCTCTGCCCCTGCCCCCACTGGCGTGAATGTGTGTGTGTGTGTGTGTGTGTGCGCGCGCACGCACATGTGCAGGATCTCTCTCCCTCCCTCTCTCCCTCTTCCCTTCTCTTTCAAATAAATATGTATTTAAAATGTAGTTAGTTTTAGGGTGCCTGGCTGGCTCAGTCCATAGACCGTGCAACTCTTGATCTCTGTTGTGAGTTTGAGCCCCACATTGGGTATAGAGATTAGTTTAAAAAAGTGCTTAGTTTTCATTCAAGTAAGTCTTCCACACCCTCCAGCACATCTAAAATACTCAACAAAATACAGTTTTACGCACAAAATCCGACTTCTGGATTTATCCATCCATTATTTTCCCCTCTGTCCGGAACTAACAGGGTTTGGCGGACCTGATCTGTAGGCACGGATGTGAGATCCCCTGAAGCCCTTCCTCTTGGTCTAATTTTGGTAGAATATTCCTCCTGTAGTGTTCTGAAAATGTCTCTGTTCTACTTCTACTTGATTGGTGTCTGGCTGGGTGTAAAACCAGGCCGAAATGGATTCTCTCTCAGGATTGAGAAGGCATTGACCCACCATCTTCAGGCTTCCAGCATTGCCATTGAAAACGTTATGCCATTCTTATTCCCAATCCTTGTGTGCACCTGTTGTATTTTTCCCTTTCTGGAAGAGTTTAGGATCTTTTTACCCAAACGATTATGAAATTTCACAATAAATTTTAAGTTGGTATTTTTAATTCATTACACAGGATACTCAAAGGGCATTTCAAAGACTGATCACTTTCAATTCAGGAATTTTTTTTTTTTTTTTTTACTTTTTCAGTAAATTCCTTTTAGCAGTTTCTCTTTTCTCTCTTTCTTGACTTTCTGTTATCTGATACTAGATTTCTAATTTGTTCTTTTTCTGTGAGTTACCTTTTTTTCCCTTTCTGTTCTTTAAAGTCTTCAAAAAGTTTAAAAGTTTAAAAAACAGTAAAGTCCCTTTACTGTTTCCTTCTATTGATTTGTTTGGATCTCCCCATAGATGTTGTAAGCTTTTCTCAGAACTGTGTGGAGGCATCTGGCTGGTTATGTTTAAGAGTGAGCACTGCAGAGTTGACTGGAGGCTCTTTGTGAGGTGTGGAGGCAGGTGGGTTCAGTCTGGTGGCTAGCTGCTTTTTTCCATCCGGAACCCCCTTCCCAAAATCAACATCAATCAGTCTTTAGCTTCCCTGTTTATTCTGAAGCAGGGCAGGACTAGGCGTTTGAGGTTCACCATTCACCCCTGTCTCCCCTCCCTCCTGGAGTGAGGGGCATAGGGGGTCGCTCCCTGTTGTTAGCCCCATTCCCATTTTCCATGATGCCTCTAATTCCTGAACCTTCCTCCAGTTCTCCAGAACCCCACTTCCTATTGTAACGTCCACCCCCACCTCCCTGCATTTAGATGCCACCCTCATCCTCTCTGTTAGAACTGTTCCTCCATTTGTTTTCTGTATTCATAGACTGTGATTTGGAGTACTAGTTTGAGCCCCAACTTGAGTATGTGCTTCCGTTTCTTGTTTTATTTCTTAGTGTTTGCATGATTTTTGAGACAAGCAGCAGGGGGAAAAAAATGTCTTGGCTTTGCCATCTTGAAGCCACCTAGAGCCTCAAAAGCTCTTCGTGCTCTTGTTTGTAGAAGCCTAACGGAGTTGGGTCATTTTCCCTGATATAGAAAGAGAAAGTAGGCCCTCAGCTGTACAGTATTATGTGGAAACCACCAGGTGTAATACCCACACACTCCAGAGGCCCACACCTGACCAACTCCCTCCAGCTGTTGCCGCTCAGCATCTTGCAGGGACCTTGGCAACCCCCCCTCCCCCCCGGTGTCTATTTCCTGTTCTGTATGCAGGCCAAGTCCCCAGCTCCGAGAGACTGCATTTCAGCCAAGGGTGCCTATTTTTGACAATATGAGAATGTGTGTTTTGTTGTTTGTCTCATCTGTGGGAGACAGAGGGAATTTCCAGAAGATCACTGGTTGCTGAAGCTGTGTGGTAGTGCTTCCCACGAAGAGATGGAAGAAGAAAGGGTTGAAAAGCTAAAGCTGCTTCCATAGGAAACATTTCCACTACCTTGATCTCCATCTCATAGTCCTCACTGACCCCAGATGAGTCAGAGGGGGTTTAGAGTCCCCTGCAAGGCTTGGCGCCTTTGTCAGCTGACTTTGGACCACCACCATTCCACCTTCCCTTGCAGGCTCCCTCCCCAGCTAAAATACTCTGATGGTGGGTGTCTTGGGTGCCACCTCTGTTGGCATTTAGTTCCTGGGTTTTATTAGCTTAAATGAGGATTCTTATTTTTAAACAGCTGCCCTAGGTGTAGGACAATAGGTGCAGAGGCTCTTTTTCTCTTATAAGTATAATCAATGATTTAAAAATCGCCTGGTGCCACTTCCCAGTATACACCCCCAAAGAATTGAAAGCAGGGTCTTGAAGAGCTATTTGCACACGCGTGTTCACAGCGGTATTATTCACAACAGCCAAAAGATGGAAGGAACCTAGATGTCTGTGGATAAACAAAATGTGGTATATCCATGCGATGGAGTATTACTCAGCCTTAAAAAGTAAGGAAATTCTGACACGTGGTCCACATGTGGACATTATGCCAAGTGAAATAAACCAGTCACAGAAAGACAAATACTGTATGATTCCACTTGTATGAAGTACCTAGAAGCAGTCCAATTCACAGAGACTGAAAATAGCATGGTGGTTTCCAAAGGTTAGGGGGAAGGGAAATAGGAGTTGCTATTTCCTGGGTACGGAGTTTCAGTTTTACAAGATGAAAGCGTTTTGGAGATTGGTTGCACAACACTGTGAATGTAGTGAACTCTACACTTAGGAATGGCTACAGTGGTAAATTTTATGTTATTTGTATTTTACCATGTAAGAAATGTCAGAAAATCTCTGGAGGCTCATGACTTTAAAGTGCTTCTCCAGAAGCTGCTGACCCCTAGTTTGTTTTTTTTTTTAAGAGAGGAAAAGAGGTGGGGGAGGGGCAGAAGGCAAGGGAGAGAGAGAGCCCGATGTGAGGCTTGAACTCACAACCCTGAGATCATGACCTGAACCGAAATCAAGAATTGGATGCTTAGGGGTGCCTGGGTGGCTCCATCGGTCGAGTGTCTCGCTCTTGGTTTTGGCTCAGGTCATGATCTCGGGTCATGAGATCAAGTCCCAAGTCGGGTTCTGTGCTCAGAGCGAAGTCTGCTTGAGGATTCTTTCCTTCTGCCCCTCCCCTCGCACGCACATGTGTGCCTGCACACGCGCTCTCTCTCAAATGAATAAATAAAATCTTAAAAAAAAAGTCAGACACTTAACCAACTGAGCCATCCAGGTACCCCCAACCCCAGTTCTTTTTTAAGACCATTGAATCTCCAACTCCTAGGTGCCACTCTGATGGGGTCAGTTCCCTATTCTTTGGTGAACAAAGCAACGAAAAAGCAAAGCTGGAGGGAGGCAAGAACTGGGGAGATTCTTTTTTTTTTTTTTAAGATTTTATTTATTTATTTGTCAGAGAGAGAAAGCACAAGCAAGCAGAGTGGCAGGCAGAGGCAGAGGGAGAAACAGGCTCCCTGCTGAGCAAGGAGCCCGATGTGGGACCCGATCCTAGGACCCTGGGATCATGACCTGAGCCAAAGGCAGCCGCTTAACCAACTGAGCCACCCAGGCGTCCCAAGGACTGGGGAGATTCTTGCCGAGTCTTGAGGATTAAGAAACAGAGAAGAATGGTCCATCTCTGAAGCCAGGGCATTTACCCTCAAGGAGAAGGCACTGTCCTTCTCCATTTGTAGCCCCCTGGGCTCATGGGCTCTCACGCCTTCATGTTACGGATGAAGAAACTGAGGCCCAGAGGGGCAGGAGCAGAGGGCCTTGCACACAAGGTCACACAGCTGGTTGGTAGCAGAGCCTCCAATGCAGCCTGGGTTCTGTGGGCTTTGCTTTACACCCTCCCACTAAGACGTGTGAGCTGCGAACTGAGGCCCACACGGTGCTGATAACAGGGCTTCAGCATTACTGCCTCTCAGGCACGGAGAGCGAGACTGCCTCGGTAGGGCCGCAGTCAGATGGGGACCGGCAGCTAGGCCAAGTGCGCCTTTTCGTATCTTACCATTTCTCTGCTCCTCACATCTCAGCCCTCGGTAGAAGGACCCCAACCCCATGCACTCAGACTCAGAGCTCCGGGGCGCGGACGGGTTCCTCTCCTGGGGCTGCTCACAGAGAGGCCGGTGCTCAGCATCGAGACGTGGATCCCCACTGTTGGAATGTCACTCATAGTATAAATGGGGAAAATACTTCGGGCCTGTTGATAAGGACATTCCTGAAGTCTTTAAATCATCGCTTCTAAACTCCGGCACTCACATTCCGTCTGCGGTTTGTACTATACCTTGTCTTCTATTTGTATATATCTTTAATATTTGTCTTTATATCCTGTACCTTTTTGACTTTGTTTTTGTTATTTTATTATATATATCATTTATAACATATATAGTATTGTCATATTCAGTGATATCGTATCCTATATTAAAAGGAAACTTGATATCACGACTATATATGGAAAACCAGATTCACTTACCATAAATAGAAGGTAACTATAAAAAGAAATCTAATGACACCAAGGCAGTTTTAAATTCTAGCTGGATTCCACTGCCTGCTGAAGGCTTTGAGCCTGAGGCCCGCTCTTTGTTGAACCAGGAGTGGCAGAGAGGCGGTGAAAGAGACATTACTAGTGCCATCCGGGTGCTTAGAGGTCATTCTGAGTAAACAGGGACTGAACATGAATCACCTTTCACTAGTCACCGTTCTTTGATGAAATCAGCTGGGGCACGAGAATCCTGGGTCCTGGACTACAGAAAATGTTCTTTTTAAGGTATCACTTAGGCAGCCGCCCTCACGGGGTGGGTCCTGGGTGTGGTTTAAGGGTAGTGAATAACTCCATGAGACTTGGTCCCCACCCGAGGGTGATGCTTGGAAAAGGAGAGTGAAGAGGGAGTGGCTAGAACACAGACCACGTGCAAGCCCTGATTTCGGTGACGCATCAGAGCAGGTGTCACAGGGGAGACGGGCTTAGCAGGAGAGCCTTTGGTGGGAAAGAGCCCATGTGTCACTCCTGTCCACAAAGCCCAGGCGGGAAGAGTTCTCATTTTTACTAGTTTGGGGGAATCACTCAATTTTCTGTTTGCTCATCTGTAAAATGGAGTTAGAGATTCTGGATATCCCATGCGGGTACTGTAAGGACTGAATTGAAAAATGAATTAAAATGTACCTTCTTGGGGAGGTACATTTCTTGGGGAGCCTGGGTGGCTCAGTCGGTTAAGCATCTGCCTTTGGCTTAGGTCATGATCCCTAGGTCCTGGGATCGAGCCCTGCGTCGACGGGCTCCTTGCTTTGGGATCGAGCCCTGCGTCGACGGGCTCCTTGCTTAGCAGGGAGTCTGCTTCTCCCTCTCCGTCTCCCTCTGCACCTCCCCTTGCTCGTGCTCTCTCTCTCTCTCTTTCAAATAAATAAAAAACATGTACCTTTTGTAGTATTGGCTGTGATTGTCCTGAGTATTAACACTGAGCACCGATGAGGTAAGGGAGCTGATGGGCTTTAAGGAGAGAGCCCAGGATGGGCTGATCCGAGGGGAGAAGGTGCAGTGTGGCGGGCTGCCAGGCCTCCTCTTCCATCGGAGCGTCCACATGATGGGGTTGGTGGTTCTGAGACAACAGAGGGGGGCTGCAGCCACACACCTGAATCTGCCTTGCTCCTCCCTTTCTGTGTGTGTGTGTATGTGTGTGTGCACTTTTTTTTTTTAAAGTAAACTCTACGCCCAAGGTAGGGCTCAAACTCACAACCCCAAGATCAAGAGTCACATGCTCTGTGGACTGAGCCCGCCAGGCACCCCAGCCTCACTCCTCCTTGATCTGGCTTTTGCAGAAAAACCTGCTGCCTCTGCTAGAGCCATGCCTGAAAGAAGTGGAAAATAAGCAGGCAGGAGGTTGGAGATGGCTTTTTCAATGTCCCTGTCCCGCTGCAGGTACCAGGATTATCTACGACCGGAAGTTCTTGATGGAGTGTCGGAACTCGCCTGTGACCAAAACACCTCCGCGGGACCTGCCCACCATTCCCGGGGTCACTAGCCCTGCCAGCGAGGAGCCCCCCACAGAGCCCAGCCAGAACCACCTGCGCAGCAGCTCGGACGATAAGCCAGCCGGAGGTGCGTGACAGGGCTTGGCCGGGCTCTTCCTTGGGATGGGAACATATGCGTCCGGTGGAGTCCCTTCAAAGAGGACATTTCAGGGAGGGGAATGATGGTCACTGCCCCACCTTCTGTGGAGCAGCTCAGAGACCAGATGGGGAGGGGTAGAACTTTCAGCGGTACCAACTTTCCCTGTGGAAGGGGTCCAAGAACTCCAGGAGAGGTGATTTGGCCCCATCAGGTAACCTAATTTGTGGGGAGCTTGTTTGAAATGATGCTCGGGAAAGGACAGTGAAGAGGGAGTGGCTAGAACACAGACCAGGTGCAAGCCCTGATTTCGGGGACACATCAGAGCAGGTGTCACCGGGGAGACAATTCAAACAACCGTCATCAGCATGACCCTTGGTATAATTGTCCCTGAAGCATTTGCTCGTGTCTGCTACACTTGGGACACACCCACCGCGTGCATGTGCAGGACACGACTTATCAAAGATACGGTAAACTTGTCCTCTGGGAGACTACAGGCCTACAGGATCAGAAAGGCATCCAGGTTGCCTCCTATTGGGGTAATGATCATAGTGGATCTGCTAGTGAATTCTTGATGAAGACCAGTCAAAACAATGCAACCGGTTGTTTCTGCAGGTTTGACATGGGGCGGCTAGGTCCTTCCCGGTATCTCACCCCACCTTCCCCAGCAGTAATCAGGGCGACCACCCCGGTGGAGGTGTGTGTGAATGCATCATGACTAGCTCGCCAGAGCGGTTCAGCTCTCCCACTGTGGGAGGATGAAGTGTAAGCACTTGCAGACAACCTGAGTCAGATCGGAACCCGCTGACCCTTCACCCGGAAGGCAGTGGACCAAGGCCAGACAGGAAGCCGCTGGGACCTCAGGCTGGGCTGGCCCTGCTGACAGCAGCAGAGTCCATCTACCCAGGGCTTGCAGGACGTGATTCATAATTACCCTGGGAACCCCACAGCCCATGCCCGGCAGCCCTTGCCTTGCCTTGCCTTGCCGACTTGGAGAACAGTGGGAAGGAGGGAGGGAGGGGGGTGTACCTGGGCACACACGGAGCAGCAAAGGATAGCTCCAGGCAGTATGGTCACCTGCCTTTCGTTAAAGGATGCAGAGAAGGAGGGATAGATTCATGTGGTCAGCTCCACGGTGCTTCCCACCCTCCCTCTTTTGCCTCAAACCAAAGACTGGAAGTTGAGGCTGGAGGTAGTCACACCTGACGTTGTGGAACCGTCATGACCTGCCGGCTGTGCCAAGCCCCTCCCAGTTTCTGGACCTGGGCTTACCCACAGCAAATGCAGGGTTGGCCCAGGGGTGCCCCAGGCTGACCAATCCTGAACCCACAGCAATGGCCTAAGAGTTCCGTTGTGCTGGCGAGGGATGGACATCATTTTTCATTTTGCTTAGCGGGATATTAGCCAAAGCTCCTAGCCTTGGACCATAGATCTGTGTAAATATAGCCAGAAGAAGTGGCCGGTTTCCATGGGGGGGGGCAGGGCGGGCATCTCAGTACGTAGAACCTCGAAGCAGCCTTACCCGGGAGATCATGAATGAGGCAGCTCCATTTCAGAAAACAACCTCCTGCCGCATGAGTTGCTTGGAGATCTTTGCGGAAAGAGTTGGGGTGAGGGTGGCGAGTAACTGAATTACCAAAATAACTTCTTACTACAGAGTCAGGCTATTCCGTGGGCATTTGGACATATGCCTAGTGGGTTGTGTTACCATCTTCAAAACCACGGTTGGGACACATGCTCAGAAAAGGTTTTTGTTTAAGGAATATTCTCCTGTGAGGTTGTATTTATATCAAAGCCAAGTAACCATTCACTCTTATTAAGAGCAATAAAAACTGGGGTGCCTGGGTGGCTCAGTGGGTTAAGCCTCTGCCTTCAGCTCAGGTCATGATCTCGGGGTCCTGGGATCGAGCCCCGCATCGGGCTCTCTGCTCAGCGGGGAGCCTGCTTCCCCCTCTCTCTCTGCCTGCCTCTCTGCCTACTTGTGATCCCTTTCTCTCTGTCAGATAAATAAATAAAATCTTAAAAAAAAAAAAAGAGAGAGCAATAAAAACTGTGCAAAATTCAGGACTGTCCCTTCTCCTGGGGGGAGACCAGGTCTCTGCTCTTCCTTTGGGATTGGGGAAGAGAGCACAGCTGGATCTTCAGGCCTGTTTCCAGGAATTCCTACCGGAGTCCTGCCCTCCCTCCATTCTCCTTGGCCCCTACTCTTGTAGGAACAACAAAATGAAAAATAACGCCTCTCCCTGGCCTCTAAAATGTGAGCCCTACCATTCACCCATTGCTTACCTGGCCGTCTGTCCCTTCTCTCCCCAGGTGAAGAGTCACAGTTTGAGATGGACATTTAAAGGACCAGCCATTGAATAGAGCGATGCCTCTGGGCCTCCCTGGCCCTTCTCCAGAGAAGAGTCACACCAGCCAGGCCTTTTGCAAGTCATAATCCTGAGCAGTCATTGAGTATGGGGTCGGCCATCCCGGCCCTCTGCTCCCTCACTCAGGGCACCTGCTCCCACTTCCTCTTCGTGAACACCAGCAGATACCTCCATGTGCCTCCCTCCAGGCGGGAGCTGCCACCCCAAGGGGAGTGACTCTCGTGGGCACAGCCTGCAGCCCAGGGCCAGGATTGGACGTGGAGGAGCCAGCTCTTCCAGCCCCAGCCTCTGAGGGCGCACCCACCCCTTCCTTAGGTTGGTGTGCGTGGGAAAACTCCCTCCCCCTCCTTCCCCGAGAGAGGAAATAAAAGCCACCTTCGCCCTAGGGCCAAGAATTGGCCCCTGTCTGAGCTCTTTTCAACTCCATCCGATGGATTACTAACACCAACTGCTGTTTGTACGTCTAAGCACTTTCCTATATGTTCTCTCATTCGATTCTCACACTGAACCTAGAAGGTAAGTAGATGATGTTAGCCTCGTTGTACAGCTCAGGAGACTGACTCAGAGAAGTAAAACACACGCCAGTAAATGACAGATGGGCCTGGCTTTGAGCTTTGTGCTGCTCTCCAGCTCCTGTCCCGTGGTGGCTACAATTTCTTTTCTGGGCTTCGTCCCCCAAGCCTGTCAAGTGTCCCCATCACCTTCATTCTGTGGCCCATTCCCTGCAAGCATCAAGGGGAAGAACGTGGGCCTTGGATGATGTAGCTTGTCTTTGACCCACGCACCCCTTCCGTTTGTCCAGTGATCCCTTCGTGTGTGCTGTCTGGGGGACACAAACATGACACAAGTGCTCTGCCTTGAGGATTGCACTGCAGCCTAAGATTTGCCTAGAAGGAAAGGGAGTAGAAAAGAGATTGTGTAGGATTGGTTACCAGAGAATGGGCCGTGCAAGTAGAGGCTTCCTGGAAGTAATGCTGCAGCTGGGATCCTGAGGAGGAGTGGGCTGAGGAGAGGCGGGGGCCCAGTATCGCCCAGGTCCAGTGGTCTTGGGGCACCAGGGTGTACAAGGACAAGACAGCAAGTTGCCCACTTTAGCCAGAGTCGGCAATTTGTGTGGGTGGAGGTGGCTTTTATAAATGGCCATAAAAGGGCCAGATTTCTAAGGGCCTTGAATGCCGGGCAGAGGCCGTGCTGAGAAGCAACAGGTGTTTCTCGTTACAGGGTATGCTGGGGGTGGATGGCCTTTGGCCAAGAGGCGATGGCCGACCTGGACCTTACAGTTCTGGACTCCTAGCGCTCGTCAGTCTGCCATTTGGGGAGTAGCAGCCCTTGGTGGTCAAGGCCCTTGCCTGGCTTTTCGTGCAGCTGAGTTGGAGTCCCCTCCCCTCACAAGGACCGAAGGCAGCTGGAATCCGTGTGCCTGGTGAGGGCATGTGGAAGGGCCCAGCCCCAGTGGCCTGCTGGCTTCAGGCATACGGCATACCCTTTCCTATAGACAGAAAGGGAGACAGTGGAGGGGACACCGGCAGAGCAAAGACAACAACTGCAGCTCTCCACCCAGGATCGGGATCGAGGCCAGTCAGCCTTCCCCGTCCTGCAGCTTCCCAAGAAAAGCATCAACCTGAGGTCTTGCTCAGAAGTCCACATGAGGGCGCCTGGGTGGCTCAGTGGGTTAAGGCCTCTGCCTTCGGCTCAGGTCATGATCTCAGGGTCCTGGGATCGAGCCCCGCATCGGGCTCTCTGCTCTGTGGGGAGCCTGCTTCCCCCTCTCTGCCTGCCTCTCTGCCTACTTGTGATCTCTCCCTGTCAAAAAAAAAAAAGCAAGAAAAAAAGCAGAAGTCCACATGATACATCCATTCCCCTCGGTCCATCTTCTAGTCCAAGAGACGGTAAAAAATAGGCTTCTGTGACAATAAGAAAATCATTGACAAGTTGTACGCCTTTCCCACTGAACGCAAGTATCCTCCAGAAAACCCAGGTGTTTTTAAAGATTTATTTTAGAGTAAGCAGAAGTGTCAGGGGGTGACCCGAGGCAGAGAGAGAGGGAGAATTCTCAAGCAGACTCCCCGCTAAGCAGAGAGCCTGATGGGAAGGGGTGGGTGGGGCTCGACTGCAGGACCCTGAGATCATGACCTGAGCCAAAATCCAGAGCTGGCTGCTTCACCGATCGAGACACCCAGGCGCCTCTCTTGAGCATTATTTTAGCCAGGTGCTATGACGTGGCAAAGATCTATGACAGGAGCCTCCCCGTGGTCCAATTTAACATCCCAGTGTACTGAGTCTTAAAGCTTTTGTAGGGATGCCCTAGGAAACCATCCGAGTTTGGCTTGGGAACCCAGGGATAGCCACATGCTGTGAGCCAAGGAATACAAAAACGTGTTTTAAGCTGTGGTATGTGTGCCCGAGGTATTACGACCCCGTCTGGAGATGCTAGGTACTGCAGATAGTGGGACACCTAGAAAGGTCATAAAGCAATACTTTCGTGGGTGTCCAGTGTGTGGCAGCTGTGCAGATGCCATGGGGTAAGGGAATCTGAGAAACCTTCAGACAGGAGGAGGGGCTTTATAGGACCCTACGCAGGGTAGGACTTGAATTTAGGAAGGGCCTTCCTGGGTCAGAAACAGCCGAGAGGTTGGGCCAAGAGCAGTTTAGCTGGAGGAATGTCAAAGCCGGTAAGTTTTCCGCGTATGGATGAAGAGGCTGCAATGGAGTGGAGTCTGCAATACTCTCTCCTGGGAAAGGAGGCTTGATGGCACTTGGTGAAAGGAGGAGAGACGTGTCCTGGAGGTTTCTGGTCCAGGTGGCCCAGAAGAGAGGTCAAAAGGGAATGCCGGGTTAGCAGTTGCACTGAGTAAACAGCGAGAAGGCCAGAACCAGAACCTTGGGGAATGTTCCCAGCGAGCATGAGTGCAGTAGGGACCTGAACTGCCGATGATTTTCCAACTTCCTTGCTGCTGTTGGCACAGCTGTGGGCATCCCTCCGACTCCCAGGAAGCCAGACAAGGTCGTCTTTCTACCAGTACCCTTTCGCGAGACATTCACCATGGAAATGACTCAAGGAAGGGCCCACAGACACAGCCAAATCAAGGAATCCCTTGGACTGAAAGCCAGTACCTCGGGAGAGGCAGCGTTCATTCACAGACCTGCAAGTGGCCTTCTCTGGCTAAATCCGACCTCAGTCTGATTTAACAACCCTTCGCTAAACCTCTAATTCATACCCAGCAGGGTGCTAGGGCTTGAGGCAATGCAGGAGAATGTCAAGATCACCACCTGAGGACAAAACCGAGAAGGCACGATGAAACTGCAGGAGCAAAGGCCAGGTGTTTGGAATGGATACAGTGTGCATAGGAATATCATGTGAGGCTCCAGTGTAGCACAAGGTAAATTTAGATAGCCTAAGGTTAGATTACTCGGGGGAGGGGGGAACCCATCGGTTGAATGCCTTTTGTATGCCTGGAGCTTTACTACAATCTTATTCAGGCCTTGAATACACAAGGTAGTGGATATTTTTATTCCCATTTTACTTATGTCCATGGTGGCTGTGTGTCAGAATTAGGATTCCAGCTTCTGTCTGTCCAGCTCTAAAGCCCATTCGTGCTCTTTATATCGCACTGGTTGGAACTGAGGTCTGGCTTCTGTAGATTCTGAGCCCTAGACAACTAGGATGTCGGTTGGAGGTGTTAGAATAAGGCAGTGCCAGACTGGCGCTAAGGTGAATCTGGCGAAGGTAACTAGAGCCCAGCAGTCCTTCGGATGTTCAGTGGATTGGATGGGGGTGAAAACCAAGGAGTGAAAGAAGATAGGTTGCATGCTCTCATTTATACAAGGGCTATTTATTGAGTGCCTACTGTATGCCTATGTGCAGGCATTCAGGCACTGGAGACAGAGCAGTGGGCACAACAGAGCTCTCTGCTTTCCAGGCGCTGACCTCGTGAAGGTAACATACGTTTAGGGATTGAGGCCGCGCGTGATTCTTGTCTTGTATATTCAGCTTTCATTGCTAAAATCACAAACCCGGCCTCCTCAGAATAAGGTTCATAACTTAGTCAACCCTCCCTACCCTCCTAAGCAGAGGACCCTTGCTGTGGGACGATGAATCCTGCAAGGAAGAGCCAGCTCCCCAGTGACATGGAAATGACTAGAACAAAGCCTCCCTCCTCATCTGCAGCAGGTTAAATCAACTTGAGAAGGGGAGGAAACTGGCAGATGAATTGGGGGAAAGTATAACCCCTGAAGATTAGGTTTTCTTGAATGTACACATTCCAAGGAATACGACTTGCACGTATCCTGTAGAGAGAGAGGGGACCCCTTGGCCAGACTGGAAGTGAATCCCTCCTTCCCCCAGCTGTTCAGAGGCCATAGCCCAGGGCGCTGGTTTTTAAAGGAAGACCTCTGAGCTGTCCTTTGTTCCTTATTCTCAGGTTCTCTATAGGAAAGGTTTTTGAGTTTCCAGCTGCAATACTCCAGTTCGTGCTGCCCCCTGCTGGAAGAGTTTGTTATAACAAGGAAGGAAGCCTGCATCTCCTGTTATTCTGTACCATTCAGTTAGGTGAGGGAAAGTGAGGGGTGCCACAGGTGTTGTAGACCTAAGCACACTTCTTCACGTTATCTCAAGATGATGCGACTGGCCCCTCATTCTCTGAGAACAATACTGAGGGACAAGTATTCCAGACAGTGTGACCAGAGGTGTATCGGGGGCAGAACCAAGGGGAGTGTAGAACACGTCTGCACCACTCAGACCTCGTTTGGGACAAGCTAGTGACAACCCTGTCTCTCCCCCTCCAGCCAAACACAGCCATGCATGCCGTCGTACTGCCTTCGGTCCTCAACTCACCACTCACCAACAGTAGCCAGGTGGCTCCATCCACCTCGGAACAAAGTTTACTCCTGCTCGGGTTCTCAGCTCGAACTTCCACCATTAGGTTGTATTTAAACCTTTTCTGCACACTCCACCCTAACGTGGGAGAAACAACACTGCCCTCCAAAAGGACAGGACTCTGAACTGTTAAAAAAAAAAACGCTTTCCTTAGGCTGTATCAGGATAGGTTCAGATTTGCACTGGAATCATGGATATAAATGTAGTTGTCACTCAGGTCATTCCCCAACTCCTGGGACAGTTTCAGCTCCTGAGCCCTTCAAGAACCACCAAGAAGCCCACCCAGAGCTGTGTTTCCTGGCGCCTGAGCTGAGCCTCTTAACTCAGGCAAGGGGCATTTATAACCTACTAGAAAGCTCTAATGTCCTGCATAGTGCCGTTGAACTCAAACACTCCGTAAGCCTGGTGACCTTGTCTCCCTTTTACTTAGTTCACTGAGAAATTATGCTAGTGGTACTGATTTGCGGGGAAAGCAGCAACTCCCTCTCTCCTTTCCTTCATAGATGGCATTTAAACCAGAGCAGCTTTGGGCAGTACAAGGGGCCCAGAGGCAAAAGAGAATTTTTATATAGGTGCCTTGTAGTGTGTGTGTGCTTTGGTTCATTACCTCCTCCTATTTAGCCCTGAGTTTGGGAGCTCTCAAACCACAAAAGAAGATGGCACCGTCATTTTTTTTTTCTGTAGACAAGATATGTTTGGGAATGCCACTCAGTCACCAGTGGATAGTCCCTCCATTGACGGGATTTGGCACCTCCAAGCAGAACGAACTTTCAACTAGACTTAACCAGCTTAAATCCCTGCATGAATAACTGCATGAAAGTTTACAGTTCAGTCAGAAGCTTTCTTTTGTCAAGGAAGGGAGAGAAAGGAGGTCATAACATTGTCTCTCCCCAGGAGTCTTCATGGACTCCTGAAGGAGGCAAACTCGCTCTCTTTGCTCCTACTTCAATTCTTCTCTGATAACTGCTGTCCTCTTGACCTTTCCAGACATTCCTGTTTCTTGTACTCTACAGCTTCATTTACGCTCTTAGCGCCTAATTATGCCTCTTCCCCTGCAATTCCAACAGAACAGCCATCTACCACCTCCGGTCAGACCCTACTATGTCTAGAACAAGGGAGAATTTTTTAACTTCACTCTTTCCCCGCCCACCTTTTTGGCCTCCGGTATCCCACAGGGACTCTCACTGGAAAAACTCCTATCCACACCGTGCGTTCTAAACAGCCTTCATCACTAGCTCCCCGAGGAACTGTGGGAGGGCAGGAAGCATCTTTTTGCTTGGATACACACCACCCCCCAGCACTCACAATGGGCCCTGAACTTTCAATACTTGTCCTCCTCTAGCTCATCCTCCTGCCCATCATCCCACTACATAAGCGATGCTCAAACATTAGAGGGCATTAGAATGACCCGGAGACCTTGTTAAGACACATTGCTAGGCTGGACCCCCAGAGTTTCTGATTCAGTAGGTCTGGAGTGGAGCCTGAGATTCCAATGCTGCTAGTCCCGGGACCACAGTTTGAGAACTACTGAGTTACATAATCTGAGGACGTCAGCTCTGTTAGTCCAAACTATCACAGCAAGCTTGCGTCTGCTGCAAGGGCCAGAGTGGAGAAGTAGCCAATAGGTCCCCTTATGTCCTTGGGTAGGCAAAGGCAACTTGTTTCCAAACTCCTCAGACTCCGGAGGACCCTCTTGCTGAACCCTCTGGGCCAATTTTGCCCCACGGGGGTGGTGGCATCTTTGGACTTAGGGTGGGACAGCCCACAGGAGATGCAGTTTCATTCATTCAACAAATATTTCCCGAGTGCCTTCTGTGTGCGGGGCACTCTTCTAGATGTGGGATATATCAGTGAGCAAAACACAAAAATCCCCACCCGTGTGGCGCTTACTTTTTTTCCTAACAAAAAGAAGAATAAAACCCTTTTTACTGTTTTTAGGACTCAGCTATCTGGTTGCTGGGAGTAATCAGGAGTGTTTAGTTACTCTGTTTATATACACACGAGATTAAGGACCAAGAGCTCAGGCAGAGACTAAATAAATGCTCCATTGAGATGAACCACCACAATAATTATCTTCATCTTTTGATAGTTACAACAAATACAACATTTTTTTGTTTTGGTTTTGGGTTTTGGGTTTTGTTTTTGTTTTTGTTTTTTTTTTGCTTTATAGTTGATAAAAAAAATATGGGGAGATATGGGGAAAGAGGGGAGCAGGGAGCAGAGTCCTGGACATCCGACCCACTGCTCTTTTTTCGGAAAGGGCCCAGAAACTTTTGGCAGAGGCTGGTACGGGGATGGAACATGCTTTTTCCCTACAAGTTCTCATCCCTGGGGATGGGAGGCCCTCTGGTAGTCAAGAACCCTCTATATAAAGTACACATACAGTGCTTCTCAAGGACCAACACTTGAATCTTTGCCAGTGTTACAAATGTGAATCTTGGTCCACAACTCAAGTTAGCAAGGAATGGGAGTACATAATCCAACATAATTTCTCTTGATATTCTCCTTACATTTCTTTTTGTAATCCAACAATAGAACTTTGTTCTACTGGGGGTGGTATACCTAAGCCTCCCCTCCAAAGCATCCACTGAGCCTTCCCTTGCCCCTTCTGGTGTTCAGTGACGGGCCCACGTGGGGCATTGAAGGCCTGGCCCCTTCAGCTCCAGCAGCCCCTCTGCTACTTCTGAGCCAGGTTAGAGTGTGTAGGAGTCTTCCTGTCTCCCCTGTGCCACCCAAGGGCACCGAAATCTCCGCAAGGCTCAGTCCAATCTATCTAGACTTACCCCACAGTCATGGCGCATCCCTTTCTCATCTGGGTAATCTACATGGGGGGTAGAAGTATGTATCCCAAGTGTCTTAGTTATGAGACCTTTCTGGACCTCTAAGGAACGTAGATGACTACCTGTTTCACCTTGCGCTATTGCTCCTTCAGTCAATGAAGCACAGGACAAGCCTGGTTGCACGTTAGAACCACACAGGAAGCTTTTTTAAAGCTACCAATACCTGGATCCTTCCTTTACAAGGTTGAATTGTATTGGCGAAGGGGCATTGCCTGTTTTTCCTAAAGCTCCTCAGGTGATTTTAATGTATAGCCAGGGTTAAGCATTATGTAGGAAGGGAGAGGGGTTGCGGCAAAAAGACTAAAGAGGGAAAAGGAAAGAGGGGAAATCCATTACTGTTGGGAATTATTCTGCTATGTTAGCTACTAGCTAAGCATGGTCAGTTATTACCAGCTGTACACAAAGCCCTGTTGCAAGGGATCACGTGAGAAAAGCTAGTAAGGAGGTGAGATAAGGTTAGAAATACTCTACTACCGGGCGACTGGGTGGCTCAGGTTGGTTAAGGGACTGCCTTCGGCTCAGGTCATGATCCCGGAGTCCCGGGATCGAGTCCCACATCGGGCTCCCAGCTCCGCGGGGAGTCTGCTTCTCCCTCTGAACTTCTCCCCTCTCATGCTGTCTCTCACTCTCCCTCTCTCTCTCTAATAAATAAATAAAATCTTAAAAAAAAAAATGCTCTACTACCTGCCACTTAAAGCATGATCCTCAGACTAGCATCCTTGCCATCACCTGGGAGCTTGTTAGAAAGGCAAGAATTTCAGGCCACACCCCCAGACTTTCAGCCTCTGCAAAGTACTGCTGGATGCCGCTATTTTGTTAAAGCAGACTCGGAAGGAAGAAGGAAGAAGGTCTGGAACTAGGTTTTTAAGTTGTACGGCTTTCTGGAAAGTTTCATTCTTGGAGACAACAGCAAGAAAATACTCATGCAAGAAGTTACTGGGGCTGCTTGGTGGAGAGACAAAATGGACACAGCTTGGGGCTGTTCCTGGAGTGTGAAGTTATCCAGCAACGATTAAAAACTGGCTCAGGTATATCTTGGTTTTGTTTTTATTTTTTTTAAGATTTTATTTATTAGAGAGAACGAGTGAGAGAGCACAAGCAGGGGGAGGAGGCAGAAGGAGAAACAGGTTCCCCACTAAGTAGGGAGCCCGATGAGGGCTCAATCCCAGGACCCTGGGACCATGACCAGAGCTGATGGCAGATGCTTAACTGACTGAGCCACTCGGGTGCCCCTTGGTTTTGTTTTTAAATGAGAAGAAAATGTTCAGTTCCTTAAGGGTCTGGAACATCTTTTTTCAGCTTAAAAGATGATTAGGTTAGTTCACTTCAATACTTATCTTGGGGAAATTACTTTGCGTGGTTTAGTTCATATATGCATAAAGTTCTCAAAAATGTGTTCACCTTTTCTTTTTTAAGGATTGTATTTATTTGAGAGAGAGAGAGAGAGAAAGAGCACAGAGAGTGAAAAGGGGAAAGCAAACTTCCTGCTGAGCGGAGAGCCTGATGTGAGACTCGATCCCAGGACCCTGCAGTCATGACCTGAGTCAAAGGTAGACGCTTAACCGACTGAGCCACCCAGGAACCCTATGCGTTCACCTTTTCTGATTACAAATCCAATTCATAGAAAAATCTAAGCTACTATGGAATTATATTAAAGTCTCTTGTAATCACCTCCACTCCCTCAGAGATAATCACTGATAAAAGCTATAACCCAGATTTTGTGTGTATACTAACAAACATACAAAAGTGGGATCACAACAGAATAGTTCTTTTCTTTTTTCACTTTTTAAGTTTATTTAAGTAATCTCTACACCCAATGTGGTGCGCGAACCTACAACCCTAAGATCAAGAGACTCATGTTCTACTCATTGAGCCAGCCAGGAGCCCCAATACCGTTTTTTCCTGTACACTCTTTTTATTCTTGAATCCAGAAGATCCATCAGTGAAAATAATTGCTTCTTAAATTGATTTTTTTAAGATTTTATTTTTAAGTAATCTCTACACCCAACATGGGACTCAAACTTACAGCCCTGAGATTAAGAAGCACGTTCTTTCGACTGAGCCAGCCAGGTGCCCTTTTACCTTTATCCAAAATAATTAAATCCCATGGGGTAAAACAATACTGTTTTAAAACCTGGTTTTTCACATTTGCCCTTCAAGCCAGAGGGAGCATCTCAAGCAAAGAAAAGGGGAACAAATGTGAACTGCATGCATTGTGGGGTGCTGATTGCTTTTGAACATTTTAGAGAAGCTAATTATTCATAAGACATCATGGTTTGTTAGAAATAAGCCTGTGCGTGACCTCATACAGGTGAACCAACCAGGGTTATGGACACTGGGTCTACAATAAAATTTTCTGATTTGCAGCTGAGGACTATTGAATCACACGTACTCACATAAAGCCTGCGTGAAGCAAGGTTTCCAGGGGGAAATAACTTAGATGTGGATCTTTTTCTTTTCTCAAAGATTTTATTTATTTGAGAGCATGCGTGCCAGCGAGCATGAGTGAGGGGAGGGGCATAGAAGAGGGAGAAGCGGGGTCCCCGCTGAGCAGGGAGCCCGATGATGCTGATGACTGATGCGGGGCTGGATCCCAGGACCCTGGCTAAGGCAGAAGATTAACCGACTGGGCCACCCAGGTGCCCTAGACGTAATGCACACGGATGCAAGAACGGCGGGGTGTGGGGCAATCCAGATGGAGGGAAGCAAGACCCTACAGATCTGAAGATGGGATGAGGTATCCTGAGAATGGTGGGTTCCGACAGGACTGGGGCTCATTTGCTGGGCACTCTCGAACATGGAGCTGAGTCGGCGTTTTCCCCGAAAGAAAGGCGGTAGGCAGCTTGCTAAGGAAAGATGCAGTGGTGCAGAGGTTGTCGAATGGCTGGCTGGGCTGAATTGGAGTAGGAAACCCTGAAGCAGGAAGATTCAGGTGTGGTCATCCTCGTGAGGCGAACAACTACAAGAGGCTGGAGGGAGGCACAACTGAGAAGAGATCAATCTCCAGACAAATCTGGAGAAAAATGAGGAAGGAGACGAGTCTTTTTTTTTTTTAAAGCCTTTATTTACTTCTGATTTGAGCAACACTTGCACACTATCAAGCACTTGGAAAACAGAGAGGAGAGAATAAGAGGCAGTCTTTTATCAACCCGCTGCTCAAAAGCAACAATTGGGAGCATTCTGAATACCTCGTTTGAGGATGAGGGAACAGGCTCCGTATTTTTACAAGGGCCGGGCGAATAATGGACCCTCCAGCGGGCAGCTGGAGACAGCTTTCTGGCAAGTTGGGGGCGTTCCCTGCAGCGGACAGGGAGAGCTTCTACAAATGTGATGGTCTCTCCCATTTATCCATCCTAAACTCCTACCTCGGCGCTATTAGTGATTTTCGTTAACCTTTATCTTGAGCAGCTGCCCAGTGTGGGGGATACCTTGCTTTCCAATTCTAGAAATTAGGTCTGGATCCACCTGAACCTCACCCATTTTTACCCACAGGTGAGCTGGCTGTGGAATTCTCCTAAAATATATATTTTTAAGATTATTTATTTGAGAGGGAGAGAGAGAGAGAGAGTGAGCGAGCAAGCACAAGCCGGGGGAGGGCAGAGGGAGAGGGAGAAGCAGACTCCTCACTGAGCAGGGAGCCGACCTAGGGCTCAATCCCAGGACCCTGAGATCATGACCTGAGCCAAAGGCAGACACTTAACCAACTGAGCCACCCAGGCGCTCTGAATTCTCCTAAAATCTGGGGACTCAAATATTCTGACTTCAACCTCTCCCCATTCCAGTTCCTGCCTTCTCATCTGGACTTCTAGATGCTGAATTCCCCATTTTCCCTTTCTGCTTTCTCCCATGCCATGGTTAATCATTTGAACTGCTTTCTTGCTATCCTCTTCGATTGCCTTTTCTCCTCCTGGCCCTTCCTTTTATGTGCCTGGCAAAACTGAAAACTCAGATTGTTTCACCTTCGCTGTCATGTAGCCTAGTTGCAGGAACTGGAACATAAAAACTGGAACCACGAGAGCTGTGTAGGATCACTCTCAGCCACCTGTACTATCTCATGCTGTCCGGTTCCTAATTACAAGCCACATCCTTATTCCATCCTCCTGATTTCTTCCTGTCTCAGAGGAATGGATTCTCTCCTTGCCATCAAACTGAACTTCTCCACCAGCCAGCTGACTCAGTTCTTTGACCCAGTTTCTTTAGAAAGCTGCTCCATCAATCACCACCTCTCCTGTATTTTCAACCTCTGGCTCCCTACTGATGAATAAAAGTGTGTCGTTAATTCTGTCCCCTCACCCTGCATTCCCTTCCAGGTATCATTCAATTGTTCTGTCACCTTCAGAGTCAAACATTTGCTTAGGGACTATTTCAAACATGTTAACATGATTCTCTGAGGTTATCAAATCAATCTAATGTGTCATTACTGGCATTATAAAAAGGTATAACAGAGTGCAGATTGCTTCAGCAATCTTTTAGTTGTAAATAATATAATGTGTATACTGGGTCACATTGCAAAATGTATCATGGGAGTTGTGGTCAAACACTTGAAAGACATTGTTCTAAATTAGTGGTCTTCAAAATTTTATTTGCATGAATTTATCACTGTAAGTTTAATTACCTGCAGAGGATTTCAGTTGGATTGCAAACATTAGCATTGTTAAATAAAACTAAAAAGAAATTTCCACTGTAGTGATTTCATCCATTCAAAAAATACACAGACAAGGGGCACCTGGCTCAGTAGGTTAAGTGTCTGCCTTTGGCTCAGGTCATGATCTCAGGGTCCTGGGATTGAGCCCCACTCTGGGCTCCCTGCTCAGCAGGGAGTCTGCTTCTCCCTTTGCCCGTCACCCCGGCTCATGCTCTCTCTCTCGTGCTCTCTCTCTGTCTCTCAAGGTGAATAAATAAAATCTTAAAAAAAAAAGACGAAAATAAAAATAAACTTAAAAAAATACGTGAACGAGGGGCGCCTGGGTGGCTCAACGGGTTAAAGCCTCTGCCTTCGGCTCAGGTCATGATCTCAGGGTCCTGGGATCGAGCCCCGCATCGGGCTTTCTGCTCAGCAGGGAGCCTGCTTCCCCCTCTCTCTCTCTGCCTGCCTTTCTACCTACTTGTGATCTCTGTCAAATAAATAAATAAAATCTTTAAAAAAAAATACGTGAATGAGTTTTAATTGTTGGAAATTTTACATCATCTCATTTTCTCTTAATTTTTTTTTAAGGTTTATATATTTGAGAGAGAGGGCGTGCACATGAGAGAGCCCAAGTGGTGGAGAGGGAGAAACAGGCTCCCTGCTGAGCAAGGAGCCTGATGTGGAACTCGATCCCAGGATCCTGGGATCATGACCTGAGCCACAGCAGCTGGTTAACCGATTGAGCCACACAGGGGCCCCTCATTCTCTCTTTAAACTCCAAATTGTTCTTCCCTCATAAGATAAAATGCAACATATATACATATAGACACATAATTTACAGGTAATACATGTGTGTAAGTATTTTTATACTAGAAAGTCTACATTTCTCTGCAATAAAAATACGTATATAAGTTGATGGGGCACCTGGCTGGCTCAATCAGTAGAGCATGCAACTCTTGATCTCGGGGTTGTGAATTTGAGCCCCACGTTGGGTGTGAAGATTACTTAAAAATAAAATTTTTAAGGGTGGCTCAGTTGGTTAAGCCTCAGACTCTTGATTTTGGCTCAGGTCCCGATCACAGGGTCATGAGATTCAGTCCCCATCTGCTCTGCACTCAGCGGGGAGTCTGCTTCTCTCCTTCTCCTTCTGCCCTCCCCCCACTCTCTCTCTCAAATAAACCTTAAAAAAAAATAAAGTCTTTAAATATATATGTGTAAGTTGAAATGACAATTTTAAAAACTTCCTGTGACCATAAGGCTCTAGTGTCAAAATCTTTCTTCTTGATTGCATACAATTCAATTGATCAAATATGTATAAATTTTGATAATCAAACATAAAAATTAAAATTTTATTGGAGATGTAACTCTTGATGAGACTGAGAATTTCTTTTTTTAAGATGTTTTTTTAAGATTTTATTTATTTATTTGACAGAGAGAGAGAAAGAGAGAGAGCACATGCAGGGGGAGTGGCAGGCAGAGGGAAGAGAAGCAGGCTCCCCGCAGAGCAGGGGGAGCCCTATGTGGGACTCCATACCAGGACCCTGGAATCATGACCTGAGCTGAAGTCAGTCGCTTAACCAATTGAGCCACCCAGCGCCCTCTGTTTTAAAGATTTTATTTACTTATTTGACAGAGAGAGTGCGACAGCACAAGCAGCGGGAGAGGCAGAGAGAGAAGCAGGCCCTACTGAGCAGGGAGCCTGACGTGGGGCTTGATCCTAGGACCCTGGGATCATGACCGGAGCCCAAGGCAGATGCCTAATGGACTGAGCCACCTAAGAATTTATTTAATTCACATCCATGGATGAATATTACCATTGCCAGAATGAGACAGGTTTAGCATCAATATTATTCCTATTTTTCATTTTTTATACATGTAAGAGTAACAATCTTTGTTTAGATAAATATTAGCAGATTCCCATCTAGGATTTCTTGAATCTTTCTTTAAACTCCTTCAAAGTACTATGCCAGATCATATTGTGATCTACTCATCAATTTTTAAATTTAAATTTTAAATTTTAAATTTAAATTTTCAATTACTTTTAGATTTAGAGCAGAATCACAAAGACAGTTCAAAGAGTTCCCCGATACAGCCTTGTTCCAGCTTTCCCTAATGTTGACATCTTAAAGCATAGTACATTGATCAGAAATAAGAAATTAACATTGCTGTAATACTATTAACTACAGATATTGTTGATTTCACCAGTTTTCCCACTAATATCCCTTTTCTGTTCCAGGATCTAATCCAGGACACCACACTGCTTTTAGTTGTCATCTCCTTGTCTCCTCCAGAGTTTCTCAGTCTTGTCTTTCATGATGTCGACAGTTTCCAAGTGTACTGATCAGTTATTTTCTAGAACGTCTCAATTTGGACTTGACTGTTTCCTCTTGATTACTGGGGTTATAGATTTTGGGGGAAGAATTCCAGAGATGAAGTCCTTCTCATTGCATCATATCATGGGGCAAATAATATCAATTTGATTTATTAATGGAGTGTTAACCTTGACCGCTTAGCTAAGGTGGTGTCTGCCAGTTTCTCCATTGTAAAAATTACTATCTTTCTTTACAACATTCTATTGTTTAGAAGTAAGTCCAGCCCACACACTCAAGAGGTGGGATTCAAGCTCTATCTCCTGGAGGAAGCAGTACCACAGATTTTGTGGCTGTATGTTAAAACCACCACTATAACTACTAAATATTTTGGGGAAATACTTTGAGTCTGTGAAAGTATTGTTTCTTCTTAAAGTTTCACCCACTACTTTTAGCATTTATCGCCAACAATTTTTAAAATAATCTTATCAGCTGGTAACTCAATTAGGTCCTCCTTCAATTTTGCTGAAAGCAAATACTTGGGAACCAATTGCGAAATCCAAGTATCTACATATTTCCAAGTGTTCTTGTGTCTGGAGTCCCATAGGTTTGTACACCTTCAGGCAGTACATCATAGATATGATTCAGGATTGGAGACAGGTATGACCTTCTCCTGTAAAGTGGGAGAAAAGAGTGTCCTTAGGCACCTTTGTAAAAATCAGGATGTACACACTGATTTCCTGAAAACTGCCCTAGACTGAATACTTCATGAGGTTAGTATTCTCGAGTTTGAAGAGCACGGCTCTGAATGATTCTACTCCAGTGATTTCACCCACCAACACGGTCGTGGATTCCTCAAGTTCTTACCTTTGGTCGATACCTGTTCCTTTCTCAAAGGCCAATCTTCTTTCAACCAGTAAGTCCTCTAGCACCTGACTGCCTAATTTGGGCTTCATTTTTCTTCTCTTACAATATTAAGCGGCTTGCAACTTCCAGAACACACACTGCTGCTTACCTCTACCGCCTGGATATTCCATTCACATCCCCTCTCCGGTCCTCGCCTGTGTAGCTGGGGCTCTGGATTCACAGTGTAGGCTAGATGGCCACTTGAAAACGTGCTCAAAGTGGCAGATCTCGAGGGCAGTACAGCGAACTGCTTCTGGAGCGGGGCAGCGAGTGCTAGCTAGCGTTTGTTGAAGACGTTCGCCACATTTCACGGTAAGGAATGTTTGCAACGCACATCACAACCTTCATAGTCCGTAGGTACCCAGCACTCTCAAGGCGCCTCGTCTGCGCGGTGATTTCCAGTGTTGGCCACGAAAACACAGTGTCCAGCCCTGAAATAAAGTGAGTCCTTAGAGGAAACCCACTAGTATTCTCGCCTCCTACGCCTTCACGCGGAGCCGCCCGTAGCAGCCCGAAGCGGTCCCAACCCGGAGACCCGCCCGCCTCCGCCTGCTCGCCCCACCTTAAAGGGGGCCGGGAGTGCCCGTTCTTCAGGCAAGCGGTGGACCCATCAAAGGCCTTTACTGTTTGAAGATTAGAAAGCCAGTCATCAACTCACGCGAGACGGAGATAGTATTCTCGCGAGAAGTCTGGGAGGCGGCAGTGATGGCGGCGGCGGGAACCGGACCCGGACCGGGAGTGGATGCTGGACCCGGCCCAGCAGCGGCCGCAAATGCAACAGCGGCGGAAGAAGGGGAGACAAAACCGGTGGTAGCGGTGGCAACTGCCCCGGCTGGAGAGGGGACATCTGTTGCTCCAGCAGCGGAACCCGGTTCTGGAGAGGCAGAAAGCGGGTAAGACGTCCTGTGACCCGAGGAGGACACAGGGCGGGAGGCCCTCCCCTCTTAGAATCCCGCGGCTCCCGGAGCCCTCCTGCCCGCCCCCTCCGAACCTAGGCCCTGCAGCCAACGGCTCGCCCTGCCCCCTCCAGGACTGTAGTCCCGCCCGCCGCTTGGCCCGTCCCCTTGGCCCTCCCCTCTGAACTGTATTTGAAACTACGCCCCTTTCCGCACCTTTCGCGGTCTGGGAGAGTCAAGGTTCTTGTTCTCTCTCCTGCTCTTGCGTCCTAGCAGGGGGCTCGTAGCTTTCTCTTCTAGCAGGAACCCCTCAAATATCCCAGAGAAGAAACCACTTTGCACTGCCGGACTGGAGGAAGTAACGGTTCCTCTGAAAACAGTGGGAGAGCTGCATCCTTGCGAACCTTCCCCAGGACCAGTTCCATCCCACGTAGTTTTGTCTGTAAGGGCCGACTAGGCTTCCCTGTGCCCTGTGGGCCTGCGTCTGTCTAGGCCGTGTTCTTCCTAACCCGGGGAATCCAAGCTGAGAAAGGGCTTAGTTGAAAAAGCTGTAGGAGTGTGAAGTTCAGCTGGACTTTGATCATTATCTTTGGGAATACGCGTTTTGAGGTTTGTTTCTCTTGAAAATTCTTACTTGAGTGCTTCCATTATCTTGTAGGGATGCAAATTCAGTCGATGTAGGTGGTGGTTTGGAGACAGAATCCTCTAATGGAAAAGATACACTAGTAAGTATTTCTTTTTGGATGTCTGCAAGGCAAAATAGGTTTTAAATTTTTAAGTGAGTCAAATACAATTGGGTCAACTAACTTGATTTTCTAATTGCTCTGTGGACACAGGAAGGTGCTGGGGATACTTCAGAGGTGATGGATACTCAGGCGGGCTCGGTGGATGAAGAGAATGGCCGACAGTTGGGGGAGGTAGAGCTGCAGTGTGGGATATGTACGAAATGGTTCACAGCGGACACTTTTGGCATAGATACTTCGTGAGTATTTTTTGTAATCTGTAAGAATCGCCTTGTAAAATAAATCTCAACATGTTCAACAGCTGAATAAGTTTGGGGACGAATATAAAAGCATATTATTTCCTCTGTCTTCTAACCCCCGTTCAGTGAGTAGTAGGATTTGAATCAGAAATTGTTTTAGTAACCTAAGCATGTTTTCTACCTATTGAGGGTCCAGACCTAATAGGTGCAGTGATAGGTATTGTCTTTGTTTTGAGCTTACAATCTGGTTAGGAGACAAAACTGTGCAATTATGAAGCACTATATAAATATGGGACAGTATCATTTAAATGTTGTATTGGGTGTAACAGATTTTGGGGAAAGGGTTGGTGTCTATGGTAGACAAAGTCTGTCAAAAATTTGAGATGACCAGAGCCTCTTCATGCTTGAGCCATTCTTTTTATCATTTTGGCTTCTCACTCCCTTAAAGTATCCTGTGTTCACTCCTCAGCATATTTCCAATTTTCTCTTCTAATCAAAATCATTTTATGATTGAGAATAAAAGGCTTTTTGCTTTATTGTAGGGATTCAATCAACAGCTAGCAAGTGCTCGATATTGACTCACTGTCTATGGAAATAATTGTACTGCTGGCTCTCTATGGTGTTCCTTATGGTTCATATTATGCAAGTAAATTTAGGTTGTCTCAAGGCTGCATTATTAATTCTGAAATTCTTCCTCATTGGGTGGGTTTGTCAAGAAATACAATCCTTTAATAATTTATTTTATGCTTTCTAGTTAAAAAGTTATAGTGGGTTTTAGAAATGCTAATGTTTAATTAACATGTGACTGGTGACCTAAGATAGAACGTTTAAAAAAGAAAAAAATACTAAAGGATCTAGAGGAAAGAATTGATCTTGGTAGAAGGATCTGTAGGGAAAATATACAAGATAAGCAAAGCTGGTCACTTAGATAAGACCTAAAATCGGGCCCCTTTGGCCAAGAAGAGTTTACTTGGAAAGACAAAGCCTAGGAAATTTACCAGAGAGAGAACTTGGGGTGATCTAGGGAAGAATCAAAGCACAGTTTGGAGTTTTGGTAGGAACCAGTTTGTTCCTGAATTTGAGAAGTTACACCTGAAGCCCAACTAGGTGGGACAGATTATCTTTCACAGCTGATGGAGGAAGTGAGCTAGCAGTGTTGGAAAAAGGCTGCTGTAAACACCTGATTATATTTGAATTAAATAACAGCTGCCTACATATTTCTAGTTTGAGGCTTTGCTCTCTGTAGGTGATTTTACCACAGCGATCTGTTGAACAGAAAGGTTTCGAGAGCAAGGTAAAGGCAAGGGAACGCAGTCTTAACATTCACAAGAACGTTTCATGATTTCTTGAATGGTGGCAATAGACACACTCGGGAAGCTTCTCTTTGAGGATACCTTAAGCAAGTTTCAGCTGAGTCCAAGATAAACCTTTTTTTTTTTATAAACCTGCTTTTGATTTCTTCTCTTACAACTTGAACCAGTCTCGTATTTTTCTGTTACGTCCTCCTTTTTAAGATTAAAGTCTCCCTGTACACTACTTTTCCAGTCTTTGGGTGAAGTCACCACCGTACCTCCTTCTCCAATGCATTGATTCCTCAGTTATAGCCTCAGCATCCACCATTTTTTTTTTTTTTTAAGATTTTACTTATTTATTTGACAGAGAGAGGTCACAAGTAGACAGAGAGGCAGGCAGAGAGAGAGGGAGAAGCAGGCTCCCTGCTGAGCAGAGAGTCCGATGCGGGGCTCGATCCCAGGACCCTGAGATCATGACCTGAGCCGAAGGCAGAGGCTTAACCCACTGAGCCACCCAGGCGCCCCAGCATCCACCATTTTTTAAATCTCTCCCTCTACTGGCATCTTTCTCTCTGCTTCTGAACAGACAAGTCTTCTCTTGCCACCAAATTCCCCTTTTAGAAGATTTAATCTTTGTGATACAAGCACCCTTAGTAGTTAGAACTCCTTTCACTTCCCACCCCCCCCCCAATTAGTCACCAAGCTTTACCAGTTTTTTCTCTTCTTGTGTACAAGTCCTTTCCATTTTTATTAATTTCACCCTAGGTGAGGCCGAGGCCTTCTTTACCTTCTGCTGGAACGGCCAGAAAAGCATCTTACATACATACGTTTTCTTTTTCTAATCTCTTCCTTTGGACCCATCCTGTCATGAAACTTGGATTTTTAACCATGTCACTTCCCCTTCAAGGAGTTCCCATTACCCACAGAAAAAATCCAACTCTACCTGGCTCCTTGGACTTCTTACCTTTCAAGCCTTTTTTTTTTTTTTCTTTTTTTAACCCATATCCCTGACAGATCTCCTTTCTAGGACAAATTTGTTTACAGCAGCTTGCCCCTCTGCCCGCTGGTTGGCCCTTTCTTATCTCTATACATCGTTCACCTAGAGAAAAAAAAACCAACTCATCTTCCCAAATCCAGTTCATAACTTACATCCTCCAAAAATCTTTTCTAACTCTTAAGTGTGAAGTTGCTACTTGGATCCTTAAAACTCCTATAGACTAATTATCATCTGTAGGATTCTTTTGGTGATGAGACAAGTAATGTTTTGTGACCTGTGTGTTTTCCTGAATAATGATGTACATTTTAAAAAAGACTTTATTTATTGTAGAGAGAGAGAGAGCAGTGGGGAGGGGCTTAGGGAGAGGGTGGTGGAGGAGAGAATCTCAAGCAGACTGTGCACTCAGCATGGAGCCCAATGCAGGGCTCGATCTCCTGACCCCTCTGAGATCAGGACCTGAGCCGAAATCGAGAGTTGGACGCCCAACCAGCTGAGCCACCCAGGCACCACAATTATTTACATTTTTAATTAATCTTGTCATAGTTTGTTTGCCATTTCCTATGGCACTTTAAATAAATATTCAAATATTTAAATATAGTTTATGTACAGACATATATAACGTTTATATTTAAATATAATTTACATACAAATATTTAAATATAAATATATTTAAAGAGACTGCTTTGCCTTCTTCCACAACTGGCCTGACGTATTTTTTTCAGGTGCTCGAATACTATAATAAACTAGCTTGGACGAGGTCCCAGTGAGAACCTTCCTGGTGCTGAATTATCTACTATGATAGTTAATGTCTTATTAAATTTCTGTAACAGGGGCTCCTGGGTAGCTCAGTGGGTTAAAGCCTCTGCCTTCAGCTCAGGTCATGATCTCAGGGTCCTGGGATCGAGCCCCGCATCGGGCTCTCTGCTCAGCAGGGAGCCTGCCTTCCCCCTCTCTCTCTGCCTGCCTCTCTGCCTACTTGTGATCTCTCTCTCTCTGTCAAATAAATAAATAAAATCTTTTAAAAAAAAATTTCTGTAACAAAAATCCAGGTAAGGACACCTGGGTGGCTCAGTCAGCTCAGGTCATGATCCCAGGGTCCTGGGTCCGAACCCCACATTGGGGAGCCTGCAGCTCCCCCTGCTTGTGCGTTTGCACGCTCTCGCTTGCTCTCTGACAAATAAAACCTTTCTCAAGAAAAAGAAAGATCCAGGTATTTGTAAAAATACAGCCCTGTTTTGGTTTTGATGACTTTTTAAAGTTTTTATAGTATATTAATATATTAATGTTATTATCTTACTTTCACTGTGGGGAAAGGAGGATCCTTGTTGATTCCGTTGATTTACTTCTCATAAGAAATGTGTGTTGAGAAGTTCACTAATCTGTTTAATCTGGCTGTTCTGCAGATCCTGTCTACCTTTCATGACCAACTATAGTTTTCACTGCAATGTGTGCCATCACAGTGGGAATACCTATTTTCTCCGGAAGCAAGCAAGTAAGAACAAACTATGGAGTGCTGCGAAATTGTCCTCTGGTTAGCTGCAAAAGAAAAGGGATTAGACGTAGCAGAATCAGGAAACCTCTGCCTGGTAGCTGGTAGAAGTTGGGGTTTAGCTCTGAATAATGGCTATTGTCCATTTCAGATCAATGATGACTCTACTTTTTGCTGCTGTAATTGTTAGTTTGTGGACCACCTAGTTGAATATTCTTTTGGTAATAGAGATATAATACTATAGATAACTTTTTGTTGTTGTTTTTGCTAGACTTGAAGGAAATGTGCCTTAGTGCTTTGGCCAACCTAACATGGCAGTCCCGAACACAGGATGAGCATCCGAAAACCATGTTCTCCAAAGATAAGGTAGAGAAGAAATTAATGTGATTGCAATTATGCCCAAGAATCCGGTGGAACTTCTAAATATACTTTTCACCAATAAGTACTTTCCCCACAATTTTTATGAATATATGACTGCAGATTCATTGGTTATGTGTTACTTACTTCGTGTGATTTACTAACTTCTTAGTATAGGCACGGTATGTCACTTGGCTTAGCTATTAGTTGGGTGAATCCTTAAATAGTTTTGGTTGGCTTTATAGAAGCAAACAACTGCGTATCCCACAATTAATAATCAGATCTTGAGGTGGACCTTCTCAGCGGTTCAGTTTAGCTGTTTTTATAGATGGCTATTACGGATTTTGTCAGAGGGAAGGGGCTGAATTTATTTAAACGAATTATCCTTTATTATTAAACTGCAAAACCACACGACCAAAGTCAGGAATCAAAATTAGATGATTAGCCCATCCACGAGTCTTTCCTACTGTGAATCGTGGTAAGAAAATAAGAAAATTAAGGAAATTTTACAACAGTGGCGTTTACATTGTGCCTAGTGTACATTATATCTACCTACTTTTATTTAAAACTGAAACAAAAATTTCGCCAGTTAAGCACTCTGTGACCTTTTTCCCTCTGCGCTCTGTTATTTTCTATGCTAGTCAGTGCTAGTTTTGACCTACAAAACTGATGTTATAACCTACTAATTGATTGCGATCTACAGGTTGAAAGACACCGGTATGGGGTGTTGGGTGATACCAGTATAGCTGGGATCAGACCTGCAAGGGGTTTTCTCCTGAACAGAAGCGAGGACTTAATCCTGCAGGCTGGAGTAGTCAGCAGACAGCCCCTTCACCTTCTTTTTATTCCTGCATTAGACATGTGCCGTGATTAGGTTTGGGTTTTTTTCTTATGTTTTTTTCCTCCAAATTATTATTTAGAATTTTCCAAACATTAGAAAAATTCAGATAGTACAGAGCATCTGTTTATTCTTTACCTAGATTTACCGGTTGTTAATATTTTATTGCGTTCGCTTTATCGCCCAGTGTCTATATTTTCTCTCTAAGCTGTATGAGACTACATTGAACACTATACCCAGTATCCTCTCATAAGCACGATACAGTAATCATACTCAGAAAATTTAATGTTGATGTAATACTACTGTCTAATGTATGCAGTTTTTATTTTTTATATAAAGTATATAATTATATTTTCTCACTGTTATTCTTAAATCCTTCATAGCTTTTTCCTCCATCCAGGATCCAGGCAAGGATCACACGTTACATTTAGTTGTAATGTCTCTCTCTCTCTCTCTCTTTTTTTTTTTTTTTTTTTAAAGTAGGGCTGCACACCCAACATGGGGCTGGAACTCACAACCCTGAGATCAAGAGTTGCATGCTCTCCCCACTGAGCCAGCCAGGTGTCCCTGTAATGTCTTTTTTGCCTTTAATCTAAAACAGTTCCTGAATTTATTTTACCTTGTTTTTTGGTCTGCTATGGCACACATTTATTTATTTATTTATTTATTTTTACAAAGTTTGTGTATTTATTTAAGTAATATCTACACCCAATGTGGGGCTCCAGCTCATGACCCTGAGATTAAGAGTTGCACTCTCCTCCAACTGAGCCAGCCAGGTGCCGCGGTCCGCCATGACATGAAAATTTTGAGTGGCCTAGACTGTTGTTTGGCATGGTGCTCCTCAGTTTGCATTTATCTGATTGTTTCCTCATGATTGAGCTTTTTTTTTTTTTTTTAATTTTTTTTAAGAGATGGAGGGGAGGAGAGGGGCAGAGGGGCAGCAGGAGAAAGAGAGAAAGAATCTCAGGCAGACGCCACATCCAGTGCAGAGCTCAGTGCCAGGCTCAGTTTCATAACCCTGAGATCATGACCTAAGCCAAAATCGAGTGAGGTACTTAATCGACCGAGCCACCCATGCGCCCCTCTGGTTAAACATTTTTGGCAAGAATATTATGTAGATAGTGTATATTTTTCCTTGTGTCACATCAGGAAGCATAACATTTTGTTTGTTTTATTAGTAGTAGTACTAAATTTGATTGCTTAGGTAGGGAGGAGGTATCACCAGATTTCTCCATTGTAAAGGGACATTTTTTCCTTGTAATTACTAAGCAGTCTGTGTGTTGATGCATTGAGATTGTGTGACTGTCTTGTTCAAACCCTTTCAAGCAGTGGTTTTAGCAACCACTGATTATCCTAGCCTGAATCAGGTTAATAGAGTGATCATTGTGAAAAAGAATATATTTATTTCTTGCAGTTCTTTCTGTCCATCTTTTTTTTTTAAGTATTACTGCGGATTTGTGGATTTTTAGAGTTACTGGATCTCTCATTTCTGTGCTCAAATTTGACTAGTGTAGACCCATTTAGGCTGACTCCTGATACTTTGTGATATGTCCCTATCAGTTTTTAAACTCTTCCTTGCTTTCTGGAACAACAGAATATTTCAGACTTCCTTTCGACTTTCCCTGCTTCACCCAAGGGTGAAGGTTATTGTTTATTTATTTAAAGATACTATTTTTAAGTAATCTCTACACCCAACATACGGGGCTTAAATTTACAATCCCAAGATAAAGAGTCACTTCCTCTACCAACTGAGCCAGCCAGGCATCCCAACCCTGATTCTTTTGGTAAAGATTTGGTTTTCATGGAACTAACTAGTGGAAGGTATTAGTGGTAGACTCTGAGTCTGGTGGACTTCAGGCAAATGGTGAGAATAGGGGAAGGTTGATGTCAGAAGATGAAGCTCAGATAATTTTTTAGTCACACCAGCAAGAACTGGTGAGGACCACAATCAAAGCAGCAGGGATAGAAAGGAGGCTGGATTGGTGAGAAACTTCTGAAATCTGAACATTCATTTGGTGTTGGTGTAGATGTGAAAGTCGTACACAAGAGAAGAATCAAAGATGACTCCATGGTTTCTAGTTTGTGATTCTAGGTGATAGGTGATTCTGAGCATTAAGAGCAAGAATAGAAATCAGCAGATTTGTGAGGTAGGATACAAAGTTTAGTTTTCTTGTTTTGTTTTGTTTTTAGAGGGTGGGGGTGAAGTGCAGAGGAAGAGGGAGAGAGAATCTTAAGCGGGCTCCACACCCTGGAGCTGGATGCGAGGCTCGATCTCATGACCCTGAGATCATGACCTGAGCCAAAACCAAGAGTCGGACGCTTAACCAACTGAGCCACCCAGGCACCCCCTCAAAGTTTAGTTTTCTTACAAGAAGTTTGAGGTGCCTCTGGGGTGTCCACATAGGGATGTCGGAAGCAGGTAGAAATAGGAACTAGGGAGAGAGAATGATTTGGGGGTCATTGACCAAATGGCACCCAAGAGAATGGGGTAGATCTTTCCTTCCAACTGGCTTGTAAGCCCTGTGTAGCTAAGATTTGTATATACTTATTGGAAATTCTTCACAATCTGTGTGTTGTTTGCATGCAATTATGTATTTGTTTAATCATGAAAAGACTAAACATGGATTTTTCTCTCAATTCTGACAAGGTCTTTGAAAATGCTGCAGTTTTCTTTCCTTTTTTGTGAGTATAACTTTGAAAGCAATTATAGAAATCTTAATATATTTTGTTTTAAAAATTAGGATATCATACCATTTATTGATAAATACTGGGAGTGCATGACGACCAGACAGAGACCTGGGAAAATGACTTGGCCAAATAACATTGTTAAGACAATGGTGAGTAGACTAAAATGATTAGACCCGACGTTTTGAAAGTCAGTGTTCTTTGTAAGAATTAAATTTGTTTTAGTTTCACTGAAATAATGTGATGACTAAGAAAATGAGAACAACTTAGTTTTAAATCTTGGAGAGTAAGGTATCGCTAATTGTAAATTTTAACAGGTTTCACATGTCACAAATTGTGTCTAAAGTGAATATCATATCACCCTGGTTGTTTTATACACGACACTGAAACCTTTGTCCACTGTACTTTTGCAAGTATAATTTTATATTGACATTGCAGACTATTTTTTCCTTTGCTTTTAAAACAAAAACAAATAACACTGTTCTAAACATTATTGTCCTTAGAATTAAAGAGAGCACCTGGGGAGAAGCCAACAGCAAGCTGTTAACAGTGCTTATCTCTGTGAGGTGGAGGGATAGGTGAGGATTCCGAAGGACTTTGGCTCTCATTTTTTCAAGTTTCTCTGTTTGAATTTTTGGATGGTCATGTATTAATTTTCTAATCAGAGGGAAAAGCAGTACTATCATTTTGGGAGATTACACTTAGGAATTGGAGTTGCTGGTTGATCATCCATTCAGTACTACTTTGAAGTATAAAATTTCCAGTAACACTAAAATACTGCTTCCTTTTAGAGTAAAGAGAGAGATGTGTTCTTAGTAAAGGAACATCCTGATCCCGGGAGTAAGGACTCAGAAGAAGATTACCCCAAATTTGGACTATTGGATCAGGTACGTTGTACTCCCCTTGTGATTTGGAGACAAAGAATTAGGTTCTGTTAACATTTGTCTATTTGCCACTGCCATTACAGGCCTCATGGTGGGCTCCAAGTAAAGGGTAACTGCTATGTGCGGAAAGAAAGAGCCCTCACCTTAAACCAGAAGAGTAGCGTTTTAGTTCTGGCTCTTCCCCTTAATGTTACAACTTTATGCATATCCTTTTTATCTTTTTTAACTTTAATTTCCTCCCTTATAACATAAATAGGCTGTGCCAAGTTATTTCTAATTTTCTTTCCATCTCAAAGTTTACTCTTAAAAACATTTGTTATTATGAAGAAAAATTTGTTGTGAATTAGAATTTGTGTTGTGTATCTAGCATCACATGAGGAAAAAGAAAATATGCACTCTTTGTTCAATGGTAGGGGCTACATTTGGTAGGTCAAATGTAGTTTTGATTCACATCCTACAAGACTTTCTTGGTTTTTTGGGCATTGCCGGAGTGCTTTGATTAGCCTTCCTTTATAATTGAATATATTTTTCCCTCTAGGATCTTAGTAACATTGGTCCTGCTTACGACAACCAAAAACAAAGCAGTGCTGTGTCTACAAGTGGGAATCTAAATGGTAAGTGTTTAAATGTCTTCTTGATGAAATATTTGTAAGCTGTTGAATCCAAATATGCCTAGAATTGGACATCCTTTGGGTTGGCTCTCAATTGGATATTTACAGTGCTCGCTTCGGCAGCACATATACTCAATTGGATATTTACAGAGGCTTTAAAGTCCAGTACTCAGTTTTTGGAAGCTAGCCAAAGATTTGACAAATGGTAGTGGAGAACTTTTTGTCCCTTTACGCCACAGTTTGGTCTCAAGTGAAACAGATTTAGCATAAAACAAGGTACAGGTTTAAGGTCAGATTTACTGTGTTTATCTTAGACTCCCTGTCTGTATGTCTGTATCCTCATCACTAACACGTACTGTACATTGAGTTGCTCTCTGCTCTTACTCCTAATTCAGCTGTGATTTAACAGAGTTCCTATGCTGGTCTTCTAATTTTTCTTGCCCTGAAACGTTAGCTTAGTCCCATGACAGCAGTCTGTACTGATCACCCGCTATACATGTTTTTCTATCAGTAACCCACCTAATGACAGCAATGGCCTTCAGTACTAATGGTAATCCAGTGAAAGTTGGGGTAGCTGGGAGATAGCTAGCTATTCATCTAACACTCGGTGTCATTAACTTGTCCTTTGGAGTGGTAGCATCTTAAATACGTAATTGTTTCTACTGTTATTAATATTCTAAGATGGGTTGGAAATAGCTAAGTGTGTTGTTTATCTTTTTACACCATTTTTTCCCGTTTTAATTGTTAAACTTTGACAAATACATGGTGCCACTTCTGTTCTTACAGGTGGAGCCTCTTTTGGAGGTGAATTCCTCCTCTGTCTTCTTTCAGCCTCTCAGACTTAAGTATTATGTGGTTTGGAAAATGCTTTTTGCTGAGTTGTGGTAGAAGCTAAAACTAAATTAAAATTTTAAAGCATTGTGAAAATGGTGGCAATAGCACTTGATATGAAACTGTAGTTCCAGTTGGATGTTAGTAATTAAAAGCTTATACGTTGTCATATTCTGCCTAACATGACCAGCAGTCCCCTTAGTATTGCTTGTTTTATTCCAGGTAGATCTAAAACTTCTCTCTTAAATTAATTAAAAAACAAATAACAATTAAAAATTAATAATTTTTTTTAGGTAACAAGAGATAATGGATGTTGCAACAGTTTAACATTAAACCTTTTTATGGAAAATAGGACTAATACCTGGTATGTTCATAAAAGGTAGTTCTGCATAAATCTGGTCCTGTATGTGCAGAATATGACCTGCTCTCAATGTCTTGATCCTTTTCATTGCAGCAGAACTGCTGATAATTTCCAAGCTTGCCCCAAATTAAGATACGGTACTCTATGCAGTTGTTTCCATAAAGGTGTTTTCCTGCAGTTCAGGGACATTTTTTGGCGGACAGAAAAACAAATCGAGAGGAAAGATGGAACTGGACAAAAATTTCAAAGTACCTATTTCAGAGATCACTAGGTAGTGTTACTTGTGGCTTAGTATGTAGCTAAATTATTTCTTGTATAACATAAGTAAATTGTCGATTGATATTTGCTCTTAATTCCACAAGCTAGGTTAGTCTAACTGAATTTTCTGCATTGGCATAATCTTAATAATTGTAAAAGTTGCCTACTAAATTTAAAACCTTTCTACTTGTGTCATGCACAACCAGAGTGGACACCTAGTAGCACTGGAGAGAAACACCTTTTTAGTATTTCCGTTTCTGTTTTCTATGTTTTATGTACCTTCGTCTTGTTGGATCTTCCAGTTAAGTGCTTTAGCAGATATTGTGCCTTTATTATGTTTATGGACTATATCATGCATAGTTCAAGCTAGTGAACATCTACTTATAATGAGGATAGTCTTTGTGGATGTTTGTATTGATTTGGGTGGAAAAGCATTTTATCCTTGCGATTGTTTTTAGATGTGGGTATTTGGAATCTGAATGAGTGAAAATGCATTTGTGTCACATCCTCAGAAAGTGTACCAGTCGTTGCAGTTCGATAAGAAAGGAAGGTTGAAAACGTTCCACAGGCGTCATTAGTGCTAGGTTCCTTTGAGCTTACTGCCAGAACCCAGTGTTCTGAGCTGTGAGATGCTCAGCAGACTCTTTCGGAAGCAGGGTGAAATCCAATACGCTCTCAGGAAGGAAATCCTCCTGTGTGTGGTGTTACACAAATGCACATCGGGAGTGTTAGTCGCCGTGGGATTTCCACATCCCCGTGAAGTTTCTATCACAGCTCATTGAAAGTGATCTGCCTTCTCTTTAAAGGGGGAATTGCAGCAGGAAGCAGTGGAAAAGGAAGAGGAGCCAAGCGCAAGCAGCAGGACGGAGGGACCACAGGGACCACCAAGAAGGCCCGGAGGTGGGCAGAACACCCACTCCCACTCATCACTGCTAGACCATTCTTTGGTGCTGGCACAGTCCATCAGAGGGCAAAGAGCTGTACTCTCCACTAGGTCAGGTGTCTGAGATTAAAAAGCCTGTCCATTTTTCTCAAATCTTGAGCACTTTGAGGGATAAAATAATCCCAGGTGAGGAATCCTGTTTTTCGGATTTGTGAAAACCGCCCCAGGGCGGCAACCCTGTGGGAGTAAAGTTCTGTTAAGACATCTTGAGAAGGGATAGGTGGAGGAGAGGGAGAGTGGACCTGGTATTGAACTTCAGCGCTTTTATGTCATCTTTGTGCCTCTCCCCTCATGCCTCTTCCCTTTGCTTTGTTCAGTAAATCCTGGTTTTTTTCTTATTTAGATTGGCAAGATAGTAAGTGCTCACATCTCCGAGTTTTATTTCATTAGTTTATAGTAATTAATATACTAAAGGAAATTGCCCTTGTTCCCCTTCTCCCTTTTTCTCCCCTGTGACGCACTGGCTCTGTTTCAAAGACTAGAGAATAATTTGACTGAAACCACTTCACTAAATTTAAAAGCAAATCTGTTTCATTTCCCTGTTTTGCCTGCAGAGGGCAGGATCATCTATTTGAGCAATGAAAAGCATTTGTGAAGTTGCATGTGTTCCTGCTGAAATCTAATAAATCAGATGTCCGGCATTTGAGCTAGAGGGGGTTTTAGTTTCTTGATTTTATTTTTTCCTTTCTGCAGTGACCCTTTGTTTTCTGCTCAGCGCCTTCCCCCTCATGGCTACCCCTTGGAACACCCGTTTAACAAAGATGGCTATCGGTATATTCTAGCTGAGCCCGATCCCCATGCCCCTGACCCTGAGAAGCTTGAACTTGACTGCTGGGCAGGAAAACCTATTCCTGGTGACCTCTACAGAGCCTGCTTGTATGAACGGGTTTTGTTAGCCCTACACGACCGAGGTATGTAAGGTATTAATGTTCATGTTGGGCCCATATGTTACTTTGAATACTGTCTTCAGCTTTGTCCAGTCTAGGATTAGATATACGTGTCAACATCTGTTACCACGCCCTCACCCCCCAGCCTCCCGGTTCTAACTATACTCAGCCGGAACGTGCAACAGAGAATCTCCTTGTCTCTTCGCAAAAGCTCTGGACATTTATATATGTATATATGTGTGTGTGTGTGTGTTTAAAACTTTTTATTTTGCACTTATTTTTATTTTTTAAGTAATCTCTACACCTAACATGGGGCTCAAACTTACAACCCCAAGATCGGGAGTTGCATGCTCTGCTGACTAAGCCAGCCAGGTGCCCCTATTTTGAATTAATTTTAAACTTAGAGTAAAGTTATAAAAATAATAGTTTTAGTATATCCCTCCCCAAGCTTCTAATGGTAACATCTTACACAACTGATAGTGTAGTTACCAAACCAGGAAGTAACATTGACTATGCTGTTAATGAAACAAAAGACTTGATGTACATTTCTCCAGTTGCCCCACTAATGCCTCTTCTCTACGGTCGTACATTGCACTTCATTATTTCTCCTTAGTCTTTTGCAGCCTTTAACAGTTCCTCAGTCCTTGCGTGTCTTTCATGACCAGACACTATTTAAGTGTATCAATCAGGGATTCTGTTCCTCAGTGAGTGTGTAACTTTTTCCTCGTGATTAGACTGCTGTTATGCATATTTTGGCAGACTACCAAAGAAATGAGTCCTCATTGCATCATCTCATGGCAGTCATGATGTGGTTATGTCTTATTATTGGTCATGTTGACCATGATCATCTGGCTAAGGTGGTTTCTGTGGCTTTCTCTGCCTTTCCCTTTGTAGTTAATAAATAGCTCGAGGAAAGATGCTTTGAGCTTTGGAGATAATCCTGTTTATAAAGTTTTGATCTAGTATCCTTCAGTGGATCTTTTCTACAGTGATTTTTTTTTTTTTTTTTAAGATTCTGTTTATTTGAGAGAGAAAGCCAGAGAGAGAGCACCAGTGGGCGGGTGGGGGGCGCAGAGGGAGAGGGAGAAGCAGACTCTGAGTTGAACAGGGAGCCTGATGGGACTTGATCCCGGGACCCCGAGATAATGACCTGAGCCAAAGGCAGATGCCCAGCTGACTGAGCCACCCAGGCGCCGCTGCAACAATTATTGTGTTGTGTTTGCCTGCCGATTTTGTATTTCTTTCTTCCTGTCTCCACCTATTATTTAATCAATTTTTATTTATATCAGTGTGAACTCAGATATTTATTTTATTCCATTGGGGTATACTTTATCTAGTTGCTCAAATTATTCCTGCTTTGGCCATTGGGAGCTTCTTTAGGTTAGTTCCCATGTTTTTTTGATAAGCCTCTTTTTTTTTTTTTTAAGTACTTCCTTTACTTTCTGGCATCACAGAATGTTCCTGGCTTATCTTGTATTTTCCCTGCCCTAGGCCAGGTACCAGCTACTTCTCCGAAGAGCCCTGGTTCCTTTGCTTGGAGAATGAGATCTAGAAATAAAGACCTAAGTGTTCGGTATGCTCACCGGGTGTCTCTTTTAGACTCCCTCAGTGGACAGGAGGAGGAGATTGTATGCATAACTGCTGACACATAGATATACAGGGCTCTACTGTGTTTGCACCGATAGCTTGGATTCTAGTCAAACACTACTGGTTTGTTCCAGCCCTCTGCCTCTCCTTATTTGTCACTTCTTTCTCCAACAGTGAGAAACCAGATTCTGACTGTCCACGGTGTATTCCTTTATTTGTTCATTTCTAGTGTGCACATAAAGTAGTTTCAGAGTTGGTAACCTCTGTGAGAAACATTGACTAGCTAGCCTAGCAGTTAGTCCAGCTCTTCAGCGCTTAGCCTTGCACTATCCTGTTAGGTTAGTTCCGTTTTGCCCCACCTCCTTCAGGGTGGTCGTGTGTCTCATTTATAATAGTTAGGTTCATTTGTTAGTGTTTGTATGCTATTTTTAGGGTCTGCCACCCCTTGAAGAGAGACAGCTTGTGTGTGTGTTTCAGGGGAGTACATGAAAGGTCTGTGAAACATTACTGTGGTTCCTGGAGTTGTACAAAAAGGTTAACTCTGGGCGCCTGGGTGGCTCAGTTGGTTAAGCGTCTGCCTTCGGCTCATATCATGATCCCGGGGTTCTGGGATCGAGCCCTGTGTCAGGCTCCCTGCTCAGTGGGGAGTCTGCTTGTCCCTCTCCTCTGCCCCTGTTTGTGTTCTCTGTCTCGCTCACTCTTTCTAATAAATAAAATCTTTAAAATACATATATATAACCATTATACCATTATTTTTCCTAATTAAGATGAATAATTTCTTAATGATCTAATACCTGGACCATACTCACATTTCCATGGTTTAAAATATGCCTTTCAGTTGTCTCCTTGAATTAAATCTAAGCAGGTCATACATTTACTGCATTTGAAAGCTCATTATTTCTTGGTTTAATGCTAAAAGCTAACACTCGTAGGGGTGCCTGCCTCGCTCAGTCGGGAGAGCCTGTGACTCTGGATCTTGGGGTTGTGAGTTCGAGTCCCATGTTGGGTATAGAGATTACTTAAAAAAAATCAAATCAAATTAGTTTTTTGCTAACACTTATATTGATGCTGGTCATTTGGAAATGAAGTAATGTAATCCCGTGGTGTGATGTCCAATATATGTGGATTATTTGACTTCTGGTAGTGACAAGCATACTTTGATAGTAGGGAAGGCCAAATAAGTGACTTCAGGGTTTAAGAAGTGAGGCTTGTCTTGTTTCATTATACATAATAGTTATAATTCCAGAAGGAGACAAAAAGTGAGAATACTGGCCCGTAATAATTAATTTGTTAGAATTGAGTATATAAAATAGCAATGGCTGATTGCTGTTTATGCTATTTATGCTGAGCCTTACAAAAATTAATGATAAATCTGTATTGTATCTTTTAAGGTTTTCATTTTGATATAATTTCAGATGTATTATTAAATTATAAGAATAGTATTATTCTTTAATAGTATTATTAAAAATTATAAGAATAGTACTGAACTTTTTTTTTCTCTGAACCGTTTGAGAGTAAGTTGCCATGATTCCCTCTCATTTTTGAGAACATGATGGTGTATTTCCTACAAGCAAGGGCGTTCCCCTTCTGTTAGTTATTTAGTCCTCCTTAACAAATTACCGTAAAACTTAGCAGTCTAAAACTACAAATGTTCATTATTTCCCACGGATTTTGAGGGTTGGGAATCTGGGAGCAGCTTAGCTATGTGGCTTGGCTCAGGAGAATTCATGCAGCTGTAGTCAAACTCTTAGCTGGGCCTATTGACTCTGAGGACTTGACAGAGGCTGGAGGACTTACTTCCAAGATGGCTTACTCATGTTACTTTGACAGGATGCCCTCAGATCCTCACCATGTGAGCCTCTCCGTAGACCACTTATTTATCCTCATCCGTGGAGGCTAACTTCCCAGTGCAAGTGATCCAGGAGAGCGATAGTTTCAGTATCTTCTGTAACCCAACTTTGAAGCTGGATAGTCGCTTCAGCTTTGTTTTGTTAGGAATGAGTCACTATGTTCAGCCCACACTCAGGTGGAGGGAAATTAGGCTCCACCTCTTCAAAGGAGGAATATCAAAGAGTTAGTAGATATTCTTTAAACTTTCACATTCTTATAGAACCAGTATATAACCATCAAAGACAGGAAATTAACACTAATTGCTACCATCTGATTATCTTCAGCTCCTATTCAAGTTTCTCCAGTTGGTGCAATATAGTCATTATAGCAAAGGATCCCATTGAGATTCATTTGCTGCATTTAGCTGTCATGTCTCTTAAGTCTTCTTCAATCTGGAATAGTTTTTCTATCTTTCCTAGACTTTGATGACCTTGAAGCTCTTGAAATTGATAGGCCACTTGTTTTATAGAATATCCTGCAATTTGAGTTTGTCTGGTTGAAATCTCAGGATTCGATTCAATTCTGCATCTTTAACAGAAATATCATTAAAATGATGCTATGTTCTTAATTTTGTATCCTGCCAGGTGGTACATGATTTTAATTTGCCCTATTACTGATGATGTCCACTTCGATCATTTGGCTAACATGGTATCTGCTGAATTTATCCATTGTTACTTTTTTCTCCGTATGTAATTAGTAGGTGTTTTAGGTGTTTTAGGAGGAGGTACACTCTTTCCTGTCCTATTCTATCGTGGACACTTGCCTTGCTCAGTCCCCACCTAGTGGCTTTAGGGCTGAATTGCCCAGGGAGGGGTAAGGGAAGAAGTATTTGAGAAGGTAGAATTTACCTTCTCAGTTCTGCTAAACAGCATGTGTTTAATTTAAGGAACTTGTCATTATATCTGCCTAGGACATGAGCCATTGTGGTCTGTGCAGCAGAAGGAGTGCGGGGCCAGGACTTTGCAGTCCGCCGAGCCGCGCTGAGCTCGGTGTGATCGTGAACAGTCACGGAATCGGCTGCTCCGTCTGCACAGTGGAAATAGTAGTTGAGAGACGCAGAGTCTTGTCTACCTACCTATCTACCTGGGAAAGCGCTTTGTAAACCATAAAGACCTTTATAAAAGCTATAGCTTATCTACATTTTGTGCTTTCTCCAGTAGAATTCAGACTTTTAGTGTTACAAACAGTTTCAACTGCTTTTTCCTCGGTTAAGTCTTAATTGGATCTGTGATGTTTCTGCATTGATAAAATCAAATTAGATCACCTGAAAATACTCTTCTATCTTTTGTCATTTTTTTCCTTCATTTCCAAGTCACAATATCCCCTCCTATTGATTTAGATTGTCCACTTATCTTACATAATGACCTCATAGTAAAGTTTCAAACCATACACAAAGGTAGAAAGATGAATACAATGAATCTTCATATACTTTTCACCCAGATTTAACAGTTGTCAAGTTTTTGCCCTATTTGTTTTATCTGCTTATTTTTGTGTCTCTCTTTTTCTGAATTTTTAAGAAGTAAATCTCACCCTACATACTCTAAAAAATATACATTTCTAAAAGATAGAGATGTTTCCTCTCACAACCACAATGCTATTATCACACTTAACAGAATAGATTATTCCTTGCTATCATCTGAATTCAGTCCATAATCAGATTTCCTTGATTGTGTCAGATACCTTTTTTCTCCCCCCCAAAATGCTTATTAATTACAAAGAGAAAATAGTGACTTCATAGTGGAGAAACCCGTGAGGCACCACGTTAGTCAAGTGATCAAAGTGTAACATGGGCATTTTGATATCATGTGTTTCCTGATACTATCCACTGAGAGAGCATTATTGACTTCACTGATGTTCCTGACGAAAAAACATAACCTGTGCATAAGCAGGGGGAAACATGAGACAGACCTAACAGAGAGACATTCTACAAAGGAAAGTGACCAGTACTCTTCAAAATGTCATGGTCATGAAAGACTTGAACTGTCCCAGATTGGAGGAAACTAAGGGCACATGACAACCAGATGAAATGTGGGATGTTGGATTAGAGCCTGGAACAGAAAAAGGATATTATTTGGATAATTGGCTTAATTTGAAGATGATCTATAGATTAGTCAATAGCATTGTATCAATGCCAATTTTCTGGTTTCGATAATTGTGTTTCAGCCATAGATGGTGTTAACATTTGGGAAAGCTGAGTGAAGGACATAGGAGGAATGAATACTATTCTTGAAAGTCTAAAATTGTTTTAAAATCAAATATCTAGTCTATTAAAGGATGGCTTATTCAGGGGCACCTGGCTGTCTCAGTGGGTAGAGCATGCAACTTGATTCCAGAGTTGTGAGTGCAAGCCTTACATTGGGTGGAAAACTTAATTTAAAAAGAAAAAAAAAAAAGATGGTTTATACAAATCGGGATCAAGCACATTATAATTGGTTTGTTATATTTTAGGGACTAGACAGCATAATTAATTTTAACCTGTTAACAAATATCATTTAATAGAAACTAAATTACCTGACCACTTTCTTGCCATTTTTTTCCTCTTGCCTTTGGCCTTATCTTACACTGAGATTTTGAAACTCCTGAGCTAATACTTCGGATTCCTGACCTGATATTTCCAAATTTTTACTTTGTTTTACTGAAGTGTAGGAGACTCTGGTTTGGAGGGCAGTTGTCTCCAAGTGCCTACAGTAAGTCGTAGGCCTTTGTTTTCATCTTCACACTGCAGCTCCCCAGCTAAAGATCTCCGATGACCGGCTCACTGTGGTTGGAGAGAAGGGCTATTCCATGGTCCGGGCTTCTCATGGGGTTCGGAAAGGTGCCTGGTACTTTGAAATCACAGTGGATGAGATGCCGCCAGACACTGCTGCCAGACTGGGTTGGTCCCAGCCCTTAGGTAAGTGGGAGCTGCCTTGTGGACATCGCAGCAGGTGGAGAGGTATAGACCGTCTGGCTGAGCTTTGTGACTTTTCAGCCTATTGGATTATGGGCATAAAATTCACTTCCTGAAGGAATCACTACCTGCAATTTTGTAACACTGACCAAAAAATAAAATGAAAAGGAGTACAATTTTTTCTTTCAGCAAACCAGAGTTGATTTGCAATCTTTTGACTTCCTGTTTGTCTTTATTGGGACAGGTAACCTTCAAGCTCCCTTAGGTTATGATAAATTTAGCTATTCGTGGCGGAGCAAAAAAGGAACCAAGTTCCACCAGTCAATTGGCAAACACTACTCTTCTGGCTATGGACAGGGAGACGTCCTGGGATTCTATATCAATCTTCCCGAAGACACGGAAACAGCCAAGTCACTGCCTGATACTTATAAAGATAAGGTGAGTTGGTGGTCCTGAGAGATTCCCGGGTTTGAAGCCTGTGGCTGCCAGTGAATGCCCGCAGTGGTGGCCTGAATGCTCTTTTGTAATGCTGACCTACCATTCGCATGTTTTTCCCACATTTCATTATGCAGATGTTTAGACATAGTTGAAAGGATTTTAAAGTCCTTGTCCAAATACCCATCACTTAGATTCTGCCATTGACCTGTTATTTGTTCCTTCCTCTACCCCCCCATCTGTCCGTCCATCTTGTTTTAATGCACTTCAGAGAATGCTAGCCATCAAAAAACCTCACCCCTGCCCATATACTTCAGGATACATGTCATTAGCTAGAGTTCAACCTTTATTTAGTTTTTTCTTTTGATATAAGACTTACATAAAATGAAATGTACAAATTTTAAGTGTATATGCACTGAGTTTTGAGTTTGGCCTAAATGCCTAAGGAGACGTTAGAATCTTACCACCCCAGGAAGTTCCCTCATGCCCTTTCCCAATCAGTCCCAACTCCCATCCCTATAGAGCCAACCACTGTCTTGAAATATTTTTATCTGGCTTTTGTTGTTTGGCATAATGCTTTTGAGATTCATTTATGTTTTTGTATGTATCTGTAGCTTGTTTCCTTTTATTGTAGAGTAGTATTCCATTGTATGACTACACCACAGTGTGTTTATCCATTTTCCTATTTTTTTAAATATTTTTAAATTCCAGTATAAATAACATACAGTGTTATATTTGTTTCAAGTGTATGATGAAGTTATTCAGCAATTCTATATATTACTCGGTGCTCATCATGATAAGTGTACTTTTAATCCCCTTCACATATTTTATGCCTCCCCCCACCCACCTCCCCTACGGTAACCACCAGTTTGTTCTCTATCGTTGAGTCTGGTTTTTTGTTTGTCTTTTTTTTCTGTTTGTTGTGTTGCTTAGATTCCACATATGAGTGAAATCATATGGTATTTGTCTTTCTCTGACTGACTTATTTCACTTAGCATTATACTCTCTAGCTCCATCCATGTCGTTGTAAATGGCAATGGCTGAGTAATATCCCACTGTGTATACACCGTATCTTCTTTATCCATTCATTCATCTGTAGACGGAGACTTGGGTTACTTCCATAATTTGGCTGTTGTAAATAATGCTAAATAAACAGGGATGCATATGTCTTTTTGAATTAGTGGGGTTTTTTTTTCTTTCTTTTTTTTTTTTGAAGATTTTATTTATTTATTTGACAGCGAGAGAGGGAACACAAGCAGGGGGAGTGGGAGAGGGAGAAGCAGGCTTCCCACTGAGCAGGGAGCCTGATGCAGGGCTCGATCCCAGGACTCTGGGATCTTGACCTGAGCAGAAGGCAGCCGCTTAATGACTGAGCCACCCAGATGCCCCTGAATTAGTGTTTTTTATTCTTTGGGTAAATACCCAGTAATGGAATTACTAGATCAGATGACTCCATTTCCCTATGGATGGACACTTGGGCTATTTCAAGTTTGGGGATATTATGAATAAAGGTGATGTGAACTTTCTTGTACAAATGTTTTTGTAAACATGTTTTTGTTTCTTTTGGGTCGGCACCTAGAAATGCAATTACTGGTGATAAGGTAGCTATGTGTTTAGTTATAGAAGCAATTGCCAGACTCTTTCCACTCCAGCTATAATGTATGATAATTGTAGTTGCTTCACATCCTTGTCAGCATTTGTTGTTGTCTGTCAACTTAATTTTAGCCATTTTGGTGGGTGCATAGTAGTGTCCTCGTGTGGTTTAAATTAGCATTTCTTTGGTGACTAACGATATTCAGTAGGTTTTCATGTGCCAATTAGCCATTCATCTGTTTTCTTTTGTAAAGTTTCCCTTCAAATATTTTTGCCTTTTTATTATTTATTTATTTTAAAGATTTTATTTATTTATTTGACAGAGAGAGACACAGCCAGAGAGGGAACACAAGCAGGGGGAGTGGGAGAGGGAGAAGCAGGGAGCCCGATGCGGGGCTCAAACCCAGGACCCTGGGATCATGACCTGAGCCAGAGGCAGGTGCTTAACGACTGAGCCACCCAGGCGCCCCTATTTTGCCTTTTTAAAAAAATATATCAGGTTATCCTTTTATTGAGTTATAGAAGTTTTTTAAAATATATACTGAATTACAGTTCTTGGTTAGATGTGGCTTTTTTTTTTTTTTTTTTTTAAGATTTTATTTAAGAAAGAGATAGCATGAGCTGGGGAGGAAAGGGAGAAGCAGGCTCCCTGCTTGGGTCTCAATCCCAGGACCCTGGGATCATGACGTGAGCCAGAAGCAGATGTTTAACCAACTGAGCCACCCAGGCACCCCTAGAAGTGGCTTTTTAAAAAATATTTTTGGGGGCGCTTGGGTGGCCCAGTTGGTTAAGTATCTGACTCTTGATCTCAACTCAGGTCTTGATCTTAGGATTGTGAGTTCAAGCCCTACGTGGGGTGTGGAGCCTACTTAAAAAGTACATTTTTTTTTTCCTCCTAGTCTCTGACTTATTTATTTCTTAATGGTGTCTTCTGATGAACTGAAGTTTTTAATTTTTATGAAATCTATCAAATTTTTCTTTTACAGAAATCTATCAAATTTTTCTATGAGTTAATAATTCTTTGCCTACCCCCACTCAGGAAGATATTCTTCTATGTTTTCCTTTGAAAACATGGTTTAAGCTTTTGCTATTAGGTTTCTGATCCACCTTGAATTACTTTTTGTGTGTGGTGTGAAGTGGGGATCAAAGTTAATATTTTCTTCCATATGGATGGGTGTCCAATTATTATAGCACCTGTTTTTGAAAACTATTACCCTCATTTCTTTGGTGCCATTTGTGAAAATTAGATGATTTTATAAGTAGAAAGTAGAGCTTGTTTTTGGGCTCTGTGTTCCATTGATCTCTTTGTCGACCTTTATGCCATACCACACTGTCTTGATTATTGCAGCTTTAGAGTAAGTTTTTTAATTGGGTAGTATTGGTCCTCTTGCTTGTTTCTTTGTGTTTTTGTCTGGTGTGTGTGTTTAATTTCGAAGATATTAGTGTATGCCTAGACTTTCTAGAAGGATATACAAGGATACTGGAACAGAGATTGCTTTTGGCAAAGGGAAACTTGAGTGTTGAGGGACATGGTGAGAGAGAGAGATACTTTTCATTTTACGTTCTGGTAGATCTCTTGAAATTTTTTTTTTTTCTTACTATGTTTAATGTATGTATGTGCTAAGAGACTCAAATTTTAAAAAACATTAATATCCTCTATTTCCCTGGGAGTGAATAGTTGGGCTCTTGGGAACCGGCAAGGAGCGGATGACCCAGAGACCACCTATAGGAGAAGCAGGTAGGGAACTAGGATGAAAAGAAGTAGCCCTCGAAAAATGTTTTTATAGAATAGGAGATTTTAGGCTCAGTAAAGTTATTTCTTTCACTGAGATTATTGAGGGGGGAAAAAACACTATGAATTAATTTTAGTTTAATGGGTATTTTTATTGTGGTGAAAGTGTATGTGTATATGTATGTTTCCTCACAAATCTTAGTAAAGCCCTTTTTTGAAATGTTTAACAAATATGTGCCATCTGGTACTTTTAAGAAGCATGTAGTTGTTTAAAATCTAGGAAAGCTAACCCTACATAGATTTTTAATTTCTGTTGCAAAACATAAGGACTCCGTGCTATTTGTGTGACTGGCTTTTTTTCTTTTCTTTTCTTTTTTTTTTTTTTTTTTAATTTTATGATGATGTAGCTGATGCTTCAACGTTCCTTTTTTCCCTTTCTTTCTTGGTTTTCAAGGCTTTGATAAAGTTCAAGAGTTATTTGTATTTTGAGGAAAAAGACTTTGTGGATAAAGCAGAGAAGAGCTTAAAGCAGACTCCCCATAGTGAGGTGAGTCATGGTCATAAAAATGTCAGAACCAGAAGACTTTGAAGATTGGGACCAACCTCCTAATTATAAAAGTGAGGAAAATGATGCCCGAAGGGGCAGCAGAGCGAGCTCCTTCTCCTGCCTGCTGTGTTTGTGCTCTTCCTGTGGTACCATGCTGCTGCTCTCAGAGGCCTCATCAGGGTTCTTTTCGGGACGGTCTACAGAGAAAGGGGTAGAAACAGCAGCCTACTGAGGAAATCTATAAGCGATTGAGGAAACAAGTCAGAGATATTTATTCTTCTCAGAGGAAGGATCAAGTACAGAGGGAGGAACACTGGAATAGGAGAGGATCTTGCTATGTGACCCAGAGGCAGAGGAGCTGTCGTGGTTCATTCAGGGTCTTCTAGAACTTCCCCTACTTCCTGTTCCAAGGTTGATGGAAACACGTCTGCCCAAAGTCCTAGCATAAATAAAGGCTGGTATGACTGGACCAGCCGCAGGGGACGAAATTAAAAGGAAAAGGGTGGAAGAAAATTTTGAGCGGGAGACATTTTTCCATAAAAATGCTGTGAAGCAACCTGGGACAGTAATAGAAGCGAATGTAGGAGAAAATAAAGTAGGGCTCCAGTTGTTTTTAGGGAGAAAATGTGAAGGGAAGCAGTTAATAGATCTAAGGATGATACAACCAGATAATCCAGTCTGGGAGAACATCGCTCTTGCTGGGGAGAACAGGCAGAGTCCGTAGATGGTGGTTGAGAGAGAATACTCAGAATAATTTCAAAAGAGAAAGGACAAAGAAAATGAGGATTCAGAAACTTAGAAGATCTGAAAAGATTTTCAAAGGAGAAATACAGAAGTGAGAGGGAAGGGGACAAATAAATAAGCTTACAAGGGTATGGTTCAAAGGAATTGATGGAAGACCAAATTAGTTTTTATAAATACAGTGTAACGAATAATAGAGAGTAGGACAGTTTGGTATAAGTAACATAGGAATTCCAAAAGCAAATAAACTGGAAGACCAACTAGAATAGCGCGTGTAAATATGCTCTGAAAAATCTGGAAGTCCTCTATAAATGTAAGACACTGTTGTTGCTGCACGAGCTATATGCTGTTCTTGGAAGACGTTATTAGCGGCATGGCGACAGCACTGCTGAAGGGTTCTCCAAGTGAGTACTTTTTCAGTTTGTTTGTTCTGTTAAATTCTGAAGTAAAACCACGGTTTTTGTTTCAGATAATATTTTATAAAAACGGTGTCAATCAAGGTGTGGCCTACAAAGATATTTTTGAGGGGGTTTATTTTCCGGCCATCTCACTGTATAAGAGTTGCACGGTATGTATCCTCTGTTCATCCTGTGAACACGACTTGAGGGAAATAGGTGAATGGTTGTGTTGGAAGAGCCGTTGATAGGAGTTCCAGAAAGAAGTCTAAACAGCCCAAGAGTGAGATGGAAATATGTTCCTACTGTGACAGTTCCAAAAACAGTTGCGTGTCTTAGGAAATGTTTGCTTGGATAGATAAAAGATTGTGCAGTTAGTGTGCCCCACACTTTTCTTTTGAATGTACTGTGTGGTAAATGTTATTGTTCAGTGTAAGGCATATGAAGTATACACATACATCAGTCAACTTGGTGTTATAGGTCATGATGACCCACTACCATCGGTTAGTAACTGTTGGTTACTTCATATACTGTGCTGTTTGTGTTTTTTGTTTTTTTTTAATATGATCCAGTATGAAGGGGACTCTCATCAGGTCCTGTTAGGTTTTTGTTGTTGTTTTAAGTGGCTTGAAGAGGTAATATCTGGAAGTTTCCATGTATTTTTAGTTTGTCAGTAACCACCAGTTAAGTAGAATAAGGAAATCTTTAGGTTATAAACAGAAGTCAACAAAAGTCTATTTTAGTTACCTAATTTTTGATGGACATAGGATGTTGACCACTTTTAGCGATGGTAATCTATTTCATTTGTTCCAGTTACACCCTGAATGTCATAGCTACATTTAAAAAGTTCCCGTGTCACGTTAAACTTTTTCACTCTTTTCTTCTGTGTTTTCATGTCCGCTTGAATTGAACTATCCCAGGTTTCCATTAACTTTGGACCATGCTTCAAGTATCCTCCAAAGGATCTCACTTACCGCCCTGTGAGTAACAGTCACGAAGCATCCTCAGTATCTCTGTTACTTCTCGTTGTCGCTGTTCTCATCACCTCATTTCTGTTTCTTGTTCCTCCCACAGATGAGTGACATGGGCTGGGGCGCTGTGGTAGAACATACTCTGGCTGATGTCTTATATCATGTGGAAACAGAGGTGGATGGGAGGCGGAGTCCGCCATGGGAACCCTGACCAGGTCCCTCTTTCTTTGCAGACGTGGACTTTCTGGGGAATAAATTGGGGAGGGGGGGGTCTGTTTTTGTTTTTTTAACTGTTGCAAACATTCTCCCAAAGATACTGCAGCACACAGCCTCTGCTGTTAGCAAGTGAAAAGTGTGGGTGAGACTGGGAGAGACTCCCTGCCCTTCAACACTTTGCCCACTTCTGGTGACTGCTTCTATTTTGTGTGCCATACGCCAGCAGCTGCTGACCCTCGGATCCCATGCGCTCCCTGTGAAACTGGTGCTGTACCACGTATCCCACCAACTGGGACTTGATACCTTACTGTATTTTCTACGGAGTGAATGATCTTGTCCAAGTAGCTAACTTATTTAAAGACATTTCCTTTTGTGGCATTGAGTTCATCCCATCTGATTTCCAAGGAAGTAACTGGTCTGTTTCTGAGAACAGCTGAAATCAGTGGCTGTACATTCCAGATCCAAAAGGTCTTTCCTTTTGATGTGGGTTTTTATTGGTTTTGAAATATTTTTGAACACTGGGGTCTCTGAAACTACTAGGTCTCTAGAACTGTAATTGTAAAAAGAACTTGCTTGCAGCTTTAACAATTAGAAATTCTTGCCAAATAAAACTGGTCTTCAAGTGTGTGTGGCACTTTGCTTCCCTTTCACATTGGATTCCTCTTGGGACGGGGTAGCGAGGTAGGCAGTCTGAGGAAGGGTAGTCAGAATTGGGGAAATAGGCATGTTTCTGACTCTATCCCAAACCCTCTTCTCTTGCTTCCAGTTTTTCCAGCCAACTCAACTACGGTCTTTATCCTGTGAAATCAGACTCCTAAGGAGGTGAACAAGAGTTTAAAAGGGTTAATGGGGGAGCGCCTGGGTGGCTTAGTCACTTAAGTGGCCGACTGTTGATTTCCACTCATGATCTCAGGGTCCTGGGATTGAGCCCCGCGTCAGGCTCTGTGCTCAGTGGGAAGTCACCTTGGGATATTCTCTCTCTCCGTCAAATAAATAAATAAAATCTTAAAAAAAAAAAAAAAAAGAAAGAAAGAAATTTCCCAAATCTCAAGTGACTGTTGGTGTCTTAACACAGTAGCTTTGAGCAATGTCCATATATACGATGAAATATTACTCAGCCACCAGAAAGGATGAATACTCAACTTTTGCATCAACATGGATGGGACTGGAGGATATTATGCTAAGTGAAATAAGCAGAGAAAGTCTATCATATGGTTTCACTTATTTGTGGAACATAAGGAATAGCATGGAGGACCTTAGGAGAAGGAAGGGAAAAATGAAGGGGGAGAAATCGGGGGGAGAGACGAACCATGAGAGACTATGGACTCCAAGAAACAGGATTTTAGAGGGGAGGGGTGGGAATGGGTGAGCCTGGTGATGGGTATTAAGGAGGGCACGGATTGCATGCAGCACTGGGTGTTCTACACAAACAGTGAAGCATGGGACACTACGTCAGAAACTAATGATGTACCGTATGGTGACATAACAAAAAACAAAAAAAACACGGTAGCTTTGATTAATATATTTGTCTCCTAACAAACCATCCAGGCTCTTTATTTTGGCCATTCTGCATCTCTTCACAGATGACTTCACAGAATCAGGATGATTGTAGGCTAAAGACTCAGTCTGTCACTGCTGGACACCTACCTATTCATTCTTGGCTGGTCTTAAAGGGCAGACTTGGTTATAAAGCTGGATGATCAGAGTTTGAAGAACTCTTAAGAGAATGAGGGTAGTGTTCTTTAGAGGAAGCTGGAGGAAAATTCTTCGTAATATAAATTACCACGTTACTTGTACACCCACTCTCCATTTAAATGATCAAATTTTTGTACATTGGATTTTCATAAATCAGAGGTTACCAAAGTAATGATTTTGCCTGTTTATACTTCAAAGTATGTGTGTTTTGAGGTTCATTTGGAGGGCTCACGGAATACCCATTCTTCGTGTAGAGCTCTATAAAATGGTCTCTGTAAGCACATCATCACTGACAACTTATTTATTCCAACGTAAAATTAAACAAGTGGGAAAATATCTCCCAGTCCCCTCAAAGACATTTGCTTGGTTTGAAGAAGGCAAATTATAATCAAGCTCAAAACTGGTATGTGGTAAAATCCCATTTTTTTGCTTTCAGCCAGTTCTTTTTTGAAACCAGAGTGTATATTGCTTCACACATCTTTAAACAAGTAATCATTTTCTCTTAGCTGGGAGGGAGTGGATGATAATTCTGTTCTGGAAATACTTCAACAACTATCCGCTCTCATTCTGAAGCTCCCAGATAAACAATAATTTGGGTTTTTTTGTGTTTTTTTTAATTTTTATTAGAGAGCAAGCGAAAGCAGGAACACAAACAGGGGGAGCTGCAGAAGGAGAAGCAGACTTCCTGCTGAGCAGGGAACCTGATGTGGGGCTCGATCCCAGGACCCTGGGGTCACAACCTGAGCCAAAGGCAGACACAACCAACAGAACCACCCAGGCACCCCAACAATGATGTGATCTATGCTAAAAATAGAAAGTCTAAGAAATCTAAGATTTCTAATCTAAGATTTCTAAAAATCTAAGAAACGATCAGAATAAGTAATAAAAAATACTTTTCTGAGCTGTAAAATTTCAATAGCTTAATAAATATCAGCATTCCCACTCCTGCTAAACTCTTCAATAAATAAGCTAGGGCTCTATTTCCAAATGCTTTAAATCATCAATACTATTAGAACCAGAATGGAGAAGCTTCAAGTGGTAATGGTTGGTTTTGCATCCTCCCTACACACAGCAAAGTAATCCCATCCCAGTTTATATTTTTAAAGCATAAGTTCTCTGAATCTTGGAAGGGGAATTTGCTATCACCATAGCGCCTCTTTCAGCCATCTCCTCCGGAAACTGTAAAACGCTGACCTGTTAAAGGCAGAGGAAGTGGCAGTCCTGAACCAGGCTGGATGCTGATGTAATTGGTTCTGAACTAGAGATTCAGTTCCCTTTTTAGGTCTCAACATTCGCTTCAGGGAAAATAATAACATTTGTTTCTGTTCAACTTTGTCATTCATTCTCTCATATTTGGTCCCGTCCTGTCTTGTCTCTTTTTATTTTTTTAAGATTTTATTTATGACAGAGAGATGGAGAGCACAAGTAGGCAGAGCAGCAGGCAGAGGGAGGAGCAGGCTTCCCACTGAGCTGGGAGCCCGATCTGGGACTCGATTCCAGGACCCTGGAATCATGACCTGAGCCGAAGACAGACGCTTAACTGAGCCACCCAGGCGTCCCGCTGTCGTGTCTTTTAAGTAGGTAAATACAAATCCTGTCAGAATCCTCTTCCAGAACTCATCAATCAGCTACCAGTTCTAGAGTTCTTTCAAGAATCGATTAGGCTTGTGCTTATCATGGAAATTAAACGCTTATGAAAGATCCTGGTAACAGATTCTAAATAATTGCGCGACCTAAGTGCCCAGTAGGTTTTTCTTCTAGTGAGCTACAGGATCTAGTTTATTAAAATCTTTGTCCAGGACTCCTTTAGCAAGAAGTTGCAGTTACCCAGAATGATTTTCTTGAAGAGTAGAATTTTTAAACAAACAGGTACAGACTGAAGTTTTTGTGTCAGTTATGATTCTTTATTCTGACTGGTGCTCGTCGAAGAAGTAGGAGAACTGGATTAGTTTTCTGGTTTTTTTCAATCAAAAAAACTTAGACTACATTTCTAGAAGGCACCTGCTGTGGGGAGTTGCCTGGTCTTTGGTGCCGCTCGATACTTATTTGGTAGAGGAGCAGAGGGTTGCTGAAGTCCCTTTTGTAAGACCCTGCTGTAACCACACACATGGCCTGTGGGGAATGGAGCTCATGAGCCCATAAAAGATAACGTCCCGATCCTAGCACCCTCTGCACCCTATAATCAGCCAATACCATTTTAAAGATGTTTTTAAATAGATGTGTAAGGGCCCAGAAAGAAGTTTTACAAATATTTTGGGGCCCTTAACCTTCATTTCACAGCTAATCATTGAATGAAGTTAGAAAGCTCTTTCTCTTAAAAGCCTTGTCCCCATTTTCTTGGTCGTAAAATTTTACCAATCTGAGTCCCAGTATCCTACTGTAAATATACTCCCACTCCATCCCACAGTCCCCAGATGAAGATCTCAAACAGACTTGTAGGCTTCTAGCAGAGATCTTCCTGATGAGCATGCAAGCCAGTGCAGCCAGGGACAGTTGGAAGGAGCAGGCTGGTCCTTAACACCTGGCTTCAGGTGCGGGGCTGGACTCCAGGTGCTTGCGCAGGTGGTTGGCAAAATCTACCTGGGTCTGTGATAACACCTGGTTGATGATGGTCTTTGGCAGCCATCCCTAGAGTAGAAGAAGAATTCGGTCATCTCGTGGGTAATGTTCCACTGTAGAAACCTCTGTACCCGGTCACAAACATGGGTTGCTTAGGGCTTGGTCTTCCAGCTCTGTTTATGGGTGCGACCTTGGGGTTGCCTGGGAAGACTGCGTTACTGCCCTGCTGTCCCGACAGTGTGAGAAGCACAGAACTGCCCTCGTCCCAGCTGTGTGACCCTGAGCTAGCAACCGTATCTTGTGGGACCGAAGTTTCCTTCTTTCCAAATTGATAACTGCAGAGTTGAAATGTGACACAAGAGGTAAAAGGGAGGAGCTATTGTAGGCTTTTGAGATGATGGAATAACAGGCCATTACTCAAGCCTCTTCCCTCCAGCAGTCTGTCTAAAAATGAAAGAGGGTTTTTCCCGTTCCTTGTGGGATAATGTGGGAGGGTGAGAGCCAGTTTTCCTCCCCACCACCTACCCACTGAGCCGTCTTGTGCCTCTCACCTTGAGGTCAATGCTGAGCAGCCAGGTGAGTTTGGTCTTGGAGGGACTTTCAGCCAGGGGGCGGAGCACCATGCACGTGGGCCCATGTTCACCTCTGACAAAGGAAGACAGGTCAAGTCAGGAGGACTGTGCAGAATTCTCCTTTATGCTGACCAGTTATACTAGCCACACTTCCCTGTTACCTTTCCTTTTCCCAATCCCAGAAATATTTTTTGCCAAGGGTGATATTTAACGGTTGGCATGGTTACCAGCTCATCAGAACAAATGCTGGTTGGAGCTGGAGCCTGGGGGCCTCCCGTGGTGCATTTAAGTTGCCGGTGCCAAAGAAAGGGTCCAGGGCAGTGGCTGGGGCCCCTGGAAAACTGGGTTAGCAGCTGTGTTCTGAGTGGTATGGATTACATTTTAATCACCAATACGGTTGTACCTGAGCACACCAGGTAAACCTCAACCCTACCTCGTGTTCTAGAAAATTACTAAGGTGCTTAAACTTCCCAGGAACGTCAGGACAAAGTGGCTAAGTAGGGCCAAACTTGTCTTCCTCCCATGCTATGGAAAAATAATATTTCTGTATAACAGCAAGCAGAAGGTAGGGACCAAGGACGGGTTTCTTGGAGCTGAGGATTCATCACATGCTTGGCGGCGCATGCCCACAAGCCTCTGTTAGGAGAGGGATTGCCAGTATTACCTGATGACACCTTTCTGCTCGGGCATCTCCCCGAAATGTGTGGCCATGCCAGCCAACACACAGGTGGAGCCGCGGCGCTTGGCACAGCGCACGCTCACAAAGTCACGGGGCCCCACCAGGTTTCCTGCTGCTTCTGCAGCCAACTCGTGGGTGATGACTGTATCTTTTCCAATCTTCTGCAGGACCTAGCAGGCCACAGGGAGCCAGAGTCACTACTCAGCCAGTGCTGGGGCGAAGGCACCACCGGCAGCTTGCAGCCTCTCGGACACACCTTTCCAACTGGGCTCCCAGGGGTTCCTACCCGCCCCCCGTCTGGACTCCCCTCACCTTGATCTCCTTGACATTCGGGTTCCACTCTCCCATTGCTTCCATGCGTTCCACGAGCTCTTCGTAAAGCCTCTCCATGGGCTGGTCCACCACCACCTCCAGCCGGAATACCTTGCCCACATCCGGGACCACTTTACTCAGCACTTTGTCCCCATTCGTCTGTCAGAGAGAAAAGAGGAGGTTCAGGATAAAGGTTAGAGAAAAATATCTCTTGCTTAGGGCCCACAAATGGGCAAGGCAGGCAAAGCAGGAAAGGGATCAGCACAAAGCAGTCTAAGCTAAGCACGAAGAAGCCTAACATCACTTCTGATTAAGACAGTTTTAATCTTTCCTGCTGCAAGCCTCGAACATCTGCTGAAGCCTGGAGGGGTAACCTGCCTGCTCCTGGACCCTCTTTTCTTGGTGGTAAGTGTTGATGAGTGTGGGTAGGTCCAACTGAAAAGGCTCTGCTTGACTTCAGAAGCACAAAGCTGCTGAGTGAGACAAACCTGGGAGTGGGAGAGTCTGGTCTACAACCAGCTAATCACATGCACACAATGTCGGTGGGAGCTTAAAAGAGATTTTCAGTCCAATACCTCCTTTTACAACAGAAGGCTGTAGGCCCAGAGACCTTTAGCCTAAGGGCATTGCAGGGCCTACATCTCATTTACTGACTCCCAAACCAGGAGTCTGCTAACTCAGAACTTGAAGAAGGAGCGGGTTTACCTGAACTTAGGGCAACAGGCAGCATAGAAGCTTCTGGATGAAGGCAGAGCCACCAGAGTCTCAGGAGAGCCCGTGGCCTTGAACACGTGTCTGTTACCGTTCCCAATCAGGACGCAGTGCTCAGGAGCCCAGAAACCCAGAAGGCCTTGGGCCATTTGTTTTCTCGTGCAGCCCCTTTGCGGCTGAGCCCAGATCAGCCCTGCAGGTTCAGCCTAAGAGGGCCACACAGCCCCAACACCGCGCCGTGGCCCCAGTGCTTCTGACCCAGGCTGGTGCGGGCCTCTAACGCTCACAGAAACCCCATTGCATGGTCTCTGCCAAATGGGGTGTACAACGAGTCTGGGGGGTTACGAAGGATCCCGGAACAGTGTTTCTCAAACACAAGGCTCCAGGATGTCTCTGATGGGCCGAGGGAGTATCTGAGGACGTATTCTTGGGAAAGGAGAATTTTCAGATTAAAACTACTCCCGGCATGAGGCAGGAATTCTGAGGCCTTGAGAATGGTCATGGAACGGTGAGGAACGTGAGTTTCTCCAGGCCCACGCTTACCTGCTGGTTCTCCTTCTTCCAGCCCTCCTGGTTGCTGAGGATGCCCAGGGCCTTCTGCATGGCCTCCTCGCCCTGCCGGATATAGGCCAGCTCCTGGTCGCTGTAGAGGGTGTCTTCTAGCCGAGAACCTGGTACACAGCCAAGGAGAGACCGAGCTTGCTCCTGCTTCCCTGGCCTCCCCCACCCACCGCTTCCATCCCTTCAATCTGGATCTGCTCATTCCTCTGAAGAGCCAAGGCCAAAGCCAGAGGGTCCAGCCTGCAGGCGAAGTTAGATACACAGCTGCAGCCGACAGGGGGTCTGGCCTCGAGGAACGCCAGGAACTCTCAAAGTGAGTGAGAAAGGCCAGCTTAGGGTTAGGGGGATGTGGGGGCGCGGGAGGGAATCTGCTTCCGGCACGAGCCCGAAGCCTCAGCGCTTACCAAGCAGAGAGCTCCGGCGCCGAACCTGGCTGATCCACGCACTCGGGGTCGGGCCCCCCAGTGCCCTCCGGTTCAGCTCCTGGCCGATGGCCAGCACAGCTTGCTGCCTCAGTCCTGCGGAGAGGGGAGGAAATTGTTGCTTAGGATCGAGAAATCCCCTTCGAGCGGGACCACTGCACCCCTTCATCTTGCCACAGATGAGGAAACACTGGGAGAGGGAGGTGACTTGCCCAGGAACACGGAGCCCTAGTGGGGACCTGAGCTAGCGCCAGGTCATCTCCCCGTCCAGGGCCATTACTCTCTGCCAGACTGCCTCCTGGGCCCAGAGTCCACCTTCCATCTGGGCTGGGCTGGGCTGGCCCGATCCTGCCTGGAGGCGCGGGCTGTAGTAGGCGGGAGCCTGCTGAAGTTTCCTTCTCGAAAGAGAGAGAAGCTTCGTTCAACTAGAAACAATCTGCTGCAGGAGGAGGATTAAAGAGCCCCATTCCCTGTAGTCTGTGTCGCTGTCAGCAGCTGGGGTCCTTTGCAAGAGTAACTGCTCGGCGTGCCCCTGGGACAGAGCGTGGTGAATCTTGTTGATCTAGGGAGAACAGCCCATGGCTGGCGCGGGGCTTCCAGCACGGCTTCCTTCGAAACAGAAGCCGGTTCCACCTGGTGTAATTGGGAAGCACTTTACATTGGTTTCAACGACCGCAGGGGATTGACTCAGATGACCCTGGGTCCTGATTAGCTCTATAAAATCGGACTTGGGTAACTGGTTCTGCCTCCTCGTTGTACCATGATAACCAGACTTCCAGCTGCACCCGCTTTCTCTCTTCACTTTGCTCTTTTCTGCACACCCTGCCCCCTGCCCATGTCTCAGGCTTGCCAGCACTGCTTGCTGGACTCAAGGCTCACTCCCACCCCTGCATTGTGGCTCAGTCCTTCCCGGTACCCTTGGTGCCGATCCAGGCAAAGTCAGGAAGAGCTCAAGAAAGATTGGAGCCCTGGAGAGGGCAGAAGCGACAGAATCCGGGAGGGACACGGGCGTCTTAGTATCCAGCCCAACTGTTCACATGGGAAAAGGGAGGTCCAGAAGGGGAGAGACTTGTGCAGGTTCCCCCAACAGGAGGCGCAAGTGGGATCAGCGCCTGAGTGGCCGGCTCCCCCACCGCGCCCCCCAGTCCCGCATAACCACACTGCCTGAGTGCTCCAGGTCAGCACACCGGCCGCCCCCTGGCCCGGGAAGCTCACCCTTCATGTTGCGCACGTGTCTGTAGGAGCTCCCAGCACATAACTTGAATGTGGCCAGAAGCATGGTGTCCAGGCAGTGGGGACAGGCAGGGGCGCGGTGCTGTGGCCACTGCTGCTGTTGCCTTGGCTTCCTTCCCTCCTTCCCCACCAAGCCTGTCAAGGTCTGCCTCTAGGTCCTGCAGCTGTGGCTGGGGACCAGCCGAGGGTTCTGCGTTTTAAATGCCCCCCAGCTGAAGGCTGTACTTCATCATCCGGAGATAAAAAAAGCCACCACTTGCTGTGCGAAGGAAGGGGTCAAGGGTAGAGGGATTGCCTCACACTGTGGCTTTGGCCACTTGCGGGGAGCCTGGAGGAGGAGGGCCCCAAAGGAGCAGTGGATGGAGCGGGGAGAAAAAGAAGCGGCCGAGGTCAAGGCCATTTGGAAGAAAGCATACACTGACTGGTTTTCAAATAGCATGTGAGGTGCTGTTTAAAATACAGATTTCTGGGGGCTCAGTTGGTTAAGCATCTGCCTACCGCTCAGGTCAGGATCCCGGGGTCCTGGGATCAAGTCCCATGTTGGGCTTCCTGCTCAGCAGGGAGCCTGCTTCTTCCTCTCCCTCTGCCTTTCCCCCTCTTGCTCATGCTCTCTCGGTCTCTGTCAAATAAATAAAAAAAAATATTTTTAAAAATAAAAAAATGCAGATTTCTGGCCCTCGGCCTCGGAAACTCTAGATTTAACAAGTCTAGAATTGAGACTCTAAAACTTGTATTAAAACAAAAAAAATGGGGGCGCCTGGGTGGCTCTGTGGGTTAAAGCCTCTGCCTTCGGCTTGGGTCATGATCTCAGGGTCCTGGGATCGAGCCCCGCTTCGGGCTCTCTGCTCAGCGGAGAGCCTGCTTCCCCCTCTCTCTCTGCCTGACTCTCTGCCTACTTGCTTGCTTGTGATCTCATTCTCGCTCTGTCAAATAAATAAATAAAATCTTAAAAAAAAAAAATTCCCAGGTGATTGCCACGCAGATACCCTGTGAATTGCATGGTACTCTTTGAGAAACATTGCCCTGGTCTTTGATGAACTCTTCCCTTTAAGATTGAACTTGAGGGGGCGCCTGGGTGGCTCAGTCAGTTGAGCATTGAGCGGCTGCCTTCGGCTTGGGTCTGTGATCTTGGGGTCCTGGGATGGAGTCCTGCATGGGGCTCCCTGCTTGGTGGGGAGCCGGCTTCTCCCTCTCCTCCCCGCTCATGCTCTCTGTAGCTATTTCTGTCTCTCTCATTCAAATAAATAAATAAAATCTTAAAAAAAAAAAAAAGAGAGATTGAACTTGAGGTTGCTTTCAAGCTAGATTCACCCAGCAAGAATATTGGGGGTCAAGAGAATCACACTATGTGGTCCCTGGCCCAGGGCCTGCCTGCCTTGTGAGAGAGTTCTGGGTCCTGTCACCACTGGACAGGAGGTGGCAGAGAGGGGATGCCTACGAAGTGGGGAGCAACAGCAGACCCCCACTGGCTCTTGCTGTCTCTTTCACTACAGGAAGGATGAAAGGGACAGGAGCTCCGAGCTGGCCCGTGCCCAGAGCCCACGCAGAACAGAGTGAGTCCCACCCCCGCCCTCCATCAGCCCCTCATGAACAGTAGAAAGGGTCCAGCAATCCAGGGGCCCTTGTCCTGGGCTCCTCTCTGAGCGGTGGCTGCCTGGAGTTCCCCCTGCCTATTTCTCGAGGCCCACTGTGGGCCCTCTTCCTTGGCCACCCGAACCCTCTGGAATGGCTCGTTCCCCTGTCTCACACGCTTACTGTCACTACCACCAGCGGGATGCATCGTCTGGGGTTCAGATTTGTATAATGGTTTGTGTGTGTTTGCTTGTCTCTTCCGTGGGACTATTCCTCCCTGAGGCAAGTGCTGTGCCCCCCCCCCCGCCCCCCACACTCAGCCCCAGGCAGGACACAGAGCAGGCTCGTGCTCCTTCTCTATGGGGTGACCAACTGGGGAAGGTGGGGGGTGTAGCTCTGTCTTTGGCTGAGGAAACTAGCCTGCAGGCTTTGTTTCCAGCCCTTGCAGAGTCCCAGGGAAGATAGCACCCAAGGGAGAGGCTTGGGGAGGGGTGGGAGGACTGAACCTTTCAAGGCTGGAAGAGAGGGCGCAGAGGGCAAGCTGGGAAGGCTGGATACTGGCTACCCCCGGCTTCTCCTCCCCGCATGGACACGTGCTCCCTCAAGCACATGTGCCCCTCAGTGGAGGTGGTGGGGAGCGGGAGGGGGTTATTAGGGGACAGGCCATGCAGATAACGTTCAAGGCCCCGCTGTTGCCATCCTGGGGAGAGTTATGGCCGCCATAAGCGGGGAGGAGCTGGGGCGGGGAGATGGCAGGACCCGAGCATCAGCTGCTGCTGATGTCAGAGCTGCCACTGACTCAGGGAGGGGTGCTGGTGACCTCCCCCAAGGCCAAGGCCCTCATCTTCCTTCCTCATCGTTTCCAGGACCAATGAACAGTTAACTCTCACTGTCCCTCTGAGCAGTGAGGTGGGGAGATAGGTTTGGAACTTCCTCTGGATGTCATCTGTATCTGGCTTTGCTTTTTGAGGACAGAGGCCCCAAGGGAGGAGACTGGGTGGACAAGGCAGGCCAGGGAGAAAGGCGCCCAGAGGTCTGGCTCAGACAATGCGGAGTGTGTGGGGCGGGGGAGGCAGGGCTTGGGAGCACTCATTCCTTCAACACCCCCTTGTTGAGTGTCCACTGTGTGGCTCTGCCCTTGCGAGGGAAAATGAACCGTGTGGCCCAGGAGGAGTTTGGAAGTACAGAGGGTGGAGGACCTCAGCACACAGTGTGAGGGCAGAGTGGGAAGGTAGGCTTCTGGGAGGAAGGGATGTTTGAGCCGAGTATGGAAAGTGCAGTCAGGAGTTGCTGGGCTTGAGATTGAGGATGGGGTGCAGGGGTTCCGGGGAGAGCATCTGGCCAGCAGCCCAGAGAAAGGATCCGAGGGTTGCTATGTAGCAGGTTGTAAGGAGTGGTGGGAGGTGGAGTACCAAGGACGGGGGCACGGGAAGATTCCCTCGCAGGGGGCTGAGCTGTCTGGGCCCCCCGCTCAGAGGAGGTGTGCACGGGGCGGGAGGGGGGGTGTCACCACCTACCCTGTGGTCCCCGGGGCTGGGCTGGCCATGTGGGGAGGCTGGGGAGTGGAGGTCAGGGGTGTCACACCACAGTGGGCTCCCAGGCCCCCCTTCAGCCTCTTGCTTCGCGATTCCCAGCCGCTCACTTCTTCCGTCTGAACTTCCTAATCTGTGAAATGGGGCATATTGTCCTCTTCTTTTCCTTTGTGTGACCCTCTCAGGGTGGTGAGAAGGCTGCCATCAGGTGACAACACACCAAGAGCCCACAAGAGAAAGTCTAGACTTCTTAGCCCAATCTCCAGGCCCTCCAGCGTCTCCCACTCTGGCTGTCTTCTCTGGGGCCAGCGGGCTGTCTGCCCCGTGCACACCTCCTCGTCCAAGTAACTCACAGCATCTCCTGCCCTCAAGCCTTCCCCTTGGGCCTCACCTTGCTCTGCTCTTTAACTAGAATTCAGTACTTTTTCTTTTGGGCCCCCTTGATAAACGTGTATCACAGTATCAGTAAGACCACTGTCCCTCCTGCCCCTTCCCTCTCACACACCCCTTTTTAAAAAGACTACTATTTTAGGGCAGTTTTAGGTTGTCAGCAAAATTGAGAGGGAGGTACAGAGGTTTTGTTTTTAAGATTTTTTTAAATTTAATTATTTGAGAGAGAGTACCAGCAGGGGGAGCAGCAGAGGGAGAGGGAGAAGCAGGCTCCCTGCTGAGCCAGAAGCCTGCCTTGGGGATCGATCCTAGGACCTCGGGATCACCACCTGAGCTGAAGGAAGATGTCTAATCTACTGAGCCACCCAGGGGTGCCGGTACAGAGGTTTTTTGTATACCCCCTGTCCCCACACATGCAGGTCCCCCATTTTGCATATTTGTAAGCTCCATAAGGACCTGTAAACTCCACGAGAACTTGGATACTTTGCAAGTTTTTGAATCCCCAGTGCTCAGCACAGTGCTAGATAATTCATAACCACATCAATGTTTACTAAATGCTTGGAAAGCATAGAGCCTGGTACTCTGTCCATTCTCAATAAATACTGATTTTCTTCCATCTCTTAAGGGTGGTCAGCCTGGAGGTCAAGGCAAATCCTAGACTGCTTATAGGGTATATGCTCATTTAGGATTGAAAAAATGCAGTGTTTCCTCCCAAGGTGCCATTGTGATGAGGCAGCAGAAAGTTAAGGCAAGTTTGACTCATCAGACTTGAGGTAATTATGGATTTCCTCCCTTTGGAGTACATTTTATGTCATCAGTATCTTAATTCCTTAACCCGAGTTGGTCACCATTATTTCATGAGGCATCCTTTTTGTACAAAGTATCAGTTCCTCGATGGTAAGGAGTCTGTCCCGAGACTCTGGGACACACTGGGGATTCAGCAGGTGATAGTAGCTCACGCTGAGCACGCCTTCTGGGCCAGGCACTATTTATTGCAAGCTCTTTACTCATATTAACTCACTTTATCCTTACAACTATCACCCAAGGAGTTGGTACTATTCTTAGGCCAAGTTTACAGATGAGGAAATTGAGGCACTGAGGTAAGCAGCTTGACCAACCTCAGACAGCTATGAAGAAGCCAGGCAATCTAGTCTGTGCTCTTGATTACACGGCGAAACCTTTAAAAATCTTATGTTTCTGGGGGCGCCTGGGTGGCTCGGTCGGTAGAGCATCTGACTCTTGGTTTCGGCTCAGGTCATGATCTCAGCGTTGTGAGATCAAGCCCCGAGGCGGGCTCCACGCTCCGTGGGGAGTCTGCTTGAGATTCTCTCTCCCTCTGCCCGTTCTGCTCATGTTCTCTCTCTCTCTCAAGTGGATAAGTAAATCTTTTTTAAGAAGCATTTTATTATTATTATTTATTTATTTTGCTTTCACACATACTTTTTAAAAAAAATTCAATTCGCCAACCTACAGTACATCATTAGTTTTTGATGTAATGTTCAACAACTCATTAGTTGCATATAACTGGATAAATAAATCTTTTTTTATTGATAGATAAATACTTTTTTAAAGATTTTATTTATTTATTTGACCGAGAGAGACACAACCAGAGAGGGAATACAAGCAGGGGGAGTGGGAGAAGCAGGCTTCCCACCGAGCAGGGAGCCTGATGCAAGGCCTCAATCCCAGGACCCTGGGATCATGACCTGAGCCAAAGACAGACGCTTAACAACTGAGCCACCCAGGCACCCAGATAAATAAATCTTAAAAAAAAAAGAAACCAACCTCGTGTTTCTCTCTGGAAACAGGGGCCAAGAGTTGCCTCTCATAGCCTGTCAATCCTGGCATATCGTAGTCATCAACAAACTTAGGGCAATGAATGACTTTCTCCAATTATATTTGGTTCCTTGTTTCCCGTTCACTCTCCATCTCCGCAGGTGAGCCAGACTTTAGGTCTCCTTGCCCTGAGATTTGGGCAGGGTACACAAAGCTTTCTGCCTTTTGGAATAGCCTAAACCAGAAGAGCAAACAGAATATGGGGGGCTAGGCTGAATTTAACCTTCCAGATTTTTTTTTTTTGACCTGTACAGTATTTTAAGAAAATTTTGTATTAGTTGCCAACATCCACTATAGCAACAGGAAACAGGTCAGTGATTGCCAGGGGCCAGGAAGGAAGGAGAGGTTAAATTCCAAGGGGCAGGGGTGGTGGGCACATAACTATCGGCAGTTGTGAACTCAGAGCTGTGCACCGAAAGAGGAAGTTTTATTGTGTATAAATTGTACGTCAATAAAATCTGGTCTTAGAGATAAATGTCCAGGCCATCTGGATATCTGACCTTGAGATACATTGAGCCCTCGCTCTTCCTTTTTGTCCTTGCCACGGGCTAGCTAGCTGCCCAGAGCAGCAGCATCTGACGCCATTCCCAGCCAAGTGGCAGCAACCGCTACTGAGTGGTTAGAGTTAGGAAAAACACTTTTGGAAATAAAGATTTTATTTATTTGTTTGAGAGAGAGAGAGTGAGAGAGCAAGCACAGGAAGGGGGAGGGTCAGAGGGAAAAGCAGACCCCCTGCTGAGCAGAGATTTTTCCCCCCCCCAACCCACTCCCAATGTGGGACTCGATCCTGGGACCATTACCTGAGCCGAAGGCAGACGCTTAACGGACTGAGCCACCAAGGTGTCCCGAAAAACGTCTCCTTTTTAAAAAAGGAGAATGGGTACAATATAAGCTGAGAGGGGGAAAAGAGGCAGAGCAGTGAAATGAGGCAGGAGGAAAGAAAAGAACTTGATTTCATCCTCTGCTTCCAGGGAGCCCAGGCAGAACCCGGGAGGAGACAGGTAGGGGAATCCTTACGAAGGTGCACACACCCAGATGACCAACAGATTTCCTAGAGCTGGTTTTCTAATTTTGCAGGCTAGAAGATCTTGGGAAGGGTATAGGAAAAGTTGCTTTTGATCTTGGTTCACTTCACTGTTTACAAGAGCTGCTTAGTTGTTAGAAGCTGGCTCTTGCTCTCCTTATGGGGCGGGGGTGGCGCTGGAGGGCGATCCGCAAGGTGGGGGGGGGGCACTGCAGCTGGGAGAAAACAAGCTGAAGAAGATGTTCTTTCCTCCCAACGCCCTTGACAAGTCCTCCCCCACCCCCAGCCCCAGGTTTCCCTGGGATGTTCTTCCAGATGTTTTTACACCAAGTATCTCCACTCTTCACACCTGGGTGTCTGTGGTCCGTGGTGAAGGCTGCCCTACAGTAAGAGCCCATCTCCACATTCAACCCAAGGATCTCTACTAATTACTCCTGTTGGTCGCTCGGCGGGTCCAATTGTCTTCATGTTCAGTCTCATCGGCAAAAACCTGACCTCTCTTGGATTTAAGGTACAGTTGGCCCTTGAACAACGTGTCTTTGAACAGCCCAAGGACACTTATGGGCGCTTATTTTGATCAATACAGTAAGTACTGTAAATGTATTTTCTCTTATGGTTTTTTTAAAGATGATTTCAGAGAACGTGGGGAAAGGAGGGGCAGAGGGAGAGGGAGAGAGAATCCTCAAGCTGATTCCTTGCTGAGCGTGCAGAGCCCCATGACGCAGGGCTCGAGCCCAGCGCGGGGCTGGATCGCAGGACCCTGAGATCATGACCGGAGCAGCAACCAAGAGCCGGCCACTTAGCCGACTGAGCCCCGCGGCCGCCCCAGTGTTACTCAGTTGTTTATGTTATTGGTAAGGCTTCCAGTCAACAGCAGGCTCTTAGTTAAGTTTTTGGGGAGTCAGGAGTTACATGGGGATATCTGACTGTGTAGGGGGGCCGGCGTCCCTAACCCCTGCGTTGTTCCAGGGTCACCTTTAGGAACCAATTGCCTTAGTAGAGCGTGTGTGCGCGTGAGCTTTTATCACAGATGACATTCCTGCTCGGCTCACGTGAACTCCAAGGCGACAGCTCAGGCTACTCTCTGCTGCTCCTCTTCCCTTGATTACTAGCAGCCTTGACCTTTGCTTAAAGCTGGAGGACTGTTTCGGCACCACGGCGCTGGCCTGCAGCATCTGCGGCCAGGATGGCTTCTCTGTACCTCACCAGGAATCCTGGCTTCTAATGGGAAAGGAAGCTGGATGGAGCTGCTCTCGTCGCGGGCCTTTTGAAAGGTGAAAGATGCTCCACGATACGGAGGTATGCCTAACTTGTTTTGGGGGAGAATGGAGGCGTGGAACTGTTCATTAACTGCCTCTCCTCTAGTATTTGCTCCCCGGTACGACTCCTGGGACTGACTCTTGGGCTGGGCAGTGCCGTCATGAAGCTCACAGATGGCTCTGAGACTAGAGGTTGCCCAGTGCGTCTGCTCTCCGTACTGTCTCTGCCTCAGCCTGCCAGCCCCTCCTCATGTGAGCAAAATGAGACCACTTTCCAGGCGTCTTCACCTCTGTGTAATATGCCTGGGATTCACGCGGACGTGGCTTCCCTGAAAAGCCCTGCACAATGGGCAGTGTGAGATCATCTGGCCCTATTGAGTATCCAGGGCCTGTTAGGAGCTTATCAGAGCTGGGGAAGGCTGTGATTTGTTTGTTGATTTAAAAATATTTTATTTAGGGGCGCCTGGGTGGCTCAGTCATTAAGCGTCTGCCTTCGGCTCAGGTCATGATCCCAGGGTCCTGGGATCGAGCCCTGCGTCTGGCTTCCTGCTCATCGGGGAGCCTGCTTCTCCCTCTCCCTCTGCCTGCTGTTCTGCCTACTTGTGCTCACTTGCTCTCTCTCTTGTCTGTCAAATAAATAAATAAAATCTTTAAAAAATATTTTATTTATTTGAGAATGAGCAAGAGAGCAGGGGTGGGGGGAGGGAGAAGCAGACTTCCCGCTGAGCAGGGAGACTGATGTGGGATCATGACCCAAGCCAAAGGCAGACGCTCAACTGAGCCCCCCAAGAGCTGCAAAGCTGTGGTTTAAATTAGCTAAGAGCATGTAGTATGAGGTCAAGAGCCAAGGGAAAGAAAAAAGAACAGCTGGAAGAGAAAAAGATATGCTTCCATACTCAATTTTATCAGAATAAAGATGGACAGGAAAGGGGCTTTGGTAGATCATCCTTATTTGTCTCCCTAGAAAGCAGTCTCATGGGGACCTCTATTGGAAGAAACTATTAAAGATAATAGAAAAGTGTGAACTGAGGTGGAGTCTGATATCTAATAGAAGAGTGCCAGCAATGGTCCAGGAGAAAAAGCACCAGATTTCAGTACTGGCAAAAAGGCTGGTCCAGGAGAAAAAGCACCAGATTTCAGTACTGGCAAAAAGGCTGGGCCAGGCAGAGCTGAGGGCGAGCCATTGCGCCGAGCAGCCTGGAGATGGAGGAAGGAAGCAACAAGTCCAGTTTCACCTTTTGGGTCTAATTTTTAGATGCTGCCTGGGTGACAAAGGTGAGAAAGCAATGATCAGGCTAAGCCTGGGAAACTCTTTTTTTTTTTGAAGATCATGTATGTCTTTATTTATCTTTTCTTTTATTGTATGTTAGTCACCATACAGTACATCATTAGTTTTTGATGTAGTGTTCCATGATTCATTGTGTGCATATAACACCCAGTGCTCCATGCAATCCATGCCCTCCTTAATGCCCATCACCGGGCCTGCCCATCTCCCCAACCCCCCTCCCCCTCCCCTCTAAAACCCTCTGTTTGTTTCCCGGAGTCCATAGTCTCTCACAGTTCATCTCCTGCTCTGATTTCCCCTGCTTCATTTTTCCCTTCCTTCTCCTAATGTCCTCCATGCTATTCCTTATGTTCCACAAATAAGTGAAACCATACGATAATTGACTTTCTCTGTTTGACTTATTTCACTTAGCATAATCTCCTCAGTCCCATCCATGCTAATGCAAAAGTTGAGTTTTCATCCTTTCTGATGGCTGAGTAATATTCCACTGTGTATATGGACCACATCTTCTTTATCCACTCTTATGTTGAAGGGCATCTCGGCTCTTTCCACACTTTGGCGATTGTGGACATTGCTGCTATGAACTTTGGGGTGCATATGGCCCTTCTTTTCACTACATCTGTATCTTTGGGGTAAATACCCAGTAGTGCAATTGCTGGGTCATAGAGTAGCTCTATTTTTAATTTTTTGAGGAAGCTCCACACTGTTTTCCAAAGTGGCTGCACCAACTTGCATTCCCGCCAACAGTGTAAGAGTGTTCCCCTTTCTCCACAACTTCTCCAACATTCGTTGTTTCTTGCCTTGTCGATTTTTGCCATTCTAACTGGTGTAAGGTGGTATCTCAATGTGGTTTTGATTTGAATCTCCCTGATGGCTAATGATGATGAACAATTTTTCACGTGCCTGTTAGCCATTTGTATGTCTTCTTTGGAGAAGTGTCTGCTCGTGTCTTCTGCCCGTTTTTTGACTCGATTATCTGTTTTTTGGGTGTTGAGGTTTGAGGAGTTCTTTATAGATCTTGGACACCAGCCCTTTGTCTGTAGTGTCATTTGCAAATATCTTCTCCCATTCCGTGGGTTGCCTCTTTGTTTTGTTGACTGTTTCCTTTGCTGTGCAGAAGCTTTTTATCTTGATGAAGTCCCAAAAGTTCATTTTTGCTTTTGTTTCCCTTGTAAGGCTGGGAAATTCTATTGTGGAAATTAGGTCCCTTTTTCTCATAAACCATAACTCTTGCTACTGAATTTGGAATTGTTTGAAGGAGGTTGGAAAAAACGAGATCCTATAGTGAACCAAATTCCTTGGAGGTGTCGGATGTTCTGAAAGAGCAGTGCTCAGGAAAACGAATGTAATTCTGATGACTTGCAGTACCTTCTTGTGGTTAAAGTAACACATGCGTTTCAGAGGTGGGTGATGGGTCTTGCCCATGTGCGTGTTAACTCTAGGGAAGTGCTGGATCTCACGGAACAAAGTTTGGAGCATAATCTCCTCCTGTTCCTGCTGGCGAAGCAGGAACAGCCAGTACAGCTGTGATGCTGTTTCTCAAAACCCAGCCTTCTGGTACCACTGGTAACTGCAAAACTTGACTGAAAGCTCCTTCCTCAAGCCTGAAAATGTTTTTTTCTTACCAGACCAAAACATGAAAAGGGGAGAGGGGGAGGACCTGCAAGATATTTAGGATGAAAATATGCCTTCATAAATAACCAGCAACTTGGAATTGTCACAGAAGGGAGAAATCCTGGTGTGTGGACAGCTTGTACCTTTGAGAGCAGAAACTTAATTTTGTCTATTCACTGGAGGCAACTCAAACTTAGGAAATAACACAAGTTTTGAGACTTTTATTTTATTTACAAGTAAATGAAGAATGTCTCCTGTGAACGCTAATTTGGGGACACGAAGAGCAAAATACAGAAGTAGTTGCCTGCTCCACAGTGACGTGTGAAAGGAGTCCTTGCCACTTTTTTTTTAAACAATGATTTTTGTCATTAAAAAGGAAAAAAAAAGCCACGTGATTTCTTCATGTTGCACATGTGAAAGAATTCAAAATAAAAAAGGACTTTTCAAAACTCTAGTCTCTAGTCAACTATGTGAGGTGACCAGATGTCACTTTCATTCGGTGACAGCCCCTGTTCCCCAAGAGCAATAGCCTCCGAGCAAATGACTTAATACTCATCAAGGGTATCTGCCCGAGGAATGGACAGACCCCGATCCTTCAGAGCTTGAACTTTCAGCTTCTCGGCTTCCAGCTTGCTCTGCTGTTCTACCCTTTGTTCTTCTAGGATTTCTTCAATAGACACTTGCTGGAGGGGTGTGTCACTCTCCTTTTCCAAGTCCTACAAAATAAGCAGGGTTGAAAACCTTCAACTGATGACCAAGAATAGAAAACATTAGAGACCTTTAGGCAAATGGATTCCTGGGTCAGGCTTGGGTTATTTTTCCTAATTGTAACAGGGCTGAAATATCCTTCTCCTGGGGACAGAGTGGCTGCCAGAAGCGGCTGGCAACACTACCCAGAATACATACTTATGTGACTGTGGTAACAGGGAGCGGTGCGTCTCACGAAGCTTTAAGTTACCTGAAGTCCTACCTTACTGAAGGGCTGTTTTTCTTAAAAGATAACTATATATATGTATATATATGTGTGTGTGTGTATATATATGTGTGTGTGTGTGTGTGTGTATATATATGAATAGCTCTCTCCCCAACCCCAAAGGATCCAAGAGAGAAGTTACTGAGGCCCAGATAGCTTTATATAAGTCTTTTATTTTTACATTATCAAAGTCAGCTTAAGTTCTGGCAGTTGTGGCTCACTAAGAAGGTAGAGAACACTGATTCGAAGAAGCATCCCCCACCCAAAGATAATAAACTGCTCCTCTGTTCCATTAACTAGTAGTCTTTAAATTATAATGCAAGATTGTTTCCCCCTCTAATGGCAACAAATATTCTAGAGAAAACCTCAGTAGACCAGTTAGGTTACTAAATCAGTTTGGCTCCAATATATTTCTCCACTGTTTTAATTTAAAATATTTTTGTTTGAAAATTTTTTTTCTCTTATTTTAAAAATACATGCTCACTGTATGAAATTTAGAAAATGGACAATTTTTTTTAATTACCCATAATTCCAGTATGGAACAATAATATTTTGGTGAATATCCTTCCAATTTTTCCATGTATATATTGACTTAAAAAACCCCTACAATGCAAATATTAACTGTAATTTTTTCAGTTACTCTGGCATAACATGCTTTTTTTTTTTTTAAGTAGACTCCACACCCAGTGTAAAGCCCAATGTGGGGCTCAAACTCATGACCCTGACATCAACACCTGAGCTGAGATCAAGAGTTGGATGCTCAACCGACTAAGCCATCCAGGTACCGCTATGCTTAATATTTTTATATCTGAACACCTTACAAATATCTGGTAACTAATCTTATAATGCAGAACCTTGCTATAAAAGTATGTCATTATCCACATTCAACTTATTCTCCTTAAAATGGACATACAGGTACCATTCTTGTTTCTGTAACATGGAACTATTAGATGTACAGAGTATTCTTATTTATCTTCCTCTATGATTTTCAATCATAAAATTCTGGGAAGGCATCAACACATACACAAACCCTCCAGACGCTGCAATCTACCACAGGGTACTAACATGCCATGTGCTGCCAAGGCCTCAGAACCTACAGGCAGGGACATCAGGGGGAAGATTTTCACCAGAGAGGTTAGAATGAAAGCCACACAAATTACATAAGCAAGCCCTGCCTTGGCTCAAATGTTAGCTGCACCGGGCAAAATATATCTTATGAAGTATAATCTGCCCTCACAATCCATGGGTAGCAGCTGAAGGGAAGATAATGTTCTTAGCGTGGTGTACTGCCTCTTGGACTTTTCAATATGTTACTCATTGAGATGATGAGGCCAGTTCCCAACAATCGGTCTTATTACTTAAGGCTGTGGGCATCATCATCCTTGAGGCAGAATCCAGGGACTTCCTAAACCACAGATGTTTACAGCCCTTAATTGGTTTCTGGGTATGAGTTTCTCTAGGGCTGGTACTTAATTTCATCACACTGACCATTGATTCATACAGCTGTATAAGCATTTCTGAACCACAAGGCTTTAGTGGTACCACTGTAAAAATTCTGCAGCATCCAAACCATTAACAGACAAGAGTATTTTCTCCACAAACTTGTTCTTTCTCAAGAACAAGTGCAAGTTCCCTCCTCCTCCTCACACACACATACATCTACACAGGGGCCCATGTCTGCCAATACAATGGGCACACACGGCATTTCTGTGGTGTCCACGACTGTAAAATGTGTAAATATTTTAACTTAAATATTTTCGCCTGAGAGCAAAGTCATGTTTCCTCTTTAAAAATTAAATTAAGAAAAGCATAAACAAAAGAAAGAATAATCACTCCTACACCTACTATCCAGAGATGGGTCCGCCCCTCTTCATATACTGGCAGAGCACTTTATGGTCATTTGCTCACGCCACTCCCCACACCTCATGGTACTACAGTGCCGTACTTCAGCCTCTATGTATTACAGTGAGATGACAATTTCTACCGCTGAAACATACAAAAAACGATCTACTGAACGAAAAATATCCATCGCAAAAACACTTTAAAAATTAGAAGAAAATATTTCCTTCATTTCATAGCAGCACTTAGCAATGTTGTTATTGACAGTATTGATTCGTCATTGCTAGCTAACTGTTTCAGCTTGAGCTCTCTAGGCCAACCTGACCCTGGCAAATTATCTCCTTACTTTCTCAAACAACTTATTGTTAAAAGTCACTACAGACCAAACCACTCCACTCCAAAGACTTCTGTAAACCTGATTTAAGATGCAGTTATATATTGAGAAACTATACTGGAAACTTTACAAACAAAATAGAAAAGGATAAAATTAAGCAAACGCCAAAATTTTTTAGTTTGATACTCCTGGCAAACCCAATAATCAGAAGCAAAGCCAAAGGTTTTAAATAAGGTATTTTTCTTTTTAAGTAAATACTTTATGTAAAGCATAAAATCAAGTTTTATCTTCTTTTCAAAATGTCTGAGAATCACTATATTGTACACCTGAAACTAATATAACACTGTATGCTGGGGTGCCTGGCTGATTCAGTTGGAGGAGCATGGGACTCTTGATCGGGTTGTGAGTTTGAGCCCCACATTGGGTGTAGAAATTACTTTAAAATAAAATCTTAAACAACAACAAAAAAACTATTGTATGTTAACTAACTGGAATTAAAAACCTAAAAAGTCCCCCCCAAAATAAAAGTCAGAGCACTTCTATTAGCTATATAGTTTTCTAATAGTTTTGTAAGTAAACGTATACGTGTATATGCATGGTTATGTATGTATACACACACACAAACACACATACACACACAGACCTAAACACTTTAGAGGACTTAAGTTTTCACCTGCCAACTGGTCTTCCTGCCATACTGAGGTATCCTCTTTGGTTGTGAGCTAAGGATTCAAGTGAGGCTGAGCTCCATTCTCAGGAGTTAACAGAAAGGCTTCTCCTACAGCCCTCTTCTTTCCTTCCCCTTCCCCCTTTAAAAAACAGGACATCACGATATATATGCAATGTGTCTTTCCTCCAAGCGTTGCTCATTAACTTTATGTCATGAAAACCTACTTGTAACCAATTGTTTAAATGACTGCAAAATATTCCAGTGTGTATAAATTATACTTTATTGAATTATTCATCTCTTGTTTGGTATTAAGTTTTTCAATTTTCTGCTATTAAAGATTGCAGAAATAATATATTAATGAACAAGTTTGCACAGTATGCTTTTATATCAGGTAAAATCAATGACACTTTGCTGCTAATGGGATCAAAATGTTTAAAATGCCAAGAGGCACTGAAACAAAGTTAATTATCTTCTGTAGTTTTCCTTTTACACCTGTAGCTTTCCTAAGGTGATGTGGTGGTTTCTGTGAGAAGCTGGGTGCCAAGTGGAAAATACATTTTTTCCTTCTTGAAAAGACAAAAAGAAACCTGACTAATATGATTACCAAGACCCACAGCAGCTTAATGGTTTCACTTACTATTTCTCCTAGTAGGACAACATTTTCTCCTCTGACCACAAAAATCCCTCGAGGAATATCACCGTATTTTTTGCCCACATGAATACGCTCCACAGTCTGATGTAGCACTAAATTAGCTATAAGTGCACAGGGAAGAAACAAAGATATTTAGTTCAAATTATTGGGTAAAGGTCCATAACTCAAATACTCAGTTATTTTGAGTAGAAAAGATTTCACTGAACATGATTTCCAAACTTTCTAATTCTGGGAAAAGCTAAAATTTTAAACAGTCTTCTCCTGTTTTATTAAGACACACCACTTGAGAGACTTCTAAACAACTGCAAACAGAATATTGGGGGTTATGCTGAATGCATGAATGATGATGGGAATCGGTTACAAAAATTAAATTCCTTTACCTCAGTGAGATTGTGAATATTGACATGACTATAAGAAAATATAAAAGGGTAGGGCACTAGGAAGGCTCTAAAACCTAAGTAATTACAGAGGTGGAAATCTGTTTTGTTTTGTTTTTTTAAACAAAAAGCAGTTATTGTGTGTTGCGTGGGTATGTGTATATGATGATTTACCAAAGATTTAACTTTGTTTCAGTACTTAGGATTCATTTAACCCAGTGCAGGTATCCAGGGATTATGATACACAAAAACCTCTTTTTTCACTTTGTCAGATAACTGTACTTGGTAATCTGACAATAAAGTCAGGATTTGCTACTTTTCTCCCAAGGTAGTTTGACGAACTTGACTTAAGATTCAGAACCCCAGTCTGTTAAGAACAATTATTTTTCTTTTTTAAATGGGTACTATTTGTCTTGTCTGAAGAAAAGCAAATATCTATGCTATCTTCTGTAATTCCTCTAGGCGTTTCAATTATGTTACTTCTCCTCATGCCCAAATCCACTAGCAGATGTCCAACAAATGTTGATATGAACTGAGAAGTTCCTTGAAACAGAAGCAAATATAGATGTCTTTAGAAAAATGCAAGATGTAAAACGAAGACTGAGACTCTCTGAGTCTGATGTATCCCTAACGTGTAAAATCTTGAGCTTAAAGTTGGGACCCCAAAAATGCTTCAGGAAATGCCTTCTACCCAACTTTCATTGGACAGGGAGGGATTACCTTCAGTGCAGGAACTGCTTTGAAGAGTAGTCGCACCCAAGCCAATGTACAAATGAGCAGCTTTTTCAGTGGACTGAGTTTATTTCTATCATTTGGCTCCCTCTACTGGGGCAAATATAAAAAGTCCAAAACATTGTAATCATATGTTCTAGTGAAAACCAGTTTTAGAAACACAAGCTTGTAAATACTAGCTTTTGAATCACCTAATCATAAAATAGAAAACAATGACGTAATGACTCCAAACAGTATTCCATTATGCCAGACATTTGAAAAAGTTTTAGATAAATAAATTTCAACATGAAATAACACAAACACAATAACAGCTCTTCAATATAGAAAAGTCTATAACTAGTACATACCAAATTGATCAATGCTTCTTAAAAAACCTATGAGCGTCCTTCCATCTCGAAGCAGGACCAAGTGCTTTTCTGGGGAGAGGAAAAAAGATCTTTAAAAAGTGAGAACTGTTAGCTTCAGTGAGTTTACAGGATTAACAATAAAAAAAAAGTTAATAGCAGATTAAGCTCTACCACTTCTTGTTCCAAAGTATTTAAGGCACACTTTACTGGGAAATTAGAGGGAGGACAAAGGGATCCAGGGGTTTAGATGACAAGATTCGTGGTAGCAGAGTGGGCAAAGGACTGGGTGAGCAGCCTGGAAGCCTGACTCCCAGCTCTAGATGTTGATGTTGGCGGTTAAACCCTCCCAGTGTCATGTCAGTTTCTATAACCACAAATTGAGAAATTTAGTCTAGATGACCTTTATGAACTTAATACTAGAATTATTTTCCTCTCAACTTACAGAAGAGCTTCTATTCCACACTTTGGGATCAGGGAAGGTTTTAAATAAAGACAGTGCCTCCAACAGGTAAATGAGGATGCTGATAGTCAGCTAGAGCAAAAAATTCAATTAATATTTATTGAGAGCAATGTGCTGGTCTGGGGCTTAGATATACAGTAGAGAAGAAGACTCAAAGTCACCAACCTTATCAACTTATATTCCTGGTGGAGGAAGGCGAACAAGTAAAAAACAAAACAAAACAAAAAACCACCTACTGTGATTAGTACAATGGTAGGATAATATGATGGAGAGGGAAAGTAGTTCCAGAATGACAATAAGCCAGTTGCTAGAATAGCTAGCAAAATTCATTCATTAATTTCTTTAATGCTATGCATAAAGTACTTCCTAGAAACGTAACAGAGAAATAAGACAGTGATTCTTCCCTGAAGGAATTTGTAATCTTCTTTGCACTGTAAGTATCACAAGAAAGCAAATCTTAATTATATGTGAGAGAAACTATCTAGCTGGAGGAGGTATCTGAGTTGAGCCTCGAAAGATCATTTTTGGCCTCTGGGATGAATGACAGGGAAAGGGAAAGGGGAATCTGTAATTTAGGAAGCAGGGGGAGAAAAGGCTGGTATGTATCTATATGTTTGGCTAAAAGTTGGGGGTGTAAAGAGAAGTCACAGGATATAAAGTCCCCAAAGTATGAGAAGCAGGTTCAGTTTGGATTATACTTCACAAGAAAACACTGAAGACTGAACTGGCAGAAAAGGGAGAGCAGAATGTGAGACATGAAGAGGAAACCTACACCAAGGCCAATAAGAAGGGAGAGTTGAGAGAACTAAGACTGTAGTTCTGCTGTTTTTTTTTTTTTAAAGATTTTATTTTTATTTATTTGACACAGAGAGTGAGAGTACAAGTAGGCAGAGAGGCAGGCAGAGAGAGAGGGGGAAGCAGGCTCCCCGCTGAGTAGAGAGCCCAATGCGGGGCTCAGTCCCAGGACCGAGATCACGACCTAAGCCGAAGGCAGAGGCTTTAACCCACTGAGCCACCCAGGCGCCCCCCCCCCTTTTTTAAGATTTTATTTATTTATTTGACAGAGAGGAGAGAGATCACAAGTAGGCAGAGAGGCAGGCAGAGAGAGAGGGAAGCAGGCTCCCTGCTGAACAGAGAGCCTGATGCAGGGCTCGATCCCAGGACCCTGAGATCATGACCTGATCTGAAGGCAGAGGCTTTAACCTCTGAGCCACCCAGGCGCCCCAGTTCTGCTGTTTTTAAAAATATATATTTATTTATCTTAGAGAAAGAGAAAAAGATTGCGCACGCACGCTCACAGGGGGAGGGGCAGAGGGAGAGAGAGAATCCTCAAGCAGACTCCACATTGAATCCAGAGCATGGGGCTTGATCCTAGGACCCTGAGATCATAACCTGAGCTGAAACCAAGAGTTGGACTTTTAACCAACTGAGTCACCCAGATGCCCCAAGACTGTGTAGTTCTAAGTGATGGGAATTTGTAAAGGTGGGTGTGATTGTGTGTGTGGGGGGGGGAGGTGCTGAAGAAATGAGTTAAGGACATGCAGGAAATTTTTTTTAAAGATTTATTTATTTATTGAAGAGAGAGAGAGAAAGAGCAAGAGTCTTGCACCAGTGTGCAAACGTCGGGGCAGGTGCTGTAGAGGGAGAGAGAAATTCCAAGCAGACTCTGCATGAAGCCTAATGTGGGGCTCTATCTTGTGACTCTGAGATCACAGTCTGAGCTGAAACCAAGAGTCAGATGCTTAACCGATTACATCACCTGGATGCCTCAAGATGTAGGAATTTTGAATCATCATGTCAGGGTGGATCATTTACCAAAAGTTGTCAATAAAAGAAGCTTAAGGTGGAAGATTATTAGCTATTTGTGATTCTGAAGTGCTGATCAGGACACTGTCAACAGGCAGTTGGAAATACAAAACTGGAATGTCAAAGAGGTCAGAATTAGAGCAATTTTGGATAAGTCCACAAAGAGGTGATAGAATTATTAAAGTCCAGGAGCTCTCCTAGAGATTTAAAGAAAGCAGCGTGGAGTACCTGGGTGGCTCAGTTGGTTGAGTGGCTGGCTCTTGATTTCAGCTCACATCACAATCTCGGGGTCCTGTGATTGAGCTTCGCACTCAGACGGGAGTCTGCCTGGGAATCTCTCTCTCCCTCTGCTCCCACCCCATGCGTGCTCTCTCAGATAAATAAATCTTTTTTTTTTTTTTTTTTTAAGATTTTATTTACTTATTTGACAGAGAGAGACAAAGAGAGAGAGGGAACAGAAGCAGGCTTCCCGCCGAGCAGGGAGCCTGATGTCAGGCTCTATCCCAGGATGCTGGGATCATGACCTGAGCTGAAGGCAGACGCTTAATGACCGAGCCACCCAGGTGCCCCTCAAATAAATAAATCTTAAAAAAAAAAAAAAAAAAAAAGAGGCAGACCAAAGATAAAACCTAAGGGGCCACCTATTTTAGGGAACAGTAAGAGTTGGAGAGGTGAGAAAATCAGCAAGTACCAGTGCTGGAGAAATAAAGAAAGCAGAATTACGAATCCAGTGTTAATAGTATCGCAATATTGCAGAGGAGAGGGAAGAAGCCAGAAGAATGCATCAAACGGCTACCTTTTAAGAATGCAGCTTGAGCAGTGTGATGACAACACAAACCAGATTGCAGAGGTTAACAGAGGTGGTCTACTGTCGATGGTCAGGAAGTAAAGTCAAAATGGAGAGGTTTCAAAAGGTTTGGGGGTAAAGATATGAAAAAGGGATGGGAGTTTGAAGAGTAGATATAACTGAAAAAAAAAGTATGAGATGGATGGACAAGAATGGGGGGACGGATCCAGGGGGAGAGAGAAGATAATGAGAGAAAAAGGGTATTAATGGAAGAAATAGTGGGAAGAAAGAGTAATAAAAGACACAAACTGAAAGGGAGGAATACTTCCTACTCAGATGAGAGGATGGCTGAATATGTAGAAAGATTGAGAAGACAGGAGGAAATAGTGTGTGTGGTTGGGGGGACAGCGAAGGGTACATAAGAAATAGTTTCAAACTTTTCAGTAAAGGAGGAGGCTTGGAGTCTACAAAGAGGTTGTTAGAGGGTTTGAGAACAAAAATTATTTTTAGTAGACTGGCAGAATATATCCGGCCTCACATAATTCAGATATATAAAATGAGAGGTGGGGGGAAAATGGCATCCACAGATGACTAAAAGTGAAGATTTCATTATATGTTACAGATGGGCTTGTACAATTGTTATTCATATACAAATATGGTCCAATTCACTCTACATTTTCTTTCAATAGCAAAATCATTAATTTGGATTTAAAGAGTGATTTCAGACAATTAGGAAAAGAGAATATGATCACAGACTCGCTTTTTATTGTTATTATTAAAGATTTTATTTATTTATTTGACACAGAGTGAGAGTACAAGCAGGGGGAGCAGCAGGCAGAGGGAGAGGGAGAAGCAAACCCCTTACCCAGCAGGGAGCCCGATGTGGGACCGGATCTCAAGATCCCGAGATCATGACCGGAGCCACAGGCAGCCGATTAACTGACTGGGCCAGCCAGGGGCCCACTTTCTATTATTTTTTAAAGGATTTTATTTTTAAGTAATCTCTACATCCAAGGGCTGAACTCACAATCCGGAGATCAAATCGCGCATGCTCTGTGCGAGCCAGTGACCAGACTCACTTTTTAAATTTGTATACATAGTAACTCTGAGTGTTGTAACTTGTTTGGAACTGTGTAAACCATTTTGCAGCAATTACAAGTTAATGAGACAGACCACAGGATTAAAACGATTAGAAAATGTTCCTTGAGGAATAATAACAGATGAGAGTTTAGAAAAAGGAAAGACAGGAGTCTTTCTTTTGTACAGGACTGAACTAATCTTCAGGACAATGACCAGGGAAAATGGAGGTCTTCTTAGTACAAGTAAAAGAAAATTGTCGAACAGAAAAATAAGTTTGAAGTGATTCAGCCTTTCCAGAAAAGTCAGTACCTTTGTCTGGCAGCGATCTCTACCATCATAACCTGAAAGTCTAAAGACTGCATTGCAAATGGCCACACGGCATAAAACCTATGTTTACTGCCAATTTAGTCCAACGCTGTTATGTTAAAATTTTCGTTTCTTAATGAATCCCTTCTCTAAGTATCCTCATTCATCCACCAGTAACAACCTGGTACTTCGATATATTGCAGGTGGGAGATAGTGGACGTGGGGAGGGGCTAACTCTCAAGTTTGAGTCTTAGCAGCCGCGTCCCTCCAAAGCAGGAATGAATTCTACAGCTTGCGGCTTACCGGCCCGGGGACTGGTGGAGGCTGCGAGACTCAGGATAGAGGTAGTCGGCTAGGAGGTGGGCAAACGGAGTGTCTTGTGGCCCTTCCCTCACGTGGAGGATGTCAGAGCTGAACACCCTGAAGTGTGCTAAAGACACCCCTCCCACCCCAGACTCATTCTACGAGCTCCCCAGGAAGAGGTACCCGCCCAGGAGGAAGGATCTCACCCCAGACTTCATCCAGAGGAGATGAGCTACTCACTGTCGATGTCCTCTATGAGGCTGGCGGTGCCAGGCATATAGTTCATTTTGAGCTGAGACAGGCTACAGTGTACAGCGGCGGTGGGCCAGCGCGTCCAACACCTCCTTTCTCCGACCACAGTCGCCGTCCGGGCGGGACCGGGACAGGAACCCGGACCAGGAGCAGCACGTCTGCCCCGGCTTTCAGCAGCCGGGGCCTGCCGGAAACGCCTCCATATTATTCCCACCTATTTCCGGTGTCACGTGCCCGTCCTCAGGAAGAGGCGGGGCTGTCGTGCGGTCCCGGGACACCCATTCCTCATCCCTGATAAAAGGGGAAGAGGAATCTAGATTGACTAGATGGTAAGGAAAATGTATTCTCCCTTTTAAGAAACACGGTGCTGCCACTCGCCTTCTTGCTTCCCAGACCCCCGAGTCACGGACCTCCGTCCTTCAACTCTCAGACTCGGCAGCCGAAGGGGCGGGACCGGACCTGGGATTGGCTGTTGTCGGCCGACCCCTTTCCCTGCTGTCCAGTTCCTCTCCTCGGCTGGCGCCTGCGCTGCGAGCTGGCCGTGGGGGGCGGGAAGCGCTACGGGGCAGTAGAGCCCATGTCGGCCTTGAGGCGGTCGGGCTACGGCCCCAGTGACGGTCCTTCGTATGGCCGCTTCTACGGGCCTGGGGGTGGAGATGTGCCCATGCACCCACCTCCGCCCTTGTATCCTCCTCGCCCTGAACCTCCCCAGCCTCCCATTTCCTGGCGGGTGCGCGGGGGCGGCCCTGCTGAGACCACCTGGCCGGGAGAAGGCGGAGGAGGCGATGGCTACTATGCCTCTGCAGGCGCCTGGTCAGAAACGTGTCGAGCTGGAGGAAACCACCAGGTAAGCTTTGCGCCATCTGTCCTCGGGGGTTCCGATAAGGGGAGTCTTTGGAGGGTGAGGGCCATTGGGATTGATAAACCTCCAGAGTTCGTAATGGATCGGGTTTCATATTTGTTTTCCTTAAGAGGGGCTGGAGAGACTGAGACTGGATTTGTGGCTGGAGGGGTATGCTTGTGTTCTCTTTGCGTCTCCTTTTCTGCTTCGACCGTAATAAATGTTTCTATTAACCATTAAAAAAAGAAGAAAGATCCTACGCTGACTTGCTAAGCCAAGTAGCAAGCTGCGGAATGTCTCGCCGTGGATTGATGTTGGGCTGGAGTGACCCAGTCTAGCTTTTTGAGCTCTAACAATTTATCCTGCGTGGCTCATATGGCCGGCTCTCCCCGAGAAGGGAGGTGGCTGCAGCCCCCGCTGTCAGTCAGCAACTCCTCCCTACGGGAAGGAACCGAAAAGGAAGAGGAGGGATCGGGCATTTAGCCCTTTGCCCCTAATCCTCTGCCCAGGATTGAATCACCAATACTCACCTTACTTGGATTGTTAAATTACGTTGCGGCTGCAACGTAATTGTCATTACAGCCTCCCTATTTTATGATTTAATAGTTGGCTCTAAGAGGTTAACTCACTTGGTCAGTAGAGGTATCCCTGGCTTTTTGAAGGTTCACCTTTATCGCCACTTCGTTTTTTAGGAAAGACCTACATTAGTGTCTGTTTTTACTAACTGAAAGAAATCCGAAGAGGAGTTTTGCTTTTAGTAAAAAGGTGAAAAGCGAAAATAGCTTCAGCGTTTGCTTTGCAGCAAGCAGTTGTAGAGGCGGTGCGCAACTGGGCAGTGAGAGTGGCGCCGCCAAGCTCCTTCCCTGGGAACTACACTCAGCATCTCAGCATCACAGTGCTTTGAACTGTGTCTGTGAGCCTCGGTGCTTTATCTCGATTTATTTTGTGCATCCGTTGGCAAGATATGTCCTAAGGTAGCAGAAAAGTATAAGAAAAATTATTTTGGGGGCCTGGGAATGCTAAAACATTTTTCATAAAAAATTAATGGTAATTGCTTTTTTCCTTTTATGCCATTTTGGCTTACAAAAGATATCATACGAATGTTCTGCTTTCAGATAGCAGGGGAAACCTGTACACTTGGACTTATAAGATTTTACTCCTTGTCTTCCTTCCAGAACTATACTTCTCTTTTGTTAAGTCAGTATTCTTAGCAGTGAATTATTATACAATCAGGGGACACACCTCTTTCAGTTCAGTAATTATAATATCCTCATGGGCTGAAAATGTAGTAGTGAAATTCCCGTACAGTGCTGGTGGGGATGTAAAATGGTTCAGTGCTTTGGAAAATAGTTTGGCAGTTCCTCAGAACATTACACACACACAAACACACACAAATATAATCCTTCTTCACAGTTAATCTCTCACTACATGTAATATACTAACTCTGTGTTGAGTTAGTATATTACTCAGCAAGTTTGCTTTTAGATATGTACACAAGAGAACTGAAAACATGTCTACATAAAAACTTGCGTGTTTTTATGAACAACAAGCATGTTCATGGCAAAATTATTCAGAGTAGCCCAAAAGTGGAAATAACCCAAAATGGCCATCAATTGACGAATAGATAAAATATGGTACATTGATGCAATGAAATTATTTAGCTGTAGGAAGGAAATGAACTACTGAAACATTCTATGACATGGATGAACCTTGAAAACATCATGCTACATGAACAAAGATAGTCAGAAAGACCACATACTGTATGAGTCCATTTATGTGAAGCGTCCAGAATAGGCAAATCTGTAGGGACAGGAAGATTAGTGGTTGCCAGGGGCTGAGGGGCTGGGGACTTTGAGATGATGGTAAAGGGTATGGGGTTTGTTTTTGGGGTGACGAGAATATTCTGGAATTAGATAGTGATGATGATTGCACAACTTTGAATATACTAAAAAACCATTGAATTGTACACTTTAAAGGGGTGGTTTTTGGGGCACCTGGGTTGCTCAGTCAGTTAGGTGTCTGTTGATTTCGGCTCAGGTTATGATCTCAGGGTCCTGAGATCGGGCCCCACATCAGACTCTGCTCTCAGTGTGGAGTCTGCATGTCCCTCTCCCTCTGCTCTTCCCCCTGCTCGCACTCTCTCTTCTCTCTCTCTCAAATAAATAAATAAAAATAAAATCTAAAAAAAAAAAAAAATGGGTTTTATGCTATGTCATATCTTTAAAAAATTATGTGAGAAACAACATGTATTGAGAGATTAATTGTGAAGAAGGGTTATATTTGTGTGTAAGTGTGTGTAAATCTAGAATAAGTAGGCTGTGGAACTTTTATCCCATGGTAGATTAGACTGATAAAATGCTTGGCCTGTAAGTAGGCAAACTATACCAAAGATCAATGGAAGGGAAAGAGGAGAGGAACGATAAACTGATGACTTCTACTTGGACTTGCAGTATTCTTAAAACAAGAGTGTGTTTTCTGGGCAAGGTTAGAGAAGTTAAGATTTTAGAATTGTGTAGGGTGTTGTAAGGTATGGTTAGAGTATAGGTATGCACGTTGGGTGGGTGGGTGATGGTGCTGGAGTAGGAGTGATTGGAGATAAAGCTGGAATATGTTATGAGCATTTGTAAACCATTTCAAGATTTTATCTTTCAGGTTAGTGTTTCTGAAACTGGAAAAGTATAGGATGGCAATTTCTTATGCAGCAATAGAAAATTAATACAAAAGGTATGCATGTCGCCAATGTGTTTTCCAAATTCATTGCCTTCTAGCTTAATATAGTTTTGACGTACAATAGATTTGACATTTTTATATAATCAAATATGTCAAACTGAAAAAAAAAAAAAGGCATAGGAGACTTTTAGAACCTTACTACTCAAAAAATGTGGTCCGTGGACCAGAAACTTCAGTGTGCCCTGGAAGTTGCTTGAAATGCAGAATCTCTCCTGCTCTAGACTTACTACTTGGGTTTAGTAAGATCCCAGGTGATTCATATGCATGTTCATGTTTGAGAAACACTGCTCTATAGAATTGAATAGACTGAGGTGCTATTGCACTGAACCACTACGAAGACTTGACTCTATATTAACATATTTAAATATGGCAGGGGAAGAAAATGGAAATCTAACTCTCCCTGTTTTCTTTCTTTTCTTACCCTGTTAGCTATACTTACAGCGCGGTAGTTTGGTCCCTGAATTAGCAGCATCTGCATCACTTAGGAGCTTGTTGGAAATCATGTATATCAGGCCCTGTCCCTGTCCCTGCCCTCCAAAATCAGAATGTATATTTTAACAAGATCCCTAAATGATCTACATGTTACCCCAGAATGAGTCATCGGAGAGAGACTGCTGAACTGGAATCCAGAGGCTGCAGTCTCTCAACATCACTTCTGCTGTATGGTATTGGTCATAAAGACCAATTCCGGTACAGTATGGGAGCCGTCTCCACAAAGGTGCAAATACCAGCAGGCAGGGATCATTGGGAGCCATCTCGGATGACTATAGTGGGAAGGACTGGGGAAACAGAGAGCTCAGAGTAGTTCAGAAGAGAGGTAAAAACGGCAAGCATTTGAACAATGTCTGAATATATACAGGTTTTTTTCAACATTTTATTTTAAGAATTTTCAAGCATACAGAACAGTCGAAAGCACTACACAGTGAAACCTGTATAGCCACCACCTAGATTCTGTAATTAGCATTTATTGTATTTGCTTCACCACATCTATCTTCCTTTTTTAAGTTAATTTTTTTTTTTTTTTTTTTTTTTTTTTTAACTAAACTGTATACCCAACATGTGGCTCAAACTCACAATCCCAAGATCAGGAAGTCACATCCTCCTCCAACTGAACCAGCCATACGCCCCTATCTTACTTTCTGAATGCATTTCAAAACAAGTTGCTTAGATTTGAAAGACATTTTTAAAGGTCTATATCAATTGGAAGTGAGGGAAGCCAGAGAAACATAAGGTGATTCTGAAGTTTCAGTATTTCCTAGGAATAAATGTTTCATAGTAATAAAAAGGAAGAGGAACAGGTTTTTATGGGAAGATATAGTTTAGTTTCGTACCAGAAGAACGTGATTGGGTAATAGAGGAACTTAAAAAAATAGAAAGACTTGGCAAGGGTTTATGTACTGCCTTTATTTCATTTCTGTTGGAAGCCAGTTATTCACCGTAGTTACTATATCCAAGCTCTGGATGGAATGTATATGATTGATTAGAGAGAAGTTTGTGATTTTTCTCTTTTTGTTTTTGTATTTTGATGCCAAATTTTAGAGTCTGTGATATCCGGGAGTTGTTGTCTATAGGAACCAAAACAACAGATGTGGGGTCAGGTGGATGATGGGGGATGGAGATAGTGATTTGAGAGTCATCAAATATAAGCAAATTTGAATTACCAAACTGGGTAATCTTCCCACAGGAGATCTTTGAGAGTCTAGAATAGGTGACAAAGAAAGAGGATTCAGAAGGAGACAATAAGAGAGAATACTTGGAAAGATAGTCGGGAAATCAGGAAAGTCCTGCAATGCAAACCAAGCAAGGACACGATTATTTTGCATGTAAGTGATATGAGAACTGAAAAGACGCTGTTGGATTTGGCAGTTGAAAGGGTCTTGTTGATTTTAGTGGTGGGAGTTTAAAATAGTGGGAGGTTTGGGTGGCAAGACAACTGATATAAACCATACTTCCAGAACTTCGTAAATGAGAAAGTGGTTACTCGACTGTGAACCAGGATCGGGGGAAGAATTTTTAGGATTAGGTGGTTTGAATATGTTTGTAAGCAGAAGAGAGTAAGAAGAAAGATGGGAACAAAATGATGGAATGTGGTTTGTGGAGAGGGATGAAGAAGTGAGGAAGAGCTGGAAAACCTTTTTTTCCAAGTTGCGGGGGGGGAATCAATTTGGAGGTGAGGAGGAGGGACACTGAAGGCATTTATAACTGTTGGTGTCCTTGGCGAAGTAGGAGGCTAGGTCATCTGAGAGGAGAGGAAGTGGAATAGCGTAAACTGGGAACTTGATATGATAAATGTTTGAAACAGGTGCTGGGGGAAGTGGGAAATTGTACAGAAGCATGGGAGAGACCCAGATGAGACTGAAAATAAAAACTTGGGCTGATGATCAACATAGAAACATAAAGTGCTTTTGTAGTGATTTGGGCATATATAGCTAAAAATAATTTTTAATGTATTTTTTTTTAAGATTTTATTTATTTTTTTGACAGAGACACAGCGAGAGAGGGAACACAAGCAGGGGATGTGGGAGAGGGAGAAGCAGGCTTCCACGGAGCAGGGAGCTTAGTGTGGGGCTCGATCCTAGGACCCTGGGATCATGACCTGAGCCAAAGGCAGACACTTAATGGCTGAGACACCCAGGCACACCTTAATGTATTTTTCTAATAATTTTTGTCTAATTCTTATGAGCAAGGTAAACAAATTTGTAAATGCAACTTAGTAGCAGGACTAGTCAGACTCCTCTGCTGTTAGATTTGTTCGGGTTGGGGTTATTCTTTGGAAGTATGTTCGTAAGTCACTTTGTAAATTTAATCATGTAGGGGCGCCTGGGTGGCTCAGTGGGTTAATAAGCCTCTGCCTTTGGCTCGGGTCATGATCTCAGGGTCCTGGGATCGAACCCCGCATCAGGCTCTCTGCTCAGCAGGGAGCCTGCTTCCCCCTCTCTCTCTGCCTGCCTCTCTGCCTACTTGCAATCTCTCCCTCTCTGTCAAATAAATAAATAAAATCTAAAAAAAAAAAAAATAATAATCATGTATGTACTTCTACAAAACTAATTCTAAGATATATATGAGAGAAGTTGACTCCAGCCTTCATCTGAGATTTAGGTATTTCTTCTCAAAAAGGAAGTAAATGAATTTGTTATCTTCTTGCATAACTTTGGTCAAATTTCCAGTTCGACAAGAACTTAAATTCACATTAATTACTGCTTCTTGTGAAAACCTTTTCTCATCTTTGTCTGGTTTACATCACCTTTTAGCACCTTTGTCTAGTTTCAGACAACAAATAAAAAGTTTGGAAAGAGTTAAGCACATGATAACATTGGCAACTTGGTTTATAAAACAGAGATCAACTTCAGCTAGCTTCCTGTGAAACCAAATGCTGTTTCATAGAATCATGTCATTCACGTTAGGAGGGCCTTGAGCTGCAGACTTTCACTGTTGCTGGGGATATTTTTAGATTTGTTCCATTTTGTCCAAAGGGGAGGAAAAAAAGAAGCGAAGACAATCTTTTTGTTAAGACTTAATAAAATTAATAATTCTTCCCACTTCATTGAAGACATTCTCCCATCCAAGTACTAAGCAGGCCCAGCCCTGCTTAGCTTCTGAGATCAGAGGAGATCTGATGTGTTCAGGGTGGTATGGCTGTAGACAACAATCTATTTTTCATTTTTAAAATTTATAATATTTACATTCTGTAAATTGTACCTTCTTAAAGGTATAGTTCTGTGAGTTTTGACAAATGCATACAGTCATTAACCACTACCATAATCAAAGTAGAGATAATGACCCATCTTTTAAAAAAAAGATTCCTAGGATAAGATGGAAGATTTAATTTTCATTCATTTTTAAGCCCTATTAAAACAATAGAAAAGTAACCATTTTTCATTTGTTGTTTAAAGTATCATCTCACTTGCATAATGTGTATATATGTATGTATACACATATAAAATGTATTCTGTATTTTGAATGAGTTTCAATCAGTTACAGTCATTTTTATTGCTTAAATGATTTCATATCATGTGAATGGGCGTTCCTTCTTGGCTTCTGAGTCCTTTTGACATAACCCATTGATTTTTGATAGCTTCCTTGATTTCTGGTACAAGATGTGCCAGGCTTATTTTGTATATATTCTGTCCCAGACATATAATCAACCATTCCTTTAAGAAAACCTTTTTTTTTTTTTTTTTAATGGAAGATTATATTTAGAAGCATATGTCAGGATCCAGGCAGGAAAATAGAACCTATACTAGTTCTTTTAAAAGAGAGATTTGGGGGCACCTGGGAGGCTCAGTCAGTTAAGCATCTGACTCTTGATTTCAGCTCAGGTCATGATGTCAGGGTCCTGGGGTCGAACCCCACATTAAGCTCTCTGCTCAACGGGGAGCCTGCTTCTCCCCACCCTCCAAATAAATAAATAAATCCTTTAAAAAATAAATAAATGAGAGAATTTGTTTTAGGAAATTAGTGAAGTGAGCATTGGAGATCTCAAAAGGCAAAAAGAGAAAGTGGAGGTAACACAGAAGATGATAACTAGGAAACAGCTACAGTTCCTAGGGCTGGGGAGTAAAGAGAAGAGATTGGGTTATTAGAACCTGCAAACTTGGGAGAATGGCCTGGTGGAGCTGGAACCCAGGAGAAGGTGCTGCCTAGCTGGCACTGGTCTCTCTGAGGGAGTTCTGGAAGACCAGAAGAATATGGAGATTGCTACTGCCACCCCCAGGTTGAAGGGTGTTGCTAGGCTGACAATGACAGAAACCGCAAATAAGCAAACTGGAAGGAGCCCGGAAATCCCTCCTCTCCTCCTCTAACCTACTGCCTCCTATTGGCAGAACTGAAGAGTAAGCAAGCAGCAAAGGAGAAGTGTTTGGACTGCCAATCCTGCGTGACAGAGCCAGTTATAAAATGCTGTGTTTGGAGTTGAGGGACAATAGCTTCGTAAGTCATACAGAAGTTAAATTTGAGTGCTAGAGGGGTGCCTGGGTGGCTCAGTGGGTTAAGCCTCTGCCTTCGGCTCAGGTCATGATCTCAGGGCCCTGGGATCGAGACCCGCATCGGGCTCCCTGCTCAGCGGGGAGCCTGCTTCCCCCTCTCTCTCTGCCTGCCTCTGCCTACTTGTGATCTCGTTCTCTCTGTTAAATAAATAAATAAAACCTTAAAAAAAAAATTTGAGTGCTAGGTATACTGACTGCAATTGTGTTATCACTGCTTCTAGACCTTTTGATAGACAGTTAATGAAATAGATTTTTTTAATTCAAAAAAATTTTTTTAAGATTTTATTTTTAAGTAATCTCTACTCTCAGTTTGGGGCTCGAACTTACAACCCCGACATCAAGAGTTGCATACTCTGCTGACTGAGCCAGCCAGGTGCCCTGAAATAGTTTTTTTTTTTTAGATAGAAAAATAAATGAGTTCATATTTATATTAATTCAAATTTAACATTACAGATTATTTTTACTTCTTTGATTGTATGTATTAGTTTTCTCTTGTATGGAATATCTTGGTTACTAACAGTGTTAGGATAATTACAAATACTTGCACAATCCTACAATAATATATGAAATAAGGCCAAAATAATGCCAGGTTCTAGTTCTGGCATGACAGCATGAGGAGCTCTGTGGACCCAGTCCCCAGTGAAACTGATGAAAATTATTTTTAAAAAGCAACCAGTTAAAGTCTCTGTAAATGATTTTAGGGTATATATCAAATTAATAAACATCTATTCTATAAAATTACTCAAATTCAGTGAGAACAGTGAGAGTCTGTGCTGTTTGAGCCAAGACCTACTCCATTTCTCCCCTCTCTCAGAGCAGTGAGACAAACTCCATTCCAGGCTGGTGCAGCCAAGAAAACAGGGCTCTCTCTTCTCCCAGCTCCCAGTCAGAGGGTTATCATCGTGGGAGGGGCAGCACATCAACATTTCTCATCTTGCCCCCAGCTATTGTTGATAAGACCAAGTTCCAGCCAAGTGTGATTAAGTAATGCTGGTTCCCTCCTCTGCCTGGTACTTACTTGGGGATAGAGGCTTTCCTTTGGGCAGGGCACTGCGGAGAATACTGGGACTCTGATCACCCTTACCCTGGCTTATAAGGCAAGCTGAGAGGCCCTGAGGCTACTGCCCTTTCCTCCACTGGTGCTCAGCGCTTAAAGCAGGCTGTATCTTAGAGGAGCAAACTATTGTCCCCAACCCAGCTGCAGAGGGTGGCTCAGACATTTTATTTGGAGGCAGAAGCAGGCGGTAAAACATGTAGCTCTTGATCTTTTCCCAAAGGAGCTGACTTTCTTTACAACAGAGTGTGGTGTGGAGAAGCTGAAGCCTAAGGATGTTCTCGAAAACTGTGTCGGTTGTTTTGAAAGGCAACTGGGAGGAGATTGGTAGATTCATTTGCTAGAGAGAACCAGGGAAAGAGATAGCTGGGAGAAGCCCTTTGGGGTTAGAACAAGTCTTAAACACTGAGTTTGAGACCTGTCTCTTCCCAAATTTTGGTTGGATCAGTTTGTGGAACAATTTTTATCCCAGGGTGTGGAGCTTTAACAGCTAGGTGTGGTGAGGGAAAGAAATACACACACATACACATACACTCATTAAAGAAATTAAAATGTTACAGTAGAAAATATTCACTTAAGGCAAAAGAAAGCAGTTAAAGAAGAATAGAGGAACAAAAACAGATAAGAGATAAAGAAAACAAAGAAGATCCAACTATATGCTGTTGTGAGATAATAGAAAAAATATACATATTGGTCTCTCTTCTGGGTTCCTGGCACAGAGCTCCTGAAACCCTTGTAAATTCCTAAATGAAAAGAGCACTAGGAGTAATTTTGTTCTAATATTTGGTCTGTTACCCCAGTTCCTGACACAGGGCTCCTAAACCCATTGGAATTTCCTGGGTGATACAACTATTTTTTGTTCTAATGAGGTGTCTCTGGGTGGTCTCCTGGATGGCTCCTGGATGGGGCTGGTCACCGGAAAGGCCAACCCATGATTAGATGTTTGGAGTTTTCAGTCCTGGTCCTCATTCTCCAGAGAAGGGAGAGGGGATGGAAATAAAGTTAAGAATTAATCATGCCTACATGAAGGAACCTCCATAAAAATCCAAACACAGTGGGGTTCAGAGAGCTTCCAGTTTGGTGAACATATCCACATTCTGGGAGGGTGATGCACCTTGAAGCTTGATGTACCTTGAAGTGATACAGAAGCTTCTCCACTTGGGGTTCCCCCAGACCTTGCCTGCCCTATATATCTTCATCTGGCTGTTCATCTGTATCTTTTATCATATCCTTTAATAAACTGAAAAAATAAAATTAAATTTAAAAAAAAGAAATAAGAAAAAAAAATAAAGTGGTAATTGTAAGTATATCCCTGAGCTGGGTGAGATGTACTAGCAAATAATCAAGTCCAAGGGGGAAGAGGTCATGAGAACCTCTGCTTTGTAGCCTAGTGAGACATAAATTGTGGGTAACCTGGAGACCTCGGGACCTGTTGCTTGCGATTGGCATCTGAAGTGGTGGGGGGCACTCTCATGGGACTGAGACCCTAACCTGTGGGATTTGATGCTATTTACAGGTAGATAGTTTAATTGTAGGACAGCCAACTGGTATTGCAGAATTGCTTGGCATGGGGAAAAAAAAATCTCACATCTGGTATCAGAGGTGTTAATGAATGTGGTAATAGCATGAGAGTAAAGGAAAAACATAGGAGCAGTAGGATTTTCTTTCTCAGCTGTCTGTGGGAGACACACTTCAGATTTAAAGATACAAATTGTTTAAAAGTAAGAAGAGGAAAAAGAAATATGCAAACAGTAACTAGAAGAAAACTATAGTGGCTATACAGTATCCAACAAGTAAACTTTAAAACAAAAGACATTACTTGGGATAAAGTGGGACATGATAAAAAGGGTAATCTATCAGGAAGATGTAATGACTATAAAAATGTGTACCTAATAGTAAAATACCAAAATAAATTAAGGAAGGACTTACAGAAATAAAGGGAGAAAATAGACAATTCAATAATAATAAAGACTTCAATACTCCATTTTCAATAGTGGATAGAACAACTAGATACAAGATCAACAAGGAAATAGAATATGTGAATAACCCTGTGAACCAATTAGACCTAACAGACATCTGTAGAACACTCTACCCAACAAGAGACTATACATTCTTCTCAAGTACACATGGAACATTCTCAAGATAAACCATATGCTAGCCATAAAACAAATCTTGATATACAAGGATAGAAATAATACAAAGTATGTTCTCCAACCATAATGTAAAAACATTGGATATTAATAGCAGGAAAGACCTTGGGAAACTCACATCTATGTGGAAATGAAATAAAACACTCTTTAATATTTTTTACAGATTTTATTTTTAAGTAATCTCTATACCCAACATGGGGCTCCAACTTATGACCCCAAGAGCAAGAGTTGCATGCTCTACCAACTGAGCTAGTCAGGTGTGCCTTAAATAAAACACTCCTAAATAACCAGCAGGTCAAAGAAGAAATCAAAAGGGAAATTAAAAAATACTTTGAGATAAATGAAAATGAAGACACAGTGTACCAAAACTCCTAACATATAGCTAAAGTAGTAGTACTGCTTAGAAGGAAACTTATAGCTATAAATGCCTATATTAAGAAAGAATAATGATTTCAGGGCGCCAGCGTGGCTCAGTGGGTTAAGTGCCTGACTCTTAGTTTTGACTCATGATCTCAGGGTGGTGAGATCGAGCCCCACTTGTGTGGGCTCAGTGTGGAGTCTGCTTGTCCTTCTCCTTCTGCTCCCCCTCCAATAAAGAAATAAAATCTTAAAAAAAAAAAAAAGAAAGAAAGAATAATGATTTCAAATCAATAACCTAAGCTTCCATCTTAACACTGGAAAAAGAAGACCAAAGTAAACCTCAAGCAAGCAGAAGGAAGGAAATAATAAAAATAAGAGTGGTGGGGCACCTGGCTGGCATCTCGAAGAGTAGAAATTAATGTAAGAGGGAATAGAAAAACAGTAGAGGAAATCAATGCAAGGAAAGGCTGGTTCTTTGAAAAGATCAATACAATTGAAGAGTCTTTAGCTAGATGGACCCAGGAAAAAAGAGAGAGTGCTACTAGAATCAGAAATGATGGGATGCCTGGGTGACTCAGTGGGTTAAGCCTTCTCAGGAGAGAACCCTTCTTCTTCTTTTTTTTTTTTTTAAGATTTTATTTATTTATTTGACAAAGAGATCACAAGTAGGCAGAGGGGCAGGCAGAGAGGGGGAAACAGGCTCCCTGCTGAGCAGAGAGCCCGATTTGGGGCTCGATCCCAGGACCCTAAGACCACGTGAACTGAACCAAAGGCAGAGGCTTTAACCCACTGAGCCACCAGGCGCCCCAGGAGAGAACACTTCTAAACTCATTCTGTGAAGCCATTTATTACTCTGATACCAAAACTAGACAAAGACCTCACAAGAAAATAAAATGGGCCAATATCTCTCATGAATATGGATGCAGATGTCCTCAAAAAAAAAAAAAAAAAGTAAACCAAATCCAGTAACACATAAAAAGAATTATATACCATGACCAAGTGGGATTTATCTCAGGAATGCAAAGTTGGTTTAACATCTGAATATCAATGTAATATACCATATCAATCAAAAAACAAAACCTCTATGATTATTTCAATAGATGTAGAAAAAGCATTTGACAAAATCCAACACACTTTCTTGATAAGATAACTACAGGAATACAAGGAAATTTCTCCAATCTGATAAAGGGCATCTATAAAATACCCACAGCCAGTCAGCCACATATTTAGTGATGTACGACTGGATGCTTTTCCCTAAGATCAGGAACAAGACCAGGATATCTTGCCACTACTATTCAACATTGTCCTGGAAGTTCTTGCTAAGGCAATGGGCAAGAAAAAGAAAGAAAAAGACATATGTAACCTATGTCATATGGAATAGAATTGAGAGTCCAGAAGTAAATTCATGTGTCTGTGGTCAAGCGATTTTTGGCAAAGATGCCAAGACCATTTAATAAAGGGACAGAATAGTCTACGGCACAAAATACAATACCATGACAACTGGATAGCCATATACAATCGATAAAGTTGGACTCTCACACCATATATAAAAGTTAGCTCAAAAGGGATCATAGACATAAATGTAAGAGCTAAAACTATGAAACTCTTAGAAGAAACAAGGAGTAAATCTTCATTACTTTGGACTTGGCAGTTGTCATGTTACCTTTTTAGGGATTTAAAAATATGTCACTATTTTCTATAATTATGTGAAATATTTACAATTGTTCTAAAGTCAAATGTGCAAAACAAGGCATATTTAAGGGAAGTCTACCTTGAATCCCTGTCCCACAGTGTTGTTTTTAACTTTTTTTTTTTTTTAATTTGAGAGAGAGAGACCACAAGCAGAGGGAGCTGCAGGCAAAGGGAGAGGGAAAAGCAGGCTTCCTGCTGAGCAAGGAGCATGACGTGGGGCTCTATTCCAGGACCATGGGATCATGACCTGAGCCGAAGGCAGACGGTTAACCGACTGAGCCACCCAGGCACCCCATTTTTTAACTTTTTATATTATAAACTTTTAATTATATGTAAGAGTTGAGAGACTAATATAACTCCCAGATAGCCATCACTCACTTTCAGCAATTATTGGGTAGGTTATTGTTAGTCTTACTGATCTGTATGGTAGTTTAAATATATATTTAAATATTTGTTTAGGAGAGTCTTAAGGGCAAGTTTGTGTTGTAATGGGGGTTATCTGCTTGACTAGGAGAAGTAGAGAAAAGAATGTAAGCACAGGAATGAAATTCTTTAGAAGGTAAGAGGTTATGTTGTCCACAGCTATGTGGAGGGATTGGCCATTATTTAATAGGGCCAAAGGCACTTCACGCTTTCTGGGAAGACAATGGCAGATAGGGTGCATTTGATTTAGTAAGTTGGGAGATGGAGTTTGTCTGATTGCTTCTTCCTTTTTTTTTTTTTTTTTTTTTTTAGGTGAAATATGTGATGAAGCTGTCAGTTGAAAAATGAGGGGTAGACTAAAAGAATATTGGAGATTTGGGCAGGAGAAGAGTGAAATAGTGGTTCTGGAGAGTGAGATGAACACCCATCCTAAGGAAGTGTTACAGTTGCTGGCCAGTGCTGTGTCTATTTGAGATTTGTGGTCTCTAATTGAGAAAGAAACCAGAGAGCTCTAGTGTTTCTCTCCACTAGTATTTAGAGGAAGTGCAGATGTGAAGTCAGCGGACAGTTGGGTTTAAACTGGGTTGGGTTTTTGCAGGGTGAGTGTATCTGAGGGAAGCAGCAGCAAAAGATTAGGTGTTGGGAAGCTGAGTTAAGGAAGGAAATGAGGACCTGGGTGGGGTGAGGGATAGGTGGGTGAAGAAGTAGTGAAAATGTGGAGTACCAGAGAGAGTCAGTCAGCATGAGAGAACAGAAACCAGGGTAGTTCTGGGAGATTTAGGTATTCGTTCACCACCGCTGGGGTGAGTCAGCTTCAACTCTTGGCTTTTCATCTCTACTCAAGATTCAGATTCTTGGTAGAGAGAAATCAATTAGTCAAATGTTTACCCTTTAACCAAGGAAAGGAAGGGAGGTCATTAATTGGGGGTGTCTGCCTGCTTGAGAAATTTAGTAGTTAAGATCTAAAGTTTGCCTGTAAAATTTTTAAAAATCTTGCTATTCTCTAGTTTCTGTATTTTACATAGGAGATGCTACTTGCCCAACTTGTATAATGTCATATGGAATGATTACATGCTTTGAAAACAAATCATTATGAAACCGATAGTGCACTTAAGCTAAGATGGTGATAATTAAACTCTCAGTGATTACAACTGCCAGTGAATTTCTTTGTGAAACAGTTTGAAGATCTTGTTTAAGCTTAAAACTAAAACTAAAAGTTTAAAGCAAAATAATGTATAGTATAACAAATGTATACATTAAACTAGACTCTAAAAAGTTTTGAGTTGTTCTAGTCTCTTGGAGTTTATTGGCTTATTGCACATCATTGCGTTAACTCTTGAGTTGAAGTGCAAAGCTGTAGAGATGAACGTTATAGCTAGATTTTCTTTTTGGAGTGCTAATTGTTCTTTATCAATTTCTGATACTTGGGTTAGTTGTAGGCTGCCAGCAGAAACAGAGCCATAACAGAAAGTAAAGGAATATGAAAAAACTAGTGTGACATGGGCGCCTAAGTGGCTTAGTCGGTTGAGCCACTGCCTTTGGCTCAGGTCATGATCCCAGGGTCCTGGGATCGAGCCCAGTGTCAGGCTCCCTGCTCAGTGGGGAGTCTGTTTGTCTCCCTCTCCCTCTGTCTCCCAGCTCATGCTCTCACTCTCTATCTCAAATAAATAAATAAAATCTTAAAAAATATATACAAAAACAAAAAACTGGTGTGATAGACCAAAGCATATTGAAGATTTATGTGTTTGAAGTAAAGTTTAGTAGTAATATTTCAAGCTCCAAAGGAGATAGGCAAATATTGTTCTTAACAGTGGCAAAGAACTATAATCTTGTTGCACGAATTAAATTGGTAGTGATGGGGTTGGTGATTGGAGAGGGATAAAGGAATCCAGGTCTCTGGTTTTGCTAATCATGTTGGCATAGTAGAATTCCTTTATATATCATTTGGTATCATAATGCATAAGAACAGGCTTTTAATACATAGAACAATTGCTTTGTTCTAGGGCCTGTGATTTACTATATAATATTTCTGTATCAATTTGATAATGAGAATTTATAATGAGTGATTTTATAGTATGGTTCTATTGCTTTTTGTCTCTTGCTTTTTTTTTTTAAATTATTATAGCTGCCTCTATCAACTTTTCATTATGATATAAGAATATTATTAAAAGTGTTTTTTTTCCCCCTCCTTAGGACCAGCCACCATATTCTAGCTACAATTCTAACTATTGGAATTCTCCTGCACGACCTAGGGCTCCATACCCAAGTACATATCCTGTAAGACCGGAAATGCAAGGCCAGGTATGATCTAAAATTGACAGACTTCCTGAATTTTTTTGAAGATTTTATTTATTTGTTTTAGACAGAGAGCAAGTGCAAGCAGGGGGAGGATAGAGGGGGAGAGAGAGGGAGGGAGAACGAATCTCAAGCAGACTCCAGGCTGAGCTCAGAGCCTGACCTGGGGCTTGATCTCAGGACCCTGAGATCATGACCTCAGCTGAAACCAAGAGTTGGGCACTCAACCTACTGAGCCACCTGGGCGCCCCCTGAATTTTTTTTCTTTTTGAATTTTTTTCTTAATGTTTTGATTTATTTTCAAAACCTGTAGAGATTTCATAGTAGCAGTGTGTGGAGTTTTGTTATTTAATGGACTCTGTCTTAATGTTTTTGGCTCAGAAGTAAGGAAATATCTAGGCAAATATATCTATAGCAAAGGTAACTTGAGGCATAACAGATTATTTCTTTGAACCTGGAAACAATAAACATACAATGTACTTATTTTTTTAAGTTTGACTTTTTTTTTAAAATATAATTGACATGTAACATTATATTAGTTTCAGGTATATAATGTAATGATTCGATATTTGTATATATTGTGAAATGATCACAAATTATTTAACATCTGTCACTACATATAATTAGAGTTTTTTTCTTCTGATGAGAACTCTACGATTTATTTTGTTAGTAACTTTCAAATATGCAATACAGTATTAACTGTAGTCACTATGCTGTATATTACATCCTCATGACTTACTTATTTTATAGCTGGAAGTTTGTACCTTTTGACCTCTTTCACCCATTTGTACCCCTACCTCTGAGTCTAGCAACCATTAGTCTATTCTCTGAATGTAGGATTTTTTTTCTTTTTTAAGATTCCACATATAAGTCAGGTCATATGATATTTGTCTTTCTCTGTCTGACTTATTTCCATCCATGTTGTTGCAAATGGCAAGATTTCCTTTTTTATGACTGAATAATAGTAAATTGTTTATGTATACACCACGTTTTCCTTACTCGTCTATCGCTAGACACTTCATGTTTTGGCTATTGTAAATAATGCTGCAATGCACGTGGGGATGCAGATATCTTTTCAAGTTAGTGTTTTTGTTTCCTTTGGATATATTATAAGTAGTGGCATTGCTGGATCATTCTGTTTTTAATTTTTTGAGGAACTTCCAAACTGTTTTCTTTCCGTAGTGGCTGTACCAGTTTACATTCCCACCAACAGTGCACAAGGGATTTTCTTCACATCCTCACCAACACTTGTTATTTCTTATCTTTTTGATACTAGCCATTTTAACAATGGCTGTGATGCGGTGATATCTTAATGTGATTTGATTTACATTTCCCTGATGATAAGTATTGTTGAGCACCTTTCATGTACCTGTTGGCCATCTGTATGTCTTCTTTGGAAAAGTGTCTATTCAGGTTGTCTGCCTATATTCTAAGAAGATTCTTTTTTTTTTTTGGCTATTGAGGTTTTTGAGTTCTTTATATATTTTAGGTATTAACTCCTCATCAAATGTGATTTGAAAATATTTTCTTCCATTTAGTAGATTGCCTTTTCATTCTTTGGTGGTTTCCTTTGCCGTGCAGAAGTTTTTAGTTTGTAGTTCTCCTTGTTATTTTTACTTCTATTGCTTTTCCTTTTGGTGTCAAATAAGTTGTACTCTTACAACAAATATTTAATTTTAAATATTTCAAGTATACTGGAAAAGTAAAGAAAATTTGTATATCTTTTTATCCATACCAGCTTTGTCAGATTTTCAGTTTGCTACATTTGTTTCAGATTTTTTTTTTTAAGATTTTTATTTATTTATTTGACAAAGAGAGAGAAAGAGAGTGTGAGCGAGCACAAGCAGGGGGAGCAGCAGGCGGGGGCTGGGGGGCGCGGAAGCAGGCTTCCCCCTGAGCCGGGAGCCTGATATGGAGCTCAATCCCAGGACCCCTGGGATCATGACCTGAGCCGAAGGCAGGTGCTTAAGTGACTGAGCCACCCAAGGACCCCTTGTTTCCGATTTTTAAAAAGAAGTAAAACAAATAGAATTGAAGCCTCTATCACACTTCTTTCCATTTCCCGAAGTTATATTTATTATCTCATATGTGTTTTTATGCTGGTACTACTTGTATGTGCATTTACATAGTATTATTTACCATGTTTTTAAACTTGATATGAGTGGTTTCATAATAGCATTCTCCTGCAGCTTGCTTTTTCACTCAACATTGTTTTTCACTTTCTTGTCGTATAACATTTGAGGCAAGAACTTTCCTGGGGTATGGAATTTTGGAGGTTTTGTATGTATGCTTATTAAATATAGCCAAATTATTTTTCTACAATACCATTGTGGAAATGAGGAAATGTTTACAAAGTTACCCATAATCTGGCAGCCTTAATAAGGCAATAATTGTCACATTTGCATATTTCCTTCCATTTTTTTCCATCTAGATACTATATTTCTATATGCAAATAATTTTTATTTTTTCATTTTTTTTTAAAGATTTTATTTTTAAGTAATCTCTCCACCCAATATGGGGCTCAAACTCATAACCCCAAGATCAAGAGTCACACTTCTTCTGACTAAGCCAGCCAGACACCCCTGAAAATAATTTTGAAAAACGTGATTGTAGTATATTCAAATTTTTAAAAAAGTAATCTCTACACCCAACGTGGGGCTTGAACTCACAACCCCAAGATCAGGAGTCGCACGTTCCACCGACCAAGCCAGCCAGGTGCCCCTGTAGTATATACGGTTTTAAAGCGGCTACATTTAAGCACTTTCAGAGAATTTGAATTTTATATCCAGTTCAGAATTCTCTGTAAACTGATATTCTCTGCAGAATTAAATTTTCAGATCACCATAAAGTATACTAATGTAATTAGTATAATTATAGTACAGTATAATTCTGTAATTGATAGTTTTCAAGTAGTCAAATACTATTTTCAAATTCTGTTCTAATTTTCTGGTGGTATGGAGCCTGAAATAATGAAAATAAATTTCTTTATGGGGGTGAATAATTAATTCATTAAAAAAATCATGTTCCCTTTTTTCTCATTAATTTGGTGATACATTCTTTTAAGACTGATTTTGAGCTAGAAGAGTTTGTTAATGTTAGAGCAAGATTTACTTATGTACTTAAAGAAAACATAAAAGCAATTGATTTTTCATAATGATTATGGGTACTTTAGGATAAGGTTGATAGGAGATCGTGGAATACAAAATAAAGAAAAAATCATGTTATGTTTAACACAAACTTCCATTTTATTTGTGTCATCTGCATTCCTGTGACTGAAATTGAGAGGCAGGCATTGTTATTGATTAATATGATATGCTCGTGGTTTGGCCATATTTCATAAAACTCACTCTTTAAATGTACAATTCAGTTGTTTTTAGTCTATTCACAAGGTTGTGCAGCTGTCATCACTGTCTATTCTAGAACATTTTCATCACCTCGGTTAGAAACTACATACCTATCACACCATTTTTCTCTTCCCCTAGCCCCTGGCAACCTTTAATATACTTGTTATCTCTATGGATTTGCCTATTCTGGACATGCCACATAGACAGAATCATGGAATATTTGATATCTTGTGACTGGCTTCTTTCTTTTGGCATAGTGTTCATCCATGTGGTGGCAATGTACTGATACTTCATTCCTTTCTGTGGCCAAATACTATCCATTCTATGGATATACCGCATTTATTTTATCCATTCATCAGTTGATCGAAATTTGAGGGTTTTTTTTCACTCTTTGGCTGTTATGAATAATGCTGCTATAAACATTTGTGTGCTCATTTTTATGTGGATGTAAGTTTTTTCAGGTCTCTTCGTTATATATGTAGGAGTAGAGATGCCGGGTCATATGGAAGCTCTGCTATGTTTAACAATTTGAGGAACTGGCAAAGTTCTAACAAAGAGAACTGAAGTTCTTTTTTTTTTTTTTTTAAAGATTTTATTTATTTATTTGAGAGAGAGAGCAAGCGACAGAGAAAGCATAAGCATGGGGAGGGGTGGAGGGAGAGAGAGAAGCAAACTCCCTGCCAAGCAGAGAGTCCAATACGGGGCTTGATCCCAGGACCCTGGGATCATGACCTGAGCTGAAGGCAGAGGCTTAACCAACTGAGCCACCCAGGCGCCCCGAAAACTGAAGATAGCATTCTGAATTGAGAAGCCATGATAGAAAAAGCCATTGGTCAGAACCTATGGTAGTGGGGCGCCTGGGTGGCTCAGTCGTTAAGTGTCTGCCCTTGGCTCAGGTCATGATCCCAGGGTCCTGGGATCGAGCCCCACATCAGGCTCCCTGCTCAGCGGGAAGCCTGCTTCTCCCTTTCCCACTCCTCCTGCTTATGTTCCCGCTCTTGCTGTCTCTCTCTCTGTCAAATAAATAAATAAAATCTTAAAAAAAAAAAAAAGAAAAACTATGATACTTTTTCATTTAATTTGAAGGGGAACTGAGTTGTAAAATGCAGCCTATTAAGAACCGTGGTCAGGAACTTTGGTGAGACAAAAATTGGAATAGTTCTATAAGTAGAGATATGGCATGAGGAAGCAACCTATGGATGATCATAGATTTGGCAGCTGCAAAAATGAGTATTAGAGAAATTCGAGTTGATATCAACTGCTGATAATTTTGAACTCTTGGAGTACTTATTTGATGAGACTTTCCATGTTTTTCATGAGAAGCACAATAGGAGTTCTGTTGCTTAGAGTTAATCTGTTTTTGCTTGGATTGGGTCTGTTTACCATGGAATAGACAGGGAATTCATTGAACCATATATCGCTTTCTGGGTGAGAGACTTGACCACTTTTCTCCTCTTTGGATTCTGTATCTACACAATAGTCCATCAACTGTGAAAGTGACTTTTAGAAGAAGTATTCGTATTGGATGATCTTTAGCTTGCAATGAGACCCCATATGGTGTGACATTATTTTGACTTTTGAATGCTAAGAAAATATCTATATTTACATCTAGAACAAGAGTAGTAGCTGGAATTTCTGTGTTTCCAGTCTCTTGATTTCTTCTGGAAGCCAGAATGAGACTTTTGTAGAAATTTAATAATTGTCAAAGATTTTATTTCTGGGGCGCCTGGGGCGCTCAGTCAGCGTCCAGCTCTTGATATTGGCTCGGGCCATGATCTCAGGATCATGGGATCAAGCCCTGCATCGGGCTCCATGCTCAGCACAGAGTCTGCTTAGGATACTCTCTCTCTCTCCCTCTCCCTTTGCCTCTCTCTCCCCTTGTGTTCTCTGTCCCTGTCTAAAACAAATCTTTTTTTTTTTTAAGATTGTATTTATCCACTTGAGAGAGAGAGAGAGCAAGAGAGAGTACAAGCAGGGTGAAGGGCAGAGGGAGAAGCAGACTCCCTGCTGAGCAGGGAGCCCAACACGGGACTTGATCCTTGGACTCCAGGATCATGACCTGAGCCAAAGGTAGACACTTAACTGACTAAGCTGTCCAGGTGCCCAGATTTTATTTATTTCTTATAGTTGCTGTTTCAGATTTTATCTGTTGGCGTATCAGCTGTTTTCAAATTGCAGCTTATTGTCATTAGATACAAGTTTCCCTTCATTAAAACAGTCTACTTGGACACTGATGAAGTTGCTGTGGTCCTAGCAGCCCACTGGATTCTAAACACACTTGGGATTTCATGACATTTTTAAAAAAGATTTTATTTATTTGAGAGAGAGAGAGACTGCGCATACGAGTGGGGGTAGGAGGAGAGGGAGAGGGACAAGTAGCCTTCCCACTGAGTGTGGATCCCTTTATCCCGAGACCATGAGACCACAACCCGGGCCAATATCAAGAGCCGGATGCCCAACTGACTGAGCCACCCAGGTGCCCTTTCATGACATTTTTAATAGCATAAAAATTTTTTTTTTACTACCAAAGTAATACAACTTAAATATTTGGAAAATAAAGCAAAGGGGGGAAACACTAATTCTGCCATCCTAATAGATCTGTATTTTGGTAAATTTGTTTTGCCCTTTCCCTATTATGTTTACATAGCTTTAAACTTACTGTACATACACTTAAAAAATTTATTTATTTTAGAGGGGAGAGAGAAAGACCACGCACTAGTGGGAGGAGGGGTAGAGGGAGAAGGAAAGGGAGAGAATCTCAACCAGACTCCCTGCTGAGCACGGAGCCCAACATGGGGCTCCATCTCAAGACCCTGAGATCATGACCTGAGCTGAAATCGAGTCAGATGCTTAACCAACAGCCACCCAGGTGCCCTGTACATACACTTTTTTGTAGGACTTTTTGTTTATCATATGTACTTTCCATGTTATAGGGTGAAGTAACAGGTGAAGTTTTTTAATATTTTACTTTATATTTTTAATATTATATTTAAATTTAATATATATAATATCATATATTAATATATATTAATATTATTAAATATTAATATAATAATATTTTGAAATTATATATTTTTTAATATTAAGGAAATTTTCAAACAGTGAGAAAGAATGAGAATAGCACAGTAATCTCCTATGTGCTCATCTCAGCTTTAATAAGTATCAGTACACAGCCATCTTGTTTCATCTGTATCCTTGGATCATTTTGAAGCAAATTCCAGACATATTATTTTACTGTAAATACTCAAATATATATCTTTGAAATATAAGGAAGTTTTAAAAACGTAACAATGCCATTATTAAAACTTAAAAAAAACTAAAAATAATTCTTCAGTATCATTAAATGGGCAGTTCTAACAGTGAATTTTTTTTTAAAGATTTTATTTATTTGAGAGAGAGAGTAAGAGAGAGAGAAGGAGCACAAGCCAGGGGAGAAGCAGAGGGAGAGGGAGAAGCAGACTCCCCGCTGAGCAGGGAGGCCAATGCAAGGCTCAATCCCAGGACCCCAGGATCATGACCTGAGCCTAAGGCAGACGCTTAACTGACTGAGCCACCAAGGCACCCTTCTAACAGTGAATTTTAAGACAATAAAGTTCCGTCAATGAATAGCCCATTATGTACTCAATCATTCCATCATTACAGGACATTTAGGTTGTTTTAATTTTGTGTGATTATAAATAATGCTGTGTTGAACAAATTCACCCCTGTAACTTTTTCTCTAGTTGAATCTTCTCCTTAGGAAGGATTTCTAGAAGTTGAATAACAGTACAAAAAATCACATGATGTTTTATCAAGTTTCTGTGTACATTATATTAAGGATTCTTTTTTTAGGCACATATAGGTGAACTCCTTTAACAGCCCTGTAGTAGCTTTAACAAGGGGGTGGTTCATCATCCTTCTGGTTGGGGAGTGCCTTGTTGGATCTTCCATCGCACCCATTCCTGCATGCAATTCTTTGGCCATGTGGTGATAGGGATTTTCATAAAAGTGTGGCTAAGAATTTAAGTTATTTTCCACAGAATTATGACTACTCTCCTACTTCGAGTCATCCCATTTTTTGATGTGCTAGAGTAGGAACCAGATCTGAATATTATTTTCTTCAGTCATTAACAACTGTATAAGCTATCAGGAGCCTTTTTTTAAATTGAGGCATAATTAACATATAACATTGTATTAGTTCCAATGTACAATATAATGATTCAATATACAATGGGAGATGATCACCACAGTGAAATCTAGTTAACATTGCAGGGATTCTTTTCTTGTTCTTCTACCTAAAGCAGGAACGATTATGTATCTTAGATGAGTATAGGAAAACTGGATTCTATGTTTTTACCATTTAAAGTTTAGCTTTAATCTTGTTTGGACAACTAAACTAAGATTCTGGGTGCCAATAATAGTCTGGACACGTGATTTAAAACTACAGTAGGCAGCATATGAAGAATTTGCCTCTGTAGTCTGTTGTTGTTTACTTGAGAAGCAGAGTGGGATAGAACAAAGAATGTGGGCTTTGGGGTCAGATCTGGTTTTATTTCTTTTTCTTTCTTTCTTTTTTTTTTTTTAAGATTTTGTTTATTTATTTGAGAGAGAGAGACAGCAAGAGAGAGCATGAGAGGGGAGAAGTTCAGAGGGAGAAGCAGACTCCTTGTGGAGCTGGGAGCCTGATGCGGGACTCGATCCCGGAACTCCGGGATCATGACCTGAGCTGAAGGCAGTCCCAACCAACTGAGCCACCCAGGCGCCCTGGTTTCATTTCTCGATCTTGCCATAATAATAGTAACAACAGTGATATTGTAAATAATTACCATTTATTGAGCATATATGTGCCAGACACTACGCTAAGCATTTACATATATATCTCATTTAGTTTTCTTAGTAGTCCTGCAAGTAAGTTTATGATTTACATTTTTCTGGTGGAGAAATGAAAGCTCAAGATAGGTCAGACACAAAGAGAGAGCTAGGTCTGTCTCTCTAGTCTCTCAGTTGTATCATGTTTATTTTCTTCTTTTTCTAGCCCTTTTCCCGGGTTTCCTAGAACCCCTCCCCAGGGGGACGGCACAAGTTCTCCGCTGTTTGGTGTAATAGTTAGGTATACTCACGGAAGCATCTGGGAAGCACTGCTCTGAGGCCATCACTTCATCATGCATCACAACTTATGCTCTCGGTGTTACGACAAAGACTCTATAGTGATAATCTGAGTTGAATATGTGGTATATGGTCATATGAGAGGAAGAATGCTTCAGAGATTGCTTAGGAAGTTCATATTTTCTTTCTTTTTTTTTTTTGAAGATTTTGTTTATTTATTTGACAGAGAGCTCAAGCAAGGGGAGCGCCAGGCAGAGGGAGCGCCAGGCAGAGGGAGAGGGAGAAGCAGACTCCCCGCTGAGCAAGGAGCTCACTGCGGGACCCGATCCTAGGACCCTGGGATCATGATCTGAGCCAAAGGCAGATGCTCAACCGACTGAGCCACCCAGGCGCCCCAGGAGTTCATATTTTCATTAGTTACCAATCTTTTTCCTCCCCAAATTTTTCAAAAATATTAAGTCAGGGGATTTCAGTTCTTCTATTCAGTCATCTTTTTTCCTCTCAATTTTGCTTTTTCACAGAGTTTGAATTCTTATACAAATGGAGTATATGGCTCACCATACCCCACTGGTCCTGCGGCAAATACCGCCTCATACTCTGGGGCTTATTACACACCGGGATATACTCAGACCAGTTACTCCCAGGAGGTTCCAAGCACTTACCGTTCACCCGGCAGCAGCCCAGCACCAGTCTCTCGTTGGCTGTATCCTCAGCAGGACTGCCAGACTGAAGCAGCCCCTCTTAGGGGGCAGGTTTCAGGATATCCTGCTTCACAGGTGAGCAATTTCCTGTTGGGTTTTTATTTTTTAATATTCTGTGAGTGAGGGGCACCTGGGTGGCTCAGTCAGTTATGTGTCCGACTCTTGGTCATGAGTTCAAGCCCTGTGTTGAGCTCCACACTGGGTGTGGAGCCTACTTTAAAAAAAAAAAAAAAATCCATGCTTATTTCTCTGTCCACTTCAAGGGGAATTCTAATACATCTTTATTTGTGCTTCCTTATAGCATATGGATCTACTTAGTTATAATGTCATGGGACACATTTATGCTGTGCTTTAGCTGTTGAATTTTAAGCTTTCTCCTTCTGAGTTTGATTGTCACTAAATCTGCCCCTTGTATCTTTGGAACCAAGCTTTTTTCGGGGGTTGGAGAAATGACTACAACCAATTAGAGATGCTACAGCTTAGCTCAGTAGCAGCTTAAGTATACTCTGTAAAGCAGGAAGGAAGCATCTCAGTCTGTTTATACTAGAGTATTTTCATTACTTTAAGTTTCTTTTAGCAGTGACCAGCATATTTCCTTCCTCTCAATCTAGAACCCTGGAATGACCCTGTCTCATTATCCTTATGGGGATGGTAATCGTAGTGTTCCACAACCAGGACCAACTGTACGACCACAGGAGGACTCATGGGCTCCTGGTGCCTATGGAATGGGAACTCGTTACCCCTGGCCTTCAGCTGCCCCCTCAGCACCACCTGGGAATCTCTATATGAGTGAGAGTCCTTCACCATGGGCTAGCAGCAGCTCTCCGCAGTCCCCTCCTTCACCATCGCCCCATCAGTCCAAGGTAGGAGACCTTCTAAACATTCTTTTGACATTTGGGTAATTGAGAGAGCACGACATGGAAATTTTCCACACTGGTGTGTGTTAAATGGGGACTAATTGCAAAAAGTTGGTGATTACTGCCTATAACTTTACGTAGCCCAGTTTCTTCTTTTCTTTTAATAAACTTTATTTTTTAGAGCAGTTTTAGGTTCACATCTTTTTTGTAAAAGCCAGAAAAATGCTCATTTACTGTTTATTGTACTATTATCTGAATATTAAACAAAATCAAAAATGTATTTTATTACCTCAATCTGTAGACCGAAGACGGTACCAATGTGAAATTGTGTAAACCATAGATTTGAACATCATTTGCCTGTGGCTAGGTTCCGTTTTAAAGATCTGTCTTAAGGTTTTAACTTTTTTTTTTTTTTTTAAAGATTTTATTTATTTATTCGTCAGAGAGAGAGAGCACAAGCAGGCAGAGTGGCGGGCAGAGGCAGAGGCAGAAGCAGGCTCCCTGCCAAGCAAGGATGTGGGACTCAATCCCAGGAACCTGGGATCATGACCTGAGCCGAAGGCAGCTGCTTAACCAACTGAGCCACCCAGGCGTCCCAAGATTTTAACTCTTTAGGGAAAAAACGATCTTATTTCTACTTATTAAGTCACTGTGGATTGTGAGGTGGGAAGGATAGATTATGAGGTGTTCATGATGATGAGCACTTCAGGATAGATTCTAGCCATTATACTCAGGAATTCTCTGCCTTTTACTTGACAGAGCACTTCTTTTATCTTCTTAGGGTTGTGGTTTTTTCTAAAATGATTAAAGAGGGAGGTCCACTTTTATTAGTGGGGAATCTTTTCATGTACCTTCATGGTCAGGTGAAAGATGTGGGCTAACAAATCTGATGTTGATGGATTCCCATTAAAACAGCTCTTTTCCCCTCTTTGCTCTCCCACTCCAAGGATTCCTCATACCCCTACAGCCAATCAGATCAAGGCATGAACCGGCACAACTTTCCTTGCAATGTCCATCAGTACGAGTCCTCGGGAACAATGAACAATGACAATTCAGATCTTTTGGATTCCCAAGTCCAGTACAGTGCTGAGCCTCAGCGGTATGGTAGTGCCACCAGCGAACACCCCAGCAATCAAGATCAAAGTGATAATCTTCCTGAAGAGTGCTTATCTTCAGATGAAGGTACTCCCCCAAGTATTAAAAAAATTATACATGTGCTGGAGAAGGTCCAATATCTTGAGCAAGAAGTAGAAGAGTTCGTAGGGAAAAAGACAGACAAAGCATACTGGCTTCTGGAAGAAATGCTAACCAAGGAACTTTTGGAACTGGATTCAGTTGAAACTGGGGGCCAGGACTCTGTCCGGCAGGCCAGGAAAGAGGCTGTTTGTAAAATCCAGGCCATACTGGAAAAACTGGAAAAAAAAGGATTATGAAGGATTTAGAACAAAGGGGAAGCCTGTTACTAACTTGACCAAAGAACTCTTGATTTTGGTTAATTAACCCTCTCTTTGAAATGCTCGTTGGTGACAAGAAGCAATACATTCCAACCTTCCTTTGATTAAAACTTGAAAAACTGGTAAAGGACTTGAAAGAACATTTTAGTTATGAGTTGTTTTCAGTTTTCAGACCAATGAATGTAATAGGAAACTGTGGAGTTGCCGTTATTGCCAAGTAGACTCACTCCTTAAGAAATTTGTGGATATCTACAAGCTGCTTCTTATCAGCAGGAGGGAAACACACTTTATGTAACAGGCTTATCAAAAATCTACCAGATGAGACTGGATATAATCTGAGGCAAACAGGCTCTGTTTTTTTAACCGTCTGGATTACTTGTCACATTTTTGTACGTTGTGACTGCTTTCAACATACACTTCATGTGTAAATTACAGCTTGGGACTTTAGCCTTCTTGGACTTCTGTTTTGTTTTGTTATTTGCAGTTCACAAATATAGTATTATTCTCTACTTCTTGGTACATTTTGTAGTAATATGTAATTATTCAAGAGACTATATTGACAGCCAGATAGTATGGCAGTTCTGAATGAATTTATATCTTTTCACCACTTGAACATATTGCTGTGTGTAGTGAGTTCTTGAGGTAAATTGTCTCCTTTTTTGTATAGATCATTAGGGTGGAGTTTTACCACTTCTACTTTTCATGTTAATAGTGGAAGGCGAATTGGGAGATGGCAAGGGCACAGGAATGAAATGTTTGCGGCCATTTTCTTTTTTGCTTTTTTATTGTTTTGGGATAAAGATCCACCTTAAAATTTCCTTCCCCCACCCCTTAATTATCTTTTCACTGCTGCTGCTTCCATATAGAGCATTATGATAGATACAGATAAAAAATTAAAGCCACAGTGAGAAGAAATAACTGCAAAAGTAATAAATGTGACCATTTGGAAATGTGCTTCTCTATCTAAAATAATTAGTTTCACCATCAAGACCCCTATGAGCAGACTTCAGCTCAGTTTATACTCAGAAACAATGAGGGTAATAAAGGATTCATGCTCAGGGAATGAATCAGCCATAGCGAGAGTGGGAAATTTTCTTCTTTTGAAGGTAGATTTGATGTTTACCTTTATTTCCCTAGAATAAATTGTTTTATAAAAAAGATGTTTATTACCATTAATAATGGTCATTTCAGAGCCAGATTTAAGAAAGGGATATTGAAAGGGTCTTAGCTGGGCTTGCTTGGGTAGCTCTTTGCTGTGGTGTGGAAGAGATTAGGTAAATGACTTACTTTTTCTATCTAAGTGAGTTCTAGTATACAGTATCTGTTATTGGAAAAACAGCTGTTTCTTAATAAGATGTCCAAGTGATAACTGTTTTTTCTAGACTATCAGGCCTATTAGTGATAATAAATGTATCAGCCATCTCTTCTCTCTCTCTTTTTTTTTTTTTTTTTTTTGGGTTAAGTATGCTCCATGCCCAGCATGGAAGCCCAATGTGGGGCTTGAACTCCCAACCCTGAAATCAAGACCTGAGCTGAAATCCAAGAGTCAGCCGCCCAACCAACCGAGCCACCCAAGGTGCCCCCATCTCCTCTCCTTTTAAACAAAACCAGACAAATATATGATGAGAAGAAATGGAGTAAAAATATTGGCTGGGTCTTATGGGTGGGATGAGTGAATTTATGAGATAATATGGTGACAATTTTATTCTAGGATTTTTATTTTTGGCCTAATATAGGAATGTTAAGAAAAGGCTTTCCATGAAAATTAGAAAGTTGTACTTGAAACTAAAAATTTAGAAGGGGGAGCACCTTAAAGCCAGCTTAAAGAAAACCAGTGAGACAGTGACTCAGTGACTAACTCAGGAGAGAACACTGTAACCGAGGGCCCAAACTACCAATTTCCACGAAGTCTCAATTTTCTCTCTCTCTCACACACACACACACACACACACACACACACACACACACTGCACATAAATGTGTGTGTGTGTTTTCTAGCAGCTTTTTTCTTGAATTTTGAGATAATTTTAGACATCTTGAAGAGTTGCAAAATTAGTAGTTTCTGTTTACTCTTCACTGAATTTCCCTATGTTAACATCTTCTATAACCACAGAACAGTTGTCAAATTAAGAAATTAGCCTTGATACAATACTGTTAACTAAAGTATAGAGAGTTTAAAAAGTAGAGATTTTCTTGGTCTTTTTACTGATGTCCTTTTACTGTTCCAAGATCCCATGCAGGATTCTACCTTGCGTTTAGTCGTCGTGTCTCCATAGTGTCCTCCCAGTCTGTGAGAGTGTTTCATGACACCTGATGTCATAATGTGTTCTGGTGTCGTTAACCTTAATCGCTATCTAAGGTGGTATCTGCTAGGATTCTCTAGTGTAAAATTCCTAAGTTTTTCTTGTAATGACTAAATATTTGCTGGAGATAGTTTGAGACTATGCAAATGTTTCTGCTTAAACTGTTGCCCATTTACTTTCGTGTCCACTGCCAGATCTTGCTTATGTCAGTTACTACTGTGATGTTCTAATGGTGATTTTCTGTTTCTCTCATTTCTTCTACACTTACTAGTTGGAATTCTTCTGTAAAGAAGAGTTATCACATTTGGATTTATATTTTTAATAAGATATTCAGGATAAGTACAAACTTAGAACTTAAAGATGTAAACCATGTTAAAATGATTCCATATGCCAATATCAAAGAAAGGAAAGCTTTGGTAACCTGTTTCAGAAAATATAATGAACTTAAGAAGGAAAACGGTATTTATCATTTGTGGATTGGTTCAGTATTTGACCTAGTATTGACTCCAGACTGAATTCAAAATTTTCTCGGAGTTTCACATCTGGACTTTCTAAAAGTATCTAAATTTATATTACTTTGGGGATAGTTTTTTGTCAAAATCTTGAATAAACTTACCCAGATCCGGCATGTTAAATACAGCTATGTCTTCTTTATAATAAGCCATTACTGTTTCACATATAAATGCCAGTATAAATGTTTAGACAAATATGCCCTAATGAAGTATCTGGATGGTGGGTTATGCTTGTCTCTACATCATTGGTATGGAATTCTTCTAAATGCTTTCAAAAATAGGGTTTTGGAAACAGTTCTTTAGTGGTTAATGTAATACCATTAAAGGTAGGCAGATTTAAAATAAAGTTGAAGACTGTACATTAAATTGTCATTTACAAAAAAGATTTTGGGGAGATGGATAGTTGATGACTGGATTTTTTCATCTTTTTTTTTTTTTTTAATACTTAACAAAGTTATAAGCTTAAAGACTCAAATAATTCTATGGAAGTTATAAGGGTAAAGAGTCAATTCTGTGACAAGGGCCATGCTCCTGCTCCCAGTCCCTTGTTTTCTTCTACAAAAGCAAGCGCTTTCAATGGAGTTTTTAACTAATTCCCTCCATATTTTTGTTGTTGTCATATTGTTTTTTTAGTTGCCAAATCACTTATTTCTGCTCTAATCTTTATTATTTCCTTCCTTGTGCTGCTTTTAGGTTTTGTTTATTGTTTTTTTCCTAGCTCCTTTAGGTGTTATCTCTATATTTTAAATTTTTATTTTTGTTTTAAATGTTTTATTTTTTTAAGTAATCTCTACACCCAGTGTGGGACTTGAACTTACAACCTCAAGATCAAGAGTTGCTCACTTCACCGACTGAGCCAGCCAGGCACGTTTCCATATTTTTATTTATTTTTTAATTTTAATTTTTATTTTTTTAAAGATTTTATTTATTTATATGACAGAGAGAGAGAGATCACAAGTAGGCAGAGAGGCAGGCAGAGGGAGAGGGGGAAGCGGGCTCCCTGCTGAGCAGAGAGCCCGATGCGGGGCTCGATCCCAGGACCCTGAGATCACGACCCGAGCCAAAGGCAGAGCTTTAACCCACTGAGCCACCCCGGCGCCCCGTTTCCATATTTTTAAATGACACAATTGTATTCCTTCTTTTGATTTATCAATTTTAGGTCATTTCTACTAATTTTCTATTATAGAGGCTGAAGGTTTAGGTTTATCTCTCTGCTCTTACCATACACACATCTCAGTCCTCATCCCCCAAAACTCAAAACCCCCGCCCCCTCAAATGTAGTTATATGATGATTTTGTTGTACCTTATTATGGCTACGTAAATGCTAACCAGAGCTGTCATATTGTAAACTGTGATTACTCTTCCTTTCCTGAACAACTCCTTCTTTTCCCTGCAGTTAGTCATTTGTCTTATTTATTGAGTTTGCTCATGTACTTATAGCTAATTTGACCTCAAACCCTCCATCATTTGTGTAAATCGTACAAGAAGTTCAGACAGACATTTTATCAATTTCAAACTCTTGGAGAAGTCTACCCTGGAGCGTTCTGACTGGACAACTGGTATGTTCTGATTGATTATTATCATTCTGGGATCTTCTGCTTATCCTGGGGGTTCTTTTTGCTTCTTTTGGTTTCCTGTTTTCTGTACTTTATGTCTTTCTCTTAATTTATTCCCTCAGTTTGGTGGAGCATGTTCCCCAGTAGCTTCCTGCAAAAGGGTGCAGGAGAAATAGTTTTTTTATATCTTACATATTTGAAAATGTGTTTTCATGATACTTTGTATAAAACCCGTCTCTCTGGAAGCTTGTATATTTTTGTCCCGTGTTCTGAAATTTCCTAACAGTGTAGCTTTGGTGTGGGTCTGTTTTTGTGCATTTTACTGGGCACATTTCATTCTGGAAACTCATACCCTAAGTCTTATGACATTGTCTTGATTTTGTTAATTTTCTGCCTCCGTCACCCTCATCTGTTAACTCTTTCTAGAATTCTTGCTGTTTCTTTTTTTTTTTTTGAAAGATTTTATTTATTTATTTGACAGGAGAGAGAGATTACAAGTAGGCAGAGAGGCAAGCAGAGAGAGAGGGGGGGAAGCAGACTCCCTGCTGAGCGGAGAGCCCCATGCGGGGCTCGATCCCAGGACCCTGAGATCATGACCCGAGCCAAAGGCAGAGGCTTTAACCCACTGAGCCACTCAGGCGCCCCCCTGCTCTTTCTTTTATAGACCTTTTAGACTGGTTCTTTTTTTTTTAAGCGAGAGAGGGGGAGAGCAGGGGATGGGACAGAGGGAGAGAGAGAATCTTAAGCAGGCTCCATGCTCAGTGCAGAGCCGGGCACAGGACTCAATCTCAAGATCCTGAGATCGTGACCTGAGCCAAAGTCAAGAGTTAGATGCTTAACCCAGTGAGCCACCCAGGCGCCCCTAGACTGGTTCTTTGATTCACTTTTCTTTTTTACTTTTTGCCTTTCTGCTGTACTTTGTGGGAGGTTTATTCACCTTTATCTTCTAAATCTTCATTGAATTTTACATTTCTACTATATATTTTTAAATTTTAAGAATTTTTTTGTTCTCTGTGTTCCTTTTGTGGTTGTAGCATCTTCTGTCTCTGAGGACTATTAATGATAATTTCTCAGTGTTTCCTTTTTACTGAATAATGGATTTCCTCCATAATTGCTTTTTCCTTTCTTTTTTGATCTCCATCTTTATTGTGTTAGAGATATTTTCTCAGATGTCTGCTAGTTCTTGGTTGTGTCTTCCAGTATTTTACTGGAGACCCAAAATTGTTTCTAGAAAATGCTTCCTCACTATTGCGTTTTTATTTTTTCATAATCTTTGTCAGAAGGGACTAGCTCTTTTAAATCTGAAATTACGAAGGGAGGATTGTCTGAATAATTTTCATTCCTGTGTGTAAGCGGGAGGTTTTATACTCCATGTAGCTTTTCTCACCAGGAATAGTGGTCACATTTGTTGTCATGAAATGTGAGTCAGAGGAGGTACCAGCTCTAAGAGGGAGGGTTTAGGGGTTTCTGGGATCAGGGCACATTTTCTGTCTGCCAACTCTTAAATGTCCTCTTATTTTGCAATATATACTTCATCTACATAGGCTAATGTTAAGAGTAGTATTGGCTGGTAAGTTATAGGACTCCTAGTTACATTTGGATTTCAGATAAAAAATCATTTTTTTAAATGCTTATGTTCCAAATATTGTATGGGACATATTAATACTAAAAATAACTGCTTTCCTAAAATTCGGATTTACTGGAGGTACTGTATTTTTTGACGTTTTGAGATACTGGTAGATTCCCATGCAGTTTTAAGAAATAATGCACAGCTTTCATGTACCGTTTACCCGATTTCCCGCAGTGGTAATATTTTGCAAAACTTAACTGCAGTGTCACAACCTGTATTCACACTGATACAATCAAGAAACAGAACAATTCCACCACCACATTTATTTTTACTGTTGACCTTTCACAGGCACACCCACTTCTCCTTTCCCACCACACTAACCCTGTGACAATCACTGATGTGTTTTTCATTTCTGAATTTTGCCATTTTGAGAATGTTATATGAGTAGAATTGTACAGTATTGTAACCATTAGAGATTGGCTTTTTTCACTCAGGATACTTCTCTTGAAATTCATTCAAGTTGTTTCCTCTATCAGGAGTTCTTTTTTATTGCTAAGTAGTAGTCTGTGATATCGATGTATCACAGTTTAACCACTCACCTATTGAAGACATCTGAGTTGTTTCCAATTTGGGGCTATTATGAATAAAGCTGCTATGTACATTCATGTACAGGTTTCTGTGTGGATATGGTTTTCATTTCTTTGGGGAAACATGCCCAGGAATGCAGCCCTGGGCCAGAGTGTAGTTGCATGCTTAATTTTGTAGGAAATTACTAAACTTTTCTAGAGTGGCTGCACCATTTTACATTCCCACAAGCATGGATGAATTTCTCTGCATCCTTGCCAGTATTTGATGGTGTCACTATTTTTTATTTTAGGCGTTCTTATAGATGTGTAGTGATACCTCATTGTGGTTTAATTTGCATTCCTTAATAGTTAATTATGTTAAATGTCTTTGCATGTGCTTATTTGCCACCTGTGCATTCTCTCCTGTGAAATGTCCGTGTGTCTCTTTTGCTCATTTTAGGGGGATGGAGTTATTTATTTATTTAGATTTTATTTATTTATTTGACAGAGAGAGAGAGATCACAAGTAGGCAGAGAGGCAGGCAGAGAGAGAGGGGGAAGCAGGCTCCCCGCTGAGCAGAGAGCCTGATGTGGGGCTCGATCCCAGGACCCCGAGATCATGACCTGAGCCGAAGGCAGACGCTTTAACCCACTGAACCATCCAAGCGCCCTGAGGGGATTTATTTTTAATAAGCTTCTTATTTTAGAATAGTTTAGATTTACAGAAAACTTACGATGCTACAGAGTTCCTTGATACTCCACACTCTGTTAACACTTTAAATTAATATTGTATATTTGACACAATTAATGGACTGATAAGGATAGATTCTCATAAAATAAAATGCATACTTTCTTCAGATTTCCTTAGTTTTTACCTAACATCCTTTTCCTCTTCCAGGATCCCATTCAGAATACCACATTACATTTAGTCATCATATCTTCTTAGGAGCCTCGTGGCTGTGACAGTTTCTCAGACTTTCCTTGATTTTGATGACCATGACCATCTTGAGGAGTACTGGTCAGATATTTTGTAGACTGCCCCTCAACTGGGATTTGTCTGATGTTTTTCTCAGATACATTGGGGCTGTGGGTTTTTGGGAGGAAGACCACAGGTAAGTGTCCATCTCATCATATATTAAATAACTTACACTATTGATGTTAGCCTTAATCACCTGGGTGAGGCAGGGTTTGTTAGGTTTCTCCACCATAAAATTACATTCTTTTCCCCTTTTTCATACTGTACTCTTTGGAAGGAAGTCATTATACACAGTGCCACGCTTAAGGAGTAGGGAGTTATCCTCCACCTCCTCTCAATTTATCTACATAAATTATTTGGAATTTCCTTGCAAGGGGTATTTGTTCTCCCATTTGTTTGTTTAATCAATTTATATCAGTATGGATTCATAGATATTTTATACTTTGTGTTATGATCTAATACTACCTTATTTATTTTGTTGCTCAGATTGTCTTGCTTTGGCCATTGGGAGCTGTCTCAGTTGTGTCCTTTGACATACCTCTATCACTGTGTGTGGCTTTTTTTTTTTTTTTTTTCCTTTTTTAACCCCCTTCCCTTTCTGGCACTAGAAGAATCTCTGGGCTCATCTTGTATATTTTCGGTTCTAGTCTTAGAATGTTTATGTTCCAAATATTTCTGCAAGAGACTCTGGTTCCTGTTACTGAAAAATGGTATTGAAACCAAACTTGGGCTCCATCATCTTCACTGCTGAGTTTTGAGGATTCTTTTTTTTTTCTAGAGACAAGTCCCTTGTCGGATGTGTGGTTTGCAAATATTTTATCCTGGTCTGCAACTTGTCCGTTCATCCTCTTACCAGAGTCTTTCCCAGAGAAAAACTTTTTAATTCTGAAACAATGCTATTTATCATTTTTTTTTCCTTTTAAGGAGTGGACTTTTGGTGTCAAGTCTCTAAGAACTTCTGGTTTATTTAACCCTAGTTCCTGAAGATGTTCTATTTTTTTCTAAAAGTGGTAAATTTTACATTTGCGTTTGCTACATTTACATTGGCTCTGAAGGGAAGGAAAAATTCTTCCTCAAGCCTCAAAGTAAATTTACGTGGGACAGATTAATAGGAGAAAAACACCAAAGTATTATTACATGTGCATGGAGGCCCAATAAGGAAATTGAGACCTCAAGAATGACCAAGGCAGGCAGTATTTATACTTTTTAGACAAAGAGACAAATTTGTGAGGAACTGACAGGACAAAGAAAACTTAACTTTAGGAGGTTCAATTAGTGAGGAATTCTAAACAGAATTTGGGCTGTGGTAGTCAATTAGTAAAAAGTAACAAGGGTTGTTTACACAGCCTTCTTGGCTGTAAATTTCCCATCTCTGGGTGATAAGGATGTCTCTTACACCTCCTGGTGCAGGGAGGGTACCTTTCACATGGGAGACTTATTTCCTGCTTTCAGGTGACAGAGGAAGGTCTGAGTGTCCTTGCACAGCCTGTCTCTTAAGTAACTTTTATTTTAAAGATTTTATTTGAGAGAGCACAAGCAGGCAGAGGGTCAGAGAGAGAGGTAGAAACACTGCTGAGCAGGGAGCCTGATGCAGAGCTTGATCCCATGGGATCAAGACATGAGCCGAAGGCAGACACTTAACCAACTGAGCCACCCAGGCGCCCCTTAAGTAGCTCTTATTTTTAATAATCAATATGCCAATGTGGCCTATGGTAGGGCCGCCTGCCTTTGGCCCCTGCAGCTCAGTCTGACAACCCTAGCCAACAGGAAGCCTTGGCTTGATGGAAACCTCCAAGAGCTAGAGGAGAGCCAGCCTGCCACGCAGCTTAAAGTGCAATTCTCAGATTATCAGCCTCCAAAACAGCCCTCCTTGCAGGAAGACAGAAAAATCATAAGGGAAGCATAAATCATTTTCCTCAAGGTAAAAGCATTCTAAGATTATTAAAACTGAGGGCAGGAACTATTCAGTTGTGGCCATAAAGTAATACAGTGCATTTTCATGAATGATATATGGACTCAACAAAAATCACCAACTTTGGGTTGGAGGAGAACATCACACTATTAATCACTAAGGTTTCTTCTAGTTCTAACATTCTTATTTTATAAACAAAGTGGTATAACCAAAGTTACAGCTCGGGTCTTCTGTTTCTTGATTTAAACACCTTGCCTCATAGCAGCAGCCTGTATATTCTAGATTAAAATGTAGATTCATGACCGCACTGATTAAACTCTTCCAGTTAATCAGAATCTCTGGCTGTTGGATCTCAGTGGGTTAAAGCCTCTGCCTTCGGCTCAGGTCATGATCTCAGGGACCTGGGATCGAGCCCCACATCGGGCTCTCTGCTCAGCAGGGAGCCTGCTTCCCCCTCTCTCTCTGCCGGTCTCTCTGCCTACTTGGGATCTCTCTCTCTCTGTCAAATAAATAAAATCTTAAAAAAAAAAATCTACATTTTAAAGAATCTACTTAGCAGGGTGCCTGGGTGGCTCAGTTGGTTAAGCGGTTAAGCTTCTGCCTTCAGCTCAGGTCATGATCCCAGGGTCCTGGGATGGAATGCTTCGTCAGGCTCTTTGCTCTGCCGGGGAGCCTGCTTCTCTCTCTGCCTGCCGCTCCCCCTGCTTGTGCTCTCTCTGTTAAATAAATAAATAAAATAAAAATAAAGAATCTACTTAGCATATTGTTCCATTCATTGAAGTTTGAGAATCACTGTCCCAGCCAGAAGTCCTGTTGTTATAGTCAGAGCATCCAAGGCAACCGTGGCGTGTTCTCAACTCGGATGCCTAGCTGTCCACCAGGGATTGAGGACTCCTGCCTCCAAAAACTATATATCCTTATGCTTAATGCCTTGATAGGCACTCGACACATACATTTTGAATACTGAAATATGGTTTATTTTGGAAAGAAATGGGAATTCAAAATCGATGCCTCGCAGTTTTTCCTATTTTGGATATGAAATCCAGTTGTTTTATGACCTCATTAGACTCCTGCTTTTGCTCTTTAGACAACTTACTGGCAATTAGCATTATCTTTTGTATTAGAGCATGGAGTCAGCAAATTGCCTAGCACGAGAGACCAAATGTAACCCACTGCCTGCTTTTGTAAACAAAGTTTTTTTGGGACACAGCCACACTCATCGCTTTACCTATTGTCTCTGGCTGCTTTTGTGCTACAGTGGGAGACCTGATTAGTGTGACAGAAACCTTATGGCCCATAGAGCCAAAATAGTTATCCGGCGCTTTACAGAAAAAGTTTGCTGCCCCCTCCACTAGAGGGAAAAAGGGAAAAGGTAATTTGTTTCAGATTTTGCCTTTTTAAGCGCCCCCCCCCCCCGGTAAAAAATCTGCTGTACAACTGCCAACAACAGCCAGTGAAAATTATCTGGGATTTTTTTGAGCACTATAGCATAAAATATTCTCTTTTTCTGAACCTGTCTACCTACTGAGCCTTCTTGAGGACCTAAAATTTATACTGCTTAAGGCAGTGTTTCTCAAAGATATCGAGTAGACCCCATACTCTCTGCCTCTAAATCATCTGGAGTGCTTGTTTAAAATGCAGATTTCTGAATCCCACCAAAGACCTAGTGTATGAGAATTTCTGGGGGGTATACCTGGACATTTGATAACTCCCTCTTTTGTAACTATCAGTGTATCTGGTTCCTGTCTCTGTTATGACACTCATTATATATTTATTTGTTTATCTGCTTCTCTCTTAGGACTGTGAACTCCTTCAGGGAAGGTATTGTGTTATTCATTACTTTTATATTCCAGGCTGCAGGGTGGGCATATTTAATTGCTATAGTTCTCAGAGGGTAGTCTATGCATGCTGGGGGTCCTTTCAGGGATCATGAGATCAAAACTATTAATACTAACACATGATTTGCTTTTTTTGCTGTGTTTCTGACATTCGCACTGTTGATGCAAAAGAAATGGTGGGTAAAACTGCTGGCGCCTTAGCAAGAATTAAGGCAGTGGAAATAAATTGTACTGTCAGTCATTGTATTATGCACTGCCATGCGTTCATAATAAAAATAGTGCCCATTTCACTTAAGAATACTGTTCATGAAGTAAAAATTACTAATTTTATTAAATATTAACCCTCGGGGCACCTGGGTGGCTCAATTGGTTAAGTCTCTGCCTTCAGCTCTGGTCGTGATCCCAGGGTCCTGGGATCAAGCCCCACATCAGGCTCCCTGCTGGGGAGTCTGTTTCTCCCTCTCCCTTCCCGGTTCATGCTCTCTCTCGCTTGTTCTCTCTCTCACATAAATAAAATCTTAAAAAAAATATTAACCCTCAGATTCACACCTTTTTCATATTCTGTGTGACAAAATAGTATGCATAAAACAGTTCTGCCTACTGAAGTATGCTGGTCTGTTGAGGAAAAAGCACTTAACAGGTGATTTGAATTGGTGACTGAACTAGCTACTCTTTTTTTTTAATGGATCATCATTTTTACTTAGAAGTACAACATATGGGGCGCCTGGGTGGCTCAGCTGGTTAAGCATCTGCCGTCAGCTCAGGTCATGATCCCAGGATCCTGGGATCAAGCCCACATCAGGCTCCCTGCTCACCGAGGAACTTGCTTCTCCTTCTCCCTCCTCTGCCTGCTGCTCCTACTAGTGCTCTCTCTCTGTCAAATAAATAAATAAAATCTTAAAAAAAAAAAAAGTACAATAGAGAATTAGGGCTAGTCAGATTTAGCTATTTGACAGAGTCTCTTGAAAACAAAGTGAGCTTGTTACTTCAAGGAAAACAACTGATAGTATTTGTTGCCAATGATAAAATGTGACCTTTCAAGAAAAAAAGCAGACTTTAGAGAACTTTTATTTGCTAAGAGCTTGACAGCTTCCCAATACTTAAAGGCTCTTCTAATGAGACTGGTGGTAATAAAAATATATATATTATGTAACGAAATGTGTTAACATTTGGAAGACTAAATAGAACAGCGAATTGATATTTTCCAAATAACCAATGCTTGATGTCAGAAATCATGTATAGGTAAAAGATCCATTCAACGTGCAAGATAGACCAATGGATTTTAATGTATCAGAGTACAAAATATTCACTGACAGGTTTTCAGATTCCATATTTTTTTCAGATTCCATATTGCAACTAACCTTTAAGAAGCCACCATTTGTTGAATTTTAGTGTAGCATTAAAAAGGATAACCATAATTGTCTGAAGAGGCTATTAAAATACTTCTTCCTTCTCCAACTACATAGTTGAGGGAGGCTGGGTTTTCTTCATATACTTCAACCAAAACTAAGGTTGTAACAGTTTGAATGCACAAGAAAACATGAGAATCTAACAATTTTCTATTAAACCAGACATTAAAGAAATTTATAAAAATGTAAAGCAATGTCATTCTTTCCTGATTTTTTTCATTTTGGAAAAGTTATTTTTCCATTAAAAATTTATTTACAAGAAATGGGTTTTTAATGTTATTTTAAATGAATTAGTAAACATTTAAATTTGTTTTAATTTCTAGTAAACAGTGATAGATACAACCTATATAAACAATACACTTTAGGGTCCTCAGCAAAAAAGAACAGCTGATATTGAGGATACAGAAAGTTGGAGACAGAGGACCTAACTTCAAGGTCTGATTTTGTCACTTAACTGAGTTTAGGTAAGTTACTTAGTACTTACCTAAGTAAGTACCTAATTGAGTACCTAAAGCTCTGAAGACAGACACTGTGTTTGCTATTTTGGCTCCATCACTTGCTGATAGTATGACTTTGGATAAGTCATTTTACCTCTGCAAATAGGGAGAACTATAGTCTGTACTTAAAGTTGCAGTGAGGACTAAATGGGATTACACTTGTAAAATGCTTACAAGCTCACCTAGAAGTAGTAAGAGCTCAGTAAATCCTAGCTCTTATTACTAGTCTGATATTAGCTAGTCATCTGACAAGATCCTAGAGAATGGGACAACTCTGGCATTCCTTACCCTCTCCCTGGAGAGCAGAAGCTTTTTAGGTGTTTTAAGTTTGAGAACGTTTAAGTAAACTTGTGGATATCTGTGTGTGGCTGTTAACCTGTAGAATTCATGTGTTATAAAAATTTGTTTTTCTCGGTTTCTGAAGAATTAACAAAACTGAAAAACATCCCTGCTCTATAAACTAGTTAGAAAATAGGCAAGTGTCTTATTGAATACTCAAAGGAGCTGAGGTCTTCCAGAAAACTAAATACTCAGGAGAGCAGGGCAGGGCCATTAGCTTCACGACCGTGGGAAATTCGTTTAAACTTTTCACCTCAACTATGTCATCGTGTTTGGACAGAAATATCTCGTTTCCAGCCTCTCGTGCAGCTTTTAAATCCGGTGAAACTCACCTCTACCTTTTTTTAGACATGTGTTTTGGGAGCCTCGAAATCCTAAGAAACGTAAGGGGGAGGGAGCAAAGCCCCAGAGATAACCTTTTTTCTTTGCAAATGCCAAAGGTATCCATTCTCCTCTACACCCAGAAATGGAAGCTGCTGCTAGCGCCCTATCGTCCAATTGCTCAGCAGGGGCGTGGCATCTACGGCTCCCTCGGGTTCTCCGTATCTTTCCTGGCCCTTTAGAACGGTTAGCCAGAGTAGTACCAGGGTCAGCGCGCCTCTTTTCCCATCCAGTCTACCAAGTGAGGAGGCTGGGCTGGTTAATTCTGAAGAAGCTTTCTTTCACTGAAACTCAAAATGCTCCCTTACACCTATAATGTCTTATCCCCCATCCCTGCCTTTCAAAGACCTCCGACCTCAGACGGAGATTCCGCGCGCCGGCTGGGAGCGGAGAGCACGCCCCACGCACCGGCCGCACGCCCAGCGCTTCGGCTCCCTGCCCGCAGGAAGGAGCCACATCTCGCGCGATTCCTTCCACCTCTCGCGACACTTCCGGCCATTCTCCTGGGGGCCCTCCTTGCCCCACCCATCGCTTGCACGCCGCGGTCCTCGCCACCTCACCTTTGCTCTCGGTAGCCCGACCCGCTGCTCGCCCGCTGGGAGCGCAGTGGAGCCAAGTGGGGCACGAGCCTGGCGTGGCCGCAGGCTCCGCCCTGCTGCGCCCCGCCCCGCCTGGGCTCGGGGGAAAGGCCGGCGCGGGGACATGTCGTGCCCGGCTCAGCGAGGGCAGGAGCGTGTGAAAGGCAGCGGGGCTGTCAGGTGAGTCCGCGACGGCGTGTTGGGGTGGGCGGCTGGGCGGAGGGAGGCCCCACTGGGCTGCGGGTTGGAGGCATTGAGGGATGGGGATGTCAGGGGCGGAGGAGGACGCGGTGCCTGAGGCAGAGAAGGGAGGTGCTGGGAGGACCACCGCGGTTGGGTGGGCGGGGGTTACCTCCGTCCGGGTGAAGCGGCCTGGCTTGCCTTTGTACGGACTGCGCTCTAAAGCACCGGGAAATTACCTCGTTCCATCGGTGGCTCCGCTCCTCTCTGCAGGGCTGGAAGAGGGAGGAGGCAAATGCCCGAGCTCTGAGGTCCCAGATCTGGGCTGCAGGAGGCCCAGGGTCGTGGGGGAGAGGGACGCGCCAAGGTGGCGGAGGTAAATTGGTGCTAGGAAAAAAGATAAAGTGGCCGAAAGCCTGGAGAGCGTTAGCCCAGAGGAGGTCAGGTGTTTGCCATCCCGCTGCTCTGGGTGCTGAGATACCAATAATGCTCACTCCCCTCAGATTCAGTACACTTGGGTGTGTGCACTGTTCCTTGCCAGGTGGTCTGAGTGTTGAAGAGGTAGGACCACACAGGTCAGAGTCGTCTTTGAGAGAAGGAGGCATTTGAGATCACTTGTTACTTTTCTCCTGAGACTTGGATGGTGTGAGTGGGTGCGCGCGTGCGCACAGTGGCTCAAACGAGGGTTCGTGTTTTCAGAATTTGTGCCCTAGTCGCTAATTAAGTACGCTTAAAGGATCAATAGAAGGTGACAGGGTCTTAAGTGAATAGTTTCAACCTTCAGTATTTTAAGATTACGATAATCACGTAAGTGTGTAATCATAGGGGCCTGGAGCCTAAAATCTACGTGTTATTAAGACGTAGTAAATTTTTTTGCCTTTAGCAATAGATTTAGATTGAAATTGGGGTAAGATGTTTTGTTGCATCAAGTTTTTGACCATGTGTTTCTTCTGATTCTGGGTTTGTCTTTTTTTTTTAAGTTATTTTATTTTTAAAATTGTATTTATTTGAGAGAGTGTGAGCGAGCGAGAGCAGGAGTAGGGGAAGGAGCAGAGGGAAAAGCAGACTCCTTCCTGAGCAGGGAGCCCAATGTCATGCGGGGCTCCATCCCAGGACTCTGAGATCATGACTTGAACCAAAGGCAGGTGCTTAACTGACAGAGCCACCCAGGGGCCCCTCTGGTTTGTCTATATTAAAGCCACACAGTTTTCTGAGAGAATTGGGAAATCAGTGTAAAGTGATTGGTCTGACTATAAAAGGCATTTTGTTTAAAGCTCCCCCTCAAATCCAGCTGTTAATTTGTACGTTATTTCTATATTCAGTTGTGTGGCCCCTTGAGATTTTTTCCCCAGAAATGACACCTTAAAATGACCAGTTGTGTGTATGTGAGAAATTTCACTTTTAACAGAAGAAAAATGATTTTCCCCGATAGTTTTTCTTATATCTTGTCTTTTAGAGAGCGAAATGTCATCAGTGGAATCACACCAGGAACAATTGTCCCAGTCAGATCCATCCCCATCACCAAACTCATGTAGTTCCTTTGAGCTACTAGACATGGATGCTGGCAGTTTGTATGAGCCAGTTTCTCCTCATTGGTTTTATTGTAAAATAATAGATTCTAAGGAGACATGGATTCCTTTCAACTCTGAGGATTCACAGCAGCTGGAAGAGGCATATGGTTCTGGTAGGATGAAAATGATGACTTCTAATAGATTAAGACTATTTTTCTCAGTCTAATATAATAGTTCTTATATTGAGTGCTATTAAAAATATTAGATTTTTTTCTAGTTTTCTCTATAGCATTTTTTTTGCAGTTCTCTCTTCTGTACCATATTTATATAGAAATAGAAGTTTTGCACTACTAACCAATTTATAATATTTAAGAATTTGGTCTGTATTTGAAAACAGTACTTACTGTAATTTCTGCATAGTTATTTAATATTTCTTATGTTTTAGCATATGTTTCAGTTTTTGTTTATGAAGAATGGGGGCATATCACATTGCAAAAGAACGAATTCTTTATCTTGTCCCTTGTTTTTTCTCCTTTTATGAAACAAGAATGTTGCTGGTAACGTTTATCATCATGATGGTCATGGTCATTAATTTACTTTTTGGCCCCTCAAGCAAAAAATTCAGAAAAGCCTTATATACTTTTGTTTGTTTAATGGGACACTACTGTCTCAGAAAAAGAACGAAACAGTGTTTGGGAATTATTTTTTTCATGTATCATTAAAACCAAGAATGGTTTTGATGGTTTGTGAATTAGTGAAAAAAATATCAGTTCCGTTTTGTTTAATGTTTAGCCAAGTAAAATACGTTCATTCTTATGACCCATTACATTATTTAGAGTATAACTCAGAATTGTATTTTTGGAGATTTATTTTGATATATGTACTTCTTTCCCCCTTTCCAATCCTTGATAGGAAAAGATTGTAATGGGAGAGTTGTCCCCACTGATGGGGGCAGATATGATGTACATTTGGGGGAGAGAATGCGGTATGCTGTATACTGGGATGAGCTAGCATCAGAAGTGAGACGATGTACCTGGTTTTACAAGGGAGACAAAGATAATAAGTATGTTCCCTACTCAGAGAGCTTCAGCCAAGTATTAGAGGTATTCCTTTGACCCCTTTTCACTTATTTTCATTTTTTTCTTCTTTTATTTAATAATCTTTTCTCGTGACTTGTTTTTGTGAAATTTCTAGAAAGAGTTTGGTTCTATCTGGATCACATTTATAGCATTTCTTTTGCAAGTTAGTTTCAAGATAAAGTAGTTTTATTTTCAGATTTTAAAATACTATGTAAACTGTTATGCCTTTAAGTTAAAATTTTTTCCCTAATGGTGTTCATTGTTAATAATATTTAAATTATGACCACAGGATTGGTCTTTTTAGCCTTTTATTTTTCTGGCTCTGGAAACAGTATGAAATTTGCTTTCTTTAAATTGGAGTAGACATAATATTATTGAAAGAAATATATCAGAATGTGAACAGTGATTTTATCTAGTCTAGATGATAAAAGTAAAAGTGAATTTTGTTGTTCTATGCTATTATTTGTTGTAATTTTAAAAGAATTTTCAAATATTTGATAAATTAGAATTGGATATTCTTGCCTAATTGTTTATCTAGCAGTATCCTTGTTAAAAAAAAGTTCAGGTTTAATAGAAAAGCTATTAGAGAAAAAAAAAAAAAGAAAAACTATTAGAGAAATCTAATGAAATGTGTTTTCTCTTAAGGAAACATACATGCTTGCTGTAACTCTGGATGAGTGGAAAAAGAAACTGGAGTCTCCCAACAGAGAAATTATTATATTACACAATCCAAAGGTAAAGCAAATTAAGCCTTTCTTTCATGTGAGATTAAAGGTTAATTGCATTGCTAAGGAGAACTTAATTGGTTTCTTTTTCATAGGGATTCTATTTAGGATACCCTTTGGAAATTTTTACATTGCATTCACAATTATGAAACTTGTAGCCACTGCCACCATTTTTTACCTCCTTCACCTTATACAAAAGAATTTTCGTAGGGAAAATTACACGACTGTAGATTAAGAATATCACTGAAACATTAGGTGGGCATATTTTACATGTGTAGGGTATTCTTGAAAGATCTGTTAGCCTGATTTTTTTTTTTTCTTTTTTGGCTTTATTGAGGTATAATTGGCAAAATCGTAAGGTATTTAATGTGTACAACATTGGCTTACTGTATTTTCAGGGTTCTCATTTCAGGCCATCAGAGTTGCATATCAAAACTCTAGTTGAGATTTGACTGTGTATTCCGTTTTGAAAGACCTGTTCCTATCCCTCAGAATGTATAAATAGAGATGTCTATAATGTAGAATATATTTATTGCTTTGATTTTTTCTATTTAAGCTTATGGTGCATTACCAGCCAGTTGCAGGGTCTGATGAATGGGGTTCAACACCCACTGAACAGGGTCGACCAAGAACAGTGAAGAGAGGGGTTGAGAACATTTCTGTTGACATTCATTGTGGTAATGTAATGTTAATTGTTTATTTTTTCTTCTGATGTACTTGTTTATGACTTAAATTGTGACCTTTTTCTATGGTTTTGGTTTACCTCAAGGCTTAAAATGATTTAGTCATATGGGCTTATTATGAGTTAAGATTAGCATCACTTCATCTACTAAGAATCTTTTTAAAATTGTATTTATTTTAGAGCACACAAGTGGGCGGGGCAGGGGGAGAAGGAGAGAGAATCTCAAGGAGATTCTGCGCTGAGTGTGGAGCTGGAGATGGGGCTCCATCTCATGACCCTGAGATCACAATCTGAGCCGAAACTTAGTCACTAAGAATCTTAATAGATGTAAAAATCTATTTTAAAGTTGCTAAGTATATATATTGTGGGATGGGTAAAATTTGGCAGTACTAATCAAGTCGCTTGGTACTAATGAACTGATGTAGTTCTAATTTTAAGAAGTGTGATTCTACCTGTTTGATTAAAATTAATTTCTGGTAACTCCTGTTCTTGAAGATTGTGAACTAAGGAAAACTTTTTCAGTAGAACTTTAGTGGTTATCCATTGCTATCTAGCTGTGGCCATTTATGGTTGGTATTATAATGTATTTAACTGGATTACAAAATTCCTTTTCTCTCTGAGAAGAGATGGCTTGTCTTAGACTTACTATACTTACAAGTCTTAAAAAGATGAGTTTAGGGGCACCTGGCTGACTCAGTCAGGGGACTCTGTGACTCTTGATCTCAGGGTTATAAGTTTGAGCCCCATGTTGGATGTAGAGATTACTTAAATAAAAACTTCAAAAAAATAAAAAAAGATGAGTTTAAAAATTTAGTGTTTATATACACATCAGACATTATTGGTGTAAATGATAAAAATGGAATATTAGATAAAAGTATCCTACCAGTGTTATGTTGCCTGAATTTGATTACCGTGGTTATTTAAGAAAATATTCTTAGGAAATACGTATTAAAGTATTTAAAGGGTTAAGTATTTAAAGAGGTATAATATGTGCAATCTTTTTTTTTTTTGTGTGTGTGTGCAATCTGATAATAAATGCAGCCTGCTTCCAGATAGTTCAGAAAAATGAATGTGTGTAAACACACATAGAGAATAATAAAGCAAATGTAAATGTTAAAGTGTTGAATCTATAAAAAGTGCATGAGAGTGCCTGTACTATTCTTTCATATTTTCTGTAAGGTTGCAGTTATTTCAAAATAAAAAATTTAAAGTCTGAAAAAATTTTTTTTTACAGATTTATGTCAAGATAAATTAGAAACACGGTAAAATCACTATTTTACTAAGTAAAGTATAGGACTGTTTTGTGTCCTTTAAATGATCTGCTTGGGGAGCCTGAGTGGCTCAGTTGGTTAAGGGACTGACTTGATTTTGGCTCAGGTAATGATCTTAGAGTTGCAGGATTGAGCCTCTGCTGAGCTAGTCCCTCTCCCTACTTCTCAAATAAGTAGATAAATAAATACATTCTTTAAAAAAATGATCTTATATTTTGATTTGCCCATCTTTATAACTTATTCATTGTGAATGTTTGACCATAAACAGAATATAAGACAAGTTATATGAAATAATTTTTCTTTTTAATGTCATTTACAGGAGAACCTTTACAAATAGATCACTTGGTTTTTGTAGTCCATGGGATTGGACCAGCTTGTGATCTCCGCTTTCGAAGCATTGTACAGTGTGGTAGGTTTGCAAAGCATGTAAGATTAAATCATTTAAGGGGGAATATTAGTGCTCCTGTGAGCTGAGATAAAGTGTTGTTTTTAGTCTTTTGTCTTATCTGTATAATAAGATTTGGAGAGGCTAAAGACAGGTGGCAAGACAGTAAAGCTTCTTAACTTAGACCTAAAGTACTAGTGAATTCCTTAAGCTAATAGTTTATACTCTTAACTAATAATTCTTGAATGAACAAGCCCTTAATCCTTATAAAAGTGTTTTATGAATGTGATGGTCCTCTTTCTAACCATTACAAATTTAAAGGGAACCAAAAAGATGATACAGTTTATTTTTTAATTTTATTTTTTAAATATTTATTTATTTAACAGAGAGAGAGTGAGCGAGAGAGGGAACACAAGCAGGGGGAGTGGGAGAGGGAGAAGTAGGCTTCCTGCCGAGCAGAGAGCCTGATGTGGGGCTTGATCCCAGTACCCTAGGATCATGACCTGAGCAGAAGGCAGACGCTTAACAACTGAGCCACCTAGGCGCCCCGATGATATAGTTTAAATGAATAACAGAACCCTCAGTCATTTTTGTAATTCATAGTATGATAAAGCTCTTGATATTCTACTTGGAATATTAAGGTCATCAGTGTAAGTTGATTTTGAAAGGTAGTGTCCTCTAAAACTTAATAGTACATATTCAGAGTCTGTCCCAACTTGGGAATCTTCTCCTACTGGGTAATGCTTCTAAGCAAAAACCTTCTGGAAGGGTAAGACTGATGTAGTATGAAGTTCAAATAGCAGGTTTTTTTGTTTTGTTTTTTTTTTATCTAAAATATTGGATAGCGGTTGTTTATAAGAACCAGAAAGTTAGTTAGGAATCTAACTGTAAGGCCAATTGACACAGTCATGTGATTTTTTTGTTTTTTAAAAAATTGAAATAGTTCCCATGACACAGAAGTTTTGAAGTTAACTTTTCTTTAGATAAAGTGTTTTGTATAGTAAAATAAAGTTCTCTGTTAAAGGAACAGCTTTTGCGCAGTGGTATTTTCTGAATACCACTTTGCTGTTTTTGACTCAAGTAGACATGCGTTCTAAGCAAACGGAGAGAGTATAATTACATGATCTATTGCATCCTTATTCTGTGAATCATTGCTTCCCTGGTATGCATAAGTTAATTTCTTTTCCAGTTAACGATTTTCGCAGTGTTTCCTTGAACCTGCTGCAGACACATTTTAAGAAAGCCCAAGAAAATCAGCAGATCGGAAGGGTAGAATTTCTTCCAGTCAACTGGCATAGTCCTTTACATTCTACTGGTGTGGATGTGTGAGTAATACCTTATGTCTTTGAGTTGTTAACTAAGATTGTAATGCATTTTCTGATCATTGATATGGTGGGGATGTTTCTGCTATAGCTAATTATATAAAAATTTATTCAATGAGAAGTTTTTTGTACTTCTATGTCTTTTCTTAGAGATACATTATTAAATGCTGACCAATCCCTTGGTTTAACTAGCCTGGTTAGGAGTAAAGAACTGTGTGTATCTTCCAGTATGTTTTATTAGCTCATTAGTATTTTCTGTTACAGCTATCATTATTTCTTTAGCATTAAAACCAAACATTGCTTTCTTCCTATAGCGTATAAGCATTTCCATCTTTAGATGTCAAAGCCAGCCTACCTCAAGATGTACAAAGAATTTTGTTCCTTTTGTGATCATATTTAGATAATATTTGTCCATGTTGGGGAAAAAAAGGAAATTCCCAAACATTAAACTATTAGCATTTGTAATTTGAGTTATAATTCATACAACTTTTAAGTGATGGCTTTCTTAAATCACAAACCCAGTTTTGTTTGTAGATTTTATGGTAATGTCAGAGAAGTTTGCCTTATATTAAGGATGTTTTGGAGAGCTATCGGCTCTCCAGAAAGAAGTGTGTTCATAATATAGTTCTAGGTTGGAATGGCAAATGCTTTTATGGAAGATACAGGAAGTAGTCAGTATTATTTCCATGTTGGTCTTGGAAAAGGCTTTTCTGATTCTGTGTCTCAGTTCTTAATACTGTATGATTTGAGCATATTCCGTATGCCAGATGTTGTACTGTGGTGTTGCTTTTACTAGGTATAGAGTTCATATTCTTCAGGTTTGAGCTGATGCTAAGAGGTTCCTAAGGGCAAATTGCCCTCTAAACTACAGAAGCTGTTGAATCTTTGAGGACTTTTTCTGGGTATTTTGAGAAAGCTTTAACTGGTAGTTGATTTGGGTAATGACAGCATGGTTTTCCTTTTTGAGATATGAGTTCTGTTTGCCTTCGGCATCTGGCAGTCTCGCTTTCTTTCAGCTTTCAGAAATTCTGCATTGAGAAAGGGAGCTGATCCATTTATCATTTGACTTGTGATCAAAAAATCTTAATGCTGAGAATTCTAGAAAAATCGTCTTGTATTTTCTGTGTTTAAAAATTCTTTATTATAATTTTGTACACAAAAATAGCTTATATAATGAATCTTCATGTACAGATTATGATTACCCAGGGCAAACAAGCCTCAATACATGGCCAGTTCTGCTCTATCCGTTATTTTTCAGCCTCTGTCTACTGTCCATCCCTCCACCATATTATTTTTGAACCAAATCTTAAGATATTATATCATTTCATCTGTAAATGTTTGTTTATATATTGGAAAGGACTTTTATTTTTTTATTATTTATTTTTAAAGATTTTATTTATTTATTTGGCAGAGAGAGAGAGATCACAAGGAGGCAGAGGGCAGGCAGAGAGAGAGAGGCAAGCAGGCTCTCTGCTGAGCAGAGAGCCCGATGCGGGGCTCGATCCCAGGACCCTGAAGTCACGACCCGAGCCAAAGGCAGAGGCTTTAACCCATTGAGCCACCCAGGCGCCCCTTTTTATGTTTTTATTAACATATAATGTATTATTTGTTTCAGGGGTATAGATCTGTGAATCATAAGTCTTATACAACTCACAACACTCACCATAGCACGTACCCTCCCCAGTGTCCATCACCCAGCCATCCTATCCCTCCCACCCTCCTCCACTCCAGCAACCCTCAGTTTGTTTCCTGAGATTAAGAGTCTCTTATGGTTTGTCTCCTTCCCCGATCCCATCTTGTTTCATTTTTCCCTCCCTTCCCCCCACGAACCCCCACCCTGCCTCTCAAATTACTTGTATCAGAGAGATCATATGATAATTGTCTTTCTCTGATTGACTTTTTTCGCTTAGCATAATACTCTCTAGTTCCATCCACATCATTGAAAATGGCAAGATTTCGGGTTTATTGATGGCTGCATAGTATTCCATTGTATATGTGTGTGTGTGTGTGTGTGTGTGTGTGTGTGTGTGTGTGTGTGTGTATATATATATATACCACATCTTCTTTTTCGTCTGTTGATGGCAGAAAGGACTTTTAAGAATATATTACCCATAATACTATTATCACACCTAAAAAAATTATTTTTTTTAAAGATTTATTTATTTGAGAGAGAGCATGCATGAGCAGGGGGAGGGACAAAAGGAAGGGGAGACAAGCAGACTGCCTGCTGAGCACCCAGGCGCCCCTAAAAGAGTTCTTAATATCAGCACATATACAGGGTTCAAATTTCAAATTGTCTAGTAAATGTTGTAATTTATACACACACACACAATTTATTTATTTTAGTTAAAGATTCTATTTATTTGTTTGACAGAGAGAGATCAAGCACAAGTAGGGGGAGAGGGAGGTAGAGGAAGAAGCAGATTCCCCACTGAGCAGGGAGCCCGACTTGGGGCTCGATCCCAGGGCCCTAGGATCATGACCTGAGCCAAAGGCAGACGCCTAACTGACTGAGCCACCCGGGAGCCCCTTATTGATATGTCTTTTAAGTCTCTTTTAATCTCTTGATTACCTTTCCGTATCTTATTTCCTTGTAATTTATGTATTGAAGAAACTGGTATGTGTCTTGTAGAGATTCTTACTGACTTTTGCTGATCACATCGTTTTGACTTAATTAAACATGTCTCCAAGTCCTTTGTATTTCCTATTAATAGGTACTTGTCTCTTGTATCTTTAAATATCTAAGTCTAAGCTTGAAGACTAAGCTGGGTAATAACTTAGAGGAGGTTATGGAATGTATTAGGCTTTCTGCTTGAAATATCTTTTTTCTTTCTTTCTTTTTTTTTTTTTTAAAGATTTTATTTATTTATTTGACAGAGAGAGATCACAAGCAGGCAGAGAGGCAGGCAGAGAGAGGAGGGGGAAGCAGGCTCCCTGCTGAGCAGAGAGCCCATTGCGGGGCTTGATCCCAGGACCCTGAGATCATGACCTGAGCTGAAGGCAGAGGCTTTAACCCACTGAGCCACCCAGGCACCCCTAAAATATCTTTTTTTTTTTTTTTTTTTCAGAGATCTGCAGCGAATAACTCTGCCCAGCATTAACCGCCTAAGGCACTTCACCAATGACACAATTCTGGATGTCTTCTTCTACAATAGCCCCACCTACTGTCAGACTATTGTGGACACAGTTGCTTCTGAAATGAACCGAATATACACACTTTTTCTTCAGAGGAACCCTGATTTCAAAGGGGGTGTATCCATTGCTGGTCATAGTTTAGGTAAACGAATTCTCTGTGACCAGAGAGGACTATCACATATTAAGGACACCTGTTTTTGAAGTACAATGTCTTTTATACGTATCAGATTTAGAGGTCTAGAACTGGTCTGTGATGAAGAATTTGGAAGGGGGCAGTGGTGGATTGGAAAGAAAGACTTCCTGCTTCATAGATTTTGCTACATGGGTAATTGGCTTAATACTTTTTGTATAAAAGCTGCGTAGTGCCAATACTTAGAAATTGTCCCTTCTTTCTTCTGTTTTAGGTTCGCTTATATTGTTTGATATACTAACAAATCAGAAAGATTCTTTGGGGGATATGGACAGTGAAAAGGTAATTTAGATATACAGATATACTTCTCTTGTACCATTTCTTAGAATGGATTTTTAGATTTTAGACTTGTCTTTTGCTTAGTTTTAGTCCCATACCTTAACATAAATTTTACTTTTATTTTAATTTTAATAGACTTATAATTATCTCTTGGTATCTTCTTGGATGATAGAAGCAAGATAGTCATAAGCTTCCCCAAATATTTGCCACATTCTAAAATAACTAGAGGTATCTTTTTTTCCATTCTAAGTATGTACTTCTCATCTCTTATTAGAATTATAGAATCATTGAGCTGAAATGGAGTTTACATATGATGAGGAAATGAAGAATGAATTGGATGCAAAGTGATATAATTTATAGAAATTCCCTTTGAAAGTGGTGGGGGGACTTGATGTTTAAACATCTTTTGTAGGGCACCTGCGTGGCTCAGCTGGTTAAACGTCTGCCTTTGGCTCAGGTCATGATCCCAGGGTCTTGGGATCCAGCCCCAAGTCAGGTTCCCTGCTCAGCGGGGAGTCTGCCTCTATCTCTCTCCCCTGCTCCCCCTGCTTGTGCTCTTTCGCTCTTTCACATAAATAAATAAATAAAATCTTTAAAACAAAACATCTTCTGTAAAACAAAGTCCTGTGACACACTCATCTATAGTTTTGAATTAGTATTTAGCATATACTGTCTTGTATGTTTTCTCTTTTTATGTGTCTTATTTCTGTTGCTGGACCGAGTTCTTCCAGGACAGGGGCTTTATTTTGGATTGTTTTATGTCTTAAATACTCTCCATAATAATAACTCAATGAATGTTTTGTTAATGAAGATGAAGAACACTTTGATAATCATTCGTGCATTCATTTAAAAACATTGTTTCAACTAAAGTTGCAAACTTAGAGATTAATTTATATTTTGTACAAATTACAATTTAAAGTTAAGTATATCTTTATATAGAACTCTTATATAGTACATTATTTTTATTGCTAGTAGTACTAATAGAGGACCATCTAAATGAATTTAGAGAATATGAGCTTTACAATTTAATTTTTAGGATGCACCAAATATTGTCATGGATGAAGGAGACACACGAACGCTAGAGGAAGATTTGAAGAAACTTCAGCTCTCTGAATTCTTTAATATCTTTGAGAAAGAGAAAGTAGATAAGGAAGCTCTGGTAAAAATAATCTTTTAAAACTCTATGCTATACCGTTTTTAATATTTTTAGTCTTATCTTCATCTTACTGCTGACTAAGAGCATTTTAGTCATAAAAACTCTGTTATCATTAGTAATGTCCTTTAGTATTATTTCTGTGTTTTTTATCTTATAAAGTGATCTTTGCTTTGTTGGAGAGCAAAGTTCAGAGGAGCCATATTGACAAACATATAGTGATAGAGCAAAGACTGAAAAACAACATAGCTCAGAAAACAGTAAGAATAAATGACCACTTATCATTCCAGCTTATTTTCTGTTATACTTCAGGAGTTCTACTGTTGCTATTTGCTTATTTGTTTTTGGTTTTCTGCCACTCTTTTTGTGCTTTTTTTTCAGGCTTGCAATACATTCATTCATTTAATAGGTATTTAGTGAATGCTTAATATGATCAGGCATTCTCTACCAAGTATTAGAGATAGAGTGGTCAGTGAGGTATTATGTAAACCATAAACATGTTATATAAACATAAACATCATTATGTTTATGGCTTAGTGGCGAAGGCACATATCAAACATAATTACAATTGTGGTAAGTTCTAAGTTGGAAAAGTACATAATAGTATTAAGAATGTATAGTAAAAAAAAAAAAAAAAGAATGTATAGTAAGACTAATGTAGTCTGGGAGGGTGAAGGAAGCCTCAACCTAATCAGGTGAGTAGCACCTAAGCTGAGATCTTGACTGTTTCATGCTCAGTGTTTGCTGTATGTTCTTACTGCTTATGTCCATGAGTAGGGATAGAATCTTTCTCAGGAATGTGACATCTGAGTCAGCATGGAAATCAAGGAGTGTTCTTATGTCATGTAAGCAGATATCCAATTCTGTAGGATTTTTGTGTGTGTGTATATATATATGTATATATATATAAATACAGTGTCATCTGTATTACTGTGGTATTGAAAGTATAGTACTGGTTCCTTTTATTCTTCTTTAGGCTTTTATGAATTAAGTACTCTTTTTTTTTCCCCTCAAAATTATTAATGATGTTGTACCACTAGGGAGTTCTATTAACATAAAGAATAATAGTGCTTAGGTCTCATTTCTCTCAGAGAACAGGACATTTAATTCATTTTATTTTGCCTAGAAATAAGGATATTTGATTTTCTGTGCCTAGGCTTTATGTACTGACAAAGATCTTCAGGAAATGGGAATTCCCTTAGGACCAAGAAAGAAGATATTAAACTACTTTAGGACCAGAAAAAATTCAATGGTATGTGCTTAATATAGCTTGTAGGATTAAATGGTTTTTGACATCCTTATATCTTTGTGCTTTGTGAGGTGGTTAGGCAGCTAAGCAATTTTGTTAACTGATCTTTGGCTCTCTTTTTAGAAATTAAACACATTTTCTTAATTGATATTCTTAAAAAATGTTATTAGCTTCAGAAGTCTTGTCTCCTCTGGAGTCTTCCCACCATTCCATTTTTTTCCTTTTTTTTTTTAAATTTCATAATCACTTTATTGAAATATAATTCATGTCACATACCATAAACTTTACCCTTTTAAAGTATACAATTCAGTCATTTTAGTGTATTCGCAGAGTCGTGTCGTGATTTCCAGTATCTAATTTGTGAACATTTACATCACCCTAAAGAGAAACCCCATACTCATTAGCAGTCACTCCCCATTCCTCCCTTCTGTGAGCCACTCGTCTACCTTCTGTCATTGTGGATTTTGTTGTTCTGGACATTTCATCTAAATGGAATTGTACAGTATGTGGCTTTTTGTGACTGGCTTCTTTCACTTTAGAATAATGAACTTGAGGCTTATCCATGTTCTAATAGTACTTTTACATTTATTTTTTTTCCGCCACTAAATTCCTTTCCATATCTTAGCAGTTTTTTTTCAACTTTGTAGCAGATTGCTTAGTTCGTATTTGAGGCCCAGTTCTTGGCCCAGTATCTGTGTCATTTTGTATTCCCATAGAGACATTCCACTTCTTAAAAGGGCCTTGTGCTTCACTGAACCCCTTAGCGGCCCTCAGCATTCCTCTTCATCATGCTCTGCTGTTGTTTCTCTCATAATGGTTGCCTAAAGCTGCTGCCCAAACAGCTGTGTACAGCTTTCATTGATTTAGAGCATGTAGGGGTGTCAGTTCATCATTTAAGACAACTTTTGTTTTCATCAGCTTTATCTTGTTTTCTGAGACTCTTCCTAGAATTATTCAAAACTTTCCTAAGTATCCTTTCAAACCAGTAAAAAACTGTATAATTCTTTGGATATTTTTACAACATAATAGCTCCACAGAATTATTTTATTCTTTAGGGTATTAATAGACCAACCCTGCAGCCAGCTTCAGGGGTGACTATATCTAACATCCCCAAAGAATCAGGCTTCTGCAGTAAAACTGATGCTACTGGAAATGGTGACTATCTGGATGTTGGCATTGGGCAGGTAACAATACTAATTAATTCTCTTTAGTCATTTTATTGCGTGCCATTGGTATGGTAGGAACAGAGGTCATTTTTGTTATCAATGAGAGATACTTTTATATCCTTTTTGCAGGTGTCTGTAAAATACCCCCGGCTTATCTACAAGCCAGAAATATTCTTTGCCTTTGGATCTCCCATTGGAATGTTCCTTACTGTCCGAGGACTAAAAAGAATCGATCCCAACTATAAATTTCCAACATGCAAAGGTTTCTTCAATATCTATCACCCTGTAAGCATTGGATAGCTCTTGTATTTTCACCTGAATATTAGAGCTTATTGATAAAGAGCATATAATTTTCTGTTGTGTTAATTTGCTTTTTTCTATACTATTTTGTGGTAATGAGACAATTTATAGTAGCATGAATCTGAAAGTGATGGGGCAAAACAACTGTTTTTTTTGGTTTGTTTTTTATGAGCTTATAATTATTCTTGCCTGATACACAGTTCCTAAGACTGTCTTTCTTTAGCAGAGGTGTCTGTAGCTATTATTTTCCCTATGTAGTTTGATCCTGTGGCCTATAGGATTGAACCGATGGTGGTTCCAGGAGTGGAATTTGAGCCAATGCTGATCCCACATCATAAGGGCAGGAAGCGAATGCACTTAGGTAAGTCTGAGTACAGAACTTTTAATTCTAGATGTCTGGTCAGTGTAGACTGACTGGACCTCATTCACTTTGTTTAACTGTGTTGGACCCTGAACTCTTTGTAAACCATGTAATGTTCTTTATTCAAATATGTTTCAGAATTGAGAGAGGGCTTGACCAGGATGAGTATGGACCTTAAGAACAACTTGCTAGGTTCGCTGCGGATGGCCTGGAAGTCTTTCACCAGAGCTCCATACCCTGCCTTACAAGCTTCAGAAACTACAGAAGAAACTGAAGCAGAATCCGAATCAAGCTCAGAGAAGCTGAGTGGTCAGTGATACTGTACACTTTGATTTCCCACATTAGGTCAGATAAGAGTAACTCTATGGTGTGTATTTCTTATTCATGGTATAGAACCAATACTATGAGCCCTAATGGGCCTTCAGCTCTGCTAGTCTTTTCTATTATCTAATAGCCACAAATTATGGAAAAACATTATTTGTGAGGAAAAATATCAAGAGAAGCTGAATATGTGGTAAAGAGGCTTTAAAAGACATCCCTTACTTGGGAACTCTGGAAGTGATGTTAGGAGCCTCCTCTGTGAAGCACCTTGCTTTTACAGGGCAATGTCATGTATTCATTAGTCGGTTTTATTTTCCTGGCTGTCCTCTTAATTCACAGTTAATGTTGCATTCTTTTTGCTTTAATTTTCAAATACCTAAAGATTTCTATCGCTACTTCTTTTTAGTTTATAAACCAGAGGCAAATGAATTAGCTATCAGAGGTACGGGAAAGAAAAAATGGGATTGAACAAAATCAGTATGACTTGAGGAGAAGCTTTAAGGGGCTTGAGAGGAGGAAGATGCAGAAAGCTTTCTGAGCAGAGAATACCTCATCCTACTGTAAACTTGGTAGTCTGAGGGGAAGTAAGGATAATCTTAGAGGGCTGGAAGCTTTTAGATTGTTATTATGGGTCTTCTATGTCCAGATGTTAACACAGAAGAGACCCCTGTGGCAGTTAAAGAAGAAGTCCCACCCATTAATGTGGGAATGCTGAATGGAGGCCAGCGCATTGACTATGTGCTACAAGAGAAGCCCATTGAAAGTTTTAATGAATATTTATTTGCTTTACAAAGCCATCTATGCTACTGGTAAGTGATGTTTGTTTTTGTTTCTGAGTGTTGTTTCACTTCTTTTTTTTTTTTTGGTCTAATTGTTGCACAGCTGTTTGATAGATGTAGGAAAGGGAGGATAGGCTGGTGTACATTTGGGATTAGAGTGATTTCTCATTTAGACAGTTATAAAATAACACAATTATATCATTTGAAGAAATCTGATTTAAACACATTGTTTTTTTACTTTGCAGTTGGGTAGAGCATGGGCTGACGATGCCAGCAACCATGAGTTCAGCTAGCTTAGTTTTAAAAGTGGTGTCCTTTGGTCATTGGTGGGGGACAGGATGGGTGCATATTAATGAACTGGAACAAATACATTACTGTTGCTAAAAGTATTTTAAACTCATTTGAAAGTATTTACAGTAGCTAGATCAGAATTTATTATTTTTGTTTTAACGTTTACATTTTTATTTTAACTTTTACATTTTTAATATTTAAATGTTTTTTCAGATTTATTGAAATGTAATTTACATATTGTATAAGATGTTCAACATGATTTGATACATGTATATATTGTGAAATGATTAACCCTTCCATCACGTCACATAATTACCGTGTGTGTGTGTGTGTGTGTGTGTGTGTGTGTGTGTGATGAGAATATTTAAGAATTACTCTCTTAGCAACTTCCCAGTATACGATATGGTATTACTAACTCTAATACCATGTTGTACATTAGATCCCCACAACTTATTCAACAGAATTAATCATTATTAAATACAATTATCTGATGGATTGTAGAATGGATTACTAATGCTTATTGAAATTCATACATTCATGAAAAGAACTTCCATCACCAAAGAAATTAAACTACAGAAAAATATTGCTAGGAAAATAAGATGGATAGGGGATAAGGGTTCAAAAATGCATGCTTTTAGGTCTTTTTTTTTTTTTTTAAGATTTTATTTATTTTTTTATTTGACAGAAAGAGAGCACAAGCAGGGGGAGCAGCAGGTAGAGAGAGAAGCAGACTCCTCGCTGAGCAAGGAGCCCGATGCAGGACTTGATCCCAGGACCCTGGGATCATGATCTGAGCTGAAGGCAGACGCTTAACTGACTGAGCCACTTAAATTATGATTTTTTATTATTTTTTTAAAGTTTTATATTTAATTTTTTAAAAGATTTTTTATTCATTTCTCAAGTAGATACATGATTCAAAAAATGTTAAACCATGGATCTAGAGAAATGTTTGCTATATATCCTTAAGGCAGTCCTTCATGATGTTATTTTTTTTTATAATCAAACTTCTTTATGAACTAGGTATAAGTAATTGCTTGGGCACACACAATATCTGGAAGATGCATGAGATATTGATAACATTGATTGTCAAAAGATGGGAACTTAAACAGAGGTGGAAGGGAAACTTCATTATAACACTCATATCTAGAATTTTGAACTATATGATTGTCTTATCTATTTATTTATTTTTTATTTATTTTTATTTATTTTTTTAAAGATTTTATTTATTTATTTGTCAGAGAGAGAGAGAGAGAGAGCGAGCGAGCACAAGCAGGGGGAGCGGCAGGCAGAGCAGGCAGAGGAGGCAGAGGGAGAAGCAGGCTCCTTGCCGAGCAAGGAGCCCGAATGTGGGACTTGATCCCAGGACCCTGGGATCATGACCCGAGCCGAAGGCAGCCGCTTAACCAACTGAGCCACCCAGGCGTCCCTATTTATTTTTTATTTTTTAACAGATTTTATTTATTTATTTGACAGAGAGAGAGAGATCACAAGTAGGCAGAGGGGCAGGCAGAGGGAAAGGGGGAAGCAGGTTCCCTGCTGAGCAGAGAGGCCGATGCGGGGCTTGATCCCAGAACCCTGAGATCATGACCTGAGCCGAAGGCAGAGGCCTTAACCAACTGAGCCACCCAGGCGCCCCGATTGTCTTATCTTTTTAAAAAGGTGAATAACATTTAAAAAATTAAGGTGACCAACTGGATGGCTCTTCCATATTGGTCTAAGAATAAGCTCTGTGGAAAGGGAACAGTTCTTGGTCATTTACTACTAGTTTTTCTGTATTACCAGACATAATACTAGACTATTTTTTTAATTGTAGTTGACATACAATTTTATTTTAGTTTCAGGTAAATTACTACATAGTGAGTTTGATAATTCTTTACATTACTCAGTGCTCACTATAATAAGTGTAGCCACCATACATTATTACAATATTATCGACTATATTCCCTGTGCTGTACTTTTCATCTCCATGACTTGTTTATTTTATAACTGGAAGTTTGTACCTCCTAATCCCCTTCACCTATTTCACCCATCCCCCCACCCCTTCCCTTCTGGCAACCAAATTTGTTCTTTGTATATATATGAGTCTAGTTTTTATTCATTTGTTTTGTTTTTTAGATTCCACATATAAGTGAAATCATATGGTATTTGTCTCTTACTTCACTTAGCATCCTCTAGGTTGATCCATATTGTGGCAAATGGCAAGATTTCATTATTCTTTATGGCTGAGTAATATTCCACTGTAAAACGAACTTTTGTGGAAAATGAACTTGTAAGGTGGTTGTGTAGATTACAGGAGATAATATATGTAAAGCATCTAGTATAAATGTTAGTTTCTTTTCACAACCTAAGTTTTTCTCTTTACAGGGAGTCTGAAGATACAGTATTGCTGGTCCTCAAAGAAATCTACCAAACCCAGGGCATCTTCCTTGATCAGCCTTTACAGTAAAAATGAACCATATATGGCTGTTTAATGTAAGTTTCTAAATGTCATGTATGCAGCATAGTTCCTACATATTAACATGTTATGAGGAACAGTGTAGCCTTGAGCTCTTTATAAATGTACTTTTCTATTGCCTGTCATCAAGATCTGGGTTATTATTCATTTTTAGAAGGACTGTGGTTAAAATTGCTGAGGAATAAGTGCAATAGCCCATTTAGTGTGTGTGTGTGTGTGTGTGTGTGTGTGTGTGTGTGTGTGTGTCTGTTTGCTAGTGACTTGGTCTAGTAACACCTGTCATTTTTTTAGGATCTAAACTCAGAATCTAAATAGTTCTGATCATTTAAGTTACTATGGTAACAGTTACAATTTTAATGACGAAGAGCCCATCCCGAGATTTAAGTTCCTCCGCTTTTTAGATGTGTAACTAGAAAGTTCATGCATTAGACTCCCGCATTCTGCCTGGTTGCCTTCCAGTTGTGACGGCATCGTGACCTCTGTTCCACTTTTCCCTAGACGGACACTGAAGGATCCTCCCCCAGAAAATCCACCTGCTTGCTGCTGCAGTTTCCCTCTCTTCAGCCGCGTCATTTCCTGCATGTTGCCTGCCACTTACTTACCACTGGGGTCTTTGGAAGATAATCTTGTTATCTCGGAAGTGAGTGAAAAAAGAGGGAAAACCCTATTACTTTTTACCACTGGCTTCATAGAAGCACTTGCCACTCTTCACAGTGGGGGTTGTTTCCATCTTTGTTGCTTATTGAGAGAGTATAAAGTCTGTTTTGAGTTTGATTTTGGCTTGGTAGAAATTTTTCTAGGAAATTATTGCTTATCTTTAGAAAATGTTCTAGTTTGTAAGAAGGCCCTGGAGATTCAGAAGGCATTTTGGGGTACACTCGTCTCACTGGTGTTCTCTACATTTGGAGGCTAAGTGGGTGTGGAGTTGGGCAGCTTCCTTTGAGCCAACTTTTCTTTCCTAGAAGTACCGTGTGAAGGACTGAAATGTAGCTTACAGAGAGTATTGTTTACTCTCTGCAGCTGCCAGTTGATTGCAAGGAATCACTGATGCTGTTCATTGTTTTTCCAGCTGTTTGAGCTGCTCTCAGAGTCTTCAGGGGATAGTTTAGTTCGCATTAGGTGCATTTTTCTAAAGCAAAGATGTTATATATCCTGGACCCGTCCTTTTATATCATGCTTCAAATGGGGAGACTCTAAATGAAATCTGACTTAGTAACTTGTTCTTTAGTTGAGGACAAAGTTATAAAGGCTGACAAAACCTGAAATCACACAGCCTTGACAGGCTGCTTTGGTTAATGAATAAAATCTTTCAGTAGTACATTTAAGGTGAAATAGAATTCGTGTGAGTTGACCACCATATCCATTTGGGCGAAGGCAGTATGGTGTGTCCTCTTTGAAAACATTTTGTAAACACCGTTGCCTGCGTAGGTGCGCGTGATCCAGAGAGCTTATTTACCAGGCTCATGGCACAGGTGTGCTGGCTGGCCAGGTAGCTTTGGCGGGGAGAAATGTTTCTTATTCCGAAAGAAAAACCTATGCCTGTAGGAGCCAAGGAACAGCCAGTGCAGAGTCCGCGTCAGAACACGCAAAGTGAGATGAACGTACCTTGAAGACGACGGGTGCATAGAGACTGATTTTTTCCCAGGGCATCTGCCCACCATTGTGCTGTATTTTCTTTCTCATTGGTCAGAGTTTGTCATTGACTTTGCAGTTCTCTTTGTGATAGTCCTTTACCCTCTTCTCCAACTTCTATAGGCCTGTTTATAGAGTGGAATAGGCAGCCAAGCTGCTTTGTTTTTTATAAAAAAAATGGTTTTTTTGTAAATATATCATGGTTTTCCAGTGCATTGGCATGTAACACTCACTTAAGCCATCCCTTTGACAGCAGTGGTGTCTATCCCTTTCCAGAGAGAAAAGGAAAGGGAAGGTTAATCCCCGTCCCCTTAGAGATGGCAGAGGTAAGGCTGGGGTACAGCATCCATGCCTGGCCGTTACTTGTCCATCTGCTTTATAGACTAATGCTGAGCCACTAAGAAGTGTCAGATATATGGAATATTTTTATTTTCTTTACTATATAAGCTGAGTTTGAAGTAAGGGTTACTGAGAATTAAGTAGCATTTAATTATATTTTAAATTTAAATTTATTCTTCATATTAGCAGAATAGTTTGAGTAAACCAAAGGGCAAGCAAGAATGAGTCCCTGTAGCCAAAGATGAACAGCATAACCCTGGATAGCTAGATAAACCACTGCTGGTACTAAGAAATGTTTTCTGATGGTGAGGGGCAGGCAACTGTGAAGAAGCTTCGTATCTCATCTCTCCCCCTACGGTATCATTGTGGTTGTATAGTACACAGGATAATAAGCTTGATTTAAATTATTTAGCTGTATTATTTGCACTACTTCAGTGGTACCATGTGCAATCTCTTGATCAAGCCTACTTTTAAACTCTGTAGAGTATCATTTTATACATATTCCCTGCTACAGAATTTGTATTGCTTGTCTCAGCAAGAGATTGTCCGCATGGAAAGATTAATAGCACTGATTAGCTTTCTAATATTTTGCACTTTTTGAAATGTTTGTTTTTTACATGATTCTATTTAAAAGTTTACGAAATACCGAAATAAAACCATATTGACCAGTTGCCTACTTTTACCTGGCTCAATCCATTATACAGAAAATTAATACAATAGCCATTTTCTGCCCCTTTATGTTATTAAAGTTAATTAAAAAAATAAGTTTGGGGTAAAGAACTAATGTTTTAAGTTCTTTTCCCTTGACTGGTGTTTTCATTATCATAGGCAGATGTAGTTCAGAATTTAAAGCATAGCAATTAATTACAAAGTCAATACTGGGACTATTCTTCAGTATTTACAGACATCAGCCTCTATTATGGCTAGCTGCATCACTTACATCAGATGGGGAATCTAGTGTTTTACTTTGGAAATTTTCCAGCTCTCGAATGGTACTTTACATACCAAAAACATCCATGTTCACCATTTTCTTTTGTCACATTTATTGAAGGAAAAAGACACATTGAAAATATATAAAGAAACACATCAGACAAGGTCATATTTAAAGTATAATCACAAAGAGAAGGGCAGTTGCAGGTCCTACAGCATCACTTCTGATGATGTCCTGTAATTGTTCCTTATATCCCATTATCAAGAAGGGACAGAAAAAGTTCATTTGTTCTCCAGACAAGAACATCTGTCATTTTTCTTTCCTGCCTTAGCCAGTTGCAGAGTTGATGCATTTGGGCAGGTGTTCAGTCATACATGGACGGAAAGCAGCTCATGAACACAGTTCAGGAGTGTGGTTTCAATACTAGCAACTGATCATTTCCACCTCTCATCTGTCCTTACCATTTTTAAAAATTATTATTTAGTGATTCGGTAAATAATTTATGCCCACAGGATTCAAAATGGATAGCAATATCTGGCTAGACTCAGGTAAGATACATGTATAAGGTGGTAAAGAAGCCAGAACTGGACATTTTCCTATTTAAAGCTTGATGGAACTGTCACTAGAGAAAGTAAACAGAACCAAAATAGTTGGTCGTGCCCTGGGTTTTAAGAGTTTGAGCTATGGAAAATGGAAATTTAACTCTGGGTTCTAGGATATGTAAGGGCTTCTTTGTCAAAGATCCTTCCAAGAATGGCATTTAAGTTCAATGTAAAACACTGGAGATCTTGGAATACCAATCTGGTGGACTACCGGAAGATCTTTTTATCAGAATGTGAGGCACAGAGTCGTGAAAAGGAACCTTTAGCCTTGACTCATGACTAATCCATGTGAGCAAAACTGCATAAACATATGGAGACAGAATGAAGTGCTTATGTCCTCACCTATATCTCTTAAGAGTTACCAGGTCAGACATTCTTGTCTTGGGCAGTTAAGAGGGGCTGACTCACCTAATCTCCAGTGAGGTAGTTCTAATTTCTAAATACTAAAATGATAAGGGTCACCGGGCTTCTGTGCCATGGGCAGTCCAAGTCTGTCCTGAAGTGGTTTATGGCATTCTGCATCCGTCAGAGGAGGATAATACTGCCTGTAGCAGACATAGGCAAATGTCAGGCCAATCATAGATCCAACTAGTACATCTAAAAGAGAGGAGATAAGGTCTTTTCTTAATCATACTGGACTCTTAAATCATGTTAAAACGCCACACAGTACTGGCATACCGATATTGAGGTTTTGATTCCAAATCACTGCAATAAAGCGAGTATCTCAATAAAGCAAGTCAGATGAATTTTTTGGTTTCCCAGGGCATATAAAAGTTACGTTAACACTATCCTGCAGTCTATTAAAGTGTACAATAGCACTATGTCTAAAAAAAGTATATACCTTAGTTAAAAAATATTTTATTGCTAAAAAATGCTAACCATCATCTGAGCTTTCAGCAAGTCGTAATCACTGATCACAGATCACCATAACAAATACAATGAAAATGTTTAAAACACTGCAAGAGTTAGCAAAATATGATGGAGACATGAGGTGAGCAAATGCTGTTGGAAAAATGGCACCGACAGACTTGCTCAGTGTAGGGTGCTAGAACCTTCTATTGGTAAGAGACACAGCTTTCTGGGGAGTGTGGTACAGTGGGGGGACACCTATATAGAGAACTTGGCCCTCCAGGTTAACTCTACTTGTTTGGGTGCAAAAAACCCCTCTATTTCAGCTTTATAGTCTCTTTAGGCTTTCTCAATTTTATCATATAGTTAACAGGATTATCATCAGGTTCTTTCCTAAACACCAAGTCAAAACACATATTTGGGGGCGCCAGGGTGGCTCAGGTCATGATCCCAGGCTCCTAGGATTCCGGGGGGGGGGGGGGGGGGGGGGGGGG